>CM060422.1:33910962-34603912 GCA_030545235.1 Helianthus tuberosus | reverse complement strand
AAATCTTTAAAAAATCTAAAAAAATCAAAAAAAAATCTAAAATTTTTTTTTTGATTTTTTTAATATTTTTTAGGTTAAAATCGCTACTTTTCGAAGCCAAAAAAAAAAAAATTTTGGCTTCGAAAAGTAGCGATTTTAACCTAAAAAATATTTAAAAAATCAAAAAAAAAAATTTGTGTGATTTTTAGCTATTTTTAAGCATTTTTGGTGTGTTCACATTGGTTCTCGCGGTTTCTCACAATAAGAGGTGGTTCTCGCATGATCTTCTCCCTATATATATATATATATATATATATAGTAAAACACACACACACACACACACCAAAAGTGTGCTCTCTATCTCAACTCCACTTCCATAAACCCTCCACCACCGAAAACTCACACCCACAACCTGATAGCCACCACCACCGTCTAACTCCATCATCATATAACACCCACCAACTTCGTCGTCAACACCATCACCTACCTCTGCCAGATCATTATCGACATGCTGACCATTTGGTCTGCAGCGGGTTCTTCCTTTTAGTTAGAAATTAATCTGAAACACATGACAAAATCGAGCCTTAATTCCCCAAATCGTCTATTAGAACACTAGCCTATAGATCAATGGAATTAAGTATGCATTTGCCTCTGTTAATTATAATAAACAGAGGAGCTTTGGATATTGATACAATTAATCAAAACTCACAAATTTAGAACCAATCTGATGAAGATAAGAACCCTAGATCGGTCATGGCAAACCCATCTAATGAAGATTAGAACCAATATGATGAAGATGAGAACCCTAGATCGAGTTTCAACGAGAACCCATCTTTTTTTTTTTCTGATTTACTCCGCTTCAACTTCACGGCTAACCCCTCATTAAAGAAACACTCATAATCCGTTTCAGTGGTGGCGGCGTTAGGGTTTCGGGCGGAGGTGATGGTGCGGTGGTGGAGGTGCAGTGGTGATGGTGGTGGTGCCGGAGATGAGTGTTGCAGCGGTGATGGTGGTGTTAGGGTTGGTGGTGTGGCAGTGATGGTGATGGTGGTGTTAGGGTTGAGAGAGAGAAGGAAGCCATAGATGAGGAAGAAAGAGAAGGAGAGTAATCAGTGTGTGTGGTAATAATTGTAATAATAATATTATAATAATATATAGGGGCATTTTAGTCTTTTAATGAAAAACTAACAAAAAAATTCAAACATAGTTAAAAAATTGGACTCAAATGGTTAAAAAAAGTGACTGTAGGGACTTTAAGTTCTTTTTTATTAACATTTTGATTTTGGACTCAAGTGGTTAAAACCTCTAAATTACAGAGACTTAAAAAGTAATTTTCCTTAAAAAAACATATTCATGTGAACTTTTGATCCGTATTTGTACGAACTCGAGTCATATTCATCGACTAATATGTATTTTCCTCCTAAGGACCACTAATGATTAAATCAATGTCAAATAAAAGTCATTCTTCATTTAAAGTCCCAAAGAATTCAATCTATGAAATCACTAGATCAAATTGCTAGTAACTATTTGGTTAAGATAACTTAAATTTCAACAATTTATTTAGTTTTAATTTACAATGACCAAACAACTATTACTAACTATTTGTCGTAAAATCGAACGGTGAATAATCCTATAAAAGATAATAAAACTAATGACATAGCATTACCACTAAATTTGAAAAACTTAAAGGAGAAACTTAGGCTTTAATGTTACGTTAAGAATCTCTTTTAAGGACATTTTCTTTGACATCCAATATGCAATCTGGCCCTAAAATTTGAACTTGCTCAAAACAAATTTATGGTTCAACTAACAGAGAAAATAAAAAAAATCCACAAACGTATTAACTACATAACCGACCGATATTATTAATCGATTGACCTTTTTTCTGTTAAAAATGTTTGATATGATGTTTGATCAAACGCATTTTGATACACTGTGGATTTGAAAAATGGGTTTAATCCTAAGCCTAATCCTAGGTCTGATTTGGGGCCCAGCAGGCCGAGTACAATGCGCAAAAGTCGCAACTATTAAAAGCAGGTCCAGTTTGGGCTTGAGTAAGCACGAAAACTATAAAAAATTAAATTTAAATTGAATAGTTGTAGGGGTTGATTTTAAATTAATTGTAAATAGAAACGTAAACTCTATTTTAAATATAACTTTAATGAAAATTTACGTCTAAACGTAAACCAATTAGAATTTATACCGATATGTGCATAAAAATAAGCACGAAAGAAAATATTGTTTTTTTAAGTTAAGGAATGGTACAGCGGTGTCAAACGAAAAGTGACTCGGATTTATACTGCATAATAAAAATGTATTATATTTGACACGAGTCGTTTCCGAACAAAATTTACGCCAAAACATAGACCAATTGAAAACGTACATAAAATTAAACACGAAAACATATTATACTTGACCCGATTCATTTCCTGAAAAAAAAATTACGTCAAAATGTAGACCAGAGAAAATGTACACAATAATAAGCATAAGAACATATTATATTCGACCCAACCCATTTCCAATAAAAATTTACGTCGAAACATAAAACAACTTGAATTGATACCGACACATACATAAATATAAACACATACGATTACAAAGTCCTTGAAAGTTAACAGGTTATAAGTGTCAATGCTAAAAGTTGAGGGGTAAAAGTATAAAAAAGAGACAAAAACAAAGAAAATAAAAAACTGGGAACACTATTCACAAACTTTGCTAATTGTATTAGAGTTAACTAGTGGGATATTGGGATTCCTCCGCACTACGTGTTAGGAGTTCGATCAATATTGGTTTAGTTCGTTACGGTACCAACACTCTGTATAGTGTATAACAACCGAAAGAGAAAACCCAAAAAATAAAGTCGTGATATGCATACAAGAATATCAACACGTGTTTTACATCGATCGAAAACCATAAAATAAATATCGGTTCTGCTTCCGATGATGCCGATACCGATACCGGTACCGTGTTGTTCTGTAGGAACGTCATGGTACTGGGACGCTATCTCCACACTTATAGCTTTGCTCAACAGAACATCGACATATGTTAAAAATTTAGGAGTTAAATGCCATTTTAGTACATGTGGCTTGGGCTATTTTGCCAGTTTAGTCTAAATGTTTCATTTTTCTCCTGTGGGTCCAAAAAGGTTTCACCGTTGCTATTTTAGTCCACTAGGTTAACTTCATCCATTTTTTTTGTTAACCAGAAGGACAATTAGGTCGTTTTATGTGTAATTCTGTTAACTAGAAAGACAATTCGGCCATGTAAAATGACCGAATCGCCCTTCTCGTTAACAGAAATAATGAATGAAGTTAACCCAGTGGACTAAAATGGCAACAGTGAAACCTTTTTGGACCCACAGGAGAAAATGAAACATTTGGACTAAACTGACAAAATGGCCTAAACCACAGGGACTTAAACGGCCCCTTCGTAATATGTGAGTCCTAAATCGACTTAGTTATTATTTTCTATGTTTAACGTTTCACATGTGCTGTTCAGCGTTTTCACGTCTACTTTTCTTTTCGTTCAGTTTTGTTTTTTTTTCTAATTTTTATTTTTTATACGAACTTTTCTGATATTAATGGTACCTGGCCATGATCTGACATTGGTGCTACTTAGGGTATGTTTGGCAAAAGTAGCTGGTGGCTGATAGCTGGAAGCTGTAAGCTGGTAGCTGGTGGCTGGAAGCTGTAGCTTTTTAGATATATTTGGTGTATGGTAGAGTAGCTGGAGCTTTTAATAAAATGTATAAAATGACCAAAATGGACATAACTAAAAGAGTTAACTGCCATTTTCGTCCCTGTGGTTTGGTCACTTTGGCCATTTCAGTCCATTTTTCAAAAATGCGCCATTTCCGTCCCCCACGTTCTGGAAAGGTGCCATTTCAGTCCAAAAATCATAACCCAGTTAAGTCAGTTAGTAAATAAGGACTGATTGTGTAAATTTGTAACATAAAGGACCATTTAAGTAAATATTAAACACCACCACCACTAGCCCTGCCACCACCACCACTCCGCTGCCACCGCCACCACAGCCCTGCCACCACCACCACTCCGCTGCCACCACCACCACCACCACCGCCACCACAGCCCTGCCACCACCACCACTCCGCTGCCACCACCACCACCGCCACCACAGCCCTCTGCCACCACCACCACAACCCTGCCACCACAGCCCTGCCACCACCACCACAGCTGGAAGATGTTCTTTTAAGAGACTCCCATAAGTGAGACCCCGTTACATAGATCGCCCCCATCACATCATCTTCTGGATACACCATTTCCGAATCAGAATTAACTTCTGGGTCTGAATCAGTATCGGGATCATGATCTAAAACAAGATTCAGTTCTGTAGCAGGATCAGAATCAGATGAAACATCTGAATCTGGATTCAAACAGTGAAAGACGCAGACAACTTCAAACTGATTTGTTTTCGGGCAGTAAAAAAACACAGACGTAGCGTCTATATAAACATATTTAATTTCAGGAAGCAGTGTGCATTCACCTGTAACAGGATTGTATAGCATACACCGGTGAACACATTTAGCTTTGCTCATTCTCTCCAAAAGAAGTAATTCGTTACACGATTGTGTTATATAAAAACCATCTAACGGGATGTTGAAATTAGGCTTAACGTCAACTCGCGAAGTAGTATCAGTATCCAAATCAATCAAGTGGATACTTGAACCCGGGTGCCTCTGAATCTGAATCATTAATTGGGGTTCTGATTTTGCAAAATGCATTCGTGCAAAATCTGAATCATTTTTAATGAGATTCAAGAGGGACTTGGAAACACCGCAACAAGCAATGAGAGATAGCAATGGCAGCTTTGAAAGAACATCTTCCAGATTGAGATTTGGGAGCTGTTGTGGCAGGGCTGTGGTGGTGGTGGCAGGGCTGTGGTGGCGGTGGTGGTGGTGGCAGCGGAGTGGTGGTGGTGGTAGGGCTGTGGTGGCGGTGGTGGTGGCAGCGGAGTGGTGGTGGTGGCAGGGCTGTGGTGGCGGTGGTGGCGGTGGTGGTGGCAGCGGAGTGGTGGTGGTGGCAGGGCTAGTGGTGGTGGTGTTTAATATTTACTTAAATGGTCCTTTATGTTACAAATTTACACAATCAGTCCTTATTTACTAACTGACTTAACTGGGTTATGATTTTTGGACTGAAATGGCACCTTTCCAGAACGTGGGGGACGAAAATGGCGCATTTTTGAAAAATGGACTGAAATGGCCAAAGTGACCAAACCACAGGGACGAAAATGGCAGTTAACTCTAACTAAAAATTTAGAAAGTTTGTACATTAAAAAGTTCATTATTTTTAGAGGTTAAGATAGTCATTTTTTTCCTAAAAGCTTGTAGCTCCTTCTAAACGCTACTAGTAGGAGCGTTCAACTAAAAGCTTCAAGCTCCTATCCTAAAAGCTTTAAGCTCCTTCAACCAAACAAGGCTTTTTATTGAGTAGGAGCTTTTTTTTTTAAAACTTAAAGCTAGAAGCTCCTAAAAGCTCCATGCCAAACATACCCTTAACATGATTTTACTCACCACTATAATTTTGGAGGTTTAATAATAGTTTATAAACAACCCATACCTCTTGGTCCCCTACCCACCTAGATTTGTCGGTTTGTTTTTTTGTTGGCTAACTAAGTGGCCGTTTTACAATTAATGGTATGTGTAAATGTTAAGTTAAGGCTCATTCTATTCGCACCCCCCCTATCTCCTTATTACACCCCCCCTTGTGAGAGGAAAACTGTCGGTTCCACGCAGGCCCTACCTATAAGTATGTGAGAGGAGGGGGGTGTAGAAAGTAATAGAGGGGGGTGTGTATAGTATCACCCTAAGTTAAAGCGCCCGTTACTTGGAAACATTTATTTGTTATACGATAAATAAGATGAAAATATAATAAAAAAAACTAACTTTTGGATATGTGTCATTTATTGAATGTATTTTCGAATTTATACTTATCTTATATTAACTAAATAAATAATACATTAATATTAAATCTTATCATACTTTAAGAAAATATAATCCTCAAATCTAAATTGTTAATTTAATATATTTTTAAAACAAATACCTATCTTTCCTGCTTATCTTATATTAAATATACTAGGTTAGAACCCTGTGTATTACACGGGTTGAATAAATGTAATTTTATATACCAAATAATATAAAAATATATATATCTTTAAAAATCTCGTTTATTACACGGGTTGAATAAATGTAATTTTATATATTAAATAATAAAACAATATATATTTAAAAATCTCTTTTATTACATGGGTTGAATAAATGTAATTTTATATATTAAATAATAAAGAAAACGTTGTATTTTTAAGAACCCCTTGTAATGGTACGGGTTGAGTAAATTTAATTTTATATATTAAATAATGAAAAACATTACATTTTTAAGAACCTCATGCATTATACGGGTTGAGCACATGTAATTTTATATACCAAACAATAAAAAGTTATACTTTTGTAAACCCTATGTATTATATTGGTTGAATAATCTAATTTTATATACTACATAATAAAAGAAGTTATATTTTTAAAAACCCCGTATATTACACGAGTTGCATAAATTTAATTTTATATAGTAAAAAATAAAAATATTATATCTTTAAAAAACCTCGTTTATTACACGGGTTGAATGATCTAATAAAAATTACTCTTACATCTTAAAAAAAACTATCGGATATACACGATATACGATGTATGAGGTGATTTCGGTGATAGTTCTTATAAATGTCACGTAAACATAGTCATTACTGTATTTGAGTTGAGAGTTGAACACGAAAATAAAAGTATAGAACCAATAAACATTGATTAATATTTCGGTTTACCCCTTATAAACATTTTTGAAATAGGTTCTACACTTACCTACTTTAGTTTAATAAAATAAATAAATCATTTACATTATATTAATTTATATTTAGCATAGATCTTTTGTTAATTTCAAGATAAATAATTTTGAAATTTGATAAATATTTTAAAATATTAGATTATCTTCTATACGAATTGTTTAAATTTATATTAAATTTAATTTTATAATTATCTTTTTAGTTGGTATTAATCTATTATTTATAGAAAAAATAGATGACTTCAATGAATGACATGTGTACTCTTATTGATTTCTTTTATTATATAGTATAGATAAAGATAAAGATAGATGATTAAAAAGATAAGAGGTTAAAAACTAAAGACTTCTTTTAAAATATTTTGTTATAAATAAATTGCTATTTACTCCTCGTTCTAGCAAAATTTTTAACCTAACTAAAACTAAATTTTAAAGCTAAAAGCTTGAAAAAATAAATAAAGAAAGATAGAAATTTTCTGGAAAATGGTTATACAGATATCGATAAGATCCATTTGAAAATAAAGGGTTACGATCACCCATGATAAAATACATTTACGCGGGAAAAGCACATCAAGATCATCTAATAGAATGACACGTGTACACAAAAAGGTTTCGTTTATTATATATAAAGATAAAGATAGATGATTAAAAAGATTCGAGGTTAAAAACTAAAGACTTATTTTAAAATATTTTGTTATAAATAAATTGCTTTTTACTCCTCGTTCTAGCAAAATTTTTGACCTAACTAAAACTAAATTTTAAAGCTAAAAGCTTGAAAAAATAAATAAAGAAAGATAAAATTTTTCTGAAAAAGTACTTAAAAGATAGTTTTAGATTTATAAAATTATAGAATAATTAATTAGAAGATATTTAAACTAAATGATAATTATCTATAAAGTACATGGTCTAATATGATGACAAGTGTCCCAAACATGGTTTCTTTTATTATATGTATAGATAAATAATAAATTAATATTAAATGTTATCCTAATTTATTAAAAATATAATTTTTTATGTATTCTCGAATTTATACTTATCTTATGAAGTTAGCCTTTAAAAAAAATTAATATTAAATCTTATCATACTTTAATAAAATATAATCCTCAAATCTAAATTGTTAATTTAATATATTTTTAAAACAAATACCTATCTTTCCTGCTTATCTTATATTAAATATATAAATAATAAATTAATATTAAATGTTATCCTAATTTATTAAAAATATATTTTTTATTATTTGGTATACAAAATTATATTTATTCAACTCGTGTAAAACGTGCGGTTTTTAAAAATAACTTTTTATTATTTACTATTCAAAGTTACATTTATATAGAAATGGGATCAGGAGAAAACGCCCAAAAGTGTGAGAACGGTGAGAACGCATCCTGGCCCAACACGTGGCGCGGGACATGATCAGGGCCCGAGGGGTTTTTTTGTCTTTTTAGTATTCTTCTCCTTTCCCGATTTTCGCGTTTGACATGCTGCTTCATTTTTTGCGTGCAAGATAATTTTGGCGTTATCTAGAATCATTAATTACTTGGCGTTTTACTATTTTCTCATATTTCTTCTCGTTGAATTAATTCTTCTTGTGTCACATAGTTAATTTTTTTTGGCGTTATGGCTTTTTCCATGTCATTTTTTGGCGTTTTTGGTCTTTTTGTTAATAATTGATTACCATAGATTAATATTTTATAAAATTACAATAATACGAAATCAAAATAAACTAATAGTCTTCCGTGGGTGAGATTACATCAGAGATGTACCCATCGCTTTGTTCATCACTTTCTTCAGATTCATCATCATCAAATTTTAGATTTGCGTATAACGCAATTAGCTCGTCTCTTCTTTGCTGCAGCCTATTCTTGAATATCACTGCATCCTTGGATTTTGGATCATTTGAAGGTGCTAAATCACAGAGTTGTTCAATGATAGATAGCAACCCTGTCTTCAACATTTCTTCCAATGGCAATGAATATTGCACCCCGTTTTTATAAGTCACTTCAAGCGTTCCTTCTTCCTCATGTATCACCCAACTGCTAATTTTTGGTAGAGGAGTATCGTCAATATCATCATCATCTTCATCATCTTCTGCCGGAAATTTTCTCTTCAGTCTTTTTATTACAGTTCGGGTTCTTTCACAATCGTTGGCCATTGGAACCCCAAGGGCCAGGATATTCCTCTGAACCCCTTCATTCATACCAAATATGGCTTCGATTGTCCTTACCTTTACCCTTCTCATATCAGAGAACTTTATGATGAATCGTTTCTCTTTCCTTTCAAACCTCCATGCAATAACTTTAGTCATTTTTAAAGTTTTTGGCGTTTTGGACAATATGTGACATTTTAGTCAATGTTTTTTTGCGTGTTTGAGCTTGTGTTCTCATGGTATTCTTTTATATTGACTTTTTTTCCCGCGCATGAAAGGTAATTATGGCGTTTTGAAAAAGATAAATAAATTTAATTCCCCAAGTATTTTGCTTTCAATATAATAAATGTTAGTAATTATGTTTTCCGTCGTTTCATTTTACTGTTTTTGTAGTTACCGTGTTTTGTTTTCAGACTCAACTGTTTTTATGGTGTAACACGTCTAATCTTGACGGCTGTAATTATGGCGTTTTGTTTTCCAGTGGCGTTTAAATACCGATTGGACTTTTTTGTTTTATTTTCTTTACACATTGTTTCACGCTTTTTTTCTTATAATAGTACTTGTTCAAAGTAATTTTATTATAGTTTGATAGTTTTTTGGGGGAGTTTTTATGGCATGATGGCGTTTTACAAGCATTTGCTCGTTTTGGCGTTTTATTATATTTTTCATTATAGTATTAATGTACTTTTGTTGTTTATTAACTGAAATTACAAAACAAACAACAGATAAAGAAAAAAAAAAAAAAAAAACAAAATAGAAGCAATTTATGATCTAAATCTTTAGTGTCATCAGTCTTTTTTTTTTCTTTTAAAACTACAAGAGCTGTCACAAATAAATGGCGTCTTGGGTTTGGCGTGGTTTATTTTCTTTGTTCATGTGTTGAAGTGTCTTTGTGGATGTTGGAGACATAGATCAACCCTTTGTGGGTGGATGCTATCTGCCCGTCGTCTTCATTATAATCATCGAGGCTAAAGTAGCATTTATACTGGGATAAGGCTCTTCTAATCATCAAAACCTTCTTCAAGAACAAAGATGACAAAATGACATATGGGTGTCATTAGTCCCTCTTTTTTTTTTTTTTTTTAATTTTGTCCATCTCATGTAGCAAAATCTTACTACACTCACGTAACAAATCATTCAGCGAAACTTTATGCAGAACATTACTGAGTATCAAAGAAAAGATGTTTGCCATCATAGTATTTTTTGGCGTTTTACATTGAGTTGTATTTTTTTAGGAACCACTGTGTTTTTTGTGTGTTTTTTGGTGTGATAAACGGAAGGTGGTGAGATGTTTCTATTTATAGAATTTTTTTGGGCGCGTAGTTTAGGCGGAATATTATTTTTATAACAAAAAATGTAACTAACATTTATCCGGATGTAAGGTTTGGCGTTATATATTATGGCGTTTCATATTTTGTGTCGTTTTTGTAGCCTGAGAGCTTAAATAAAAACACAGAAAAAAAGTACGCAGTGATAAAATTGGCGTTTTGTATTTATTTGGCGTTTTATATTTCAATGGCGCTTTTTGTGAGAAATGATGTTTTACCTTTTTTACCATTAATGAAGCGAGTCCACGTAAGAAAATTGATGTTATTTACGAAAACGCCACCGCACCAATATAGTCAATAGATTGTTTTGATCGGACGATCCATAAGCGTTCTCACACTTTATATCGTTTTCTCTAAATCCTGACCCATTTATATAATCCGTGTAATACATAAAAAATTTAAAGATATAACTTTTTATCATTTGCTATGTAAAATTAGATTTATTCAACACGTGTAATATACAGGGTTTTTTAAGGATATAATTTTTTTTATTATTTCGTAGATTTTTCAACCCGACTATACATTGGTTTTTTAAAGATACGACGTTTTTTAGTATTTAATATACAAAATTACATTTATTTAATCTGTGTAATGCACATGGTTTTTAAAGATATAACTCTTTTTTTTATCAATTCAACATGTGTAATATACGGGGTTTTTAAGGATGTAATTTTTTTATTATTTGATAGATTTATTCAATCCGATTATACAAGGGTTTTTTTAAAGATACCACGTTTTTAGTATTTAGTATACAAAATTACATTTATTTAAGGGTGTACCTATTGGCACACCAATGTGCCTATATGCACACCAAACCTTAGTTGAATCAGGATTTACCTATGCTGTGTATAGAACTATCCTCAGCGTATATAAACCATGTATTTCAGAGCCTTATCAGCAATCATTGCACAGAAAACAAGGGTTTATATACACTGCGTATAGGTCTATACGCAGCGTATATAAACCATCAGATTTTTTTGGTTCATTTTGGTAGGTTTGAGGCATAATTTTTTTACAAAGTTTATATACGCTGCGTATAGACCTATACTCAGCGTATATAAAGGGTCAAAAAGACAATGTTACCCTTGTTTTTGGCTGCGTATAGCCCCCAATGCAGGGGTAAAATGATCCTTTTTACTATACGCCGCGTATAGCCCTCTATGTGGCGTATATACGTGACAAGTTTGGTAAAAAAAATACCATTTTACCCCTGCATTGGGGGCTATACGCAGCCAAAAAGGGGTAACATTGTCTTTTTGACCTTTTATATACGATGCGTATAGGTATATACGCAACGTATATAAAGGTTTTTTTTAGAAACATTTATACATTATTGGTTTTAGTAAATTTTATAAATTTTTTTCTATTTTAAATAAATAAAAAATTAAGTATTTCTTACAAGCTTTTTATACACTATTAATCAATTTTATACGATAAATATCGTATCCTATCGTATCGTATAGGTGTGGTATAGGTCACGTATTGACCTCGTATAAGCCTATAAGTATGATATCGAATCTTACAAGTGTAGTATAGGTCACGTATTGACCTCGTATAAGCCTATAAGTGTGATATCGTATCGTATAGGTGTAGTATAGGTCACATATTGACCTTGTATAAGCCTATAAGTGTGATATCGTATCGTATAGTGTAGTAGATGTCCCGTATAGCTCCCTTATAGGCCTATTGGTGTTGTTTAGGTCCCGTATAAGCGTATAGGCATATACAAGACCTATAGGAAACCTATACGAGACTTATACTACACTATACGATACTATACTATACTATACGATACGATATAACACCCGTATAGGCCTATAGGTGTGGTTTAGGTCACGTCACGTAGAGGCCTATAGACATATACAAGACCTACAGGGAACCTATACGAGACTTATACTATACACTATATGATACAATACAAAGCAATATGATACGATACTATAGGATACCATACAACACTCGTATAAGCCTATAGATGTAGTATAGGTCCCTTACAGGCCTATATGTGTGATTTAGGTCCCGCATAGGCTTATATGTGTGGTTGAGGTCCCATATAGGCCTATAGGTGTGGTTTAGGTCCCGTATAGGTCTATAGGCATATACAAGACCTACAGGGAACCTATACGAGACTTATACTATACACTATACGATATGATGCGATACGATACTGTTAGGGGTCATTTTCTTTGCGTACATATCCTGACCAATATCCTGCCTTTGTTTGTTTATTTGTGACCAGGATGCTGGAATAGGATATTGCTAACATCTTGGGCGATATCCTGAGGTTTATTGAATTAACCACGTGCAGGTTAAAGGCTGAGACTTGCTAACGGTCAAGTGGACTTCTTCTCCTCAAGACTCGGGCGAGTTTGTTGAAGGAGAGACGTTGAGCCCGAAAGACCAGGTCTACAACGTTCGATGAAGGAATATTCGGTGGATCCCGGAAGTTTAGGATAGTTTGTTATTTTATCTTTGCAATAAATAGATGGGGGCGGATCAGTTTAAGGCACACAATTTTTCACTAACACTCTCGAACACTTTCACTCTCTAGCTCGTTGCAAACACCACACTTGTATTCAAATTTCATTGTAACACATAGTCAATCCGCACCACATCCTGCATTGTATCCTGACGTTTGAAGTAATAAGAAGAACAAGGCAGCTGCGATTATCAACTCCCGAGGTTTTATGCCGGCGATCTAGATTGATCAAGGGCTTTCCTCGTACATCTCGTGTCGTTTACTTTACTTTTGCTCATTGTTTGATCATAGATACAACTCAATATCCTGAGCCGTATCCTGAATACTGATTTTCTAAATAACTAAACAAGCATATTTTACACACACATTTTTAGCACACTACCTCACTTAACTAATTTGATTACTAAATTGCTTAGGTAATTTTTGACCAAAACAATTTGGCGCCCACCGTGGGGCGAGTGGTGCTCTCTTTACTAAAAATTTTTGTGAAATCGCTAATCGGCTTTCTATTTTCAAAACTTTTTGCCACATTGTCCATAATGGCCTCAAGATCAAACATGAGTTCCTCTACTGTGTCTGCTATGACTTCTGCTACTACTGGTTCAGTGCTTCCACCACCTCATCCAAGGATGCCAGCCTCTTCACGACCTCAGGATATCATCCCTACTCGCAGTGTTCAGGAGTCTGCTCCTGTTCTAGCTTCTAATGATGAAATTCTCACTTTATTTGGAAGTGTGTAGGAACAAATGAGGCAACAACAGGAAATAAACCAAATGCTTTTAAGGGAAATACAACTCCTGAAGTCTGGCCCGAGCAGATCTGCTGAGGATAATGTCACTTCATTGCATCCCAGAACGTTGAACTTTAGTTCAGCTATGTATACTGAGGATAACAGGGGGAATATTGTGCCCAGCCTTCCTCAGAATCATACTCCTGAAATACCCTCCTCGGTCAGGATGTCAACCATGAGGAGCTCAGGATATGCTTCAGGATATGGGCAAAATCCTCCAACGGGTAACGTGTCAAATAATAATAATACTCATGCTACTAAGAATAGTGGATCTTTGCAGGATACAGGTGTAACATCAGCACTTACTAGGGAACTTCAGAAGTTAAAGGACATGATATCTAGTGTACCTGGGGTGGTCCAACCGATCCCGGAACTGTCCCAAGACAGCCACAAGATATCTCGTTTTGCATATCCTATCTGTGATGCTGAGATCCCAAAGAGATTCCAAACCCCCAACATGAAGCTTTATGATGGGACTACGGATCCTGAAGAGCATATTGCTCAGTATAGGGAAAGAATGGAGATTAACCCTATCCCTCCGGAGCTCAAGGAAGCATGCTTGTGCAAGGGATTTGGTTCTACTCTAACAGGATCAGCCTTAAAATGGCTGTTAAACGTTCCTCCTCACTCAATTACTTCGTTTGCTCATTTGGTTAATTTATTTAACAGTCAATTTTCTTGCAGTCGGAGTTTTGAGAAGCTAACCAGTGATCTTTACAGGATAACTCAAGGGCCTCAGGAATCCTTGTGGGATTATGTGAACAAATTCAGTCGAGAATCCTTGGATATCCCACATCTTGATGTTGCAACAGCTGTGCAAGCTTTTAAGATGGGATTACAAAAGGATTCTCAGTTTTATCAGGATCTTGTAATGAATCCCTGCAGGAATCTAGACGAAGCTCGTAACAGGGCTTTGAGATATATCCGTCTGGAAGATGATAAGAAGATGCAAGAAAGGATGAACTCATCTAACACTTATGAGTCAACTAACAGGAAGTCAGAATCCTCATTCAAGTCATATCGGCCTAAGCCATATGGTAGAAATGAAAACAAGAGAGTGAATGCTGTCGAAGATGAGGATCCTGAAGAGTATCCTGAGTTGTCTGAATACTGCTTTTCTGTTAACATTCCTGAATTGATGTATGCCATGCAGGGTCTAGGAGACAAGGCTAGGTGGCCTCGGAAGAATCCACAAAAGGCTGACTGGAAAGATAAGTCAAAATGGTGTGCTTTCCACGAAGATTTCGGACATGTAACTGAGGATTGCATTGCTCTAAGGAAAGAAATAAGCTATCTTCTAAGCAAGGGATATCTGAAAGATCTCTTAGGAAGAAAGAAGAATAAGGGTCAGGATACTGAGAAGGATCCTGAACGAGCAGCAACACCTCCTGCGGATGCCAAGATAATCAACTTCATTTCGGGAGGATCCGACATTTGTGGAACTTCGTATTCGGCAGCAAAGAGACATGCAAAAGAAGCTAAGGCCGAAAGAGGAGACAAACCTGTCAGGATGACTACCCTCACAACTGACAAAGTGATCACTTTTGATGCTGATGATAGGGATACTGTCCAGGATCCTCACCATGATGCTCTGGTAATAACGTTATATGTGGCTAACCATTTTGTACGCAGGATATTAGTTGATAACGGCAGCTCCGTCAACATAATCCAACTAGAAACTCTGAAGAGAATGAATGTATCTCCAATGGATATCACTTCAAAGTCTACTGTGCTTGTTGGGTTCAGTGGAGAGGCTAGAAACACAGTGGGAGAGATAAAGTTGCCAGTATACGTTGAAGGAGTCAACTCGATACAACGTTTCTGTGTAATGGATTCTCTCTCCTGCTACAACATCATACTGGGAAGACCGTGGATTCACGATATGAAGGCTGTGCCATCAACATATCACCAATGCATCAAGATACCTACACCTTGGGGAGTTGTCAAAGTCGATAGTGATCAGCAGGAGGCGAAAGAATGCTACTCATCCTCGATGAAATCCTCAGCCAAACCTAGTGCAGCATAGCAATTAAAGACGCAGGCCCAGGATATCGTGGAGGATCCGGAGCAGGATGTGAAGAAAATTACCCTGGACCAGGATAATCCCGATATTTCGGTGCTCGTAGGGACCAATATCCCTCAGGATATTGAAGAACAATTAATTAACTTTTTGAAATGCAGGATGTCTACGTTTGCATGGAAGCATGAGGATATGACAGGCATATCCAAAGATATTATCACTCACAAGCTTGGAATTGATAAATCATTCAAGCCTGTGCAGCAAAAAAGAAGGAAGTTTGCTCCTGAGCGGAACACAATTATCCAGGAGGAAGTTGAGAGATTATTGAAGTCTAGGATGATCAGGGAGGTTAAGTTCCCAAGGTGGCTAGCAAACGTGGTTGTAGTACAGAAGAAAAATGGGAAATGGAGAGTTTGTGTGGACTACACAGACTTGAACAAAGCTTGTCCTAAAGACCCATTTCCTCTTCCCCACATTGATGCAATGGTAGATGCCACTGCCGGGCATGAAATGCTGACCTTCATGGACGCATCTTCAGGATTTCAACAGATCCAAATGGAACCTTCTGACCAGGAGGATACTGCCTTCATGACACCAACGGGTATTTATTGTTATACAGCTATGCCTTTTGGTTTGAAAAATGCAGGTGCAACATACCAAAGATTGGTAAACATGATGTTCAAAGATAAACTGGGGGACACCATGGAGGTATATATCGATGATATGGTGGTGAAATCTAAAAAGGCTGAGGATCACCTCCAGGATATCAAGGGAGCATTTGATATCCTGGATCGATACAACATGAAGCTGAATCCTGCTAAATGCCATTTCGGAGTGGGGGCAGGAAAGTTTCTTGGATATATGGTGACAAAAAGGGGGATAGAAGCAAGCCCAGAGCAGATCAAAGCTATCCTGGATATAAAATCACCCTCAAATATGAAGGACGTATAAAGATTGACAGGCCGAGTAGCAGCTTTAAACAGGTTTATCTCGAGATCCTCAGAGAAATGCAAAGATTTTTATGATATCCTGAAGAAGAACAAAAAATTCGAATGGGGTGAGAAGCATGAAGCGGCCCTACAGGATTTGAAGCGATATCTCTCAACCGCACCTCTATTAATGAAGCCTGAAAATGGTGAACCACTATCCCTATACCTTGCTGTATCAGGGAATGCTGTAAGTGCCGTTCTTATAAAAGACCATGAAGGTCAGCAATATCCTGTTTACTATGTTAGTAAAAGTTTGTTAGATGCTGAAACTAGGTACTCTCATTTAGAAAAATTAATACTAGCATTAGTCATGGCATCAACGAAACTTAGACATTACTTTGAGACACATAGGATTCATGTTAAAACAAATTATCCTGTTAAAAATGTACTTAGGAAGCCAGAAATGTCAGGCAGAATGGCTAAGTGGTCAGTAAAGTTAAGTGCTTATGATTTAGTATATGAACCTAGAAATGCCATAAAATCTCAGGTTTTAGCTGACTTTGTGGCTGACTTTAGTAGTGACATTCAGGACGAGGTAGACCTAGAAGTTCAACAGTTAGGAGAATCCTCAGGATCCTGGACATTGTATACTGATGGAGCATCTAATGTAAGAGGAGTAGGATTAGGAATACTACTAAAATCGCCACAGGGGGACATATTACCCCAGGCTATTAGGTGTGAATTTCCTGCTACTAATAATGAAGCAGAGTATGAGGCTTTAATTGCAGGATTAGAGTTGGCTAAGAGCATGAGTATCAAAAATTTGCAAGTATATGTTGACTCTTTGTTAATTACTAACCATTTTAATGGATCCTATGCAGTTAAAGGTGAGAAATTAATCGAATATCTCGATATTCTCAAAAAATTAGCAGGATACTTCGATGTTTTTATACTTGAACAGGTACCGAGGGAGGATAATGCTGAAGCGGATGCCTTAGCAAATTTGGGATCATCGATCAGGATACTTGAAGGGACCCAAATACCAATATTACATGTCTTATATCCTACAACGAATCCTCAGGATAAAGAAGTAGCGGGTATTCAGGATCCTGGAGCAGAACATCCTGAAGAGGATCCTAAATCCTGGACGGCTCCAATCATGAGATATCTCAAAGAAGGACACATCCCTGGAAATGAGAATCCTAAGGCATTTAGGATGAAGGTATCACGATTCACTATTATAAATAATATTTTATACAAGAAATCTCTTGCAGGACAGTATTTGAGGTGCTTGGAGGATCCTGAAGCCAAAGAAGTACTTCAGGATATACATGAAGGGGATTGTGGTAACCTCGCTGGGGGCAGGTCGTTATTCTCAAAAGTGTTAAGGACAAGATATTATTGGCCAACAATGAGAAAGGATGCAGCAGAATATGCTCGAAGATGTGACGCATGCCAAAGACATAGTAACATACTGCATCAACCTGCTGAACCATTATATCCTATTGTTTCCCCTTGGCCGTTTATGAAGTGGGGTATGGATATAGTAGGAAAGCTACCAAAAGCTCCGGGAGGAAAAGTCTTTATGCTAGCAATGACGGATTATTTCTCTAAGTGGGTTGAAGCAGAAGCATTTGTTCAAGTGAGAGATCAAGAAGTAGTATCCTTCATAAAGAGGAATATCCTAACCAGATTCGGAGTACCAGCCGAGATAATCTGTGACAATGGTTCTCAATTTATAAGCAAGAGAACTACTAACTTTTGCAAAAGTTGGGGAATTAAAATGATTACATCTACTCCGGTACATCCTCAAGCAAATGGACAAGCAGAATCCTCAAACAAGATAATTGTCAATAACTTAAAGAAGAGACTTGGAGCCAAAAAAGGAAGATGGGCAGAAGAATTACCCTTTGTTTTATGGGCTGATAGGACAACGGTAAAGAATGCAACAGGCCAAACCCCATTTTCCTTGGTATTTGGAGCAGAAGCAATGATTCCAACGGAAATGACAATACCTACTGCAAGATCTACCCTAAGTGATCCTGAGCAGAATCCTGAAGCCTTGAGTCAGGATTTAGACACTATAGATGAGAAGAGAGATGCGGCAAGGCTAAGGATGGCAGCATATCAACAGAGAATATCCAGGGCATATAACAAGAATATTAGGACCAGAAGATTTAAGGTTGGAGATTGGGTGCTAAGAAAGGTTTTTCAGAATACTACTAATCCTGCCGATGGCAAGTTAGCTCCAAAATGGGAAGGACCATATGAAGTTGAATCAGAAGCAGGGAAAGGAGTATACAGACTCAAGAATATGGAGGGGGATATGCTACCGAGGTCTTGGAATGCTATACACCTTAAGCTCTATTTCAAGTGAGTTTAGAATTCAATTTCTAACTCAGGATGGTATGAATTCTATCTTTTTTAAATATGTTTTGGTTTAATTTATTCTTTGAAACCCAATACTAACTTAAGCATCGGAGGGGTGTTAGCCAAGCTAACACCCACCTTAGTTTACAATTGTTTTGCAGAATATGTTTCAGGATATAGCTCCAGGATATATACTCAGGATAACTCGAAAGATTAGAGGATTGGCCCCCTCTATCACGTACAAGGGATCCTGATCCCTTCACAGGTTTAAAGGTATTCACCTTTCTTCCGAATTGGGTTTAAACACCCCGCCTGGAGCGCAAGTTATTCAGGGATAGTTCAAGGTGGCGGGACCAGTCCATGTAAAAGTGGCTGACAATTTCGTTACTATTGGCTATATCCTGAATCCTAAAGGTATATGAGGATTGATCACCCTCTCTCACGAAAGGGTATTTTCATACTCTCTAAGGTTTAAAGGTTTTCACCTTTCTATGTCTTGGAGTTTATACACTCCCGCCTGTAGCGCATGAAAATTTGGGATTTTCCCCAGGATACAAGGGATTTATCTCCAGTACATCCTTGGGTTTTACCCTTGGGACCTAAAAAATTGCCTATACAATGGAAACTGACATTCAGAAGATTTCTAAGTGTTTGAAGACATTGTACACAGGGGACATTCCTACCAAGGCAGTGATGTAAAGCTCAAAGGCTAAAGTTCGGAACTAGTATGCTGAATATCTCACACAGGGGACATCTTCATTGGAAAAATTGCAAGGAGATTGAGGTTTAATAATAGGGTTATATACTACTCCGGGTATGATCTTTCCTTTGTAAATATCGTCTAAGTTTTTAGTAACATTATGTTAAGTATCCTGATATATATTCTCAAAGTCCTTTTAAGGATATTTGACTAGGGTGTTTGAAACTAGTATTAGTTTGGAACTTTGATCATTTAAAACTTGGTTTTGAAAAGATAGATTGTTTTTCACTCTCTAAAGAACTTTCTACAAAGTTGAAGGAATAGTTGGAAGTTCTATCTAATAAAAGGTTTTTACAGTATATCGCTGAGCATGCTGATCAGGATATTTTCATGAGATAACAATATAACATTTTTACAAAGATAAGAGTTATATTAAGTAATGCAAGACAACAGCAAACAAGTCAAAAGATAGTTATATTATGAACAAGTCAAAAGTTGTGCTTTTGGTTTCACCTCAAACCGAGGATCATCCGCCCAAAGCACAATTAGTTTTTACCATACTTGTGTAACGGTTGCAGGATATATCTCAAAACAGGACCTGTCCACCTACAACCGTTATCACATTCAAAACAAGTTATACTAATTGATGACCAAGGGCTTCGTCCTAAAACCTAGGACCCATCCACCTTTGGTCATCACATTGTTCTAGTGCAGGAAATGTAAATTGTTCGAAGACAGGAAAAGTAAATTGTTTATACAACCACAACCATGAAATTTAAAAGTGGGCTCCGGCCTTGGCACGTATATCCATCATCGCCCACTCCGCTGCCTAAGGGGCAGCAGCCTCTTGAACAGCAACCTCCTTCCCAGCGTTCGCACCAGCATCAGCCTCGGGATTCTTCTCGGCATCATCACCAGCATTGGCCGCTTCCTCTGCCGCTTTAGAAGGCTCTTCACCAATATGCTTTGCAGGATGAGCAACGGGATGACCTCCGAGGCCCTGTAGTTTCTCCTCCCAAGCCTTTACATTCCAGGAGGGGCATTCAAAACCTAAATCCATGGCCTCATAAGCCATCCTTATCCTGGCTTGGAGAAGAGAGACGACCACGGATGCTTTGAGGCTATCCCGATATGAACTCATATTCTGCTGATATTGGAGAAGGGCGGCATCTAGCTTGGCTTGAGCGTCCTCATTAGCCTTGTGGAGGGCAGCTTGATGTTCCTGAGTCATTGCCTTGTATTTGTCTTCATAATGCTGGGATTTGGCAGCCGCAATGGTTCCTTGGTCAGCTATGGTGGCCACAGCTTTCTCCAGCTTGATCTCCAACATCTTGTTAAGCCCGCAAGCATCTTCATACAAGTGCATAAGACGATCCAGACCCTATCGATAAAGACAAAGGTATTGATGTAAAAAATAAGCAGGATAAGGACTAACATACTTGTGTAGGATATCGAAAAGAAAATTATACCTGTTTGAGGAATGAGGTGGCTTCGTTGAACCCATGATTCTCGAGAGAGAATGTTTCAGAAGCAGCTGGGGAGTCTGTCTCCTTTCTTTTCCGAGAGCTGGATGCCCGGGTCCTGGATGCCGGAGGGCCTTTGGGAGCAGAAATAGTCTTCGAGGAGGTAGCCTTTGGTGTAGCAGACGATTTTGGCTTGGATTCTTGTCTGATGGGTTCGAGGCTGGAGTAGCAATCCAACTCGTCAAGTTCGAAACCTTCAAGGTTGACGACTGGTACTACACAAGGGAAGATATTCTTAAACTCATCATACTTTTGAAAAATAATTAATATATGCTGAGAATGTGCTTACCAGACATTTCTGAGCTTGATTTCTGGCTTGAATCCGTAAGAGACAGGGAGAAAGTTCTTTCACTGGCAGGAAGACGGTAGATTTCCTTGATCTTGGATTCGGATTCTGCACTGGGAGGCACTAAATCTCTGAAATTCGCTGCATAAAAACATCAGGATATAAGTTTGGGATACAGTTTGAAGATATAATTGGGGATGTTCCTAAAACCCTAAGTCCTACCCTTGGTCAACCATTTAACCGGTAGATCGAAACCCTTATCAATAGAGTCTCTTTTTACGAAAAATAATTTTCGTCGCCATCGATCCTCGTTCTTGGTGGCTTTAAGAACCAGAGGGTTTTTGGTGGTAGAAAACAGAAGAAAACGGTGATTGCCGTGGGATCTCAACCGATATGCTATAGGGAGGTCTTCAATAAACAGGTTGGGAAAATGACGAGACTTGATTTGATCCAGCACTATCAAGACTCGCCAGACCATTGGCATAACCTGGGCGTAACTAAGGCCGGTGAGCTCGAAAAAGCTGGAAATAAATGGTGGAAACGGGTACCGGAGTCCAAGAGAGAAGGGGTAGGCGAAGAAACAAACCCACTCATCGGATATCGCGTCTGATCGGGCTTCCCGATCAAAAGGACGAAAGACTGTTCCGGTGGGGAAGGCGCCGGAATCTTTAAGAGCAGCGATGTCGGCGTTGTTGAAGCAGCAGATCTCCTTTGCTGGATCAACAATGAAGTTCTGACTTACGAGGCTTGAGGCTGGTCGGTCCGATCGGGATTTCGTTCGTGGTGCCAAGAAAAGTATTGAGCAAACTAAAATAGATTCAAGAGAGAAGGATAGAAAGGAAAATACCTGATGTCCGCTTGAAGATAAGGATAACCGTAATAAGGAGTCCCTCGGTTAATATAGGATGAATATAGGGGGGTAAAGAGTAAATAATACTTTGGAAGTTGCACCGCTGTCATTTCAAGGGTCTAGTCGTATTAATTACCTTAAGTAATGAGATGAAACTTTTGAAATATATCCGTTGGATTGGTATCCCAACTGATATATTTGGGGACAATTGTTAGGGGTCATTTTCTTTGCGTACATATCCTGACCAATATCCTGCCTTTGTTTGTTTATTTGTGACCAGGATGCTGGAAGAGGATATTGCTAACATCTTGGGCGATATCCTGAGGTTTATTGAATTAACCACGTGCAGGTTAAAGGCTGAGACTTGCTAACGGTCAAGTGGACTTCTTCTCCTCAAGACTCGGGCGAGTTTGTTGAAGGAGAGACGTTTAGCCCGAAAGACCAGGTCTACAACGTTCGATGAAGGAATATTCGGTGGATCTCGGAAGTTTAGGATAGTTTGTTATTTTATCTTTGCTATAAATAGATGGGGGCGGATCAGTTTAAGGCACACAATTTTTCACTAACACTCTCGAACACTTTCACTCTCTAGCTCGTTGCAAACACCACACTTGTATTCAAATTTCATTGTAACACATAGTCAATCCGCACCACATCCTGCATTGTATCCTGACGTTTGAAGTAATAAGAAGAATAAGGCAGCTGCGATTGTCAGCTCCCGAGGTTTTATGCCGGCGATCTAGATTGATCAAGGGCTTTCCTCGTACATCTCGTGTCGTTTACTTTACTTTTGCTCATTGTTTGATCATAGATACAGCTCAATATCCTGAGCCGTATCCTGAATACTGATTTTCTAAATAACTAAACAAGCATATTTTACACACACATTTTTAGCACACTACCTCACTTAACTAATTTGATCACTAAATTGCTTAGGTAATTTTTGACCAAAACAGATACGATACTATAGGATACCATACAACACCCGTATAAGCCTATAGAGGTAGTATAGGTCCCTTATAGGCCTATATATGTGGTTTAGGTCCCGTATAGGCTTATATGTGTGGTTGAGGTCCCGTATAGGCCTATAGGTGTGGTTTAGGTCCCGTATAGGCCTATAGGTGTGGTTTAGGTCCCGTATAGGCCTATAGGTGTGGTTTAGGTCCTGTATAAGCCTATAGACATATGCAAGACCTATAGGAAACCTATACGAGACTTATACTACACTATACGATACGATGCAAGACAATAAGATACGATACTATAGAATACCATACAACACCCGTATAAGCCTATAGATGTAGTATTTAAAAATAATTAACGATATGATATTTAAACGTTTATAGCATTCGAACCGCACTAGACATCGTATAATAATTTAATTTAAACGATAACAATATAATATATTCGAACCGTATATATGTTTTCCAAAACAATTTAACGATATATAATATTATTGGTATAACATTAACGGTTATATATTTTAAGCGATTTAACGTTGGAACCGTGTGAGAATTTATACCACAAATACATCAAAATAGCAAAAAAAAAAAAAAAAAAAAACGGATGGGTTATATGCGCTGCGTATAGCTAGCTCTATACGCAGCGTATATAAACCCTTGTTTTCTGTGCAATGATTGCTGATAAGATTTTCGAAATCCATGGTTTATATACGCTGAGTATAGCTTTATACGCAGCGTATAGAGGTAACCCTAAGTGTGCAGATAGCCATGGTTAGCCATGGTTTATATACGATGATAAGGCTGTGCAAGGATTGCTGATAAGGCTCTGAAATCCATGGTTTATATACGCTGAGTTTAGCTCTATACGCTGCGTATAGACCTATACACAGTGTAGGTAAACCCTAATTGTGCAGATAGCCAACCAAGGTGTGCAGATAGTGTGAGCCTTATTTAATATGTGTAATACACATGGTTTTTAAAGATATATTTTTTTATTATTTGATGTATAAAATTATATTTATTTAACCCGTACAATATACGGGGTTCATAAAGATATAACTTTTTATTATTTAATATATAAAATTACATTTATTCAACTCGTGTAATACACAGGGTTCTAACCTAGTACTTTATTAAATGTAACTTGATGAAAAAAATACTTTATTAAATGTAACTTAAATATCTATACTCTATAATAAAAGAAACCACTTTAGGGACACTTGTCATTATATTAGACCATCTTTTATAGATAATTATTATTTTAGTTTAATCTTTTCTAATTAATTATAGATAACACTCCTATTAAATATTATTATTTTAATATCTTATGGATAAATATTATTAGTTTAATTTTAGTGAGTTTTATATTTTCATAAATCTTAAGTATAAAACGACTTATTTCACTCTTCCATATTTAGACCATGCACACTTTACTTTGTTATTTCACTTTACTCCATATTTAGACCATATACTCTACTTTAGTTCAATTTCTTTATAATCTATTCGGTTAACTTTATACTCGGTATTTCATATCCACCTCCCTTTTTGTAGTGTTGTTTGTCACATTTGTAGCGTTGGTTATCGATCCATGATATGAAAACAAATTATGTTATCGACTGAAACAACCGATGATGTGAACATCTATATCTATATCTATATCTATATCTATATCTATATCTATATCTATACCATATAATAAAAAAACCTATATGTGACACGTGTCATTCATTGGAGCCATCTACTTTTGGGGTTTTCCGCCTTTCTTTTATATTTATAGATTTAGTATATAAATTCGATTTTTTACTATTATTAGTATTTTTATTATTTATCAAATATATTGATTAATTAAAATTTTTATATAAGACTTTATCCAAAATTATATTTATTTAATACACTATTAATCCAAAATTATATTTATTTAATATATTATTAATCCAAAATTACATTCACTCAACTCGTGTAATACAGAGATTTAGTATATAAATTAGATTTTTTACTATTATTAGTATTTTTATTATTTATCAAATATATTGATTAATTAAAATTTTTTATATAAGACTTTATCCAAAATTATATTTATTTAATACACTATTAATCCAAAATTATATTTATTTAATATATTATTAATCCAAAATTACATTCACTCAACTCGTGTAATACATAGAGTTTTTAAATATTTAACTTTTTTTTATTATTTTGTATATAAATTACAATACACGAGATTCATAAAAAATAATATTTTTTATTATTTAATATATAAAATTACATTTATTCAACCCGTGTAATAAATAGGGTTTTTAAAAATATATTGTTTTATTATTTAGTAGGTAAAATTACATTTTTTTCAACCCGTGTAATACACGAGGTTATAACCTAGTATATATATATATATATAAAAGAATTAATAAGTTTGAACTTAACAAAGACAAGAAATCGTATGTGATAAATCCTTAACAATATTTATTTAAGTTAAATGTAAATTAACAATCTACTATAATAATTTTAACAAAAGAAAACAAATAAATTAGTACTAATATAAATTAATTACATAGTTAAAAACTGTATATAGTCCCTATTAAAAGTACCTATGAAAGTGAAGAGTACTTTGCAAAATATCCAAGTATTTTTTTATACAGAAAACACTAGAGATAAAAGAATTGATTTATTCATGTCAAGAAAAAGAGAGAAACTAAATTACTAGTAGATATATGAGAGGTCCAACTTCCATGTTCAAACCTAAGCAAGAGAGTTGTTTAAAACTGCCGGACATTTGCATTGGCCCCTTGTACGCCTTCTGCATTCTTGCAATCTATTATGGGTGGTGATCATGGGAATTGAGATCGAGAAGAGTTACAACAAAGAGTTAGAAGGATTCGATTTGCGTCCATGAAAATGGAAAAAAGATTGGACAAGAGAATTATGAACCATGAGTTGAACATTCACACCAACACGTAGATGAGTTGGGATCAAATTTTGTGGATCTAAAGGATGACTTTAGAAGTGTTATTAAATTGTTAAAAGTTACGCCTTAACAAATAATCTCCAAGACTTAAGGGATTTGGCCATGGGCGAGATTGCGAAGTTACAAAAAGAAGTGGATTGGATTTCTCTTCTTGCCATAAAAGCTTCAAATAGATAGAGCCACAATGTAACTAAATGGTTCAAAATGATTGTGAGGTCGGCATGTGGACATTGAGTGAGGTACATGCACCATCAACACTTGAGTTAAGTTTGTGCAAGAGCTTAAGAAGCAAATATGTTCGATGAATCTCATTGATGAACCAAAGAGCAAACTACACAATTCAAGTCATGATAGAAAAATCAAAAAAGTATGTGAGAAACTTCATAACCCTTACCTTGATATCCCAAATACTTTGAACAAGAATTACGTACCTTTTATACACCTTAGCGAGGGGAAACCACGTAGGCCCAAGGAGTATGGAGTGACAATAAGAATGATTAAAAAAAGAAGCAATGTGATCACTCAATGTGATCACATTCAGGCCGATATTTTGGACCAAACTCGCTTGTATTTAGCTGAATAAAAACTTACTCGTAATCTAACTCAGTAAAAAGTTGTTCGTAATTCAGCTTAAGCAAATTTGGCTCGTATAAACATTCATGCTAAGTTCGAAGTCAACGTATCTCACTTATATAATTTTTAATACATGATTTTCTTTATAACGTTGAGTTTGTACTATGTTATTTGGCACTTGTATAAACTAATAATTGATGCTAATTTGATATTTTAACTTGAACGAAAATATATGCAAAATCATTAAAATAAAAAAAAGAGCTTAACTCACTGAGACACGTGTGGAATCAAATTTGATACAGCCTAAACTTTCAGCTCAAAATGAAGTGTATAATTGAGCTAACTCAACTTGTTTTGTTAGGTTACACGGTATGATGATGGTTCTCTCTTGAATGATGGTTCGTCACGTAAGCGACACGTAGGATGGGACAAAGAGGATGGAGGTGTGGAAATGAGAGGATGGACCTAAAATGTGTATGTATATATTGTATGTATAGGGGTGTGTGATAGAGGGAGGAGTCGTTTTTGTCATCTAGTGGATCATCCTCAACGTCCTAAACTCGATGCCAAGGACGACGACCAGGGGGGGGGGGGGGGGATGGTGTTTGGTTCGTCGCGGGTGCTGGACGGGTGGAAGACGCTCCCCATACCGTCTAACATAAGGATATTTTATTTGAACATAAGTTTTTATTTGGTAATAGACATGTTTATTTAGGCACGAAAAAGAAACAAAATATATAAATGGATATTTTAATTATTAGTCAATTGTTTAGGCAAACTAGTGCAACAACACATTTAAAGTCATAATGAGAAGAACAAAGTAGTTGAATTAACGAGTGTGCGTATCGTGGGTAAGGAAGGAAAGATTGGCTAAATATGTAATCTTTTTGAATGTTTTCTTTATATATGTACAAAAGATTAAGTTGTATACTTGTATATCTATAGTATTTTGTTGTACTTTTCCTAGGCCGACAATTTTAGACACGTACACAAATACACGATACGAACCTACATGAAGTTAAAAGGTGTCGTGTATGGCCTTAACAGGTAACAAGTAGACACGAAAATACCTGTTAATTTTTGTGTCTAAACAAGTAAAATACATGTTTACCTATTTAGTACATGTAAATACATGTTAACAATTTTAACATAATAAAAAATATAATTTAGTGTGACCATGTGATTTTATCACTTATCTTTCTAGTTTCTCTAACCCTTCCCGTTCCCATTCCCATTCCAATGAACTTTACAATGTTTTGAATGGATGTTATGAATTATTTAAACCTTTTGTGATTTGTCATTTATGGATTTTGTTTCAAACTTGTTATGGATTATGCGTTTATGCATTATTTAAGCCAATTGTGAAATTTTGGCAACTTTTGTTTCACTAAACATGTTCTGAAGAAACAGGGATCCAAATTGACCGGAATCAATCAGATCTGGGGTTTTGTCTCTGCATAAAAGAGGTTAATCTTCTCGTCAATTCGCTGATTGGTTGAGGACTACTTCACCGGAGAACACTGCAAAACAGAAAGCCGTTAGACTCGCCACGGGGAGAATGGGGTTTCTCTCTGTGACCACCCTCCGGCGTGAGAATAAGTACAGTGATCTCAAAGGAAAAAGATGAAGTAGTAGGAGTGGGAGTAAGTGAAAGTAAGTTGTGAGATCATACCTGAAGCATCTTATTTATAACCGGAATTTGGCGGGAAAAATGTGTAATGGAGATAGTAACGGGAGATACTTTTCCGTTGGCGGTTATCTCACTTTCCGTTAATGGTTAACTCCACATCCATGCACAAGGATCGTGGGTTTAATCAACGGCTGGGTAGATGCCACGTGGAAAGTGATCTTGTGTAGATCTTTCTTCGAGCTGTTGCCATCATCGTGATTCAGATGAGAGCTCAAGATCGTGCCACGTCACATTCGGTTACAACCGAATGAAGCCATGCACGATGAACAATTAAGGCCTTCTAGAAGATCTACAGTTGTAAACCGTTGTGCTTTTGCCACGTGTCTTTTCTGTTGTAACAGAAAAGATTCCTTCGTTTAAGTCTTGATTTCGGGCGCGCGGAGAAGTTCAGGACTATATCTTCAAGTCTAATTGTACCCTTGCGCGAGCCCACACAAGGGTGTTAGTTGAGTGTTTGTCTCTCTTTTCTTCCGGCGCATGGTCATCGAAGACTGTTCTTTCCCAAATCTTGTTTAGAACTGATGCGCAGCCGTGCAGGGTTTTATTCAAGATGCTTTTGAAATGAAGTTAGGGTATGGTCCTATGCGCTTGCGGAGGGTTTTTTGAGACCATACCCCTTCAAGTCCCCCCAGTCCAGTGTTGCTCCTATGCGCCAATGGCAAGTAGGTGGAACACTGGACTATAGAAAATGAAGTGTGCACTTTTTGCTTTTGAGAAGTAGCAAGTTCATTCAGCGCAAGGTATGAAGAAACTTCTTGCAGAAGATATTTCTTGTTTCTTCAAGCTGAGGTTTTTATGATTTCAAATTTTGAAAAACTTGAACCATGGCAGGCAAGTTGGTAAAAAAGTACTGTGCTGAGGTTGACATGTGACAGTTAGGTGACAGGTTGTCAATTGTCAGACGTCAAACATTAATTAGGCGTCGTCAAACGTAGTTTCTACGCGCGCGTGAAGTTGTTTGTGTTTTGCACTCACCCTTATTATCTTGGTAACTGTGTTTTCCTGAAAAAAGGGGATTACGGTTTTCGAGAGCATTAATGGCGATCCCTATATAAACGTTTGAGTGGTCTCCTTTTTTCATTACTTATCTTTGTATCCTTTCGTCTTCTCCGATTCTATTTAAAGGGAAACCTGCAATTTGTGTTTTTATCCTATATGTCTACCAGAGATCAGCCATACGATTCTGCAGAGGAGATGTTTGCTTCTTTACCACCATTGAAATGGTCGAGAGAGATTTTTGATGGTCTCGTTAAAAATTTTAAATTCCCCAAGAGTTGGGGTGTTATTTACCCAGAAGAGGGGCAGACGGCGACTCAAGCTCTGGCCGGTTATATAACCTTGTTTTAGGATTAATTCACCGAGGGTAACTTCCGGTTACCAGTAATAAGGTTTGTCCTTGACATTCTTGATTACTATAAATTTCACATTTCTCAGTTAAATCCCACGGGGACGGTTCGGATTCGACATTTTGAATTTCTATACCGATCGATGCATATCGAACCCACTGTCGATCGTTTTCGAGTTTTCTACCAACTCCATCGTGCTCAAGGCTTTTACTCGTTTGCTCAACGTCCATCAGCCAAAAAGATTCTGCTTTCCCCTCCAAAGTCTTTTCATGAATGGAAACCCAAATTCTTTTACATTAAGGCCGGAGTGATTCCGATGAAGATGACTTTCCAAGGAGCGGAGGATATTGAGGTGGAGACCCTTAAAACTCTAGATACGGAGATATGGTACCAGGATATGAAAGATGTGCCTTCTATTGAACTGCCTGAGAGGGCTTTGGTTGCTGCCGATATGAGTCTGCACTGGAAATCGGATCGTCATGACAAACCGGTGTATGTGGAAGATGACAAGAGTAAGTCATCAGATCTTTTATTTCGTTATGTGAAATTGTTTCGTTGTTAATTTGTCCTTTGCATTTGTTGCTTTGTATGTTGTGGCGTACAAGAGATAGCATGGAAAAATGACAACTGTCCAGAAAGGTGTTAATGAGGAACCATGGTACCATCAAATAGTGAGGAACTTTGCGCTGCAAATGGATGCTGATTTGAGTTCGCCGCCTTCTACTGATGTTGGTATGTTCCTCTTTTACATCCTTTAGATAATATTGCAATATTACTCTTTGCTGATGCTGCGCTTTGGGTAATATTGCACTATTTCTCTTGAATAGGTGAGTTGACGAATCTTGGCGTAGGCCCGGAATCGAAGAAGAAGAAATGTGCACCGGCTACCACTACTGCGCCTAAGAAGTTTGACACACTGAAGGCGGACACTCTTAGGGAAGAGAGAAGAAAGGTACGCGCCTTGTCTCTAATCCTTGGTGTGATTACATAGTGGTGTCTGATACATTAGAAGGTCTTGCGCCTATAGCTGTGAGGAAGCCAAAACCGGAGCCTCGAGACACCGCAGACATTCCGGTAGCAAATCCTGATGATCCCATTGACTTGGACTCAAGTCTTGAGCCCCTGCTGAGGATTAAGGCGGTGAAGAGGAAACAGCCGGAAGGTGGGGCTGCGGCGCAACCTATGAAGAAGATCGGCAGAAAGAAAATTGGTAAAAAAGGCAATCTTGATGCTTTTGTTGCCAAGTTCTCTCCAGGTAAGTGTCTTCTTTGGGTTTCCGCCTTTATCATTCTATAAAGTAAATTTGTTAACTTCCTTTGCAGAAAAACCTATCCCACCTATTCATCAAGGCTCATCATCAAGAGCCCCTGCTGAGGACTAAGGCGGTGAAGAGGAAACAACCGGAAGGTGGGGCTGCGGCGCAGCCTATGAAGAAGATCGGCAGAAAGAAAATTGGTAAAAAAGGCAATCTTGATGCTTTTGTTGCCAAGTTCTCTCCAGGTAAGTGTCTTCTTTGGGTTTCCGCCTTTATCATTCTATAAAGTAACTTTGTTAACTTCCTTTGCAGAAAAACCTATCCCACCTGTTCATCAAGAGTCATCATCTGTTTTTAATGATGACCTTCCGCCATCACCACCCCGCGCGTCTATCAAGGACCAGTTGGAGGGTACCCAGACTGTAGAGGCGGGGCTGGAGAAGGCTGTGGAAGTGGAATAACTGTTGAAGTTGAGTTGGAAGCAGAGAAGGTGGTAGAGGCGGAGACGATTGACGTTGGTGCTGCCAAGCCCAAGTCTCCCGAAGTTGTGACGCATGGGCCAGAAAGAATAAAATCCATCATTGAAGAAGAGGTTCCTGTGATAACCGTTCCTTCTGCGACCACTTCCGCTCCTCCCAGAGATAATGTTGAAGGAAACCCAGTTCATGTGGATCAGGGCTTTGTGGTATATGATGAGGAAGATTCTCCCATCCCCGTTCCTTCTGCGACCACTTCCGCTCCTCCCAGAGATAATGTTGAAGGAAACCCAGTTCATGTGGATCAGGGCTTTGTGGTATATGATGAGGAAGATTCTCCCACCCGCCCGGATGAAACTCCGGGGGATTATTATTATCAGACCTATTCATAGAAGAGAGCTTCCGAAATTCATGCGCCTGTGTGGAAACTGAAGCAAGGCGATACCTTTTCAGATTGGCAAGTATGCCTTGACTGGTTGCAGGGTATTTTCCCACCTGCTGAAGTTAAATTCCAAGAGGAACGATCTCATGATCATACTTATCGTTCATATCTGGAAGAAACTGCCAGTTCAACTTCCACCACTAATAGAATAGTGCGTGAATGGCGCAGCATGCATAGGGAGTGGGACGCTTTTGAAGCGTCCAAAAAGGAGGTTGCTGAGGAAAAGGCGAAGGTTGCCGAATTGAGAGCAAAGCTTGATGCTAATCAAGCCAAGTTTGAAAGTGAGCAGAGGATAGAGGAGTGGTTAGCGATAGGGTGGAAAAAGAAAGCTGAATCTGAAGCTGCTCTTCTCTCAGAAGAGTGAAAGCGATGGAGGGAAATTTGTGACAAAGATAATAGTAAGAAGATGGTTCTTTGGAACAATATTAACAATCTCAAGGCGGAGAGGTTAAAGAAAGATAGAGCGGAGGTCGAAGCTTTGCTTCCTAGATTACTTCGACATTTGAGAACCGTTTATCATTCCTCGCCTTCCAGATGCCCCAAGCGGTCACATACGTAATACCATGGATGGCCACTTTAGCTTTGCTTCCTAGATTACTATACTCAGCCGACTCGGCAACGTCTTTGACGAAAACAGAATCAACGGACTCACCTTGCACCAATTACTAACTTGAGACCAAACGTAAGAAGCCACAACACATCCACATAACAGATGATCCACAGTCTCCGTACCTTCCTCGCACAAAACACAAGTCATATCTCCAAACGCATAGTTACGAGATAGAAACGCCACGAGAGTTGGGATACGGTCCATAGTCGCCCTCCACATAAAAACATTGCTTTTTTCAGAACCCATTTCAACCATCGAATTACATGCATGTTGTTATAATCGTTACCACTTTACAAAAAGTCCCTAACCGCTTTCAGCCCACTCATTTAACTCGTCAACCGAATCCGGATTCCGTAACCATGACCATTCGCCTAAAAAAAATCATGTTTACAAAAAATTCCGTAACCAGCACCGAACACCGTTTGTCTCTTTCCAACCAAAAAAGGTTAGGGAATCATACTTTGAAGGGAACATTACACAGCCACGGATCAATTCATTATATGATATTATCTCCCCTGCCTACCTTTCCTTTAATCAGATGATTCAGTTTATCATCCTTAACCTTTATATTATCGACCACGCTAACGATATTCTTCCACACTCCACGCTGCGACCCATTGACCGGAACCACCTTCCAACATCTTTTATGTTCATGTAAAGCTTGAATTAATGACCTCCATATATTATCTGGTTCGTTTTGGTACCACCACACCTATTTAGTAAGGAGCGCATGTTCATCTTCTGCAACTTATTTAACCCGAGGCCACCCAATTTAATCAGGGAGGCCACAACCCCCACGAGACCCAATGCATATTCTTTTTCCGTTGCTGTCCCCCCTAAAAACCTTCTGATGATAGATTCCAACCTAGAAATGATTTTAACCGGAGCTTTAAATATCAAAAAGTAGTATGTAGGAAGGCTTTCCATGACAGCCTTGATTAAAGTCAAACGACCTCCGATAGACAGACTAGACGCTTTCCAATTCGATAAACGAGCTTCAAAAATGTCAAATATAAAATTCCAATTCAAAACTCTGTTCATGTTCGCACCAACCGGAATGCCTAAATGAATAAAAGGAAGGGAGCCCTCCTTGCATTTACCCTAACACGCCATACCTTTCACTTCGTTAGCTTCCATTCCGATACCATATAAACTTGATTTACCCATATTAATTTTGAGCCCCGAACAAATATAAAAACATCTTAACAATCTATCAATATTTTTAATATTTAAACTAGACCATTCCCCCAACAAAACACAATCATCCACATATAAGAGGTGCGTGATTTCCGGACCATTATTCGGAAGCTTTATACTTTTGATAGCGCTTGCGGCCCTAGCCTTTTTTTATCATACTAGAGAAGGCCTCCATGACAATAAGAAAAAGAAAAGGCGATATCGGATCACCTTGTCGCATTCCTATGAAGCATTGAAACTCAAAGGTAGGCGACCCATTTACCAACACAGAAGATTTGGCCACGTTGCCCTTCTTTGGTCCGACATCGTTTCGGGTCTTACCATTGCTAGCCTTGCTATCCCTCAGGTACATGTATACATGATGCATGCATGCAAATATTAGATATATAGAGGCCGGTTATTGTACAATAGGGCTTAAGGTACATTGCGTACGCGAGGCATTATCAACATGCGATTTTGGTATTATTGAACGTCATGCGATTTGGGTTATCTTTTATAACATGCAATAATGATTTTTTATACACATGCGATTTATATATATACACATACATGCGAAAATGGTTATTTTTTTGAACATGCGAAGTTCTGATTTTCAACATGCGATTTCATGTTATGAACGTGCGATTTCTAACTGCTTACGTAATGTATGTTAAGCCCAATTGTACGAGATACTTTTCTAGATATATATACTACATTTAAGTATTTACCAATTATTAGGATTATAATTTTATGTTTTTTAATTGTAGGGAATAAGTTATGCAAAGCTTCCAAATCTGCCTCCTGTGATTGGCTTATGTAAGTTTTCAAAATGAGGTTTGGTTAGTGACGGTTTTTTGTGGACCAAATTGTTAGTAACAATTTTGATGATTATAAATTAAAATTGTACCAAACTAAACTGGAACTAACGATTTATATAACAACCCTCAAAATATTCTTCGACACCCTAATATATATTTTAAAATATCCTAATACGTCCTAAAATACACCCCGTATGCGAAAACGGGCCCCGAATATCCTTAATATAATTAAAATTAAATAAAAACAAGAAAAATGAGGCTGTCGCGGGGCGCGTAGCCTTTGGCTACCTCCTACGCGGGCCGCGAGCGATAGGCTACGAGGCGACACCCGAAAGCCACCACGTGTCGACACGTGGCGATGCTATACCGGTGACAAATCAAGGGTAGGGCCTACAACCCTATGTCGCGGGCCACGTAAGCCCCAGCCTAAGCTTACGCGGGGCGCAAGGAACTCGATTTCAGGCCCTATAAATTGCAACGAAGGCCTTCAATCCCAAATCGCTCACACCTCTCTTTCTTTCTCAAATTTCTTAAGTGTAGAAGCTATTCTCAGGTATAATAGCCCCCTAAATAACGAAGTTCTGCTCCGTTGTAAGTATCATAACCCTGGTTACGTATTATATACGCTACCCGATTGATCCAGGGTTCCGTAACGGCTGTCGTGGTTCTGCCTGACGTAGTCGTTGGAATACCGTCTCGGGGAGGGTATTACTAATGTAAATATTGGGTTATTATACTAACGCGTGTGCATTTGTGTAAATTATAGATAATCACCAGGAAACCCTTAAAGGAAATCTAAGACAGCAATGTGAGTAATTTCCTTTTTGCAAATTGTTTTTACAAAACCTCACACAATTAATAATATATTAAACAGTTATTGAGTATTTGTATTCTACAATTATCGTCGGTATGTTGGGGTTTTGTATACAAAATTTGTTACTGCCTTGCGAGGAGTAACATTTCCACAAGTCAGGTTGACAGTACCGTGGGTGGTAATTGAATAGATGGAAACAAATGTAATTGCGCGACCGCCCTCAATACTGTACAATGGTTTTTATTAAAACTTGATTAAACTGGGATTCACTCACCAGTATTTCCCACTGACAAAATGTTTTTAAACGCGTTTCAGGTAACAAAATGTGAAAGCCAAATAGAAGCCAGCTGGACAGCACTGAAGATTTAGAAAAGTGGCTATAAAGTTACCTAAAATAAAGAGATGTTTTATTTAAATAAAATAGGGTTTATCCCTATGAAAATGTGTTCTTAAAACTTGGGACTTTTCCCACGGGTTTAATATTATGAAAGTGTGGTATTTTACTCTGATAAAGTATTTCCTAACTACGGTCCTGATGAAATTTCCGCTGGCAAAATGGATGAAATACCGGTACCACCAAAACGAGCCGCGGCATAATTGTATATTATTGTTATATGTTATTTGACTATTTGTTAGTTTAGAGTATGAGCGACCAAGGACCATCCAACGCGTATCGTCAATTGTCTAGCTCACCTAGACTCGAAGGCACCTCTTCACAGCCTGCCCTCTCAGGGTATTCTGCTGATAATGAAGTAGGAATATTCGTGTTTAAGGCTCAGTCTGAAGAGCCATTCCCTCCTAAAAAGAGGGGATGGTTCAGTAGGGGAGCACATGAACGTAGGAAACGAATGAAAAAGTTAAAACAGCAGCGAGCCCTAGCAGCCGCTAAAAGAGAGACAGATGCCCACGCCCAGGATATGCTTAACAGAGGTTTAGCAAACTTCCATATCCTAGCAACCACAGCAGCCGACCCTAATCTGGAACAACTGATAGCACCCCAACCACTACCGCTATTTCCCGCTCAGCCAATGGAAATAGAAAACAACCCAGAAAATCAAGTCGAAATGCATGATTTTAACCCAGAGGAGATACCTAGGGTGCCAGCACCCAATCCCTTAGACCCAGATTATGACCCGTGGTGGGATGACAATAGGGACTATGTGCAACGTTACCCAATACCAAAAGACATGCCCATGCCGAATCTAGGAGCTTACCCAGGTTTGGACCCTCTAGATCCTTACTAAGATAGTGATCAATACATTAGAGAAATTCTAGAGAATCCTTACCCGTACCAGGAACCCGCACCCCAGTTTCCAAACCCAGTCCCAGCACCTGCACCCCCAATGAGTGCAGAAAATGTGCAAGAGCTCCGAACTTTTGGATAAGAGATTTTAGAAAGTAGCAAGAGAATGAGGCAGGTATGAGAACGACTCGTCTGGAAGTATGTTAGGAAACTTTATTTGTAAGTATTAAAGAAAATCATAATCAACTTGATCAATGAAGAAGACAACAGTCCTTAAGATCACAACAAGAAGAAGAAGATCGGATAAGACAACTGAAATGAACAACATCTACTTCAAAGAATCACAAGTTGATCAAGAGCTGAAGAAGATTATCAGAGAAGGTCATTTATGATGGATCTGATGATATTTCTGATGAAATATCATCAGTTTCTGACGATTCTGATCATCAGATTTTCTGATGATTTGTTCACCAGAATTTCTGATGAAGTGGTTTATCAGAAATTCTGATGAATACCCCACTTGTCTAAAAATCAGCTCTATCCTGCCACAATGACCGAAGCACTTGACATTATTGGATATCATGCTTACAAAGGCAACTTGAACGTTGGATTCAATGAATATGTCAAATTGCTACTTTATGCAGGACTTATTGAATGAATAAACAATTGTTTATTCATGTACCCAGCCTTCTATAAATAGAAGGCTCACCAAGCAGAAGACAATTGAGTTTGAAGCTTAGCATTCATACATACTACATAAACTCCATTGCCCTCTCACCCACAGAATTCAAGATTCATTTGTATTAGATAATAATCTTACAATCACCTTGTAAACTATTTTGTTTCAAAGTGATATAAACTTGATAATTCTGTAGGTCTTGTTTCTGAAAGTCTAATTTCCATTTCCGCAAATCTTTTTCACATCTACTGAAATCACTTGCCATATTACGTGAAAAGAAGCTTTTAAGCCCAAACTGGGTCCAACAATTGGTATCAGAGCAGATTGAATAAACTATTTTCAAACGTTCAATTACTCATCTTCTTTTCTCTAAATATGGCCAGCTTTCAATCCTGGAACAATGCTTTTAACATTGGTTCTATGTCTAAACCTCCGACCCTAGTCAGAGAGGAATACCCCCAATGGAAAATCAGGATGGTCAATTTCCTCAATGGTCATGACCGAGCTCTGTTTCAATCCATTGAAAGGGGTCCACATATACTAATGACTGAAATACCAGCTATTCCAGCAACTGACCAATCACCTGGTATCCCTGCCTCCCGTGCTCCCAAAAGTGAAATAAACTGGAGCGCGGAAGACAAGGAACTGGTGGCTGGGGATGAAAGGGCAAAGTCACTTTTAATAATGGCCATCCCCAATGACATATTTTCTCAAGTTGATGCATGTGCATCAGCTAAGGAAATATGGGATCAGTTGGAAAATCTTTGTGAAGGAGGAGAAAGGATGAGAAGAAACAAGAGAATAAACAATGTTTCCTCATATGAGAGGTTTAAAAGTTTACCAAATGAAAGATTAAATGATACATATCAAAGATTTACAAAACTTTTAAACGAGCTAAAGAAATTTGGTATAACAAAATCAAATGATGAAAGAAACATAAAATTTCTTGATGCTTTACCTAGAGAATGGAGAAGTCTAACCATGACTTTGTCCTCAACCTTAGAACTAGGAAATATGAGTCTTCATGACTTATACAGCATCTTGATCCCCAGAGAGGAAGTAATATTTGAAGAAACCATTCAAAGAGGGGGAACTTTAGCTCTTATCTCAAACTCACAAAGAATACCACCTACCAATGATCCACAACCATCAAACAACCAAAATCTTGAAATTTCTGATACTTCATCAGATTTTTCAGCTTTTGCTGAAGCAATAGCACTGCTCACTAAAACATTTGAGAAGAGGTTGAGAGGAGGAGGCCAGAGATACCAGAGAAGTGACAGAGGGAGGATGGATGGAAGATCTAAAGAAGAAAGTAGATCTAAGGATAAGGGGAAGGCTGAAGTTGTGTGCTACAAGTGCAAGTAAAGAGGCCACTATGCATCAGAATGCAAGACAAAGAAGCTCAAGGATGTTGCTTATTATGAGAAGAAGCTAGAAGAAGCAAAGAAGCAGCAACAAGCCAGCTTAATTGCTGGGACAAATACATGGCTATCTGATGATTCTTCTGATGAAGAAGAAGAAGAAATGGCCAACTTCTGCCTCATGGCACTTTCTGATGACATACCAGAAACTTCAGGAAAACAGGTAAATTTAGACAATCTTGATCTTGAACACAAGCTAAATGAGCTCATGTCAGATTTTCTAAATCTGCAAGATAAACATCAATCAGATAGTAAAAAATATGATGAGTTGCAAAGGACCATGAATAAAATCATTCTTGAAAACCAATTACTAATAGAAGAAAGTTTAGATCAAAGAGCTAAAATTGAGTTCTATGAAAATGAAAGAAAAGATCTTTACAAGAAAATCAATGATAAAGAAATTAATGTAAGTGGTTTTCAACAAGCCAAAGAATTCATAAACTTCATTGAGTCCTCACCAAAGAACAAAGGAGAGGGTTTAGGATATGTGAAAACAAGATAAAGTAAACCCACTGTCTTTGTAAAAGCAACCCACCAGATTTCTGATAAATTTTCATTAGAATCTGAATCTTGCAAGTCAACCTGTTCTGAATACTCTTTTGAAAAACCCAACTTTAAACCAAACAGAAGTGAATGCAAACAAGAATCTTTAAAGACTCAAGAAGCAGTTCACTCATCTTTTCAAAATTATCCACTCATTCCATCACAAGAAAGAATATCAGAAAATTCTGATAAATCTTTTATGTGTGTTGACATACTGAAGCTTGTTCAACACCATCTCCAAAAGAAAAATGTAAAATCCGTTTATGGCTCAGCATATAACAGAATTTCTGATGAAAGGACAACAAGAGAAAGTAATTTATTTAAAATCTCATCAGAAAGAGTACCCAAGCAAGCCTGGGTACCAAAAACCCTCTAACTCTTCCATTTCAGGACCATCATGTGCAGCAGATTTGGTACTGCGATTCAGGAAGCTCCAAGCACATGACTGGGGACAGGAGCTTACTCAGCAACTTTGTTTCAAAGCTGGGTAAAATGGTAAATTTTGGAAATGGAGTGAAAGGGAGGATCATGGGATATGGATGCATAACGTATGGATGTTTGGCCATAGAGAAAGTAGCCTATGTTGAAGGCTTAAAATATAATCTGCTAAGTTGTGGTCAATTCTGTGACAAAGGTTTTCAGGTAACCTTTTTACCAGAAAAATGCTTGCTGATAGGTATGGATGATAATAAAATCTATTTAAGTGGAAAAAGAATAAGACAATCAATATACTATTTTGATTTCAAAGAAGAAAATGAACATCCAAAATTATGTTTATTTTCAAAAATCAACAAGGGAAGTAGTTGGTTGTGGCATAAAAGGTTAGCCCACTTAAATTTCAAAAACCTAAGCAAACTAGCAAGCAAGGGTCTGGTAAAAGGATTACCTTTTATATCATCAAAGAATGATAAAATTTGTGAAGCTTGTGAGATGGGAAAATCAAAAAGAGGCTCACACAAATCAATTTCTGAGTCCTCTATCACACAAAATTTGGAACTTTTACACATGGATTTGTGTGGACCCGTAAGTACAGAAAGTTTTTCTGGAAAGAAAAACATACTAGTAATAGTAGATGATTTTTCCAGATACACGTGGGTCGAATTTTTAAGGAAGAAAAGTAAAACTACTGATCTGATCATTAATTTTATCAAGAAAATTGAAAATCTGTTAAAATTAACAGTCAGAAGGATCAGATCAGACAATGGGACAGAGTTTAAGAATTCAAAAATTGAGAGCTTTCTTGTAAGTAAAGGAATCTCTCATGATTTTTCTGCTCCCAGAACACCTCAACAGAATGGGGTAGTTGAAAGAAAAAATAGAACCTTAGTAGAAGCTGCCAGAACAATGCTTGCTTATGCTAAAATACTCACTCATTTTTGGGCAGAAGCAATAGCAAATGCCTGTTTTACCCAAAACAGAACCCTAATCAACAAAAGGCTAAACAAAACACCTTACAACATTATTAATGGAAGGATTCCAAGTGTAAAATTTTTACATACATTTGGTTGTAGATGTTTTGTTTTCAATGATTTTGAAAGCCTTGAAAAACTTGACAGAAAAGCAGAAAAAAGTATTTTTCTTGGTTATTCTTTGTCCTCAAAAGCTTATAGAATTTTTATTCTTAACACAAGGACAATCAGAGAAAGTCTGTATGTTTCATTTGATGACTCATCAGAAACAGAGGTTTCCGATGAATACATGAAAGAAATAATTTTTTTTGACAAACAAGAAAATTATGAACACCTTTTTGAAAGGATAACAGAAGATTTCTTAGAACATGATAAATCTTTCAAAAACAAATCAATAGATATTTCATGTACTAACCCTGCAGAACAAGTGAGTAGTACATCAGAAAATCAAAACTCTGATACACTTCACACAACTGAGGCAACTGTTCAGAGGGAAACTTCAAATCCATCAGAACCAACAACTTTTCACAACAAGTTAAGATGGATCAAAGGACATGTTCATTCTGACATCATTGGCAATCCAGCAAATGGTGTGAGAACAAGATTTGCAACTGCACATGAGTGTGCATTTGCTGGGTTCTTAAGCAAGATAGAACCCAAGTCTGTCAAAGAAGCTCTGAATGACTCAGACTGGATTCAAGCTATGCAAGAAGAGCTTGATCAGTTTGAAAAGAGCAAGGTATGGGATCTGGTACACAAGCCAAATGACAAATCTGTCATAGGCTCAAAATGGGTATTCAGGAATAAATCTGATGAGAATGGCATAATCACCAGGAACAAAGCAAGGTTAGTGGTAAAAGGTTATTGTCAACAAGAAGGTATTGATTATGATGAAACTTTTGCACCAGTAGCTAGATTAGAAGCTGTAAGAATTTTTCTTGCTTATGTTGCATCCAAAGATTTCAAAGTTTATCAAATGGAAGTAAAATCAGCTTTCCTGAATGGTAAAATTGAGGAAGAAGTTTATGTGCAGCAACCAGAAGGCTTTGTTGATCCAAAATTTCAAAATCATGTTTACAGATTAAACAAAGCCTTGTATGGTTTGAAGCAAGCTCCTAGAGCCTGGTATGAAACACTATCAAACTTCTTACTCAATTCTGGGTTTACTAAAGGTACTATTGACACAACACTTTTCCTCAAAACACACAAAGGTCATACTTTGTTGGTCGAGATATATGTTGATGACATTATATTTGGATCAACAAATGAAAAATTCTGTAAAAGTTTCAAAAGTTAATGACCAGCCACTTTGAAATGAGTATGATGGGTGAGTTAACCTTTTTCTTGGGGTTACAAGTAAAACAAAGAATTGATGGAATATTTTTGAGTCAATCAAAATATGTGAAAACAATTCTATAAAAATACTCACTTGAAAACTGCTCTGTTTCAAAAACTCCCATTGCAACAGGGAACAAATTAGATTCTGATAAAGATGGAATAAGTGTAGATATTAAAACCTATAGGGGGATGATAGGATCTTTGCTATATTTAACTGCAAGCAGACCAGATATTATGTTTGCAACATGCTTTCTGGCCAGATATCAATGTGATCCTAAAGAATCCCACCTAAAAGCTGTAAAAAGGGTTTTCAAATATCTAAAAGGTACATCAGAACTTGGTCTCTGGTATCCAAAGGATACAAACCTTGAATTAATTGCATATATAGATGCAGATTATGCAGGGAGCAAGATTGACAGAAAAAGCACATCTGGTGCTTGTCAGATATTGGGAGAAAAAAATGGTATGTTGGGCAAGCAAGAAGCAAACTGTGTTGCCACATCAACATCAGAATCATAATATGTAGCAGCAGCAAGTTGCTGTTCACATGTGTTGTGGATGCAAACTCAACTGAAAGATTATGGAGTAAATCTGACAAAAATACTAATCCTATGTGATTCAAAGAGTGCAATTGCAATAACAGAAAATCCAGTTCATCACTCAAGAACCAAACACATAGATGTCAGATATCACTTCATAAAAGATCATGTGGAGAAAGGTAACATAGAAATGTATTTTGTTCCAACTGAAAACCAAATTACTGATATCTTTACAAAACCTCTTGATGAAAAGAGACATAACTTTTTTATCAGCAAGCTTGGCATGGTTAATATAAAAGATGAAGATTTTTCAGAAAACAAAAGGACACAAATTGAAAACCAAATTGATGAACGTCAGAATTCTGATAATCAAAGAAAAATTCAACAGGCTTCTGACAAAGAAATCCATCAATCTGATGGAACCTCAGAAGATCTGATAAATCATCAATGAATGATGATTTACCAGAAAATCTGAAGAAATATCAGAAAATCTGGTAAAATTACCAGAAATTCTGATATAAAATCATAAACTTTGTTGAAACATCAGAATGATCACTAATCATCATGCACTTCCATCTTCATGCATATCCCACATTTGTATAAATTCATAACTGTGTATAGTCTGTTTTTGTATTTTTTTTCTGTCTTTTATTTTTAAATAAAAAAAAAACAAAAAGGGGGAAAGTAACATGCATTAAGATAAAATTCAATACAACAGAGAAAATCAACCGTTACAAGAAATTTTTTTGCAGAAAATTGAACTATTCTTACACTTCCAATGCATGCAACGTCAGTTTTTCATAAGAAGTTTAAGAGACACGTAGGCACTAAAATGATTAGGAGCTATGAAAGTAGCCGCCTAGCTATTCAATGCTTACTCACACATGGGGCTTAGTAGACTGTCATATTCACTGCAACAGATATCGTCTTAATTGAAGAGATGAAAATGAAAATCTTTGGCTGTTAATAACATTTATGAGGCAACTATCACTTTCATCTATAAATATTAACAACCTGAAAAAGACTTTCATCACATCAAACAAATCTTCTCTTCAAAAGCTCTTCATCAGAAATTTCTTATTTTAAGATGGGTCGCCCAAAATCAATGATAGTAACACAATTCCCTCTCCCTCTTCACAGACATCATAATCTTAGATTAAGATCTAACTTGGAAGGACCTGCATGGGAGGACTGCAGGTATGTGTATAACACGATCATGCGAAGTCCCTTGGGCTTTGCTGTATCAACACATGTCACTATTCATCCAGAACTTCTTCAAGAATTATGGTGGAATGCTGAAATAGTCTTAAGTGGCACTTCCATGTGGATTGACAGCAAGGTTATGGAGGTAAAAATCACCCTAAAGGATGAAACACTCAGAGATGTCATCCGGTTGGGTGTTGATCAAGAAAACACCTTCCTGGATAAGGCAGATGTGCAACTGACCTTGACAGAAATGGGCTATCATACAAACAACGTGTCAAGGCAGGTTAGCAAATCTAGTTTTATACCACCTTTCCAGTATTTGATGACACAGCTTAGTGTCTGCTTCTCTAAGAAGACTGGACACTTCAACGAGCTGTCCCTTAGGATGATGGAGGTGATTCATGCTGTTGTACAGGAAAAACCTTACAACTACTCTAAGTTTCTCATGAGAAACCTAGAAGAAGCAAACATTCATGACCGTCAACCTTTTCTGATCTACCCTCGATTCGTAACCAAGGTGATTACAAGTCAGCTGGACTTCGGAGGAGTGAGAAGCTGGTATCCAAGGGCTGAGCTGGCACTTCAAGAAATCATAAGTGATCCTACCCTGGTTCCATCAACGAATCACACTGGACGAATAACCAGTCTCTGGTTATATGTGAAGTGCATGTACAACGTGCTGGAGGAGTAGTTGTTGTTGTTGTTGTTGTTTTTTGTGTTTAATTTTTTCTCTCTATCTTTATGTATTAAGTTTGCCTTAATTCTTTCTTTTTAACTTAAAAAAAAACAACAAAAACATGTCAATAGATCTAGGGGGAACTAACATAAAATGTCTGATAAAAACAAGGAAAATCTGGTGAAATTCAAAAGAAATCTGATAGGATTTAGTGAAACTCAGAAAATCTGATGATCAATCAGAAAATCTGGTAATTTTTCAGAAAACCCATTAAGTCATCAGAATCTGTTCATACAGCAGAAAATTCTCAAAATAACCAGAAAATCTGATAATATATCAGAAAATCAAATTTTTATCAGAAAAATCTCTTGACAACCAGGAAGTCTGACAAATCAACAGAAAGAAACATCAGAAAACATTGCCTTTTACCGGATTCAAAGAAACTTAAGACCATCTAAATTTTTGAAATAAGTTTCTTTCAAAATATTTTTTTCTGAGGACTGGAACAAGCTGTATGACAAACACTTCCTGAAAATCAGAACAAAGGTGTAGAGTTCAGAACTGCAATGTAAGTAAAAATCTCGAAACTCTACTTATTCCTTCTCATCTAAAAAAAATGCTGATTCAATCTCTGAAAATGGATCAAATGCATTCTGATGATATATGAAGAAAATCCAACTCTTAAAAGTTTTATTCAAAGATTTTCTGATATATATCATCAAAAGGAAAACTTGGGAAGATACACAATCTTAGAAAAGGTTTTTATTGGACCTTTTTGAAACAAAAGGGGTCCCACATGGAGAAAAGGTGCAAGTTGGACAATAGTGTTTATCTGCTAAATCCTTGGAATCTCTGATTTTCTTTAAAAGGATTTATATTAAATTAGAGATAAACTAAAGGTTTTTAAAAAACGGTTGTTTCCTAAACGGATTAAAACATCTTTAGGGTGTCATTAAACACCTTAAATTCAAACAACCCACAAAAAATACTCAAAGATCTCTGTCTCAACACACTATAAATATCTCATTCAAAAACAGAGACTTCCATCTTCAACCTTCAAACTCAAAACCCTAAAAACCCTTTTCTGAAACAAAAACCTAAATTCTCAATGGCTGCTATCAACATCAATATGCCACCAGTTGAACACTCTGTTCCTTTCATCACCGAAGCTGAATTTCTTCCATTAAAGAGCAACAATGAAGCGATGAACGATAACATTGAAGAATATGATATAAAGTGTCAAATTCTCATTGAATTTCTGATCAGAAGCCCGATAGCTCAAGCTCTCACAAAGACCAGAGAGGTACCAGAAAAACTCTTACAACAAGCTGTAAAAACTCTCAAAGTCTCAAATCAAATCGAGCTAACAGCACATGTGTGGGCAGATATCTTCATTACAATCTCACCGAAGAAAATAAGGGAATGTTTGGAACTACCCTTAAACCAAAGCTATGGAGAAGCACCAGAAAAAGAAGATATGTTCTCACTACTTGATGCTGTGATGGGTTATAAGACAAAGATTTCAAAAATCAGTGAATTCAAGAGGAATCAGCTACCTGCCTTCTGGCAAGTGTTAATGGAGAATCTGAACAAGTGTTTATCATCAAAAAATAGAGGTACAGATCAGATAAATATGAATGTTCTGACAATCATGTTCAGTCTCATTAGTGGGTTGAACATTGATTTTGGAACAGAAATATTTAATCTGATCAGAAGATTAATTCTGACTAATGCTGGAAGGATAGATTCACATCTACCTTTTCCCAGATTTCTATCTATCATAATTTCTGATGCATTTTCTGAAAGGAACCTAGAAATTCCAGCATCCGAAAATATGTGGAAAACAGAAATCATGAGACCTTGGACTGCTGTAGGGTCTTGGAAGTCAGATTATGACGTGCCTGTTCTGTCAGAAAGAATGATGTATCTGATACCAGAAGATTCACCATACAGAGCAGAATACCTGAAGATGTTAAGCAAAAAGCCAGAAAACAAAGAAGTTTTTGAAAATGTATCCCCCATGGAGCATGATACACAAGAGTCAAGCAGACCAAGAATGGAGCAGCAGGGTGAATCAGATCCTCACCCAGCTGATGAAGATGTGAACATGAGTCCTGTGTGTAACATATGTGCTTGTAATCATTGTGAACAGTTATATTATCAATAAAACAATGTTATTTGATCCCAATGTTTTTTTGGTTGTGTTTTACATTTTTCATGTTTTGACTTTTATTCAATTTCAAACTCTATATCGCTTTCTGGAGAGTTATACGCAAACTGGTGCGTAAACGTAATCAGTTTAATGCGACAAATACTCCGGAACATCAACATATACTTAACATACCTTAAATAACCTTTACATAACTTAGAAATAAGTTTTAAAGGCTTTGGTGTGGCAAAAACAAGTTAATTCGCTTACAGGGACTAAACTTGACAAACTGCGAAAGTATGCCAATTTGAACAGTAACGAACATTCCGGAACATGACCATAAGTTAAACATACCTTAAATATCCTTTACATAGCTTAGAAATAGGCTTTGAGGGGTTCGGTATGCTAAAATAAACTTTTGGGGTCATTCCGGGACTAAAAACGTCAAAAAAGTGCACACGTTTGCATTTTCGCGCATAACTTACGTTCTGAATACATCCGGACATCCAAAAATTTATGTAAGCACTAAAATATTTTATTTTAGTGTTTGGCATAAGAAAAATCCTTTCGTCACGCCATTTGGATCATTTTTCGCGCTTATGCGCATTCCGTCGTAATTAACCGAACAACGTAACCGTACGGCTAAACGAACCGACACCCGAGATATTTTTGAACACATTTTAAGTTCCCTATACTTTAACTTCATTTTAGAGCTTTGAAATGGGGTTAACGGGGCTTAAACGTGTCAAAAAACGCATCGAAAACCAAGTTTTGAGGTTGCAGGGACTGAAACTGTAAATCTGCCAAACTAGGTCCGTAAACAGGGGCCAGATGCAGCAAAACGTTTTTTTTTCAGCTTTTAACAGCCCTTAACACTCTCCAAAGGCCAAGTGCCAAGTGTCAAACTCTTATGGTGGATGGCAAATGAGTTACCACAACTTTCCAACAAGTGTACGGCTTAGATCGTGCCCCCTTTTCCAAGAAATGATCCTAACGGTGAACCAAAAACTATAAATACCCACCTCCACCCTTCACTTTTCCTCAAAAGAATCTGATCTTATGTGCTCTAAGTTGAAACCTTTGTTTCATACCTGAGCTATTTTGATCTAGATTAGCATTCGGGGACCCTTTGTAAGTGTTCCTTCGTTCTTTTATTGCTTTTCGAGTCCGAAAGTCAAACTTTGTTTGACTTTCTGCATTGACCAGTTTATGGTCAATGCGAAGTTCGTTTGAACTTCGCAACGTGATTGTAATCACGATGGTTATAGTCCCTTGTGACTATGCCTACTGATTACCACGTTGTCTAGGGTCGTAAGGGTAAGCGATCTAATAAATCGCTTATACCTTCAAACCCGACCCATTTGGTCGATCATTAGGATCCGACCAAACACATTAGGTGACCATAGTATATAGGGAATAACCCTCCGAGGTTATACCTTATGGTCCCTTCGTTTAAGTAGTTGTATGATAGGTAGTTTATATGCCTTAGGTAAATTACCAAAATACCCCTTTGATGCCAAAATTCGTTTTAAACATATGTAACATAACTTTTGACATCTAAACTGATTTGACAACCATATTAGACATGTTAAGGCATATTTTACTTGTCATAGGACTAGTTAGGCGTTCCGAACGCGTTTTACGCGAACGATGCGTTAAAGTAGCATAAGCTACCTAAACGGGTCGTAGTGGGTCACAAACACTTAGGTTAAGTTTCGTTTTAGTATGTGGGCTTTGTTAAACCATATTACACGAGTCTCCATACTCGTTTGGTTTACGAACCCTCATTCTATCCGATCCTCCGATATTAGGTCCGGTTTATTAACATAGTTACCTATATTAGGTGCCGTTTGATTCCGTGATCTCTAGCATTGCTTGGTGGTTATCTTAGGACTTCTGAGCAATCTCAAGTGAGTACATAGACCCCTCTTTTACTGTTTTCCAAACTGTTTTGGGGTGAAACACATGTGCCTACTTGTTACTTTCATGCTTTCCATGTTTTCACATCATATACCTGCTATGTTCGTTAGTACATTATAGTACATGATTTCATTACATTTCATGCTATGTATGCCCATTGTGTGCATACTTAGTACATTGTTTTACATTACATTTCATGCTATGTATGTCCATTGTGTGCATACTTAGTACATTGTTTTACATTACATTTCATGCTATGTATGCCCATTGTGTGCGTACTTAGTACAGTTGTTTTCATCACATGCTTACAGTTTGTTATGACATTTGGGTTGTTTACAATGGAACAATACATTCATTAACATTAGCTACGCCGTTCGTTAGTAGGTGGTGGTACCATAGGAATTGACAACTCCCGTTCCTGAAATCCTGGGTTTGTTTGGATTGGAAGGAATGACCGAATTCGATATACATAACTTAGATAAACCTTTAATTTGTTTAAGGGTTTATCGCCACAGTCTCAAGGCTTGGATGTATGCATTTTCACAATACCGCATAAATGTTTGTATCAGTATAGCATGCATTTGTTCCACAAAACATAACTTTGATTTAAACTATGTTTTACATCAATACCTTGTTTTTTTGTGCATTTTACATATGGTTTAGTTGATATATTTCACTTACCATACATGATATTTTTGGGTAAACATTACATGATCTACATTAACATAAACATTTTGACATTGATATACACATTTAGTGGTTTACATTGGACATAGACATTTCAATATGGTTTACACATTAACACATGACAATTCATTTATACATGAACAATTTACATTGATGGTTGGTTTGGGTAAATGATTCGAGTAACGAGGCGTGTGTAATATAATACAAGCATGGTGGATACGCCGCTGGTACTTCCTATAAATAAGTGTTTGTATGATATTACATGTCGTAGTGTTACTTAAATCATTTCAATATTTGACATATTACATTTTACATAAACAACTTATTTTCACAAGACATTGATTTACAAAACAACTTATCTTATACAAACTCATTTTTACTTGGTTATTCATGTAACCTTACATTATTCTCTTATTTATACATATCATTGCTTTTTAATGATTTACAAAACAAAACAACTCACAAGGTTCATGACTGACTGTTATTAAACAATTTTTCCTAAACTTATAAGTCATGAATCCTATTTTCACAAAACCTATGTATCTCACAGGCATTTTTATGCTGACGTACCTATTTTCACATGTGTTTTCAGGAGCTTTTGCGTAGGATGATGATCGTGACACTAGGGCGGACCTGTGCCTTAGAGAATAAAAATGAAGATAGACTAGTTAATTATGTTTTGAACTCTTTATTTCCTGTTTAAGACAATGTAACTCTTATGTTTATAAATAAAATACAACTTTGAATGCCATGGTTATGAAACAATTAATTCTGTTACAACACTCCCCGACGTTTCCGCCGCGGTTGCATGTTATACGCGGTCGGGGTGTGACAGAAGAGTTGGTATCAGAGCCAATGGTTATAGGGAATTAGGTTATTAGTGATGCTTTGACCTAGACTATAACCTTTCTAGGACCCTAACACAAGTTATCTTGTGTTTAGATCTTAAAACATGCACATCACCTATCCTTAGGTGATTATCAAAACAAGAAACCAAAATTTTCGTAACGATTTTTGAAAAACAATCTTATGTTTTTGGATGATTTATTACAAGGTTTTGAACCCTCTTTTTTAAGGTTTTGAACCCTTCCAGTTTGACTAAATTTTTGGCCTTGTGCCTTCAAATTTTCAAAATCTCGTCATGGTTTTGGGTTTTAAATAATGTGAACACGTGCAAACTGGAAGAGTGAATGCCTGTATTCTGGGTTTTCTGTCTAGGCAAGCACTTCGTATATATCTCATCAGACGCGAGACCAGTTGTGCTTACCTGGGAATTCTTGGGATGAGTGTTCACTTATAGGCGAGCATGTCTTCGCGATACATTATTTTTGACCCATTTACTTTGATTAGTCACTGTGTGTCATTTGTTTGCTTGGTAATGCGGACGAATGACCACCATCTTTGCTTTTGTTGATTTTGTTTCATCTCATTCTCTTCATCCAATCATCTCACTCGTTTGCTTTCATGATTTCCTCTTTTAGAATGCCTCCTCGACGCGAGAACCAGATAGCGACTGCCGAACTGGCAGAAATTATTGCGCAGCAGATGGCTGCTCAATTCCCAAATCTCTTTGCTCAATGGCACCCAGCCAACAACAATAACAATGCTCCATGCAAATACAAGGATTTTAACTCGGCTAAACCACTCAAGTTTAGTGGTTCTGAAGGAGCGACTGGGCTTCTTCAATGGTTCGAGAGCATTGAGAATACTTTCCGCCACGTGCAGTGTCCTGACAATCGCAAGGTCGAGTTTTCTTCGAGTGTGTTTCAGAAGAGGGCTCTCACATGGTGGAACGGGGTTATGAGAGACCGAGGTGCAGAAGTTGCTCTAGCACAAACCTGGGCTGAACTTAGGGCTCTTATGATGAGGGAATTTTGTCCTCGCCATGAACAGCGAGCGTTGGAGAAAGAGTTTGATGACTTGAAGCAAGATAGTGGCGAGCACAGGGCATATACTGATAGGTTTGAGGAGTTGAGTCTGATATGCCCAACAATGGTTACCCCACTCGACAAGGCTATCGAAAGGTACATCGACGGCCTACCTGACTCAGTGCAAGACATCATTACTGGTAGTAACCCTGCCACACTCCGTCAGGCTAACGAGTTATCAGCGACATTGACTGAGTCGCAGATTCGGAAGAATAAGTTACACAGGAAGGGTGACAAGGGCAAGAAACAATCGTCTGACAAAGAGGATAGCAAGAAAGGTCAAAACAAGAATGGAAAGAATTCTGGTTCTTCGAGAGGGTCAAGGAAGCGTAAGGCTTCCCAAAACTATGCTGTCACTGCCCAAGCTAACCAGGCAGCTCCCAACCAACCCGCACAGCCTCCAGCGAAGAAACCCTATTCAGGGAATGCACCTTTGTGCAATAGATGCAACAGTCACCATCAGCCGCAACATCAGTGCCGTTTCTGTACTAACTGTGGGAAGTCGGGTCATCTTGCCGATGTTTGCCGGTTTGCTCAGAATCGCGCAGTTCAGAACCTGGCTCAACAAGTTGCTCAGCCTCCTGCTCAGCAACAGGGTCAAGCTGCACGACCATACTACCCACCAGGTGCTTGTTATAACTGTGGGGATCTGACCCACTACCGTAACCAGTGCCCAAGATTGATGAATGCAAACCAGAATCAGGCTCAAGCTCGAGGGCGAGCTTTTAACTTAAATGCCCAAGAGGCGCAGGCGGACGATAATGTGGTGAATGGTACGTTCTTTATTAATAATCAGCCTGCATCTGTTCTTTTTGATTCGGGTGCCGAAAAGAGTTTTGTGTCATTGTCTTTTGAGCCAATGCTTCGCGTGTCTAGAACGAAACTAGGAAAACCCTTGACAGTAGAAGTTGCTAGTGGTGAACCCATTGTTCTTGATTCTGTTCTACGCAACTGCCAGTTGAATCTTAACGACCAACTTTTTCCTATCGACCTCACGCCTATGCAACTTGGAATCTTCGACGTTATTGTGGGAATGGATTGGTTATCCAAGCATCACGCGGAGGTAGTTTGTTTCGTGGAGATCGTTTGTGTGCCGCTTTCGACATGTGAGATACTACAGGTTCAAGGTGAGAAACCGTCTGGTGGACTCAAGCTCATGTCTTGTTTTAAAGCTCGGAAGTATCTGAGGAAGAACTATGTGGCTTTCTTAGCACATGTTACAGCAGATAAAGGCAAGGGTAAGTCTATTTCAGATATTCCTGTCGTTCGGGATTATTCTGAAGTATTCCCTGAAGAGTTACCTGGTCTACCCCCAGCACGCTAAGTCGAGTTCCGCATTGATCTCGTACCTGGTGCAAATCCCATTGCCAGAGCTCCATATCGTCTTGCACCGTCTGAGATGCAAGAGTTATCTAAGCAGCTTCAGGAGCTCTCTGACAAAGGCTTTATCCGTCCCAGCTTTTCACCTTGGGGTGCTCCCGTTCTTTTTGTCAAGAAGAAGGATGGATCCTTTAGGATGTGTATCGATTATCGTGAGCTTAACAAGCTTACCATCAAGAATCGATATCCCCTACCTCGCATAGATGATCTCTTTGATCAGTTACAGGGCGCTTCTTATTTTTCGAAGATTGATCTACGTTCCGGATATCATCAACTTCGTGTGCATGAAGAAGATATTCCCAAGACGGCGTTCCACACTCGGTATGGGCATTACGAGTTCACAGTCATGCCATTCGGTTTGACTAATGCTCCTGCTGTTTTCATGGACTTAATGAATAGGGTCTGCAAACCTTATTTGGATCAGTTCATCATTGTTTTTATTGACGACATCTTGATTTATTCTAAGACGCGAGCTGATCACGAGCAACATCTTCGTCTTACTCTGGAACTCCTAAAGAAAGAACAACTTTTCGCCAAATTCTCCAAGTGTGAATTCTGGCTTAAAGAGGTTCAATTTTTAGGACATATTATCAACGAACGAGGTATCCATGTAGATCCCTCCAAGATCAGTGAGATTAAGGATTGGGATACGCCTACTACTCCTACTGAGGTTCGTTCTTTTCTTGGTCTAGCGGGTTATTATCGCCGCTTCATAGAAAACTTCTCAAAGATTGCAGTTCCTCTAACTGCTCTAACTCAGAAGAACAAGCCCTTTGATTGGGGATTCAAGCAAGAGGAAGCTTTTCAAAACTTGAAGCAGAAGCTTTGCGACGCGCCTGTTCTAACTTTGCCTGAGGGCAATGATGATTTCGTCGTTTATTGCGATGCATCTAAATTGGGTCTTGGCTGTGTCCTGATGCAAAGGAACAAAGTCATAGCATATGCATCGAGGCAGTTGAAGATACATGAGAAGAACTACACCACTCATGATCTGGAGACACTATTTGTACGGTACAAAATGTATGGTTTTCACGGACCACAAAAGTCTTCAGCATATCTTCAACCAGAAAGAACTCAACATGAGACAACGACGTTGGGTGGAGCTTCTAAATGACTATGACTGCGAAATTCGCTACCATCCTGGTAAGGCGAATGTCGTAGCTGATGCATTGAGTCGTAAGGAACGTACTAAGCTTCATTGTGTACGTGTTCAATCTGTTATTCAAGCTCGATCCGATATCCAAGCACGCATTTCTCAGGCTCAACAATCTTGTGTTTCACAAGGTTTGATGGATAAGGAATTTCCCTATCACATAACACCTGATCTGGAACCGAAGGACAATGGATCGTATTACTTCATGGACCGTTTGTGGGTCCCAAGCCAGGATGATCTTCGTACCTTGCTTATGGATGAAGCCCATAAGTCTCGTTATTCTATTCATCCGGGCTCAGATAAGATGTATAAGGATCTTCGTATTCATTATTGGTGGCCTGGTATGAAGAAAGACATTGCCTTATACGTATCAAAATGCCTTACTTGTCTTAAGGTTAAGGCTGAACATCAACGTCCTTCGGGTTTATTGGTGCAACCAGAGATCCCGGTTTGGAAATGGGAAAACATTACTATGGACCTCGTTACCAAACTTCCACGCACAAAGAAAGGTCATGATGCCATCTGGGTAGTTGTTGATCGTCTTACTAAGTCAGCACATTTCTTACCAATTCGTGAGGACTTTCCTGCTGACAGACTTGCTAAAATCTATGTGGATGAAATTGTAGCTCGACATGGTGTTCCTTTGAACATCATTTCTGACAGAGATGCTCGTTTCACTTCTCATTTTTGGAGAACCATGCAATCTGCTATGGGGACCCAACTTAATCTGAGCACGGCTTATCATCCGCAAACGGATGGTCAATCTGAACGAACAATCCAGACTCTGGAGGATATGCTTAGAGCTTGTGTGATCGACTTTGGTGGTAGTTGGGACTCACATCTTCAGTTAATTGAATTCTCCTACAACAACAGTTATCACACCAGCATCAAAATGGCTCCTTTCGAGGCTCTCTATGGTCGAAAATGTCGTTCACCAGTATGCTGGAATGAGATCGGCGAGGCTCAACTTACTGGACCTGCCCTCATTTTAGAGACAACTGACAAGATCAAGAAAGTTCGTGATAACCTTCAGACAGCTAGAAGCCGTCAAAAGAGTTACGCGGATCCAAAACGCAAGCCCTTGGAATTTCAAGTCGGTGATCGAGTATTACTTAAGGTCTCACCTTGGAAAGGTGTGATCAGATTTGGAAAGAAAGGAAAACTTGCACCAAGATACGTTGGACCATTCAAGATCGTCGAAAGAATCGGAAAGGTAGCCTACAGACTTGAGTTACCTCCTGAACTTAGAAATGTTCATCCAACTTTTCACGTGTCCAATCTCAAGAGGTGTCTAGCTGATGAGAACCTCCACATACCGCTTGACGAAATTCGTGTTGGCAAAACACTGAAATTTGTTGAGAAACCTGTGGAAATCATGGAACGTGAAGTCAAGTGGCTCAAACGCAAGCGCATTCCTTTGGTCAAAGTTCGCTGGGAAGCAAAACGTGGACCCGAGTTTACTTGGGAACGCGAAGATCAAATGAAGGCGAAATATCCGCATCTTTTCCCAAGAGTTTCCTCTAAATAAATTTCGGGACGAAATTTCCACAAGTACGGGAGACTGTAACATCTGTGCTTGTAATCATTGTGAACAGTTATATTATCAATAAAACAATGTTATTTGATCCCAATGTTTTTTTGGTTGTGTTTTACATTTTTCATGTTTTGACTTTTATTCAATTTCAAACTCTATATCGCTTTCTGGAGAGTTATACGCAAACTGGTGCGTAAACGTAATCAGTTTAATGCGACAAATATTCCGGAACATCAACATATACTTAACATACCTTAAATAACCTTTACATAACTTAGAAATAAGTTTTAAAGGCTTTGGTGTGGCAAAAACAAGTTAATTCGCTTACAGGGACTAAACTTGACAAACTGCGAAAGTATGCCAATTTGAACTGTAACGAACATTCCAGAACATGACCAAAAGTTAAACATACCTTAAATATCCTTTACATAGCTTAGAAATAGGCTTTGAGGGGTTCGGTATGCTAAAATAAACTTTTGGGGTCATTCCGGGACTAAAAGCGTCAAAAAAGTGCACAAGTTTGCATTTTCGCGCATAACTTACGTTCTGAATACATCCGGACATCCAAAATTTTATGTAAGCACTAAAATATTTTATTTTAGTGTTTGGCATAAGAAAAATCCTTTCGTCACGCCATTTGGATCATTTTTCGCGCTTATGTGCATTCCGTCGTAATTAACCGAACAACGTAACCGTACGGCTAAACGAACCGACACCCGAGATATTTTTGAACACATTTTAAGTTCCCTATACTTTAACTTCATTTTAGAGCTTTGAAATGGGGTTAACGGGGCTTAAACGTGTCAAAAAAACGCATCGAAAACCAAGTTTTGAGGTTGCAGGGACTGAAACTGTAAATCTGCCAAACTAGGTCCGTAAACAAGGGCCAGATGCAGCAAAACGTTTTTTTTCACCTTTTAACAGCCCTTAACACTCTCCAAAGGCCAAGTGCCAAGTGTCAAACTCTTATGGTGGATGGCAAATGAGTTACCACAACTTTCCAACATGTGTACGACTTAGATCGTGCCCCCTTTTCCAAGAAATGATCCTAACGGTGAACCAAAAACTATAAATACCCACCTCCACCCTTCACTTTTCCTCACAAGAATCTGATCTTATGTGCTCTAAGTTGAAACCTTTGTTTCATACCTGAGCTATTTTGATCTAGATTAGCATTCGGGGACCCTTTGTAAGTGTTCCTTCGTTCTTTTATTGCTTTTCGAGTCCGAAAGTCAAACTTTGTTTGACTTTCTGCATTGACCAGTTTATGGTCAATGCGAAGTTCGTTTGAACTTCGCAACGTGATTGTAATCACGATGGTTATAGTCCCTTGTGACTATGCCTACTGATTACCACGTTGTCTAGGGTCGTAAGGGTAAGCGATCTGATAAATCGCTTATACCTTCGAACCCGACCCATTTGGTCGATCATTAGGATCCGACAAAACACATTAGGTGACCATAGTATATAGGGAATAACCCTCCGAGGTTATACCTTATGGCGCTTCGTTTAAGTAGTTGTATGATAGGTAGTTTATATGCCTTAGGTAAATTACCAAAATACCCCTTTGATGCCAAAATTCGTTTTAAACATATGTAACATAACTTTTGACATCTAAACTGATTTGAAAACCATATTAGACATGTTAAGGCATATTTTACTTGTTATAGGACTAGTTAGGCGTTCCGAACGCGTTTTACACGAACGACGCGTTAAAGTAGCATAAGCTACTTAAACGGGTCGTAATGGGTCACAAACACTTAGGTTAAGTTTCGTTTTAGTATGTGGGCTTTGTTAAACCATATTACACGAGTCTCCATACTCGTTTGGTTTACGAACCCTCATTCTATCCGATCCTCCGATATTAGGTCCGGTTTATTAACATAGTTACCTATATTAGGTGCCGTTTGATTCCGTGATCTCTAGCATTGCTTGGTGGTTATCTTAGGACTTCTGAGCAATCTCAAGTGAGTACATAGACCCCTCTTTTACTATTTTCCAAACTGTTTTGGGGTGAAACACATGTGCCTACTTGTTACTTTCATGCTTTCCATGTTTTCACATCATATACCTGCTATGTTCGTTAGTACATTATAGTACATGATTTCATTACATTTCATGCTATGTATGCCCATTGTGTGCGTACTTAGTACATTGTTTTACATTACATTTCATGCTATGTATGTCCATTGTGTGCATACTTAGTACATTGTTTTACATTACATTTCATGCTATGTATGTCCATTGTGTGCATACTTAGTACATTGTTTTACATTACATTTCATGCTATGTATGCCCATTGTGTGCGTACTTAGTACAGTTGTTTTCATCACATGCTTACAGTTTGTTATGACATTTGGGTTGTTTACAATGGAACAATACATTCATTAACATTAGCTACGCCGTTCGTTAGTAGGTAGTGGTACCATAGGAATTGACAACTCCCGTTCCTGAAATCCTGGGTTTGTTTGGATTGGAAGGAATGACCGAATTCGATATACATAACTTAGATAAACCTTTAATTTGTTTAAGGGTTTATCGCCACAGTCTCAAGGCTTGGATGTATGCATTTTCACAATACCGCATAAATGTTTGTATCAGTATAGCATGCATTTGTTCCACAAAACATAACTTTCATTTAAACTATGTTTTACATCAATACCTTGTTTTTTTTGTGCATTTTACATATGGTTTAGTTGATATATTTCACTTACCATACATGATATTTTTGGGTAAACATTACATGATCTACATTAACATAAACATTTTGACATTGATATACAAATTTAGTGGTTTACATTGGACATAGACATTTCAATATCGTTTACACATTAACACATGACAATTCATTTATACATGAACAATTTACATTGATGGTTGGTTTGGGTAAATGATTCGAGTAACGAGGCGTGTGTAATATAATACAAGCATGGTGGATACGCCGCTGGTACTTCCTATAAATAAGTGTTTGTATGATATTACATGTCGTAGCGTTACTTAAATCATTTCAATATTTGACATATTACATTTTACATAAACAACTTATTTTCACAAGACATTGATTTACAAAACAACTTATCTTATACAAACTCATTTTTACTTGGTTATTCATTTAACCTTACATTATTCTCTTATTTATACATATCATTGCTTTTTAATGATTTACAAAACAAAACAACTCACAAGGTTCATGACTGACTGTTATTAAACATTTTTTCCTAAACTTATAAGTCATGAATCCTATTTTCACAAAACCTATGTATCTCACAGGCATTTTTATGCTGACGTACCTATTTTCACATGTGTTTTCAGGAGCTTTTGCGTAGGATGATGATCGTGACACTAGGGCGGACCTGTGCCTTAGAGAATAAAAATGAAGATAGACTAGTTTAATTATGTTCTGAACTCTTTATTTCCTGTTTAAGACAATGTAACTCTTATGTTTATAAATAAAATACAACTTTGAATGCCATGGTTATGAAACAATTAATTCTGTTACAACACTCCCCGACGTTTCCGTCGCGGTTGCATGTTATACGCGGTCGGGGTGTGACACTGTGGCAGAAGAACATCATGCTGAAATCTCATATATGGGAGAAACAGGTGCACAACACTCTAAACTTAATATATTTCATAATTCTGAGAGTGATTCTGATGATTCAATTCAAGGAAATTATGAAATTTTACACAAAGGCAATGTTTCTATAAGACAAGATGTGAGTGGAACCAAAGACCCATTTTCTGAATCATATTCTGAGGAGGAAAATGTGGTGGCAACAGGTGGAGATCAGTCTACTGATCAAGGAAACCTGGATGAGAAAACTAAGAGTTTCTCAACAACTCATGGAGAACCTGAAAAGGTTCAAGGATATGAGGAAAACCAGAACTTGAATGTGTTTCAATTTTCTGGTGAGGGTACAGAGAATATGGAATATTTCAATCCTCTTAACCTCAGAACAGCAGAGAATGTGTTTTCTGCTGGTGTTAGAGGAGGAACATCTGTTGTTTCTCTTATTTACCAAGGACATCAATCTATGCCCTCTGAACAACTTCACAAGGAACTTGAAGACACAATTGCTACTGAGAAAACAACCACTAAAGGAAAACTCGATCTGATACTCAAGGAAATCAGAAATCAAAAGTCAGATATCAAAGTTTTATCAGAAACTGTCAAAGCTGTGCAGAAGTAAACAGAAGACAACACTGCAGCCCTCAACAAACTGCAAGAGTCATCAAAAAATAGAGAGAGCTCATCAGAATTCAAGAAAGCTCTTAAAGAACTACAAGAAATCAAGAAACAGATGGCTGAAGTTGCAACTACAGGAGAAAGCTCAAGTTCAGGAAGAATTCTTGAAGAAATACAGTTCCTTAGAGCCGACAACAACAGCATGGTTGAGGCTTTTGAGAAGCTGATGGTGGAATTGACTGCACAGAGAAATCAAGAAAACAAGGAGTTTCAGAAAATGAAGAAACAAGAAGAAACAAATACTCACACTCTTGCTAATGTTCATTTGTTAGTAAAGAGATTGCAGTATAATGTTTCCATACTAGCAAAAGTAGATCTTCATGAACCGAAAGCCCCAATTCCACAAGAAAAACAAGCAAGAGGATCAGAAACTCCTCAACAACAACAACAACCAGAAACCATTCAACAAGATCAAACCAAACAAACAGAAACTCCAACAGCTCAAAAATAGAAGCAGCCCATGGGTCCACCTCCAGATAAACAAAAGTTACTCATGGGTCCTCCACCAAACATCCCAAAGCCAGATAGTTCAAGGGTCCAACAGAAAGAACCTGTTCCAGTTCAGTCTTCTTCCACAGCTCTCGCAGGAGAAACAGAGTTCAGCATAAAGATGGATAAAAAAGAGAAGAGGAGAATGGAACATGAAGTGACCTCCTCAAAAAGACCAAGAAAAGTGATGAGAGAAGATTCAGATGGAAACATCAAAGAAATAGAAGTGCTGAAAGGTGATTTACACACAATTATGTACCCTGAAGAACATCTAAGCACTACTACTAGAAAGGTCCAGAAGACAACCCAAAAAGGCCTCACTCTCCAATGAGTAAAGGTATTGTTGAAATCAGGAACAATGGAAGCTGGGAAATTCTGCACAAACAGATGACCAATCCAATAGTATCTATTGAAAGAATCGATACTCTGACCACTGGAGGAGGTATCTTAGGTAATGAAGGACAGAACAAATATACCTTGATCAGAAAAGATAACAGTAAACAAAAGGTTACCGATGGGAATCTGGCTGATGATATTCACCCAATGGGCATAGTCAAAATGAAGAATATCATTGATAGAGAGAAAAGCAGTTTAGTTGTGATCAGAAGAGCCCTTGACAGCTTCAAAAGTGCAGGAACAAAGTTATATAAAAGATCTGCACTGGCAGACTTTGATCTATGTATCAATTTTGAGTATAGCAACAAGGTGCTATTACTTCCTCCCAACAACACAATTCCAGCTGAAATTCCTTCTAAACTAGTAAGAACTGGAGCAATCTTTGACAAACCAGAAATGTGTGTAGTCTTCAAAGATGCTCATGATGAGAAAGCTCTGTTCAGAATCAGTGAAATATGCAAGTATTCAAATCAAACTTTGAAATATATAAGGAACTGCATGAATGAGAAACAAGAGCAGCTCAAAAAGAAGGGAAAGAACAATGAACAGCTGAGAAAAACAATTGAAGATTGCATTGAAAAATGGATGGAATCCAGAGGATGGTACAAGGAACTTTACAAGGAAACTCAAAAGGCATTTGATCACAAGAAAAGGCTGAAACCAGGAGACAAATACAGAAGAGGAGTAAAGATCAATTAATGAATTGATGAGATTAAAATTCTGTTTTTGAAAACAATATTATCTCTGTCTATTTTGAATAATGGTTGGTTTGATTATGTTTTTGTTTCTGAATTTAGTTGTTTGAACTTTCTTTTCAAGAATTAGTTGAAGTTGTTTATGTTAGATATAGATAGTTCATTTTCTTACAATACTTAGGGGGAAATTGTTAGGAAACTTTATTTGTAAGTATTGAAGAAAATCATAATCAACTTGATCAATGAAGAAGACAACAATCCTGAAGATCACAACAAGAAGAAGATCGGATAAGACAACTGAAATGAACAACATCTACTTCAAAGAATCACAAGTGGATCAAGAGCTGAAGAATATTATCAGAGAAGGTCATTTCTGATGGATCTGATGATATTTCTGATGAAATATCATCAGTTTCTGACGATTCTGATCATCAGATTTTCTGATGAATACCCCACTTGTCTAAAAATCAGCTCTATCCTGCCACAATGACCGAAGCACTTGACATTATTGGATATCATGATTACAAAGGCAACTTGAACGTTGGATTCAATGAATATGTCAAATTGCTACTTTATGCAAGACTTATTGCATGAATAAACAATTGTTTATTCATGTACCCAGCTTTCTATAAATAGAAGGCTCACCAAGCAAAAGACAATTAAGTTTGAAGCTTAGCATTCATACATACTACATAAACTCCATTGCCCTCTCACCCACAGAATTCAAGATTCATTTGTATTAGATAATAATCTGACAATCACCTTGTAAACTATTTTGTTTCAAAGTGAAATAAACTTGATAATTTTGTAGGTCTTGTTTCTGAAAGTCTGATGTCCATTTCCGCACATCTTTTTCACATCTACTGAAATCACTTGCCATATTACGTGAAAAGAAGTTTTTAAGCCCAAACTGGGTCCAACAAAGTATGACGAGCGTAATATGGATTTCTGGATGAATCCATATCCGTGAAGGTGATGGTGAAGGTAGTAGTAATAATAATATAATAATATATGATACGTGTGTATGAAAAAAAAAACTACGGATGCCTACTACTACTAGTCTAATTTTCATCTCAGTTGTATTGTAATTTTAAATTTCTAGTATCAGTTTGTATTAGATGCATATTATATATAAGAAAGAGTAAGTCGCAATGATCGACGTTTTTGATCAATATGTGTGTCATGTGATTGGTTATATTAAATAGTATTTTGTGATATTAATACGTGGTAAATGTTTAAATTCAGATGGACAACGAAGTAAACCAGGAAAACCCGAACAATGAAAACCTGAATGACAATAACCCGAATAATGAGAATCCGAACATCAATAACAATTGAAACCAAGTGGATAATAGTGTCATCCAACACATAGTGGTACAAGGAATTATAGATGCAATGCCATTTATTATTCAAACTATTAAGGAAGCGGATAATAAAAGTAAGCATAGCAGTAAGCGACCAACTGAACCTGAACACAGCGTGAACAATGGACCTGTACTTCAAGTGCCCATTCCCAAAAGAAGAAGAACCATATCTTATGGTTGTTCTTACAAGGAATTCTGGTCCTGCAAACCGATAGAATTCTCGGGCAATGAAGGACCCATTGCAGCTCTACGCTGGATAGAAAAGATTGAGGCAGTCTTAAAAATAAGCAAGTGCGCGGAAGAAGATAAGATAATGTTTGCATCCAATCTGTTTAAGAACTCAGTCTTAGAATGGTGGAACACTATCCTCCAGTCTAGGGGAAGTGACAGGGTTTACAACATGGAATGGGAGGAATTTAAGAACATGGTAGAAAGGAAATTCTGCCATCCCAATGAAAAGGAACAGATAGCAAATGAGTTTCTCAACCTTAGGATGACTGGAGGGGATAGTAAGGGGTACACTACGTTATTCTTCGAATATGCTAGAATAGTGCCAACCCTTGCATCACCTGAACCAGTATTAATCTCCCGTTACATCTGGGGATTAATTGGGGAGATTAGACAAGTAGTCAAGGCAGCTAGACCTCAAACCATAGAAGAAGCTGTAGAACTAGCCAACACCTTGACAGATGAATTAGTCCGTATTCGAGAAGAAGACCAGAGGAGAAACCTAGCTCAAAGGCTTACCCAAGAATTTCGTTATGGAAATTCCAATCGTGGGAGAAATGTAGGTTCTACCTCTGCACCCTATTGTAAGGCATGCAAGAAGAAGCATTCGGGAAAATGCTCCACTTACTGCAATTTCTGCAAGTTACCGGGACACAAGGAAGAAGAGTGCAAGAGGAAACCTAATAATGGGATGTGCTTCAACTGCAGAGAAAAAGGACACATCAAGCCGAATTGTCCGAAACTAGTTCCAGCCATGGGCAATAAGACTACCAAAAATGCTAGAGCATTTGTTCTGACGGCAGATGAAGCTAAGATGATTCCAGATGTAATAGCCGGTACATTTTTAGTTAATGATGTTTTTGCTAAAGTATTATTTGACTTTGGTGCGAACCAAAGTTTTATTAATACTTCATTTTGCAAACTTCTTAATAAATCATTAACTAAACTCCCACAAGAATGTCTAGTAGAGACAGCAAATGGAGAAACCGTTAGGATTTCTGAAATCTTGCAAGGAGCAATAATAGAATTTTTAAATCAAAAGTTTATTGCAAACCTTTATCCAATGAATCTGGCAGGGTTTGATGTTGTATTAGGAATGGATTGGTTAATAGCTAATAAAGCCAGTATTTTATGTGATCAAAAGTCAATTCAAGTAAATTCACCAAGGGGTGAAAAGATCACAATTAAAGGAGATAAGCCATCTAGATCCACGAAATTCATCTCTGTGATGAAAACAGCAAGTTATATAAGAAAAGGGTCATTAGTGTATTTGATTTCTATAATCACTAACACTAAAGGAAAAGAACTAAAAGACATTCCAGTCGTGTCTCAGTTTTCAGATGTGTTTCCAGAAGAATTACCAGGATTACCGCCAAACAGGGAAGTTGAATTCAGAATCCACCTACTACTAGGTATAGCACCAATTGCCAAAGCACCCTATCGTTTGGCACCCGCAGAAATGCAGGAACTAAAGAAACAATTAGATGAATTATTAGAGAAAGGATTCATACAGCCAAGTTCATCACCATGAGGAGCACCGATTTTATTCGTTAAAAAGAAAGACGGATCGATGCGTATGTACATCGACTACCGTGAACTGAACAAGGTCACAATTAAGAATCGGTATCCATTACCAAGGATCGATGATCTGTTTGATCAATTGCAAGGAGCTCGATTTTTCTCTAAAATCGATTAACGATCAGGATATCATCAATTAAAGGTACAGGAAGAGGACATTCCTAAGACCGCCTTTAGAACAAGGTACGGCCATTATGAATTTACTGTCATGCCATTTGGTTTAACCAATTCCCCAGCTACATTTATGGACATGATGAACCGAATATGTAAGCCATATTTGGATAAATTCATAATTGTTTTTATAGATGATATTCTCATTTACTCTAAAAGTAAAGAGGAACATGCAAAACATTTGCACGCACTTCTAAGTTTATTGAGGAAAGAAAAGCTTTATGCTAAGATTTCAAAGTGTGAATTCTGGTTAGAACAGGTACAGTTTCTTGGTCACTTAGTCGATCATGAAGGAATTCATGTGGATCCCACCAAGATCGAAGCAATTACTAAATGGAAAACCCCTGAGTCACCAACCGAGGTTAGAAGTTTCTTAGGATTGGCCGGTTATTATAGAAGGTTTATTAGAGATTTTTCTAGAATAGCCATTCCTTTGACTAAGTTAACCTATAAATCCATTAAGTTTGAATGGGGACCAAAACAGGAAGAAGCCTTTAGAATTCTTAAGCAAAGACTAACCAAGGCACCCATATTAGCGTTACCAGAAGGAACTGAAGACTTTATAGTCTATTGTGATGCTTCTAAGTTAGGTTATGGATGTGTGTTGATGCAACGTCAAAAGGTTATAGCTTACGCATCTAGACAACTTAAGAATCATGAAGAGAATTATTCAACCCATGACTTAGAATTAGGAGCCATAATTTTTACCCTTAAGATTTGGAGACATTACCTTTACGGTAGTAAGTTTACTATTTTCACAGATCATAAGGGTTTAAGGTATGTTTTTGGAAAAAAGAATTGAATATGAGGCAAAGACGCTGGATGGAAATCCTTAGTGATTATGACTGTAATATCCAGTATCATGCAGGAAAGGCCAACGTAGTGGCTGACGCTTTAAGTCGAAAGTATCATGAAAAGCCAAAAAAGGTACGTTCTCTTAAATTAAATCTACAAGTATATTTAAATGAACATATCAGAAAAGCACAAGAATCAGTAATCAAGGATGATACTGAAAAGTTAAAAGGGATGATTAAGGAACTAGAACAAGGAACAGATGGAATTTGGAGATTCCATAAGAAAAGAATGTGGATACCTAAATTAGGAAACCTACGCCACCGTATATTAGAAGAAGCCCATAAATCTAAGTATACGATGCATCCTGGAAATGATAAGATGTATCAGGACTCAAGAAAGAATTTCTGGTGGATAGGAATGAAAAAGGATATAGCAGCTTATGTTTCTAAGTGTTTAACCTGCTCACAAGTAAAAGCTGAACACCAGAAACCCTCAGGATTGTTGCAACAGTTAGAGATGCCAGTGTGGAAATGGGAATTGATAATAATGGATTTTGTTACCAAATTTACCCAAAACAAGAAAAAGTAATGATACAATCTAGGTGATTGTAGACAGGCTAACTAAGTCAACTCATTTTCTACCAAAGAAGGAAACTTTCAGTATGGAACAGTTAGCTAAATTATATGTAAATGAAATAGTTTCATTACATGGAATTCCTTTATCAATTGTTTCTGATAGGGATAGTCGTTTTACCTCTCATTTTTGGACAAGTTTCCAAAAAGCCATGGGAACCAAGTTGAATCTAAGCACAGCTTATCATCCTCAAACAGACGGACAAAGTGAAAGGACAATTCAGGCAATGGAGGATATGCTTAGAGCTTGCGTAATTGATTTCGGAAGTAATTGGGACGATCACTTACCATTGATAGAATTTTCTTATAATAACAATTATCACACAAGTATCAATGCTGCACCATTCGAAGCACTTTATGGACAAAAATGCCGAACCCCAGTTTATTGGGCAGAAATTGGGGAAAAACAACTATCTGGGCCTGAGATAGTGCAAGAAACGACTGACAAGATCATTCAAGTCAAGGAAAGACTAAAAGCAGCACGTAACAGACAGAAGAGTTATGAAGATAACAGGCGAAAGTCGTTGGAATTTCAAATAGGAGACAAAGTATTATTGAAAGTCTCTCCTTGGAAAGGAGTGGTAAGATTCATCAAGAGGGGAAAGCTAAGTCCCAGGTATGTTGGACCTTTTGAGATTATTAAAAGAATAGGACCTGTAGCCTATCAGCTACAACTGCCAGAGGAAATGGCAGGAATACATGATGTATTTCATGTATCTCATCTCAAGAAATGCTTAGCCGATGAATCACTGATGGTACCTCTTAAAGATATAGAGGTAAATGAACAACTTATGTTTGAAGAAAGGCCTCTACAGATTGAAGACAGGAATGTCAAGAATCTTAAACACAAGAGATTAGTTCAGGTCAAAGTGAAATGAGACTCCAAAAGAGGACCAGAATATACATGGGAGCTTGAATCCGAAATGCAAAGGAAATATCCACACTTATTCCAGTAGATCTCGAGGACGAGCTCTAAAATAAGGTGGGGAGGATATAACAACCCTCAAAATATTCTTCGACACGCTAATATATATTTTAAAATATCCCAATACGTCCTAAAATACACCCCGTATGCGAAAACGGGCCCCGAATATCCTTAATATAATTAAAATTAAATAAAAACAAGAAAAATGAGATTGTCGCGGGGCGCGTAGCCTTTGGCTACCTCCTACGCGGGCCGCGAGCGATAGGCTACGAGGCGACACCCGGAAGCCCCCACGTGTCGACACGTGGCGAGGCTATACCGGTGACAAATCAAGGCTAGGGCCTACAACCCTATGTCGCGGGCCGCGTAAACCCCAGCCTAAGCTTACGCGGGGCGCGAGGAACTCGATTTCAGGCCCTATAAATTGCAACGAAGGCCTTCAATCCCAAATCGCTCACACCTCTCTTTCTTTCTCAAATTCTTAAGTGTAGAAGCTATTCTCGGGTATAATACCCCCCTAAATAACGAAGTTCTGCTCCGTTGTAAGTATCATAACCCAGGTTACGTATTAGATACGCTGCCCGATTGATCCAGGGTTCCGTAACGGCTGTCGTGGTTTTGCCCGACGTAGTCATTGGAATACCGTCTCGGGGAGGGTATTACTAATGTAAATATTGGGTTATTATTCTAACGCGTGTGCATTTGTGTAAATTATAGATAATCACCAGGAAACCCTTAAAGGAAATCTAAGACAGCAATGTGAGTAATCTCCTTTTTGCAAATTGTTTTTACAAAACCTCACACAATTAATAATATATTAAAGAGTTATTGAGTATTTGTATTCTACAATTATCGTCGGTATGTTGGGGTTTTGTATACAAAATTTGTTACTGCCTTGCGAGGAGTAACATTTCCACAAGTCGGGTTGACAGTACCGTGGGTGGTAATTGAATAGATGGAAACAAATGTAATTGCGCGACCGCCCTCAATACTGTACAATGGTTTTATTTAAAACTTGATTAAACTGGGATTCACTCACCAGTATTTCCCACTGACGAAATGTTTCTAAACGCGTTTCAGGTAACAAAATGTGGAAGCTAAATAGAAGCCAGCTGGACAGCACTGAAGGCTTGGAAAAGTGGCTAAAAGTTACCTAAAATAAAGAGATGTTTTATTTAAATAAAATAGAGTTTATCCCTATGAAAATGTGTGTACTTAAAACTTGGGATTTTACCCACGTGTTTAATATTATGAAAATGTGGTATTTTACTATTATAAAGTATTTCCTAACTACGGTCCTGATGAAATTTCCGCTACCAAATGGATAAAATACCGATACCACCAAAACTGGTCGCGGCCGCCCGTTCCCGGGTTGTTTAGGGACGGGGGTTGCGACAGTTTGGTTTCATTATTTGGGATTATTAAGCCTTTGTAATAAAAAAATGCATAAGATAAGGTCAAAATAAAGAATAATGATGTTTTAATAATTAAAACTTAAAAGACCTACTATTTGTAATGTATTGTATTGTTAATGACGCAAAGTGGAAGCACAAAATAATAGAGAATACTATCTCAAAGAAGTTGGATTAAAAATTGAATGAATAAATTATTACATGAGGGGCCATGCCTTATATTTGGCTAGTTTTCTAAATTTTCGAAATTATGTGAAGGGTGAAAAAAATTGGATTGGAAAAAACCCAATCTAAAAATCGTTTTGGACCCGACCTGACCTGTAGGGTTGAAACCAAGTTGAAAATAGTTAAACCCTGAACAGAACCAAGGCCCTTGTTCCTGTAACTCGAATCCTAGCCCGGTATATCCCATTTTAGTTTTACACCTTTATGAACCTTACGCCTTTTGTACTCTCTGATCGAGGTTCTCGGCATTGAAAAATCTTCGTTAACTAAATCACACCTGTATATGTTGACATTTAAGAGATATACACTCAAGAAAATCAATAGCAATGGTGATATATATGCGGATTAGACACCAAGAAATAAACACTCAAAAAATGGCTACAATTTAAGGAATGTGTTTAGTGACGGCATCAGATTTCTAATTGATGGAGAAAGGTCTGATGGCAAGAAAAGCTGCTTCCAGGAGGTTGTCAAGTATTTTCGCTCGAGGATTCCATTCTTGGGTAGTTAGTTTAGCCCTTGTTCATGTAACTCGAATTCTAGCCCGGTATATCCCATTTTAGTTTTACACCATTGTGAACCTTACGCCTTTTTTACTCTCTGACCGAGGTTCTCGGCATTGAAAAATCTTTCATAAACTAAATCACACATGTATATGTTGACATTTAAGAGATATACAGTCAAGAAAATCAAGAGCAATGGTGATATTTATGCGGATTAGACACCAAAAAATAAACACTCAAAAAAATGGCTACAATTTGAGGAATGTGTTTAGTGGCGGCATTGGATTCCTAATTGGAGAAAGGTCTGTTGGCCAGAAAAGCTGCTTCCAGGAGGTTGTCAAGTGTTTTCGCTCGACGATTCCATTCTTGGGTGGTTGGTTTGGCCCTTGTTCATGTAACTCGAATCCTAGCCCAGTATATCCCATTATAGTTTTACACCATTGTGAACCTCACTCCTTTTTTACTTTCTAATCGAGGTTCTCGGCGTTGAAAAATCTTCGTAAACTAAATCACACGTGTATATATTGACATTTAAGAGATATACAGTGAAGAAAATCAAGAGTTATGGTGATATATATGCGGATTAGACACCAAAAAATAAACACTCAAAAAATGGCTACAATTTAAGGAATGTGTTTAGTGACGGCATCAGATTCCTAATTGATGGAGAAATGTCTGGGGTAAGAAAAGCTGCTTCCAAGAGGTTGTCAAGTGTTTTCGCTCGACGATTCCATTCTTGGGTGGTTGGTTTTCCTGTAACTCGAATCCTAGCCCGGTATATCCCATTTTAGTTTTACACCATTGTGAACCTTACGCCTTTTTTACTCTCTGATCGAGGTTCTCGGCATTGAAAAATATTCGTAAACTAAATCACACGTATATATGTTGACATTTAATAGATATACAGTCAAGAAAATCATGAGCAATGGTGACATATATGCGGATTAGACACCAAAAAATAAACACCCAAAAAATGGCTACAATTTAAGGAATGCGTTTAGTGACGGCATCAGATTCCTAATTGATGGAGAAAGGTCTAGTGGCAAGAAAAGATGCTTCCAGGAGGTTGTCAAGTGTTTTCGCTCGACGATTCCATTCTTGGGTGTGTGGTTGGTTTGGCCCTTGTTCCTGTAACTCGAATCTTAGTCCGGTATATCCCATTTTAGTTTTACACCACTGTGAACCTTACGCCTTTTTTACTCTCTGATCGAAGTTCTCGGCATTGCAAAATCTTCGTAAACTAAATCACACGTGTATATGTTGACATTTAGGAGATATACAGTCAAGAAAATCAAGAGCAATGGTGATATATATATGCAGATAAGACACCAAAAAATAAACACTCAAAAAATGGCTTCAATTTAAGGAATGTGTTTAGTGACGGCATCAAATTCCTAATTAATGGAGAAAGGTCTGGTGGCAAGAAAAACTGCTTTCAGAAGGTTTTCAAGTGTTTTCGCTAGACGATTCCATTCTTGGGTGGTTGGTTTGGCCCTTGTTCCTGTAACTCAAATCTTAGCCCGGTATATCCCTTTTTATTTTTACACCATTGTGAACCTTATGCCTTTTTTATTCTCTGATAGAGGTTCCCGGTATTGAAAAATCTTCATTAACTAAATCACACGTGTATATGTTGACATTTAAGAGATACACAGTCAAGAAAATCAAGAGCAATTGTGATATATATGCGGATTAGACACCAAAAAATAAACACTCAAAAAATGGCTACAATTTAAGGAATGTATTTATTGACGGCATCGGATTTCTAATTGATGGACAAAGGTCTGGTGGCAAGAAAAGCTGCTTCTAGGAGGTTGTAAAGTGTTTTCGCTCGACGATTCCATTCTTGGGTGGTTGGTTTGGCCCTTATTCTTGTAACTCGAATCCTAGCCCGGTATATCCCATTTTAGTTTTACACCATTGTGAACCTTACGCCTTTTTTACTCTCTGATCGAGGTTCTCGGCATTGAAAAATCTTCGTAAACTAAATCACACGTGTATATGTTGACATTTAAGAGATATACAGTCAAGAAAATCAAGAGCAATGGTGATATATATGCGGATTAGACACCAAAAAATAAACACACTAAAAATGGCTACAATTTAAGGAATGTGTTAAGTGAGGACATCAGATTCCTAATTGACGGAGAAAGGTCTGGTGGCAAGAAAAGCTGCTTCCGGGAGGTTGTCAAGTGTTTTCGTTCGACGATTCCATTCTTGTGTGGTTGGTATGACCCTTGTTCCTGCAACTCGAATCCTAGCCCGGCATATCCCATTTAAGTTTTTCACCATTGTGAACCTTACGTCTTTTTTACTCCCTAATCGAGGTTCTCGGCATTGAAAAATCTTCGTAAACTAAATCACACGTGTATATGTTGACATTTTAGAGATATACAGTCAAGAAAATCACGAGCAATGGTGATATATATGCGGATTAGACACCAAAAAAATAAACACTCAAAAAATGGCTACAATTTAAGGAATGTGTTTATTGACGGCATCAGATTCCTAATTGATGGAGAAAGGTCTGGTGGCAAGAAAAGCGGCTTCCAGGAGGTTATCAAGTGTTTTCGCTCGACGATTCCATTCTTGGGTGGTTGGTTTGGCCATTCTTCCTGTAACTCGAATCCTACCCTGGTATATCCCGTTTTATTTTACACCATTGTAAACCTTACTCCTTTTTTACTCTCTCATTGAGGTTCTAGACATTGAAACATCTTCGTAAACAAAATCACACGTGTATATGTTGACATTTAAGAGATACACAGTCAAGAAAATCAAGAGCAATTGTGATATATATGCGGATTAGATACAAAAAAATAAACACTTAAAAAATGGCTACAATTTAAGGAATGTGTTTAGTGACGGCATCAGATTCCTAATTGATGGAGAAAGGTATGGTGGCGAGAAAAGCTGCTTCCAGGAGGTTGTCAAGTGTTTTCGCTCGACGATTCCATTCTTGGGTGGTTGGTTTGGCCCTTGTTCCTGTAACTCGAATCCTAGCCCGGTATATCCCATTTTAGTTTTACACCATTGCGAACCTTACGCCTTTTTTACTTTCTGATCGAGATTCTCGGCATTGAAAAATCTTCGTAAACTAAATCACACGTGTATATGTTGACATTTAAGAGATATACAGTCAAGAAAATCAAGAGCAATGGTGATATATATGCGGATTAGACACCAAAAAATAAACACACTAAAAATGGCTACAATTTAAGGAATGTGTTAAGTGAGGACATCAGATTCCTAATTGATGGAGAATGGTCTGGTGGCAAGAAAAGCTGCTTCCGGGAGGTTGTCATGTGTTTTCGTTCGAGGATTCCATTCTTGTGTGGTTGGTATGACCCTTGTTCCTGCAACTCGAATCCTAGCCCGGCATATCCCATTTAAGTTTTTCACCATTGTTAACCTTACGTCTTTTTTACTCCCTAATCGAGGTTCTCGGCATTGAAAAATCTTCATAAACTAAATCACACGTGTATATGTTGACATTTTAGAGATATACAGTCAAGAAAATCACGAGCAATGGTGATATATATGCGGATTAGACACCAAAAAATTAAACACTCAAAAAATGGCTACAATTTAAGGAATGTGTTTATTGACGGCATCAGATTCCTAATTGATGGAGAAAGGTCTGGTGGCAAGAAAAGCGGCTTCCAGGAGGTTGTAAAGTGTTTTCGCTCGACGATTCCATTCTTGGGTGGTTGGTTTGGCCATTCTTCCTGTAACTCGAATCCTACCCTGGTATATCCCGTTTTATTTTACACCATTGTAAACCTTACTCCTTTTTTACTCTCTCATTGAGGTTCTAGACATTGAAACATCTTCGTAAACAAAATCACACGTGTATATGTTGACATTTAAGAGATATACAGTCAAGAAAATCAATAGCAATTGTGGTATATATGCGGATTAGACACCAAAAAGTAAACTCTCAAAAAATGGCTACAATTTAAGGAATGTGTTTAGTGACGGCATCAGATTCCTAATTGATGGAGAAAGGTCTGGTGGCAAGAAAAGCTGCTTCCATGAGGTTGTCAATAGGGCTGTAAACGAACCAAACGTTCGGCGAACAGTTCGTGAACCGTTCGGCAGGAAGTTCGTTTGTGTTCGTTCGTTTATTAAACAAACGAACACAAACAAGAAATTTCGTTCTTTTAGTTAAATGAACAAACATGAACAGATGTCGTGTTCGTTCGTTTATGTTCGTGAACGTTCGGTAACGTGTTTGTTTGTGTTCGATAGTTCATTAGTGTTTTAGTTTTTATATCTATTTAAATACTTCAAAATTCTGACAAATTAAATATCTAATAAGTGTCCGTGTATTATATATTCTGTTTATGAACGATTGTTTGTGTTCGTTTGTTTCCATTTGTGTTCATGAACATTAGTTTATGCTCATTTGTGTTCGTCAATGTTCGTTTTTGTTCGTTGCCTAAAATTAACAAACAAACACAAACGAACACGAACAATTTCATTTCCTTAGCAAACGAACACGAACATAAAATCTCGTTTGATAGGTGTTCGTGAACGGTTCGCAAACATATATATTTCTTAACAAACGAACACGAACAAGGTATTGTTCGTGTTCGTTTGGTTCATTTACAGCCCTAGTTGTCAAGTGTTTTCGCTCGACGATTCCATTCTTGAGTGGTTGGTTTGGCATATGTTCATGTAACTCGAATCCGAGCCCGGTATATCGCATTTTAGTTTTACACCATTGTGAACCTTACGCCTTTTTTACTCTCTGATCGAGGTTCTCGGCCTTGAAAATTCTTCGTAAACTAAATCACACGTGTATATGTTGACATTTAAGAGATATACAGTCAAGAAAATCAAGAGCAATGGTGCTATATATGCGGATTAGACATCAAAAAATAAAAACTCAAAAAATGGCTACAACTTAAGGAAAGTTTTTAGTGACGGCATCAGATTCCTAATTGATGGAGAAAAGCATAGTGGCAAGAAAAGCTGTTTCCAGGAGGTTGTCAAGTGTTTTCGCTCGCCGATTCCAATCTTGGATGGTTGGTTTGGCCTTTGTTCCTATAACTCGAATCCTAGCCCGGTATATCCCATTTTAGTTTTACACCATTGTGAACCTTATGCCTTTTTCCTCTCTGATCGAGGTTCTCGGCATTGAAAATTCTTCGTAAACTAAATCACACATGTATATGTTGACATTTAAGATATATACAGTCAAGAAAATCAAGAGCAATGGTGATGTATATGTAGATTAGACACCAAAAAATAAACACACAAAAAATGGCAACAATTTAAGTAATGTGTTTAGTTACGACATCAGATTCCTAATTGATGAAGAAATGTCTGGTGGCAAGAAAAGCTGCTTCTAGGAGGTTGTCAAGTGTTTTCGCTCGACGATTCCATTCTTGGGTGGTTCGTTTGGCCCTTGTTCCTGTAACTCGAATCCTTACCCGGTATATCCCATTTTAGTTTTACGCCATTGTGAACCTTACGCCTTTTTTACTCTCTGATCGAGGTTCTCGGCATTGAAAAATCTTCGTAAACTAAATCACACGTGTATATGTTGACATTTTAGAGATATACATTTAAGAAAATCAAGAGCAATGGTGATATATATGCGGATTAGACACCAAAAAATAAACACTCAAAAAATGGCTACAATTTAAAGAATGAGTTTAGTGACGGAATCAGATTCCTAATTGATGGAGAAAGGTCTGGTGGCAAGAAAAGCTGCTTCCAGGAGTTTGTCAGGTGTTTTCGCTCGACGATTCTATTCTCAGGTGGTTGATTTGGCCCTTATTCCTGTAACTCGAATCCTAGCCCGGTATATCCCATTTTAGTTTTACACCATTGTGAACCTTATGCCTTTTTTACTCTCTGATCAAGGTTCTCGGCATTGAAAAATCTTCGTAAACTAAATCACACGTGTATATGTTGACATTTAAGAGATATACAGTCAAGTAAATCAATAGCAATGGTGATATATATGCGGATTAGACACCAAAAAATAAACACTCAAAAAATGGCTACAATTTAAGGAATGTGTTTAATGACGGCATCAAATTCCTAATTAATTGAGAAAGGTCCGGTGGCAAGAAAAGCTGCTTCCAGGAGGTTGTCAATTGTTTTTGCTAGACGATTCCATTCTTGGGTGGTTGGTTTGGCCTTTGTTCCTATTACTCGAATCCTAGCCCGGTATATCCCATTTTAGTTTTACCCCATTGTGAACCTTATGCCTTTTTTACTCTCTGATCGAGGTTCTCGGCATTGAAAATTCTTCGTAAACTAAATCACACGTGTATATGTTGACATTTAAGAGATATACGGTCAAGAAAATCAAGAGCAATGGTGATATATATGCGGATTAGACACCAAAAAATAAACACACATAAAATGGCAACAATTTAAGGAATGTGTTTAATGACGACATCAGATTCCTAATTGATGGAGAAATGTCTGGTGGCAAGAAAAGCTGTTTCCAGGAGGTTGTCAAGTGTTTTCGCTCGACGATTCCATTCTTGGGTGGTTGGTTTGGCCCTTGTTCCTGTAACTCGAATCCTTACCCGGTATATCCCATTTTAGTTTTACGCCATTGTGAACCTTACACCTTTTTTACTCTCTGATCGAGGTTCTCGGCATTGAAAAATCTTCGTAAACTAAATCACACGTGTATATGTTGACATTTAAGAGATATACAGTCAAGCAAATCAATAGCAATGGTGATATATATGCGGATTAGACACCAAAAAATAAACACTCAAAAAATGGCTACAATTGAAGGAATGTGTTTAATGACGGCATCAAATTCCTAATTAATTGAGAAAGGTCCGGTGGCAAGAAAAGCTGCTTCCAGGAGGTTGTCAATTGTTTTCGCTAGACGATTCCATTCTTGGGTGGTTGGTTTGGCCTTTGTTCCTATAACTCGAATCCTAGCCCGGTATATCCCATTTTAGTTTTACACCATTGTGAACCTTATGCCTTTTTTACTCTCTGATCGAGGTTCTCGGCATTGAAAAATCTTCGTAAACTAAATCACACGTGTATATGTTGACATTTAAGAGATATACAGTCAAGAAAATCAATAGCAATGGTGATATATATGTGGATTAGACACCAAAAAATAAACACTCAAAAAATGGCTACAATTTAATGAATGTGTTTTGTGACGGCATCAAATTCCTAATTAATTAAGAAAGGTCTGGTGGCAAGAAAAGCTGCTTCCAGGAGGTTGTCAATTGTTTTCGCTAGACAATTCCATTCTTGGGTGGTTGGTTTGGCCCTTGTTCCTGTAACTCGAATCTTAGCCCGGTATATCCTATTTTAGTTTTACACCATTGTGAACCTTACGCCTTTTTTACTCTATGATCAAGTTTCTCGGCATTGAAAAATCTTCGTTAACTAAATCACACGTGTATATATTGATATTTAAGTGATACACAGTCAAGAAAATCAAGAGCAATGGTGATATATATGTGGATTAGACACCAAAAAATAAACACTCAAAAAATGGCTAAAATGTAAGGAATGTATTTAGTGATGGCATTAGATTCCTAATTGATGGAGAAAGGTCTGGTGGCAAGAAAAGCTGCTTCCAGGAGGTTGTCTAGTGTTTTCGCTCGACGATTCCATTCTTGGGTGGTTGGTTTGGCCCTTGTTCCTGTAAGTCGAATCCTATTCCGTTATATCCCATTTTAGTTTTACACCATTGTGAACCTTACGCCTTTTTTACTCTCTGATCGAGGTTCTCCACATTCAAAAATCTTCGTTAACTAAATCACACGTGTATATGTTAACATTTAAGAGATATACATTCAAGAAAATCAAGGGCAATGGTGATATATATGCGGATTAGACAACAAAAATTAAACACTCAAAAAATGGCTACAATTTAAAGAATGTGTTTAATGACGGCATCAGATCCTAATTGATGGAGAAATGTCTGGTCGCAAGAAAAGCAGCTTCTAGGAGGTTGTCAAGTGTTTTCGTTTGACGATTCCATTCTTGGGTGGTCGGTTATGCCCTTGTTCCTGTAACTCGTATCCTTGCCTGGTATATCCCATTATAGTTTTACACCAATGTGAATCTTACTCCTTTTTTACTCTCTGATGGAGGTTCTCGGCATTGAAAAATGAAAAATCTTCGTAAACTAAATCACACGTGTATATGTTGACATTTAAGAGATATACTGTCAAGAAAAATAAAAGCAATGGTGCTATATATTCGGATTAGACACAAAAAAATAAACACTCAAAAAATGGCTGCAATTTAAGGAATGTGTTTAGTGACGGCATCAGATTCCTAATTGATGGAGAAAGGTCTGGTGGCAAGAAAAGCTGCTTCCAGTAGGTTGTCAAGTGTTTTCACTCGACGATCTCATTCTTGGGTGGTTGGTTTGGCCCATGTTCCTGTAACCCGAATCCTAGCCTGGTATATCCCATTATAGTTTTACACCATTGTGAATCTTACTCCTTTTTTACTCTCTGATGGAGGTTCTCGGCATTGAAAATTGAAAAATCTTCGTAAACTAAATCACACGTGTATATGTTGACATTTTAAGAGATATACTGTCAAGATAATCAAGTTCAATGGTGCTATATATGCGGATTATACACCAAAAAATAAACACTCAAAAAATGGTTACAATTTAAGGAATGTGTTTAGTGACGGCATCAGATTCCTAATTGATGGAGAAAGGTCTGGTGGCAAAAAAGCTGCTTCCAGTAAATCAAGAGCAATGGTGATATATATGCGGATTAGACACCAAAAAATAAACACCCAAAAAATGGCAACAATTTAAGGAATGTGTTTAGTGACGACATTATATTCCTAATTGATGTAAAATTTTCTGGTGGTAAGAAAAGCTGCTTCCAGGAGGTTGTCAAGTGTTTTCGCTCGACGATTCCATTCTTGGGTGGTTGGTTTGGCCCTTGTTCCTGTAACTCGAATCCTTACTCGGTATATCCCATTTAAGTTTTACGCAATTGTGAACCTTACGCCTTTTTTACTCTCTGATCGAGGTTCTCCGCATTGAAAAATCTTCGTAAACTAAATCACACGTGTATATGTTGACATTTTAGAGATATACATTTAAGAAAATCAAGAGCAATGGTGATATATATGCGGATTAGACACCAAAAAATAAACACTCAAAAAATGGCTACAATTTAAAGAATGAGTTTAGTGACGGAATCAGATTCCTAATTGATGGAGAAAGGTCTGGTGGCAAGAAAAGCTGCTACCAGGAGTTTGTCAGGTGTTTTCGCTCGACGATTCTATTCTTAGGTGGTTGGTTTGGCCCTTATTCCTGTAACTCGAATCCTAGCCCGGTATATCCCATTTTAGTTTTACACCATTGTGCACCTTATGCCTTTTTTACTCTGTGATCGAGGTTCTCGGCATTGAAAAATCTTCGTAAACTAAATCACATGTGTATATGTTGACATTTAAGAGATATACAGTCAAGAAAATCAATAGCAATGGTGATATATATGCGGATTAGACACCAAAAAATAAACACTCAAAAAATGGCTACAATTTAAGGAATGTGCTTAGTGACGGCATCAAATTTCTAATTAATTGAGAAAGGTGTGGTGGCAAGAAAAGCTGTTTCCAGGAGGTTGTTTATTGTTTTCGCTAGACGATTCCATTCTTGGGTGGTTGGTTTGGCCCTTGTTCCTGTAACTCGAATCTTAGCCCGGTATATCCCATTTTAGTTTTACACCATTGTGAACCTTACGCCTTTTTTACTCTCTGATCGAGTTTCTCGGCATTGAAAAATCTTCGTTAACTAAATCACACATGTATATGTTAACATTTAAGTGATACACAGTCAAGAAAATCAAAAGTAATGGTGATATATATGCGGATTAGACACCAAAAAATAAATACTCAAAAAATGGCTAAAATGTAAGGAATGTATTTAGTGATGGCATTAGATTCCTAATTGATGGAGAAAGGTCTGGTGGCAAAAAAAGCTGCTTCCAGGAGGTTGTCTTGTGTTTTCGCTCGACGATTCCATTCTTGGGTGGTTGGTTTGGCCCTTGTTCCTGTAAGTCGAATCCTATCCTGTTATATCCCATTTTAGTTTTACACCATTGTGACCCTTACGCCTTTTTTACTCTCTGATCGAGGTTCTCGACATTAAAAAATCTTCGTTAACTAAATCACACGTGTATATGTTAACATTTAAGAGATATACATTCAAGAAAATCAAGGGTAATGGTGATATATATGCGGATTAGACAACAAAAATTAAACACTCAAAAAATGGCTACAATTTAAGGAATGTGTTTAGTGACGGCATCAGATCCTAATTGGTGGAGAAAGGTCTGGTGTCAAGAAAAGCTGCTTCCAGGAGGTTGTCAAGTGTTTTCGTTCGACGCTTCCATTCTTGGGTGGTTGGTTATGCCCTTGTTCCTGTAACTCGTATCCTCTGCCTAGTATATCCCATTATAGTTTTACACCATTGTGAATCTTACTCCTTTTTTACTCTCTGATGCAGGTTCTCGGCATTGAAAAATGAAAAATCTTCGTAAACTAAATCACACGTGTATATGTTGACATTTAAGAGATATACTGTCAAGAAAATCAAAAGCAATGGTGCTATATATGCGGATTACACACCAAAAAATAAGCACTCAAAAAATGGCTGCAATTTAAGGAATGTGTTTAGTGACGGCATCAGATTCCTAATTGATGGAGAAAGGTCTGGTGGCAAGTAAAGCTGCTTCCAGTAGGTTGTTAAGTGTTTTCACTCGACGATCTCATTCTTGGGTGGTTGGTTTGGCCCATGTTCCTGTAACTCGAATCTTAGCCCGCCATATCCCACTTTAGTTTTACACCATTGTGAACCTTACGCCTTTTTTACTCTCTGATCGAGGTTCTCGGTATTGAAAAATCTTCATAAACTAAATCACACGTGTATGTGTTGACATTTAAGAAATATACAGTCAAGAAAATCAAGAGCAATGGTGATATATATGCGGATTACACACCAAAAAATAAATACTCAAAAAATGGCTAAAATTTAAGGAATGTGTTTAGTGACGATATCAGATTCCTAATTGATGGAGAAAGGTCTGTTGGCAAGAAAAGCTGCTTCCAGGAGGTTGTAAAGTGTTTTCGTTCGACCATTCCATTCTTGGGTGGTTGGTTATGCCCTTGTTCCTGTAACTCGAATCCTAGCCTGGTATATCCCATTATAGTTTTACACCATTGTGAATCTTACTCCTTTTTTAATCTCTAATGGAGGTTCTCGGCATTGAAAAATGAAAAATCTTCGTAAACTAAATCACACGTGTATATGTTGACATTTAAGAGATATACTGTCAAGATAATCAAGTGCAATGGTGCTATATATGCGGATTATACATCAAAAAATAAACACTCAAAAAATGGCTACAATTTAAGGAATGTATTTAGTGACGGCATCAGATTCCTAATTGATGGAGAAAGGTCTGGTGGCAAGAAAAGCTGCTTCCAGTAGGTGTTTTCGCTCGACGATCTCATTCTTGGGTGGTTGGTTTGGTCCATGTTCCGGTAACTTGAATCCTAGCCCGGTATATCCCATTTTAGTTTTACACCATTGTGAACCTTACGCCTTTTTTATCTCTGATCGAGGTTCTCGGCATTGAAAAATCTTCGTAAACTAAATCACACGTGTATATGTTGACATTTAAGAGATATACAGTCAAGAAAATCAAGAGCAATGGTGATATATATGCGGATTAGACACCAAAAACTATATACTCAAAAAATGGTTACAATTTAAGGAATGTGTTTAGTGACGGCATCAGATTCCTATTCGATGGAGAAAGGTCTGGTGGCAAGAAAAGCTGCTTCCAAGAGGTTGTTAAGTGTTTTCACTCGACGATTCCTTTCTTGGGTGGTTGGTTTGGCCCTTGTTCCTGTAACTCGAATCCTAGCCCGGTATATCCCATTTTAGTTTTACATCATTGTAAACCTTACGCGTTTTTTACTCTCTGATCAAGGTTCTTGGCATTGAAAAATCTTCGTAAACTAAATCACACGTGTATATGTTGACATTTAAGAGATATACAGTCAAGAAAATCGAGAGCAATGGTGCTATATATGTGGATTAGAGACCAAAAAATAAACACTCAAAAAATGGCCACAATTTAAGGAAAGTGTTTACTGACGGCATCAGATTCCTAATTGATGGAGAAATGCCTGGTGGCAAGAAAAGCTGCTTCCATGAGGTTGTCAAGTGTTTTCACTCGACGATTCCATTCTTGGGTGGTGGGTTTGGGCCTTGGTCCTGTAACACGAATCCTAGCCCGGTATATCTCATTTTAGTTTTACACCATTGTGAACCTTACGCCTTTTTTACTCTCTGATCGAGGTTCTCGGCGTTGAAAAATCTTCGTAAACTAAATCAAACGTGTATATGTTGACATTTAAGAGATATACAGTCAAGAAAATCAAGAGCAATGGTGATATATATGCGGATTAGACACCAAAAAATAAACACTCAAAAAATGGCTACAATTTTAGGAATGTGTTTAGTGACGGCATTAGATTCCTAATTGATGGAGAAAGGTCTGGTGGCAAGAAAAGCTGTCACACCCTGACTTTTTCGTAAGTGTATGATGTGTGACTTGTTCAATATCATTGCATTCATTCATAATAAACAACTATATGATCAAAACGATGTTCATCCATTCATTAAGTTCAAAATATTACAAACACTAGTCTTTTAAGTTTCAAACAACAGAACCTTGACTAAGTTACAAACCAACAAAAGTGGATGGCATCTAAACTTGGAATTTACTTCTAGAAACAACACCCGCGCCCAAGATCCAACTTGTTACCTGAAATACATGTAATTTTGGAAAACATCAACAAAAGTTGAGCGAGTTCATGCGTTTTGTATGGGTACTGATAAACTTGTAAACTTTTGAGAAACTCCTTTGAAAACAGGTATGAAAAGCATTTATGAACAGATTAAATTAATGTTTTGCAAAGAAATTAATGCATGTGAAGATATAGGGAACACTCAAAATGAATAGGCTTATACCCTCATCGATTTCCTCGACTGTGTCGAATTTCCCCTTCGACTGTGTCAATTTACCTTGAACGTGTCAATTTTACCCTTGACCGTTGTTGATTCACCTCGACTGGGACACCGAAGGACTCAAGTGGTGACATAAGGACCATGAGTGGGGCTCGGCCGTACCCGTTAGATCTAACCTTCGTCCCTAATTAAGAGTTAATGGCATTTCGATTTCAATCTATGCTCACATGATCTATAATTCATTTCATAGTCAATTCATACCATTTAAACGTATACAACATGTATTCCACTTGTTAGTGCAGGAATGTCTGTCAACTTCGTCTGGTATCAAGTCTTGCATTGTTCATGACTGGATAGAAAGACTAAGACTAAAGACTCGACGCCGAAGACTTCGTCAACATCCAAGGGGGAGTCTGTTGGTGCATCTACTGTCTGTTAACTTCGTCTTAATCGAGTCTTATGTCTAGATTAGATAAACGAATGCACAACAGGGATCAAATTAGGGTTTGTTCATGTTTTAGTGTGTAATTTCGTTTGAATGAGACATGAGCATGTTCAAACGAAATTAACTTATGTAATTTCGTTTGAACAGGTCATGCCACATTCAAACGAAATTAGGTCATCTATATATAGAGGTTGTGCTGAATTCATTTGTAACGGAATTAAGTGTGTGAGAGCTGAGGTGCTGCCGGATTTTTGTCAGAATTGATTGTAAAAGCTCTGGAAATCAATAAGAGATAAAGATTAGAGAGGAACAAGCTGTGTTACATCATTTACATTGATTCCGCCTTTGCAAATGATGATGAACTACTCAGATTGACTGTTTAGGATCACCGGACGATCCAACAAGACCCCCGAGAGTTATAAATCCAAAAACAGTTAAGAGAAAAGGGGGACATGAACTCACAGTTTTGCGTTCTTCAATCCGACGTAACTCAAGCTGCTACTAGTGTGCACGACTACCTACAACGTACTACGGTCTATTAAACGAGCGGGTCGTGTCTTGGCTTAGTATTAATTAGTGTCTTTGAGTTACGTTTCTTTGTGTCTTCAATATTATTCCAAGTTATATAATTATTTGTTAAAATAATAAATATTTTAACTTAAATTATATTTATTAAATTTTGGAATAATTGTTAAGACAATATATTTTAACTTGATACCTTTCAAGTATTTATACATGTATTTCCTTCCCAAGGATGGGTGTATTTGTATTCGTATTCTCATACTTGTATATTTTTGCCATGTATTGGGGTCGTATTCCGAAGTGTATTTATACGTACGAGAATACGTATTTTCTTGTAATTGTTAAGTATTCATATACTTAATTTTGTATTAATTTTTCCGGAATAATATCTCAAGTAAAAATACATTAATATATATTTCCAAAATATATATTTTAAGAAATATTACTTAGAAAAATTATTCATAATTTTTCCCTTAGCAAAAATATTTGTAAATCTCAAAAATAATATATTTCCAAGTCCAACTTAGAAAATATATATAAATCCATTTTTCTTCCAAAGATAATATTTTTCAAGTTTACTTAAGAGAATACATTTTCTCCCAAAAATAATGTATTTCATGTTTGTTTGAGAAAATATATATTTCTTTCAAAACTAATACATCTTCTAATAATTTCAAGAAAATATATATTTTTATTTGTCAAAAATAATATATTTTTTCCTTGTAAAAAATATGATATAATCTTGAAATAATTGTAAAAATCATATTTTTGTTTCCTTGGTGTCCAAAATATTATTTACCAAAAATATACTTGTGAATAAGTTTTTCGCAATATTTTCGTGAGTTATATTTCTTTGTTCAGTTTCACCACTATTTTGTGTATTCTTTGTATATTTATTCCTTGGAATTTTTGGATTGTATTTTTTTTTTTTTTTTGTATTTTGATGAGTTATATTATTTCAAGTCCTAAAATAATATAACTAATACACATTATATACAAATAATCACACACATGGTGACTTCTAAATATATATTTCCTAAATACATATTTAGTCACTTTTATTTATAAAAACCAACCTCCAATATTGATAATTTTTGAACAAAAATCTATGGCAAACTTTATGTGAAAATCCATGGTTTAAAATACACTTGTAAATATTTGTTTAGAAATATTTTTCTAAGTGTTTAATTTTTAGAAAAAAATTTCCATAGTTTCCCCTAGAAATAGAGATTTCCATACCTTCAAGGCATATCATTTTCTTTTGTAAATCAACACAATCAATCCACAATCAACAATAAACAACCTACACTTACCAATTTTGCCCAAAAACAAGCATAAACAACCACTTCATGAACTTGAAAATTTACAAAAATTTGTAGTAACTTACTAGTGTATTTAGTAAGTCTCGTTACCCTTTAAAGTGTGGTTGATTCTTTAAAAACTTCATTTTTTAAAGAAGATGGTTCTTTACAACTTGTAGTCACATGTTCTAAAAATGTTTCTTCATGAATTTTTCTTGTCATATATGTGCTTCTACAGTTGTTTAACCTTTTAAAAATGTGGTTTATTTATTTAAAAACCAAGATTAAGTAAAACTTGTATTTTTAACTTGATTTCTTGAAAAATCATTCTTGAAATCTTAGATTCACAAGTCTTACAACTCACTTTAATCATTATTTTACAAGAAAACAATATATTCTTTCAACATAATGATTTATGTAAGGATGATCTATGGATCTTTATCACTTTCATCCTCCCATCTTGCTAGATTATGTTTTTAAACATGATCTAGGTGTATATGTTGAAATTTAAGAGATATACAGTCAAGAAAAATCAAGAGCAATGGTGATATATATGCGGATTAGACACCAAAAAATAAACACTCAAAAAATTTCTTCAATTTTAGGAATGTGTTTAGTGACGGCATCAGATTCCTAATTGATGAAGAAAGGTCCGGTGGCCAGAAAAGCTGCTTCCAGGAGGTTGTCAAGTGTTTTCGCACGACGATTCCATTCTTGGGTGGTTGGTTTGGCCCATGTTCCTGTAACTCGAATCATAGCCCGGTAAATCTCATTTTAGGTTTACACCATTGTGAACCGTACGCATTTTTTACTCTCTGATCGAGGTTCTCGGCATTGAAAAATCTTCGTAAACTAAATCACATGTGTATATGTTGACATTTAAGAGATATACATTCAATAAAATCAAGAGCAATGGTGATATATACGCAGATTAGAAACCAAAAAATAAACACTCAAAAATGGCTACAATTTAAGGAATGTGTCTAGTGACGACATCAGATTCCTAATTGATGGAGAAAGGTCTGGTGGCAAGAAAAGCTGCTTCCAGAAGTTTTTCAAGTGTTTTCGCTCGACAATTCCATTCTTGGGTGGTTGGTTTAGCCCTTATTCCTGTAACTCGAATCCTAGCCCAGTATATCCCATTTTAGTTTTACACCATTGTGAACCTTACGCCTTTTTTACTCTCTGATCGAGGTTCTCGGCATTGAAAAATCTTCGTAAACTAAATCACACGTGTATATGTTGACATTTAAGAGATATACAGTCAATAAAATCAAGAGCAATGGTGATATATATGTGGATTAGACACCAAAAAATAAACACTCAAAAAATGGCTACAATTTAAGAAATGTGTTTGGTGACGGCATCAGATTCCTAATTGTTGGAGGAAGGTCTGGTGGCAAGAAAAGCTGCTTCCAGGAGTGTGTCAAGTGTTTTCGCTCGACGATTCCATTCTTGGGTGGTTGGTTTGGCCCTTGTTCCTGGAACTCAAATCCTAGCCCGGTATATCCCATTTTAGTTTTACACTATTGTGAACCTTTCGCCTTTTTTACTCTCTGATCGAGGTCCTCGATATTGAAAAATATTCGTAAACTAAATTACACGTGTATATGTTGACATTTAAGAGATATACAGTCAAGAAAATCAAGAACAATGATGATATATATGTGGATTAGACACCAAAAAATAAACACTCAAAAATGGAAACAATTTAAGGAATGTGTTTAGTGACGGCATCAGATTCCTAATTGATGGAGAAAGGTCTGGTGGGAAGAAAAGCTGCTTACAGGAGGTTGTCAAGTGTTTTCGCTCGACGATTCCATTCTTGGGTGGTTGGTTTGGCCCTTGTTCCTGTAACTCGAATCCTATCCCGGCATATCCCATTTTAGTTTTACACCACTGTGAACCTTACGCCTTTTTACTCTCTGATCAAGGTTCTAGGCATTGAAAAATCTTCGTAAACTAAATCACACGTGTATATGTTAACATTTAAGAGATATACAGTCAAGAAAATCAAAAGCAATGGTGATATATATGCGGATGAGACACCAAAAGATAAACACTCAAAAAATGGCTACAATTTAAGGAATGTGTTTAGTGACGGCTTCAGATTCCTAATAGATGAAGAAAGGTCTGGTGGCAGGAAAAGATGCTTCCAGGAGGTTGTCAAGTGTTTTCGCTCGACGATTCCATTCTCGGGAGGTTGGTTTGGTCCTTGTTCCTGTAACTCGAATCCTAGCCCGATATATCCCATTTTAGTTTTACACCACTGTGCACCTTACGCCTTTTTTACTCTCTGGTCGAGGTTCTCGGCATTGAAAAATCTTCGTAAACTAAATGACACGTGTATATGTTGACATTTAAGAGATTTACAGTCAAGAAAATCAAGAGCAATGGTGATTTATAGGGGGATTAGACACCAAAAAATAAAAACTCTAAAAAAGGCTACAATTTAAGGAATGTGTTTAGTGACGGCATCAAATTCCTAATTGATGGAGAAAGGTCTCGTGGCAAGAGAAGCTGCTTCCAGGAGGTTGTCAAGTGTTTTCGCTCGACGATTTCATTCTTGGGTGGTTGGTTTGGCCCTTGTTCCTGTAACTCGATTCCTAGCCCGGTATATCCCATTTTAGTTTTACACCATTGTAAACCTTACGCCTTTTTAACTCTCTGATCGAGGTTCTCGGCATTGAAAAATCTTCGTAAACTAAATCACACGTGTATTTGTTGACATTTAAGAGATATATAGTTGAAAAATCTAGAGCAATGGTGATATATATATGCGGATTATATACCAAAAAATAAACACTCAAAAAATTGCTATATTTAAGGAATGTGTTTAGTGACGGTATCAGATTCCTAATTGACGGTACAAGAAAAGCTGCTTCCAAGAGGTTGTCAAGTGTTTTCGCTCGATTATTCCATTCTTGGGTGGTTGGGTTGGCCATTGTTCCTGTAACTCGAATCCTAGCCCGGTATATCCCATTTTAGGTTTAAACCATTGTGAACCTTACGCCTTTTTTACTCTCTAATCGAGTTTCTTGGCATTTAAAAATCTTCGTAAACTAAATCACACGTGTATATGTTGACATTCAAGAGATATACAGTCAAGAAAATCAAGAGCAATGGTGATATATATGCGGATTAGACACCAAAAAATAAACACTAAAAAAATGGCTACAATTTAAAGAATGTGTTTAGTGACGGCATCAGATTCCTAATTGATGAAGAAAGGTCTGGTGGCAAGAAAAGCTGCTTCCAGGAGGTTGTCAAGTGTTTTCGCTCGACGATTCCATTCTTGGGTGGTTGGTTTGGCCATTGTTCCTGTAACTCGAATCCTAGCCCGGTATATCCCGTTTTAGTTTTACACTACTGTGAACCTTACGCCTTTTTACTCTCTGATCGAGGTTCTCGGCATTTAAAAATCTTCTTAAACTAAATCACACGTGTATATGTTGACAATTAAGAGATATACAATCAAGAAAATCAAGAGCAATGGTGATATATATGCGGATTAGACACCAAAAAATAAACACTCAAAAAATGGCTACATTTTAAGGAAGGTGTTTAGTGACGGCATCAGATTCCTAATTGATGAAGAAAGGTCTGGTGGCAAGAAAAGCTGCTTCCAGGAGGCTGTCAAGTGTTATCGCTCGACGATTCCATTCTTGGGTGGTTTTTTTGGTCCTTGTTCCTCTAACTCGAATCCTAGCCCGGTATATCCCATTTTAGTTTTACACCACTGTGAACCTTACGCCTTTTTTACTCTCTGATCGAGGTTCTCGGCATTGAAAAATCTTCGTAAACTAAATGACACGTGTATATGTTGACATTTAAGAGATATACAGTCAAGAAAATCAAGAGCAATGGTGATCTATAGGGGGATTAGACACCAAAAAATAAACACTCAAAAAAAGGCTACTATTTAAGGAATGTGTTTAGTGACGGCATCAAATTCCTTATTGATGGAGAAAGGTCTGGTGGAAAGAGATGCTGCTTCCAGTAGGTTGTCAAGTGTTTTCGCTCGACGATTCCATTCTTGGGTGGTTGGTTTGGCCCTTGTTCCTGTAACTCGAATCCTTGCCCGGTATATCCCATTTTAGTTTTACACCATTGTGAACCTTAAGCCTTTTTACTATCTGATCGAGGTTCACGCATTGAAAAATCTTCGTAAACTAAATCACGCGTGTATATGTTGACATTTAAGAGATATACAGTCAAGAAAATCAAGAGCAATTGTGCTATATATGCGGATTAAACACCAAAAAATAAACACTCAAAAAATGGCTACAATTTAAGAAATGTGTTTAGTGTCGTCATCAGATTTCTAATTGATGGAGAAAGGTCTGGTGGAAAGAAAAGCTGCTTCCAGGAGGTTGTCAAGTGTTTTCACCCGACGATTCCATTCTTGGGTGGATGGTTTGGACCTTGTTCTTATAACTCGAATCCTAACCCGGTATATCCCATTTTAGGTTTACACCATTGCGAACCTTACGCCTTTTTTACTCTCTCATCGAGATTCTCGGCATTTAAAAATCTTCGTAAACTAAATCACATGTGTATATGTTGACATTTAAGAGATATACAGTCAAGAAAATCAAGAGCAATGGTGATATATATGCGGATTAGACACCAAAAAATAAACACTAAAAAAATGGCTACAATTTAAGGAATGTGTCTAGTGACGGCATCAGAATCCTAATTGATGGAGAAAGGTCTGGTGGCAAGAAAAGCTGCTTCCAGGAGGTTGTCAAGTGTTTTCGCTCGATTATTCCATTCTTGGGTGGTTGGTTTGGCCCTTGTTCCTGTAACTCGAATCCTAGCCCGGTATATCCCATTTTAGTTTTACACAATTGTGAACCTTACGCCTTTTTTACTCTCTGATCGAGGTTCTCGGCATTGAAAAATCTTCGTAAACTAAATCGCACGTGTATTTGTTGACATTTAAGAGATATATAGTTGAAAAATCTAGAGCAATGGTGATATATATGCGGATTATACACCAAAAAATAAACACTCAAAAAAATGCTATATTTAAGGAATGTGTTTAGTGACGGCATCAGATTCCTAATTGATGGAGAAAGGTCTGAGGACAAGAAAAGCTGCTTCCAAGAGGTTGTCAAGTGTTTTCGCTCGATTATTCCATTCTTGGGTGGTTGGGTTGGCCATTGTTCCTGTAACTCGAATCCTAGCCCGGTATATCCCATTTTAGGTTTAAACCATTGTGAACCTTACGCCTTTTTTACTCTCTAATCGAGTTTCTTGGCATTTAAAAATCTTCGTAAACTAAATCACACGTGTATATGTTGACATTCAAGAGATATACAGTCAAGAAAATCAAGAGCAATGGTGATATATATGCGGATTAGACACCAAAAAATAAACACTAAAAAAATGGCTACAATTTAAAGAATGTGTTTAGTGACGGCATCAGATTCCTAATTGCTGAAGAAAGGTCTGGTGGCAAGAAAAGCTGCTTCCAGGAGGTTGTCAAGTGTTTTCGCTCGACGATTCCATTCTTGGGTGGTTGGTTTGGCCATTGTTCCTGTAACTCGAATCCTAGCCCGGTATATCCCGTTTTAGTTTTACACTACTGTGAACCTTACGCCTTTTTACTCTCTGATCGAGGTTCTCGGCATTTAAAAATCTTCTTAAACTAAATCACACGTGTATATGTTGACAATTAAGAGATATACAATCAAGAAAATCAAGAGCAATGGTGATATATATGCGGATTAGACACCAAAAAATAAACACTCAAAAAATGGCTACATTTTAAGGAAGGTGTTTAGTGACGGCATCAGATTCCTAATTGATGAAGAAAGGTCTGGTGGCAAGAAAAGCTGCTTCCAGGAGGCTGTCAAGTGTTATCGCTCGACGATTCCATTCTTGGGTGGTTTTTTTGGTCCTTGTTCCTCTAACTCGAATCCTAGCCCGGTATATCCCATTTTAGTTTTACACCACTGTGAACCTTACGCCTTTTTTACTCTCTGATCGAGGTTCTCGGCATTGAAAAATCTTCGTAAACTAAATGACACGTGTATATGTTGACATTTAAGAGATATACAGTCAAGAAAATCAAGAGCAATGGTGATCTATAGGGGGATTAGACACCAAAAAATAAACACTCAAAAAAAGGCTACTATTTAAGGAATGTGTTTAGTGACGGCATCAAATTCCTTATTGATGGAGAAAGGTCTGGTGGAAAGAGATGCTGCTTCCAGTAGGTTGTCAAGTGTTTTCGCTCGACGATTCCATTCTTGGGTGGTTGGTTTGGCCCTTGTTCCTGTAACTCGAATCCTTGCCCGGTATATCCCATTTTAGTTTTACACCATTGTGAACCTTAAGCCTTTTTACTATCTGATCGAGGTTCACGCATTGAAAAATCTTCGTAAACTAAATCACGCGTGTATATGTTGACATTTAAGAGATATACAGTCAAGAAAATCAAGAGCAATTGTGCTATATATGCGGATTAGACACCAAAAAATAAACACTCAAAAAATGGCTACAATTTAAGAAATGTGTTTAGTGACGTCATCAGATTTCTAATTGATGGAGAAAGGTCTGGTGGAAAGAAAAGCTGCTTCCAGGAGGTTGTCAAGTGTTTTCACCCGACGATTCCATTCTTGGGTGGATGGTTTGGCCCTTGTTCTTATAACTCGAATCCTAACCCGGTATATCCCATTTTAGGTTTACACCATTGCGAACCTTACGCCTTTTTTACTCTCTCATCGAGATTCTCGGCATTTAAAAATCTTCGTAAACTAAATCACATGTGTATATGTTGACATTTAAGAGATATACAGTCAAGAAAATCAAGAGCAATGGTGATATATATGCGGATTAGACACCAAAAAATAAACACTAAAAAAATGGCTACAATTTAAGGAATGTGTCTAGTGACGGCATCAGAATCCTAATTGATGGAGAAAGGTCTGGTGGCAAGAAAAGCTGCTTCCAGGAGGTTGTCAAGTGTTCTCCCTCGACGATTTCATTCTTGGGTGGTTGGTTTGGCTGTTGTTCCTGTAACTCGAATCCTATCCCGGTATATCTCATTTTAGTTTTACACCACTGTGAACCTTACGCCTTTTCTACTCTCTGATCGAGGTTCTCGGCATTTAAAAATCTTTATAAACTAAATGACACGTGTATATGTTGACATTTAAGAGATATACCGTCAAGAAAATCAAGAACAATGGTGATGTATATGCGGATTAGGCACCAAAAAATAAACACTAAAAAAAAGCTACAATTTAAGGAATGTGTTTAGTGACGGCATCAAATTCCTAATTTATGGAGAAAGGTCTAGTGGCAAGAAAAGCTGCTTACAGGAGGTTGTCAAGTGTTTTCGCTCGACGATTCCATTCTCGGGTGGTTGGTTTGGCCCTTTTCCTGTAACTCGATTCCTAGCCCGGTATATCCCATTTTAGTTTTACACCATTGTGAACCTTACGCCTTTTTTACTTTCTGATCGAGGTTCTCGGAATTTAAAAATCTCCGTAAACTAAATCACACGTGTATATTGTGACGTTTAACAGATATACAGTCAAAAAAATCAAGAGCAATGGTGATATATATGCGGATTAGACACCAAAAAATAAACACTCAAAAAATGGCTACAATTAAAGGAATGTGTTTAGTGACGGCATCAGATTTCTAATTGATGGAGAAAGGTCTGGTGGCAAGAAAAGCTGCTTCCAGGAGGTTGTCAAGTGTTCTCCCTCGACGATTTCATTCTTGGGTGGTTGGTTTGGCCATTGTTCCTGTAACTCAAATCCTAGCCAGGTATATCCCATTTTAGTTTTACATCATTGTGAACCTTACGCCTTTTTTACTCTCTGATCCAGGTTCTCGGCATTTAAAAATCTTCGTAAACTAAATCACACGTGTATATGTTGACATTTAAGAGATATATAGTCGAGATAAATCAAGAGCAATGGTGATATATATGCGGATTAGACACAAAAAAATAAACACTCAAAAAATTGCTACAATTTTAGGAATGCGTTTAGTGACGAAATCAGATTCCTAATTGATGAAGAAAGGTCTGGTGGCCAGAAAAACTGCTTCCGGGAGGTTGTCAAGTGTTTTCGCTCGACAATTCCATTCTTGGGTGGTTGGTTTGGCCCTTGTTCCTGTAACTCGAATCCTAGCCCGGTATATCCCATTTTAGGTTTACACTATTGTGAACCTTACGCCATTTTTACTCTCTGATCGAGGTTCTCGGCGTTGAAAAATCTTCGTAAACTAAATCACTCGTGTATATGTTGACATTTAAGAGATATACAGTCAAGAAAATCAAGAGCAATGGTGATATATATGCGGATTAGACACCCAAAAAGAAACACTAAAAAAATGGCTACAATTTAAGGAATGTGTCTAGTGATGGCATCAGATTCCTAATTGATGGAGAAAGGTCTGGTGGCAAGAAAAGCTGCTTCCAGAAGGTTATCAAGTGTTTTCGCTCGACGATTCCATTCTTGGGTGGTTGGTTTGGCCCTTGTTCCTGTAACTCGAATCCTAGCCCGGTATATCCCATTTTAGTTTTACACCATTGTAAACCTTACGCCTTTTTTTACTCTCTGATCGATGTTCTCGGCATTGAAAAATCTTCGTAAACTAAATCACACGTGTATATGTTGACATTTAAGAGATATACAGTCAAAAAAATCAAGAGCAATGGTGATATATATGCGGATTAGACACCAAAAAATAAACACTCAAAAAATTGCTACAATTTAAGGAATGTGTTTAGTGACGGCATCAGATTTCTAATTGTTGGAGGAAGGTCTGGTGGCAAGAAAAGCTGCTTCCAGGAGTGTGTCAAGTGTTTTCGCTCGACGATTCCACACTTGGGTGGTTGGTTTGTCCTTGTTCCTGTAACTCGAATCCTGGCCCGTTATATCCCATTTTAGTTTTACACTATTGTGAACCTTTCACCTTTTTTAATCTCTGATCGAGGTTCTCGGCATTGAAAAATCTTCGTAAACTAAATCACACGTGTATATGTTAACATTTGAGAGATATACAGTAAAGAAAATCAAGAGCAATGGTGATATATATGCAGATTAGACACCAAAAAATAAACACTCAAAAATGGCAACAATTTAAGGAATGTGTTTTGTCACACCCCAACCCGCAGCGGAATGGTACGGGGCATGATGATTGCCCAAAGTTTATGGTACTATTAAAATTTCATAAATAAACATGTCATGATTAAATGTCACACTTTTCAAATAAGTTTCAAATATTCCAATAATACATCAAACTTGTTTTTTATTACTAAGGCAAAGTTTCTATGTGATCCTGATCCAGTCCAGTCTTCAATCCTCTACGCCTGTATCATGTGCAAAATAGTATTTTTGGGTCAGCTACAAGAGCTGACGAGTAAACCTTGGTTAAGTAAAAAAGGTTTACCATTTTAAAATTTAGAAATAAAAGTAATATGTTTTACCTTTTTAATACCAAATAATTTTAACATTAAGCATGCAATCAGTCATATGGAAGCAATGCACAGGTAATATGAACATAGAAAGGTAGCTGAATAATGTATAAGACAAAGACCGACCCCAAAACCAAAACCAACACCTTGCGTCCCACACCCAAAAAGGGTGTGACTGTGGCGATACCAACATCCCATAGTTAGGAGGAAAGGTCAGCCCAAGACTAATGGGGCGATACCGACATCTCCAAATCATGAGGAAAGGTCAGCCATGGATCCACTGAATGAATGACTATTGACTATCATGACCAACACAACAACAACATCAATAACCTCAACAAACACCAACAACATATAATAAATATACGTCACGCTAGACTTTGCATGCTCGACGTTAGAGGAAAACAGGTGGTCAAAACACAATGAAACACCCCAAAACGTTAATGACAAAAAACTGGGAGAGAGTTTACTCACCTTGATGAATATCTAGCTAGCAGACAAGTAGATGTAGATTTAGTTGGGAAAATCTCAAAGAATTATCCTTAAACTGTAGTATCAAATTTTCCAAATTCAATAACGCTTTTGCGAAGCACGAAATAACCTAAAGATAGTTTATTTAAAATAAACATCGTGAATTAGCTCATTTAGATGACATCTTTTTGTATGTACATGTATTTATTAAAGAAAGTTATATTTATCTAATAGCTTTAACTTGGCCTTTAAAATAAATTAAACCAAGCTCACCATGATTCATGTTAAGGTTTCTAATGTTCTCTTGTTCATTTTATCATTATTAAATTATGGAAAACAATATTATTGTGAGTCTAATGAAAATATGATAAACGCTTAAACTATTATATCAGACAAGTAATTATGGTAAAATATTTACTAAAAAAAAATCTTAGTTAACAACCTCAACAAGTTTTGTGTTTCATACGTAGTGGTATTTTAATAGGTTTAGAATCATATCTAGAAATGCTAATTTATTCTCTTATTAATATAAGATAAGAATAATATATATAAAAAAAAGTACATTGTCATATGATATCGAATTTTTTAGAAAAACGGCAATGATAAATCAATCATGGTGAAACTTTATATATACCACAAAGTTTTGTTTCAAAACATAATATTTTTTTATATTCTTCTTTATTAAAATTACTAAAGAAATCACAAGGTCTCTTTTAAATTGGTGAACTCTAAACCAAGACAATAAGAATATTTATTCAGATTCTTACCAAATTCACAATGTAAAACGCATCTTGAGCAGTTCGTTCAGATTCTTACCATTGTCATATGATATCGAATTTTTTTGGGCGGCTGAAAGCGAAGGCTTCTTGAGCAGTTCGTTCCCCGCGGTAGCCTCCTAAGATGCCAAGTAGTTGTCGTGAGTTGTAGTCGGACCTCGACGAGGGTAGTAGTAGGTGTTTTTGATAGGATGTTTTGCTATAAGAAAAGTAAGATGTTTTCATCCTTTTATGATTTAATAATATTAAAGGTGGTTAATTTTAGTTAATGACACCATTCAAATCCTCTAATAATTGTTATTAAACTGGTAATTCATTGGAGGTTAATTCATGTTGGACAGTTTCTAGAAATCGAAAAGGTAGCGACAAATTTCAAAGTGTAACTTGAAAGTTTAAATGGAATTAATATCATATTTTCAATTAGTCCCTTGAACTTTTGGACTAATTTATGGACAAATACAACTAGAACTTTGGTTTTCTTTTATATAATCAAATTAATAAAACTTTAACAATTATATATTTTTATAAAACCTGCTTTTGGATAATAATTTATTCCATAAATTATATGTGTATATAATTATTTAAATAAAAGATGTCTCTTTTTTTGTAAAATATAAATAGTCTATTATATATGTGTATATTTAGAACACAAACGAAATAGAACATTGATAATCTCACTAATGTACTACGTAAACCTAGTTAATGTAGCCTCTTTATAGGATTAACCAATAAACTAACCTCGTAGTTTGTTTTGTTTTATTTTAAAGATTCAATTAATTACCAAACAACCTATCCACTTATGATAACTTTTATTATCCAACTTAGTTGACCTTAGTGCCTTGTTTATATAAAACTAACTAATCTAATTGAAATTGCCTATATAGATAACGTTTTTATTCCGGTTTTAGTCAAACGCGTTACATGACGATTATTAATTAAATAGATATTAGAAATTAATAAAAATTTATGTTTTTTATTTAGTTGAAAAGGGTCCGGTTTCGAAATTCGGGTCGGATTTCGAAGGTCCAATTTTGACGGATGTTACATGTTTAATGACGACATCAGATTCCTAATTGATGAAAAAAGGTCTGTGGGCAAAAAAATCTGCTTCCAGGAGGTAATCAAATGTTTTCGCTCGACGATTCCATTCTTGGGTGATTAGTTTGGCCATTGTTCCTGTAACTCGAATCCAAGCCCGGTATATCCCATTTTAGTTTTACACCACTGTGAACCTTACGCCTTATTTACTCTCTGATTGAGGTTCTCGGCATTGAAAAATCTTCGTAAACTAAATCACACGTGTATATGTTGACATTTAAGAGATATACAGTCAAAAAAATCAAGAGCAATGGTGATATATATGCGGATTAGACACCAAAAAATAAACACTCAAAAAAAGCTACAATTTAAGAAATGTGTTTAGTGACGGCATCAAATTCCTAATTGAGTGAGAAAGGTCCGGTGGCAAGAAAAGCTGCTTCCTGGATGTTGTCAAGTGTTTTCGCTCGACGATTCCATTCTTGGCTGGTTGGTTTGGCCCTTGTTCCTGTAACTCGATTCCTAGCCCCCTATATCCCATTTTAGGTTTACACCTTTGTGAACCTTACGCCTTTTTTACTCTCTGATCGAGGTTCTCGGCATTGAAAAATCTCCGTAAACTAAATCACACGTGTGTATGTTGACATTTAAGAGATATATAGTCAAGAAAATCAAGAGCAATGGTGATATATTTGCGGATTAGACACCAAAAAATAAACACTCAAAAAATGGCTACAATTTAAGGACTGTGTCTAGTGACGGCATCAGATTCCTAATTGATGGAGAAAGGTCTGGTTCCAAGAAAAGCTGCTTCCAGGAGGTTGTCAAGTGTTTTCGCTCGACAATTCCATTCTTGGGTGGTTGGTTTGGCCCTTGTTCCTGTAACTCGAATCCTACCCCGGTATATCCCATTTTAGTTTTACACCATTGTGAACCCTACGCCTTTTTTACTCTCTGATCGAGGTTCTCGGTATTGAAAAATCTTCGTAAACTAAATCACATGTGTATATGTTGACATTTAAGAGATATACAGTCAAGAAAATCAAGAGCAATTGTGATATATATGCAGATTAGACACCAAAAAATAAACACTCAAAAAATGGCTACAATTTAAGGAATGTGTTTAGTGACGGCATCAGATTCCTAATTGATGGTGAAAGGTCTGGTGGCAAGAAAAGCTGCTTCCATGAGGTTGTCAAGTGTTTTCGCTCGACGATTCCATTCTTGGGTGGTTGGTTTGGCCCTTGTTCCTGTAACTCGAATCCTAGCCCGGTATATCCCATTTTAGTTTTACACCATTGTGAACCTTACGCCTTTTTACTCTCTGATCGAGGTTCACGGCATTGAAAAATCTTCGTAAACTAAGTCAAACGTATATATGTTGACATTTAACAGATATACAATCAAGAAAATGAAAAGCAATGGTGATATATATGTGGATTGGACACCAAAAAATAAACACTCAAAAATGGCAACAATTTAAGGAATGTGTTTAGTGACCAGATTCCTAATTGATGGAGAAAGGTCTGGTGGCAAGAAAAGCTGCTCACAGGAGGTTGTCAAGTGTTTTCGCTCGACGATTCCATTCTTGGGTGGTTGTTTTGGCCCTTGTTCCAGTAACTCGAATCCTAGCCCGGTATATCCCATTTTAGTTTTACACCACTGTGAACCTTACGCCTTTTTTACTCTGTGGTCGAGTTTCTCGGCATTAAAATCTTCGTAAACTAAATGACACGTGTATATGTTGACATTTAAGAGATATACAGTCAATAAAATCAAGAGCAATGGTGATCTATATGCGGATTAGACACCAAAAAATAAACACTCAAAAAAAGGCTACAATTTAAGGAATGTGTTTAGTGACGGCATCAAATTCCTAATTGATGGAGAAAGGTCTGCTGGCAAGAAAAGTTGCTTCCAGGAGGTTGTCAAGTGTTTTCACTTGACGATTCCATTCTTGGGTGGTTGGTTTGGCCCTTGTTCCTGTAACTCGATTCCTAGCCCGGTATATCCCATTTTAGTTTTACACCATTGTGAACCTTACGCCTTTTTTACTTTCTGTTCGAGGTTCTCGGCATTGAAAAATCTTCGTAAACTAAATCACACGTGTATATGTTGACATTTAACAGATATACAGTCAAAAAAATCAAGAACAATGGTGATATATATGCGGATTAGACACCAAAAAATAAACACTCAAAAAATGGCTACAATTAAAGGAATGTGTTTAGTGACGGCATCAGATTCCTAATTGATGGGGAAATGTCCGGTGGCAAGAAAAGCTGCTTCCAGGAGGTTGTCAAGCGTTTTCGCTCGACGATTCCATTCTTTGGTGGTTGGTTTAGCCCTTGTTCCTATAACTCGAATCCTAGCCCGGTATATCTCATTTTAGTTTTACACCATTGTGAACCTTACGCCTTTTTTACTCTTTGATCGAGTTTCTCGGCATTGAAAAATCTCCATAAACTAAATCACACGTGTATATGTCGACATTTAAGAGATATACAGTCAAGAAAATCAAGTGCAATGGTGATATATATGCGGATTAAACACCATAAAATAATCACTCAAAAAATTGCTACAATTTAAGGAATGTGTTTAGTGACGGCATCAGATTCCTAATTGATGGAGAAAGGTCTTGTGGCAAGAAAAGCTACTTCCAGGAAGTTGTCAAGTGTTTTCGCTCGACGGTTTCATTCTTGGGAGGTTGGTTTGGCCCTAGTTCCTGAAACTCGAATCCTAGCCCGGTATATCCCATTTTAGGTTTACACCATTGTGAACCTTACACCTTTCTTTACTCTATGATCGAGGTTCTCGGCATTGAAAATTCTTCGTAAACTAAATCACACGTGTATATGTTGACATTTAAGAGATATACAATCAAGAAAATCAATAGCAATGGTGATATATATGCGGATTAGACACCAAAAAATAAACACTAAAAAAATGGCTACAATTTAAGGAATGTGTTTTGTGACGGCATCAGATTCCTAATTGATGGAGAAATGTCTGGTGGCAAGAAAAGCAGCTTCCAAGAGGTTGTCAAGTGTTTTCGATCGACGATTCCATTCTTGGGTGGTTGGTTTGGTCCTTGTTCTTGTAACTCGAATCCTGACTCGGTATATCCCATTTTAGTTTTACACCATTGTGAACCTTACGCCTTTTTTACTCTCTGATCGAGGTTCTCAGCATTGAAAAATCTTCGTAAACTAAATCACACGTGTATATGTTGACATTTAAGAGATATACAGTCAAGAAAATCAAGAGCAATTGTGATATATATGCGGATTAGACACCAAAAAGTAAACACTCAAAAAATTGCTACTATTTAAGGAATGTGTTTAGTGACGCCATCAGATTCCTAATTGTTAGAGAAAAGGTCTGGGGGCAAGAAAAGCTGCTTCCAGGTGTGTGTCAAGTGTTCTCGCTCGACGATTCCATTCTTGATTGGTTGCTTTGGCCCTTGTTCCTGTAACTCGAATCCTAGCTCGGTATATCCCATTTTAGTTTTACACTATTGTGAACCTTTCGCATTTTTTACTCTCTGATCGAGGTTCTCGGCTTTGAAAAATCTTCGTAAACTAAATCACACGTGTGTATGTTGACATTTAAGACATATATACAGTCAAGAAAATTAAGAGCAATGGTGATATATATGTGGATTAGACACCAAAAAATAAATACTCAAAAAATTGCTACAATTTAAGGAATGTGTTTAGTGACGGCATCAGATTCCTAATTGATGGAGAAAGGTCTGGTGGCAAAAAAAGCTGCTTAGAGGAGGTTTTCAAGTGTTTTCGCTCGACGCTTCCATTCTTGGGTGGTTGGTTTGGCCCTTGTTCCTGTAACTCGAATCCTAGCCTGGTATATCCCATTTTAGTTTTACACCACGGTGAACCTTACGCCTTTTTTACTCTCTGATTGAGGTTCTCGGCATTGAAAACTCTTCGTAAACTAAATCACACGTGTATTTGTTGACATTGAAGAGATAAACAGTCCAGAAAATCAAGAGCAATTGTGATATATATGCGGATTACATACCAAAAAATAAACACTAAAAAAATGGCTACAATTTAAGGAATGTGTTTAGTGAAGGCATCAAATTCCTAATTGATGGAGAAAGGTCTGGTGGCAAGAAAAGCTGCTTCCAGGAGGTTGTCAAGTGTTTTTTCTCGACGATTCCATTCTTGGGTGGTTGGTTCGGCCCTTTTTCCTGTAGCTCGAATCCTAGCCCTGTATATCCCATTTTAGTTTTATACCACTGTGAAACTTACGCCTTTTTTACTCTCTGATCGAGGTTCTCGGCATTGAAAAATCTTCGTAAACTAAATCACACGTGTATATGTTGACATTTAAGAGATATACAGTCAAGAAAATCAAGCGAAATGGTGATATATATGCGGATTAGACACCAAAAAATAAACACTCAAAAAGTGGCTAACATTTAAGGAATGTGTTTAGTGACGGCATCAGATTCCTAATTGATGGAGAAAGGTCTGGTGGCAAGAAAAGCTGCTTCCAGGAGGTTGTCAAGTGTTTTCGCTCGACGATTCCATTCTTCGGTGGTTGGTTTGGCCCTTGTTCCTGTAACTCGAATCCTAGCCCGGTATATCCCATTTTAGTTTTACACCACTGTGAACCTTACGCCTTTTATACTCTGTGATCGAGGTTCTCGGCATTGAAAAATCTTCGTTGTCACACCCCGATATTTCCACGTATTACCGGTGGGGAGTATCGTGACGTAGTTGATATCATCATAGTCAATTAATCACAGTTTAATGCACAGCGGAAGTCTAGAATGAAAATAATAATACAAACCGAAATGAAAAGTATAATTAAATATTATACAAACGGTTGTATGTGGATCCACAGGCAGATCTAAAACATAAAGTAAAATATTGTTCGACAGACTTTAAGTATTAAGAGCTTGCAAGACTCTTTAACTAATACTCAGGAGCTTCCAGCCCATTTCGCGTAGTACCTGCACTTAATCTTTTTGAAAAATACGTCAGTTTACACTGGTAAATACATTTAACTGACTCTTTTGAAAAGTGTTTATTGGTTTGGATGCACAAGGCATAAAATCTTTTATAACTCGGGACAATTATTTAAAATAATCTTGTATACAGATTTACATGTTTGTCGTACTATCGAGGCCCGGAATAGAAGAGTCGGGACAAGATTAATAGACACACCGCTAGTATAAGCCCACAAGAAGTTTCCTTACGAGTGAGATACCGTTTTACATACGCAACTGTCAGGTGTATGCCTACACCCCGTGCTTAAGTCGTGGCCATTTCAAATGAATGAGCCGAGGATATCCAGGACACGGTCATATTAACCCCCAAATGCTTTGTATCAAACAAAACAGATTAAAACGGGTTATCTCAATGATTTAACCACTAATCGATTAAATATTCAATACCCGACCAAGCGGTAATAATTTACCGTATCCCAAGCCCGTATAAGGGAAAATAAGTTAAAAGTATTTACCTGAGCTAAATGTAATTTACTCTCAGCTGTATATTCTAATCAGCAAGTGCAAGTAGCTTTTACTGGGCTCCTAATCTGGAACGAAGGTTTTAATAACCTATAAGATTCCTAACGGGTCTTATTTAAGTTTTAACTTAGACCGGTTAGTTTTAATGAAAGGTTTACGGTACAAAACGCAAGGTTAAGTGATGACCAGATTGGAATGTGATTTAGACCCAAAATGGGTAATCTAAATACATTCTGGATTTTGAAGTAAAAATGATAAGGTTTGACCCGTTTCGGCTAATTTATGCAACTAGTTACATAAACCGTACCGAACGCGTATAAGCATAACGGGTAACCGAATGATTCATGTGCAAGTTCCATAAGTTATTATGCTTAAAATATGTTGTGATATCAGTAGGATATCTTTCATTATGCCCAAAATGAATTTAAAACCAATTAAGTCCCCGAAAGGGTAATTTGGTCATTTTAAAGTTTATAAATGAGGTTAAATAGAAAACTGAGGTTCTGGTCTAAAATATTCAGTAAAAATATTTATTTTATCAGGTTACGTCAGTAACATATCATACATATGTGAGGTTTATCATTTATGGCCAAACTATGCACCGTAGGGGCATTTTGGTCATTTCACATATGGAGTTAATTATATAGTTAGTCCCTGTGGTTTGCGCAAAGTAACATACTTAGGTACTGATAGTTTAAAATCACATTCTGGGGTATTAACTTTTCATTTTGTAACGTTTGAAGGTATTAACGTTATTTGTAGGTTTAAAATCACATTCTATTAGTACCTAAGTATGTTATTTTTTGCAAACCACAGAGACTAACTATGTTAATACCCTAGAAGTTAATACCTCCAAACGTTACAAAATGAAAAGTTAATACCCTAAAAGGTGATTTTAAACTATTAGTAATGTTATTTTGTGCAAACCACAGGGACTAACTATGTAATTAACTCTTCACATATGCTTTTAAGGACAAATTTGGAAATCTGAGTTCAAGACTTATACTTGCTGTTAAAGTATAGAAATTTATTTATAAAATCAGTAGGTAATAAGTCTTAGGCGTTAAATATGGTTTTAAACCATACTATGCGCTTAATTAGCGTAAAAGTCGGTATTTGACGATATTTGAGATGTTTATAAAATTTTGAAGTTTTGATCAGTCTTGAGTGTTAGAAATATTTTATTTAACATATGACATCAGCAGGAAAAGGTTTGGTATCAAAATGATATGCAAAACTCATTTTATTAATGAAAAGGGCATTATCGTCAATACCGAATTTACACAAGAACTCTATGTTATGGTTAGGATAAAATTTGATAAAAACTTCCAAAAATCCCTAAATATTATATCATAATAGTGGGTAGCAAGTTTGGTGCCAAAAATTGGGTTTAAATATGATTTATGCCAAAAATGCAATTTAATTAACAAAAGGTTTTGTTTTACGATATCTTGCATAACTCTTATTTGAGACCAGAAACGGATGTCAAATTTTTAGGACATACTTATATATCAGTAATAAAATTTTTTGTCCTCTCACATTTTCAAAAATCTCGTTTTTATAACATAAGGGCATAACGGTCAATTTTTAAGCATTTAACGGAAACATGCAAATGATATCTGATTTCTAAGGACCATATAGTATGACCTCAGGGGGTTATACCAACTTATAACATGGTCACAAAGGAACCCTAAGGCATAATAAACTAAACTAATTCGGGTCAGAACTGAAAGTCAAATCAAAAGTCTACTTTTGCGACTTTCGGTTGCGAACCGAGCCTAATACTCAGAATTGTCGGGTTGAACATGCCTAAACATGTTCTTATTTTATTTACCAAGTTGTTTAAGTGATAAAATGTATTTTATAGCTTCTACATTATCACTTATGGGTTATTTTGTAAAAACTGACTCGTTTGACTTTTCTGTTAAGTAGTTTGACCCGACAATTGACCAAGTAAATGTGATAATTAGGAGGTGCCCTTTTGAGGGTTTAACAACTACATAATTACCAACATATAGCCACTTTCAATTCAAATAATGTCTGGACCGTTAGTGATTAATCACAAAGTCAAAGTATCATTACGATATCTTTGACTTTCGGTCATTAAGCTAATATAACCTTAACTACAGAAGCTAAGAACGCTTACAAGAGTCCTTAGCACGAAGATTAGACTAAGAGAGCTTCCTTAATGCTTAGGATGCTCCAGAGAATGCTCCAAAGCTTTAGAAAATGAGATAGAATGAAATTTTTGAAGTGCAAGGATTGAGACTGCCCCAATGCCTCTATTTATACTACTTCAAGGCATCCTCTGATCAATCCAGGTGTTATATGTTGTATCCAGATGCTAACATGTGTCCCAAGTGGTTTTAGATACCATCAAACAGTCCCTAGTTTCGAAAGAAAACGCAGAACCTGCACCTGTGCATGGTTTCTGCCAATTTTAGGCCGTCACGTCACGCGACGGCAGTGGGGTATTGGTGTGGCACACTGCCACCCCTAGGGGGACCAGCCATTCAAGTTTCAAATTTGGCAGATTCAACCCCTAGACCTTTAAAACCCCATAACTTCAATTTTAAGCACTTTTAACCCACAAAGTTTATATTTTGATGATCTTTAGGATATGACTAAACATCATTAGGTCCGGTTTTTGTTAAACGATTACCGAAAACACAATTTTTGCCTCGTTGACGCTTTTAACCCTTTATTTACGAAAGTTAACGTATTTATATCAAACGATATCGAAACCTCGTGAAATTTTTGTCACTTATTCTTGAGAGTATAATTAATTGTTACAAAGCCCCGGGTTCGTTAAAAGGTCACTCGGAGGTAGTAATTTAACATGTTGACACGTTTAACCCCCGTGTCTTGTGAACTTTCACTTTCTTTCGTAAACGGCTTCATACGTTTCAAAATTTATCCGTTTAAGGGTATAAACATAGTGTAGGGTTGTTGAAAGGCATAGTTTTCAAATTTTGACACTTTGGATCCTTCCACATACATACTTTCTTCGTTTGTCAACTTTAGTCCCTCGAAATCAATTCATTACACGTTTAAAGTTCATGACACGTGTCTTTGTTATATTGGACATGATTTTGCGAGGTGTTACATCCTCACCCCCTTAAAAGAAATCTCGACCTTGAGATTTACTGAAATAAATGAGGGTATTTCTGTTTCATCGTGGATTCAACCTCCCACGTGTATTCTGGGCCTCTACGAGCATCCCATTTCACTTTTACGATCGGCACATGCTTTCTTCAAAGCTTCTTAACCTGTCGATCCTCGATCGACAAAGGTTTTTCGATAAACTTCAAGCTCTCATCAATCTGCACGTCCTTATGCGACATTGATAGCGATTCATCGGCTAGGCATTTCTTTAAATTGCATATGTGGAACACATTGTGTATTCCACTTAGTTCTTCAGGTAGATTAAGCTTGTAGGCTACAGTTCCGACACATTCGATGATCTCGAATGGTCCTATGTATCTTGGGCTCAGCTTGCCCTTTTGCCAAAACGCATCACCCCTTTCCAGGGTGACACCTTGAGTAGTACCTTATCACCTACCTCGAATTTCAGTGGTTTACGTCTCATATTTGCGTAGCTTTTCTGCTTATCCCTGGCAGTTTTCAGACGATCGCGGATCTGAACAATCTTGTCTATCATCTCCAGGACTATATCAGGTCCTGATAGTTGGGTTTCTCCAACTTCCGCCCAACAAACTGGCGTTCTGTACTTTCTTCCATACAAGGCCTCAAAAGGCGCTGCTTGGATGCTCGAATGACAATTATTATTATATGAAAATTCAATCAATGGAAGATGGTCATCCCAACTTCCACCCAGGTCAATAACACAAGCCCTGAGTATATCTTCAAGCGTTTGAATCGTACGCTCGCTTTGCCCATCCGTCTGAGGATGGTAAGCAGTGCTGAAATTTAAACGAGTGCCTAATGATTGCTGAAAGCTTTTCCAAAAATGGGATGTGTATCTTGTATCCCTATCAAAGATAATAGATACTGGCACTCCGTGGAGAGATACTATCTCATCCACGTACAGTTGAGCTAGCTTATCGGAGCTGTGCGTTTCTTTAATAGGCAAGAAGTGAGCTTACTTGATCAGCCTGTCGACTATAACCCAAATCGTATCATTCCCGTACTTCATCCTTGGTAACTTAGTGATAAAATCCATAGTTACCATTTCCCACTTCCAAGTGGGAAGTTCAGGCTGTTGCAGCAAACCTTGCGGCTTTTGATGCTCAGCTTTAACCTGTGCACACGTCAGACATTTAGCCACATAAGTGGCTATAGATTTCTTCAAACCTATCCACAATAATTTGCCTTTAGATCCTGGTACATCTTATCACTGCCTGGATGGACTGAATATTTAGAACTATGAGCTTCTTGAAGGATCACATATCTATGTCCTCCATGGATTGGAACCCAGATTCGACCATTTAATCTAAGGATTCCATCCTTGCCATAAGACAATTGATCAGCAGTTACGCCTAACTTCTCATTTGGAAAGTTAGTTTCTAATACAGCTTCCTTTTGAGCAGCTAACAACCTTTCATTCAAGTTGTTCTTAAGTTCAATGCTTTTAGCGTTGATCCTTATTGGTTTAATCCTTTCCTTTCTGCTTAGTGCGTCAGCAACAACATTTGCCTTGCCAGGATGGTAGCGTATTTCACAATCATAATCATTCAAAGTCTCCATCCAACGATGCTGCCTCATGTTAAGATCTTTCGGGTTAAACAGATGTTGGAGGCTTTTATGGTCTGAATAGATCACACACTTGGTTCCATATAGATAATTCCTCCAAAGCTTTAGTGCAAATACAACGGCACCTAATTCCAAATCATGGGTGGTGTAGTTCTTTTCGTGCACCTTTAATTGACGTGAAGCATAGGCGATAACCTTGACTCTTTGCATGAGCACACAACCCATACCAGTGTGCGATGCATCGTACTACACAACAAACTCTTCTATTCCTTCTGGCTATGTCAACACAGGAGCATTGCTTAATTTCTGCTTGAGGATCTCAAAAGATTCATGTTGCTTGGGACCCCAGTCAAACTTGACATTCTTGCGAATTAACGAAGTTAGAGGTGCAGCAATCCTAGAAAAGTTTTCAATGAAACGCTTGTAGTATCCTGCTAGACCCAAGAAGCTGCGAATCTATGTAGGTGTTTTTGGTGCTTGCCAATTCATAATCGCTTCAATCTTAGCGGGATCCACCTGGATACCATGCTCACTCACCACATGTCTAAGAAATTGGACTTCTTGGAGCCAAAATTCACATTTAGAGAACTTTGCGTAAAGTTTCTCTTGTTGCAGAAGTTTAAGAATACACCGGAGATGCTTTTCATGATCGGCTTGACTCTTTGAATAAATGAGTATTTCATCGATAAAAACAATGACAAACTTGTCTAGATAAGGCTTGCAAACGCGATTAATGAGATCCATGAATGCTGCAGGTGCATTAGTGAGCCCAAAAGGCATCACTAAGAACTCATAGTGGCCATATCGTGTTTTGAATGCAGTCTTGTGCACATCTTCGGTTCTGACCTTCAGCTGATGATATCCTAATCTCAAATCGATCTTTGAAAAGTAACTTGCCCCTTGAAGTTGATCGAACAGATCGTCAATTCTGGGTAATGGATATCGCTTCTTAATTGTAACTTTGTTCAACTCGCGATAATCAATGCATAAACGCATTGATCCATCCTTCTTCTTCACAAATAGAATAAGCGCTCCCCAAGGGGACGAGCTAGGTCATATAAAACCCTTCTCCAATAAATCATCCAACTGTGTTCTTAATTCTTTCATTTCAGTCGGTGCCAACCGATAAGGTGCTCTTGCAACTAGTGCTGCTCCAGGAATGATATCGATTATGAATTCCACTTGCCTGTCTGGAGGTAAACCAGGTAATTCATTAGGAAAAACATCTGAATATTCAGAAATAACAGGAATATCTTCAATCTTTGGCTTTGGCTCGTCTATAGTCACCTGTGCCATGTAAATGACACAACCTTTCTTCAAACACTTTGATGCCTTAAGCATAGATACTTGCTTAGGCAATCAGTACTGCGTATCTCCTTGTATTGTAAGTGATTCACCATAAGGAGTCTTGATAAGCACTTGCTTCTTATCACATACAATTTGGGCTTGGTTAAAAGATAACCAATCCATGCCTATCACTATATCGAATCCTGCCAATTTCAATGGAAGCAAAGATAGCGGAAAAGAGTGATTCCTAATGGATATGAAACATCCATCTAAAATTGTTGAAGCAGTCTCTATGCTACCAGCGGCCAATTCTACTTCATACTTTATGTTTAGGGTTTTAACAGGCAGATTTAATAGTTTACAAAATTTATTGTCTACAAAAGACTTGTCTGCCCCAGAATCAAACAAAACTCTAGCATAAACATCATTGATAAGGAAAGTACTTGTTATAACATTGTCACTCTGTACTGCCTCCTGAGCATTCATCTGGAGGACTCAAGCATTAGTCTTCTTGGCCTCTTCAGGCTTCTTTGGGTTCTTAGGGCAGTTGGTCCTTATGTGCCCCTTCTCATTGCAACCATAACAGGTTGCATCCTTCTTTTTCTTGCAATCCAAAGTTCTATGCTCTTTTGACTTGCAGATCCCATAAACTTTAGGCTTTGCCTGCGATTGCGATTCGAATCTGCACTTCCCAAAATGGTGCTTCTGGCAGGTTTTACACTTAGGTTTCTCACCTGACTGCTGGTTGTCCTTTTTAAACCCAGAATTCTTCCTATGTTCAGAGTTACCTTTTCTTTTCTTGTCAGAGAGACGTGAGCTCTCATCTTCACGTTTCCTCTTTCCCTCTTCAGAAATCTTAACAGACTTATTTCTAACTGCATCTAGTGTGAGAGATAGAGACAGATCCACCACGGACCTGTATGTGGTAGGTCTAGAAGCTTTCACATTACCCTTGATTTCTGGAGCCAGACCTCCAATAAAACGTGCTATGCGCTTTGGTTCCGGTGTGACCAAATAAGGAACCAATCGGGAGATGGTGTTGAAACTTATAACATACGCTTGACAATCCAAATTCTTCATGACCAGAGTCTAGAAGTCGGTTTTGATTTTCTCTACCTCATGCTGAGGACATAAGTTTTCCTTGATCGGTGCAACAAATTGTTCCCAAGACAAGTTATAAAGTGGGATCTTTCCTATGGCTTGGATTAACGACCTCCACCAAGCCAATGCTTCCCCTTTAAACGATTGTGAAACAAACTTCACAATATCCTGTTCTGCACAACCACTGATGTCTACTACAGTATTCATCTTGTCAAGCCATGTCATACAGTCAATGGCTCCTTTTTCTCCTGTAAAGTCCCTTGGCTTGCAAGAGACGAAGTATTTGTAAGAACAAGTCTTAACACGTGGTTCCTGATTAAGCGCAATTTGCTTGGATGGGAGACTCTTTTGATTCGACGAGTGACGAGAGTTGTCCTTATTTGACTCATATGTTTTAGAAGGGGGCTTACTATGGGCCACAGTTTGAGTCTTTGTGCGAGTATTACTTGGTTCCTTGAACTGTCTGTCAATGGCTCTAGTAATAACATTGTCTATCAATGCTTGAAGATCTGCACCAGCTACATTTATTTTGGTGGTATCATTTCTCTCCCTTGGATGACTATTAACCTCTTCTGATTCAGACATGTTGAAGCTTGATTGCTACAAAACAACTGACAATCGATTGTTTAGAGGTTTATTAAGGAATCATCGTTTTCGATGTTTCATTAACCATGGTAAATATAAACCATATTTGGTTAATTTGATAATCATATTTATTTTAATTTGTTCATTATAATTTATCCTAGTTATAAATCATTAAGGATATTAAAGTGGCACAAAAGGCCCTGTCATAATGACAGTTTTAATTTATAAGCCATGATCTTATAGGATCGAGGCATTAAGGCTCGAACATAGTTCATCACCTTTTCTGACAGGGAGTCATAGACTACAACTATCATTTGTCTTATAGGACAATAAGTATAGCCCGTAGGCACTTCATCACTAATGGATGTTTAAATTATCAGGTAAGAATAAGGAATTGGAAAAATCCAATATAAGGATGACTAATGTGACTTTATCGAATCACAATTGCCAGGAGTGCTAACATGTTTTCAGATGTTAACAAGGATTTGAATCTTAAAAAGGTTTTACCATCATGGCCATGTCTAAAATGACATATGGGATAGGTTATACCTTTAAGATTTTCTTTTAATATTTAATGGCGGATCAATTGAAAACTAAATTGATATTTTGATTTGTTTTATATAGTACATGTATATAATGACAAATAAGAATTTAAAATGAAGCATTCCATAAATTGTCTTAATAAGTACAATAGTTGCCCTAAACGGGACTTAAAATAAATAACATTGTCCACGCAGGGACTAAAATAAGAAAAGACAAGTCCACGCAGGGACCAAATACATAAATGAAATGTCCACGCAGGGACTTAATTGAATATGAAATTACAAAATAATAAATAAGGATTTTTAATAATCCCTCTTCTTCTTCCCCTTAATAAGGTTTGCCAAACCCTTTAGAAGACCCCAGCGACTCCTACGCTCTCCGTCTACCCTTTGTTCCACCTCGTGCAACCTTTGGAGGATTTCTTGCTGCTGCGGTGGTTGAATTTGTGGTGGTTGCGGTGGCTGCTGCTGCTGAGGTTGAGAAGGTGGTGGGTATTGATACCCATATGCAGGGTACCCAGTTGGGTACGTAGCTGGAAAGGGTCCAGGGTAGAGCGTATTGTAGTTTGCTGCCTCGATTTACGGGTCAAAGGTAGGGGCATTGTTGTAGTTACAGCCCGAGTAAGCTGGCTGCTCAAACCGGTTATACCCAGCTGCACCTGGGTATGAAGGAATTGGGTTTTCATAACCCATGTGTGGTGCTGGTGCGATTGGTGCATAGTCGACTTAAGAAACTGCATTTGAAGGCCCACCCATTTGCGGGTCTTCATAGAGCGGCGGGTAGTTACTGTTGCTGGAGTGTTGGGGGTGCTGAAAATGAAACCCCCCGCACGGACATCCGTGCAGTTCTTCGTCGCCTCGATGGTTCGGGAGGCGGTGGCTGCTCTGGTGTTGGTGGTGGCGGTGGCGTGACCGCCTGGAAATGTGGGTCCTCAAAAGGGACCTGCTGGTATGGTGGCGAGTTGTGGTGAGGGGGAGTATACTCCCACTTATATGAAGCCCATGTTTCGGCCCAGATATCAGGGCCCATGTAAGTCGAACTATGAAAGGATGATCCGCTAGAAATCTCAATGGGATGCGTTGGCATCCCAGATGGCGGCATCTCAGGATTTGGATCATCGTCCACATCCATATTTTGGTAATCAGGGAAATGATCAGTCGGTCCCAAAGGGTTTTGACCCTCTGGTTCTTCTATCTGGTTCATCGGGTTGAACCGGCTTTGAAAATAAGGTGTTGGGTTCTGGAAGGAATGGTGCAAACCCGATCGTTGCAGAGGAATGTAAGAATGGTGAGAGTCGTTGGGCTCGTCCTCCTGCTGCGGCCCAAAGGAATGATGATAGGATGGTGAGGAGCTAAGCGAGACAGAGCATCTCGCGGGCTCAAGGTATGTCCTCTAGTCTTCGTGAGGACTTGATCCGAATGAAGCGGATTGTGTGCGCCGGTGAGATGGCCCGGCTTCGTGGTCGTTCCTAGTTAAGATCGGTGCTTTTCCTCTTCCCCCGCGTCCTCTCATTCTAGGTGGCATGTTTGCTTGTATTCCTGTCAAAACAAGCAAAAGAAAAAACAAAAAGATTTAAACCAATTAAGATTAGGATTAATCCTGGGTCTTTTTCCTAGACTCGAAAGTCAAGGAATGTGCAACTGTGTCATTGAGATTAAACACAAAAGACTAGTGTTTAATTCCCTCAATGTTGGCTCTGATACCAACCTGTCACACCCCGACATTTCCATGTATTACCGGTGGGCCAGGTGGGGAGTCATGACGTAGTTGATATCATCATAGTCAATTAATCACAGTTTAATGCACAGCGAAAGTCTAGAATGAAAATAACAATACAACTCGAAATGAAAAGTATAATTAAATATTATACAAACGGTTGTATGTGGATCCACAGGCAGATCTAAAACATAAAGTAAAATATTGTTCGACAGACTTTAAGTATTAAGAGCTTGCAAGACTCTTTAACTAATACTCAGGAGCTTCCAGCCCATTTCGCGTAGTACCTGCACCTAATCTTTTTGAAAAATACGGCAGTTTACACTGGTAAATACAATTAACTAACTCTTTTGAAAAGTGTTTATAAAATTGGTTTGGATGCACAAGGCATAAAATCTTTTATAACTTGGGACAATTATTTAAAATAATCTTGTATACAGATTTACATTTTGTCGTACGTTCGAGGCCCGGAATAGAAGATCCGGACAAGATTAATAGACACACCACTAGTATAAGCCCACAAGAAGTTTCCTCACGAGTGAGATACCGTTTTACATTTGCAACTGTCAGGTGTATGCCTACACCCCGTGCTTAAGTCATGGCCATTTCAAATGAATAAGCCAAGGATATCCAGGACACGGTCATATTAACCCCCAAATGCTTTGTATCAAACAAAACAGATTAAAACGGGTTATCTCAATGATTTAACCACTAATCGATTAAATATTCAATACCCGACCAAGCGGTAATAATTTCCCGTATCCCAAGCCCGTATAAGGGAAAATAAGTTAAAAGTATTTACCTGAGCTAAAATGTAATTTACTCTCAGCTGTATATTCTAATCAGCAAGTGCAAGTAGCTTTTACTTGGCTCCTAATCTGGAACGAAGGTTTTAATAACCTATTAGATTCTAACAGGTCTTATTTAAGTTTTAACTTAGACCGGTTAGTTTTAATGAAAGGTTTACGGTACAAAACGCAAGATTAACCGATGACCGGATTAGAATGTGATTTAGACCAAACAAGTATGAAGACTTGTATAAAATGGGTAATCTAAATACATTCTGGATTTTGAAGTAAAAATGATAAGGTTTGACCCGTTTTGGCTTAATTTATGCAAACTAGTTACATAAACCGTACTGAACACGTATAAGCATAACGAGTAATCGAATGAGTCATGTGCAAGTTCCATAAGTTATTATGCTTAAAATATGTTGTGATATCAGTAGGATATATTCCATTATGCCCAAAACGAATTTAAAACCAATTAAGGCCCCGAAAGGGTAATTTAGTTATTTTAAAGTTTATAAAAGAGGTTAAATAGCAAACTGAGGTTCTGGTCTAAAATATTTAGTAAAGATATTTATTCTATCAAGTTACATCAGTAAGATATTATACATATGTGAGGTTTATCATTTATGGCCAAACTATGCACCATACGGGCATTTTGGTCATTTCACATATGCTTTTAAGGTCAAATTTGGAAATCTGAGTTCAAGACTTATACTTACTGTTAAAGTATAGAAATTTATCTATAAAATCAGTAGGTAATAAGTCTTAGGCGTTAAATATGGTTTTAAACCATACTATGCGCTTAATTACCGTAAACTAAATCATACGTGTATATGTTGATATTTAAGAGATATACAGTCAAGAAAATCAAGAGCAATGGTGCTGTATATGCGGATTAGACACCAAAAATAAACACTCAAAAAATGTCTACAATTAAGGAGTGTGTTTAGTGACGTCATCAGATTTCTAATTGATGGAGAAAGGTCAGGTAGCAAGAAAAGCTGCTTCCAGGAGGTTGTCAAGTGTTTTCGCTCGACGATTCCATTCTTGGGTGGTTTGTTTGGCCCTTGTTCCTGTAACTCGAATCCTAGCCCGATATATCCTATTTTAGGTTTACACCATTGTGAACCTTACGCCTTTTTTACTCTCTGATCGAGGTTCTCGGCATTTAAAAATCTTCGTAAACTAAATCACATGTGTATATGTTGACATTTAAGAGATTTACAGTCAAGAAAATCAAGAGCAATGGTGATATGTATGCAGATTAGACAGCAAAAAATAAACACACAAAAAATGGCTACGATTTAAGGAATATGTTTAGTGACGGGATCAGATTTCTAATTGATGGAGAAAGGTCTGGTGGCAAGAAAAGTTGCTTCCAGGAGGTTGTCAAGTGTTTTCGCTCGACGATTCCGTTCTTGGGTGGTTGGTTTGGCCCTTGTTCCTGTAACTCGAATCCTAGTCCGGTATATCCCATTTTTGGTTTACACCATTGTGAACCTTACGCCTTTTTTATTCTCTGATCGAGGTTCTCGGCATTGAAAAATCTTTGTAAACTAAATCACACGTGTATATGTTGACATTTAAGAGATATACAGTCAAGAAAATCAAGAGCAATGGTGATATATATGCGGATTCGAAACCAAAAAATAAACACTCAAAAATGGCTACAATTTAAGGAATGTGTTTAGTGACGGCATCAGATTCCTAATTGGTGGAGAAAGGTCCGGTGGCAAGAAAAGCTGCTTCTAGGAGGTTGTCAAGTGTTTTCCCTCGATGATTCCATTCTTGGGTGGTTGGTTTGCCCTTGTTCCTGAAACTCGAATCCTAGCCCAGTATATCCCATTTTAGTTTTACACCATTGTGATCCTTACGCCTTTTTTACTCTCTGATTGAGGTTCTCGGCATTGAAAAATCTTCGTAAACTAAATCACACGTGTATATGTTGACATTTAAGAGATATATAGTCAAGAAAATCAAGAGCAATGGTGATATATAATCGGATTAGACACCAAAAAACAAAAACTCAAAAAATGGCTACAATTTAGTGAATGTGTTTAGTGACGGCATCAGATTGCTAATTGATAGAGAAAGATCTAGTGGCAAGAAAAGCTTCTTCCAGGAGGTTGTCAAGTGTTTTCGCTTGACGATTCCATTCTTGGGTGGTTGGTTTGGACCTTGTTCCTGTAACTCGAATCCTAGCCCGGTATATCCAATTTTAGTTTTACACCATTATGAACCTTACGACTTTTTTACTCTCTGATCGAGGTTCTCGGCATTGAAAAATCTTCGTAAACTAAATCACACGTGTATATGTTAACATTTAAGAGATATAAAGTCAAGAAAATCAAGAGCAATGGTGATATATATGCGGATTGGACACCAAAAAATAAACACTCAAAAAATGGCTATAATATAAGGAATGTGTTTAGTGACGGCATCAGATTCCTAATTGATGGAGAAAGGTCTGGTGGCAAGAAAAGCTACTTCCAGGAGGTTGTCAAGTGTTTTCGCTCGACGATTCCATTCTTGGGTGGTTGGTTTGGCCCTTGGTCGTGTAACTCGAATCTTAGCCCGGTATATCCCATTTTAGTTTTACACCATTGTGAACCTTACTCCTTTTTTACTCTCTGATAGAGGTTCTCGGCGTTGAAAAATCTTCATAAACTAAATCACATGTGTACATGTTGACATTTAAGAGATATACAGTAAAGAAAATCAAGAGCAAGGGTGATATATATGCGGATTAGACACCAAAAAAATAAACACTAAAAATGGCTACAATTTAAGGAATGTGTTTATTGACGCCATCAGATTCCTAATTGTTGGAGAAAGGTCTGGTGGCAAGAAAAGCTGCTTCCAGGAGGTTGTCAAGTGTTTTCGCTCGACGATTCCATTCTTGGGTGTATGGTTTGTCCCTTGTTACTGTAACTCGAATCCTAGCCCGGTATATTCCATTTTTAGTTTTACACCACTGTGAACCTTACGCCTTTTTTACTCTCTGATCGAGTTTCTCGGCATTGGAAAATCTTTGTAAACTAAATCACATGTGTATATGTTGACATTTAAGAGAAATACAGTCAAGAAAATCAAGAGCAATGGTAATATATATGCGGATTAGACACCAAAAAATAAACACTCAAAAAATGGATACAATTTTAGGAATGTGTTTAGTAACGGCATCATATTTGTAATTGAAGGAGAAATGTCTGGTGGCACGAAAAGCTGCTTCCAGTAGGTTGCAAGTGTTTTCGCTCGACGATTCCATTCTTGGGTGGTTGATTTGGCCCTTGTTCCTGTAACTCGAATCCTAGCCCGGTATATCCCATCTTAGTTTTACACCACTGTGAACCTTAAGCCTCTTTTACTCTCTGATCGAGGTTCTCGGCATTGAAAAATCTTCGTAAACTAAATCACGCGTGTATATGTTGACATTTAAGAGATATACAGTCAAGAAAATCAAGAGCAATGGTGATATATATACATATATATATGCGGATTAGACACCAAAAAATAAGCACTCAAAAAATGGCTATAATTTAAGGAATGTGTTTAGTGACAGCATCAAATTCCTAATTGATGGAGAAAGGTCAGGTGGCAAGAAAAGCTGCTTCCAGGAGTTTGTCAAGTGTTTTCGCTCAACGATTCCATTCTTGGGTAGTTGGTTTGGTCCTTGTTCTTGTAACTCGAATCCTAGCCCGGTATATCTCATTTTAGTTTGCACCATTGTGAACCTTACGCCTTTTTTACTCTCTGATCGAGGTTCTCAGCATTGAAATATCTTCGTAAACTAAGTCACACATGTATATGTTGACATTTAAGAGATATACAGTCAAGAAAATCAAGAGTAATGGTGATATATATGTGGATTAGACACCAAAAAATAAACACTTAAAAAACGCCTACAATTTAAAAAATGTTTTTAGTGACGGCATCAGATTCCTAATTGATGGATGAAGGTCTGGTATCAAGAAAAGCTGCTTCTAGGAGGTTATCAAGTTTTTTCGCTCAACAATTCCATTCTTGGGTGCTTGGTTTGGCCCTTGTTCCCATAACTCGAATCCTAGCCTGGTATATCCAATTTTAGTTTTACACCATTGTGAACCTTACGCCTATTTTACTCTCTGACCGAGGTTCTAGCCATTGAAAAATCTGTGTAAACTAAAACACACGTGTATATGTTGGCATTTAAAAGACATACAGTCAAGAAAATCAAGAGCAATGGTGATATATATGCGGATTAGACACCCAAAAATAAACACTCAAAAAACGGCTACAATTTAAGTAATGTGTTTAGTGACGGCATCAGACTTCTAATTAATGGAGAAAGGTCAGGTGGCAAGAAAAGCTGCTTACAGGAGGTTGTCAAGTGTTTTCGCTCGACGATTCCATTCTTGGGTGGTTGGTTTGGCCCTTGTTACTGTAACTCGAATCTTAGCCCGGTATATCCCATTTTAGTTTTACACCATTGTGAACCTTACGCCCTTTTTACTCTCTGAACGAGGTTCTCGGCATTGAAAAATCGTTGTAAACTAAATCACACGTGTATATGTTGACATTTAAGAGATATACAATCAAGAAAATCAAGAGAAATGGTGATATATATGCGGATTAGACACCAAAAAATGAACACTCAAAAAATGGCTACAATTTAAGGAATGTGTTTAGTAACGGCATCAGATTCCTAATTGATGGAGAAAGGTCTAGTGGCAAGAAAAGTTGCTTACAGGAGGTTGTCATGTGTTTTTGTTCGACGATTCCATTCTTGGGTTGTTGGTTTGGCCCTTGTTCCTGTAACTCGAATCCTAGCCCGGTATATCTCATTTTAGTTTTAGACTATTGTGAACCTTACGCCTTTTTACTCTCTGATCGAGTTTCTGGGCATTGAAAAATCTTCGTAAACTAAATCACACGTGTATATGTTGACATTTAAGAGATATACAGTCAAGAAAATCTAGAGTAATGGTGATATATATGCGGATTAAACACCAAAAAATAAACACTCAAAAAATGGGCACAATTTAAGGAGTGTGTTTAGTGACGGCATCAGATTCCTAATTGATGGAGAAAGGTCTGGTGGCTAGAAAAGCTACTTGCAGGAGGTAACTCGAATACTAGCCCGGTATATCCCATTTTAGTTTTACACCATTGTGAACTTTACGCCTTTTTGACTCTCTGATCGAGGTTCTCGGCATTGAAAAATTTTCGTAAACTAAATCACACTTGTATATGTTGACATTTAAGAGATATACAGTCAAGAAAATCAAGAGCAATGGTGATATATATGCGGATTAAACACTCAAAAAATGGCTGCAATTTAAGGAATGTGTTTAGTGACGGCATCAGATTCCTAATTGATGGAGAAAGGTCTAGTGGCAAGAAAAGCTGCTTCCAGGAGCTTGTCAAGTGTTTTCGCTCGATGATTCCATTCTTGGGTGGTTGGTTTGGCCCTTGTTCCTGTAACTCGAATCCTAGCCCGGTATATCCCATTTTAGTTTTACACCATTGTGAACCTTACGCCTCTTTGACTCTCTGATCGAGGTTCTCGGCATTGAAAAATCTTCGTAAACTAAATCACACGTGTATATGTTGACATTTAAGAGATATACAATCAAGAAAATCAAGAGCAATGGTTATATATATGCGAATTAAACACTCAAAAAATGGCTACAATTTAAGGAATGTGTTTAGTGACGGCATCATATTCCTAATTGGTGGAGAAAGGTCTGGTGGCAAGAAAAGCTGCTTCCAGGAGGTTGTCAAGTGTTTTCGCTCGACGATTCCATTCTTGGGTGGTTGGTTTGGCCCTTGTTCCTGTAACTCGAATGCTAGCCCGGTATATCCCATTTTAGTTTTACACCATTGTGAACCTTAAGCCTTTTTTACTCTCTGATCGAGGTTCTCGGCATTGAAAAATCTTCGTAAACTAAATCATATGTGTATATGTTGACATTTAAGAGATATACAGTCAAGAAAATTAAGAGCACTGGTGATATATATGCGGATTAGACACCAAAAAATAAACACTCAAAAAATGGCTACAATTTAAGGAATGTGTTTAGTGACGGCATCAGATTCCTAATTGATGGAGAAAGGTCTGGTGGCAAGAAAAGCTGCTTCCAGGAGGTTGTCAAGTGTTTTCGGTCAACGATTCCATTCTTGGGTGGTTGGTTTGGCCCTTGTTCCTGTAACTCGAATCCTAGACCGGTACATCCCATTTTAGTTTTACGCCATTGTGAACCTTACGCCTTTTTTACTCTCTGATCCAGGTTCTCGGCATTGATAAATCTTCGTAAACTAAATTACACGTGTATATGTTGACATTTAAGAGATATACTGTCAAGAAAATCAAGAGCAATGGTGATATATATGCGGACTAGACACCAAAAATAAACACTCAAAAAATGGCTACAATTTAAGGAATGTCTTTAGTGACGGCATCAGATTTTTTAATTGATGGAGATAATAACAAAAATCCACTCGCACCACCGATCTGGGAAACCCATCTGCTTCATAATAGAAATAAGAAACTTTCAATTTACATTATCATAGGCGTTAGCGAAATCAATTTCGAAAACAAAAGCCTTTGATTGCCGACTTTTTAGCCACGAAATGATTTCGTTTAAAATGAGAGGGTCGTCCAAAATTAGACGATCTTTCAGGAAGGTCGTCTGTGAGTTGGAAATAAGCAAATGGAGCACCTTTTTGAGTCTATTTGTAAGAACCTTCGATAAAACTTTATTAATGATTCCCACTAGATTTATCGGTCTAAACTCGTTGAGATTTCCGGGGTCTCTAACTTTGGGCACCAATGTTATAAAGGAGGAACTACACCCTCTGCTGATCCGACTTGAATCATAGAAAGCTGTGAAAATATTTATAAAATTCGCTTTAAACATGGACCATAATTTTTTCAGAAATTTAAAGTTAAAGTCGTCTGGGCCTGGGGCCCGTTCGTCATCACAATCGAAAACCCCCGTCTTGATCTCCTCGACCGAAAAGGAGCCACTAAAGCTTTTGCTTCGCTATCCGACAACCTATAATTCTGGTCACACAGAATCTCTGGTCTGTTACTAACTTTCTCTTCGAATTTCGCTTTTAAGAAATCAGATATTATTTTCTTAACCTTTCTTGGTTTGGAAATCCATTAGTTATCTATAAAGAGCCCTTGTATAGGGCTGTAAACGAACCGAACGTTCAGCGAACAGTTCGTGAACCGTTCGGCGGGAAGTTCGTTTATGTTCGTTCGTTTATTAAACGAACGAACATGAACATGAAATTCCGTTCGATTAGTTAAATGAACGAACATGAACAAAGGTCTCGTTCGTTCAATTGTGTTCGTGAACGTTCGATAAGGTGTTCATGAACATTCGTTCATTTGCGTTCGTTTATGTTCGTATGTTCGTGTTTTAATTAAAGATTTTTATATTTTCATATATTTTATCTATACCTTTTATACTATTAAACTTTTATTTATATCATTACCCTAACAATTAAACTAGAAAACCCTTTTTCACCTTGTTTATGCACATTTTTTCTTTCTTTTCTCATTATTTACATCGACGAATATGATCTACCTCCGTTCCACAATAAGGAATTCAAGTTCTAGTGCTACTCTCTGGGCCATCCACCTTTATCCGTCATCGCTTTCGCCAAATTTATTTGTGTTCGCTTGTGTTCGTGAACCGTTCGTGAACACGCTCATTTCCTTAATGAACGAACACGAACATAAAATCTCGTTCGGTAAGTGTTCGTGAACCGTTCGTGAACACATTTATTTCCTTAACGAACGAACACGAACAAGGCCTCGTTCGTGTTCGTTCGGTTCGTTTACAGCCCTACGGCCTTGTATCAAGTTACTCACCTTCGTATTATTATGCTAGCCTTTAATATGATTTGTGCGAGATGTTTTTAATATGTAGTTACCGTTTTAAAAACATTAACCTTTTTATATAATCCTTGATCGATGAATAACACAACCATGAAATAAGTGGGTTAATTTCAATTATTATGCTAACCTTTAATATGATTTGTGCGAGTTGTTTTTGTAGTTGCATTTCAATTTAATTCAAATTTAATATGTTTCCAACAACATCTGGTGGCATTTATTGTGGCTTGCTTTACAGGATTTAATTTTAGTCCATTTGAATTGAATAATACCTTTTTAGGAAAAAGTCACATATATGTGTGTGGTTTGGAATTCTTTATATATATACGAAGGTTCATATAAACTATTAACAAGTTGAGAATCCAAGTGAAAGGTGAAAATAACATAAGTATAAATGTCACAGAGTTGTAATCATATAGTTATCATGTATGCAAATCCACATTAGTTCTTACATTAACACAAATGTATATTACACATACATTCATGCATTCATATAAAATCTCTTAATATTAATAGATAAACAAGTTTAACTAGAAATTAAGATAACAACATAAACACTTAATTTCTCTCATCAACTATATCCAACTTCCATAATGTATAAATGCTTCTACTAGTATTTCTCTATCTAAACCTTGTTATCATGTATTAAACGATTTTAAGTAGACAAATACGTTCCCTATATAACCAAATGTACATATTGCTTTAACTATAATACGTATATATAAGACGATTATATAATCTATCTCTTCTCTGTCCAATCATATCTTTCATGTACATATTACAAGTCTTATGCATCTCTTTATTTACATTGATTTGTATTAAATAATTTGGGCCTAGCTACATCCAGGGGCGGACCCACATAGAGTGGATCGGGGTCCCCGGACCCCAATGTTTTTAAAAAAAAATAGCAGATTCGGTATATTAAGTTGTATAAGGACCCCATAAATACAGTTAGGTGGACACCATATAATGAAAAGGAAAGCTGGTGTAGTGGTAAATCCCCATCTTTAACAACAATAGGTCATGGGTTCATTCCTTGTATAGCTTGTTTTTCCTGTTTTTTTTTTTAATCTAGTTCAAACCTCGCTTTGACCCGACCCAAACGAGGACCGACCAAAAAATTTTAACGTTTTGTTATGAAAATTTTGAACACCGAGAAAAATGGACCCCATTGGAAAAAAAATCTGAGTCCGCCACTGGCTACATCTATACTTATGTGGGGCGCATATATACCAGACGTACATATATAAATAATACAATATAACGTTAGTTTGGAGGAAGTGTTGGCTGCCTCATCTTTTCTCCTTGCTATCGTATATTGGTCTGGTCCTTATATAATCCACTTATCTTCGAACCTCTCACTCTATCTCTATATCTATCTATATCTGTCTGTCTTCCCACCAATATTTCTTCATTTACCACTTCCCTCCCCACCCGCCACCACTCAACGCATTGGTAAGCATTCAATATATCAACTACATTGTCAAGTTATGTACAAATATATATAGTTGCTTGTGTTGCAAGCAAGTTTATAAATTAACTTGTTGCATGGTTTAATTTCTCAGGTGGTGTTCGTGTTCGTGTTTGTGTTTGTGTTCGTGTTCGGATCAACCAACTGATTAGATGGATCTATCTACCGGGTGGGTCATTTTTTCACTTATTGTAGGGTATGTGATTTGGTTTAAATCAATCACACGCTCGTTAAGCGGTCCACGTGTATGGCCGGTATTGGGTAGCCTACCAGGGTTAATCCAAAATGCTAATCGCATGCACGATTGGATCTCCGACAATCTTCGCATGTGTGGTGGTACGTACCAAACCTGCATCTCTCCCATCCCCTTTTTAGCCCGAAAGCAAGGTCTCGTGACGGTCACGTGCGATCCGAAAAACCTCGAGCACATCCTCAAGGCTAAATTCGACAATTACCCCAAGGGCCCCACTTGGCAAGCCGTGTTCCATGATCTACTTGGCGAAGGGATCTTTAACTCCGATGGTGACACGTGGCTGTTCCAGCGCAAGACTGCCGCGCTGGAATTCACCACCCGGACCCTCCGCCAAGCCATGGCTCGGTGGGTAAGCCGAGCCATCAAGCTTCGGTTCTGCCCGATTCTAGAAACGGCTCAGCTTGAGGGTAAGCCGGTTGATCTACAAGACCTCTTGCTTCGGCTCACTTTCGACAACATATGCGGCTTGGCTTTCGGGAAAGACCCACAAACCTTATCCCCAGGCTTACCCGAAAACAGCTTCGCATCCGCTTTCGACCGAGCCACCGAAGCCACGCTACAACGCTTTATTTTACCAGAAACAATTTGGAAGCTAAAGAAATGGCTTCGGCTTGGGATGGAAGTCGAGCTGAGCCAAAGCTTAAGCCATGTGGATAAGTATCTGACAGGTGTCATCAACAAACGTAAGCTTGAATTACTCAACAGTGAAAGTCAAAGTCAAACCCCACATGACGACCTTCTGTCTCGGTTCATGAAGAAAAAAGAATCCTACTCAGACACATTCCTACAACAGGTGGCACTCAACTTCATCCTAGCTGGACGTGACACGTCATCAGTCGCGCTGAGCTGGTTTTTTTACCTCGTAATTAAAAACCCCAGAGTCGAAATGAAAATATTAACAGAAATATGTGAAGTCCTAAACAAGACACGTGGAACCGACACGTGTCAATGGTTAGACGACCCTTTGGTCTTCGAAGAAGTTGACCAATTAACATATCTAAAAGCAGCATTATCGGAAACACTCCGGCTATACCCATCGGTACCGGAAGATTCCAAACACGTCACCGCCGATGACGTCCTCCCCGACGGGACGGTGGTGCCGGCGGGATCCGCCGTCACTTATTCAATCTACTCTACCGGTCGGATGAAGTTTATATGGGGTGAAGATGTTCTTGAATTCCGACCGGAAAGATGGTTATCCGATGACGGTAAAAAGTTTGAGATGAAAGATCAGTTCCGATTTGTGTCGTTTAATGCGGGGCCCAGGATTTGTTTAGGGAAGGATCTGGCTTACTTGCAGATGAAGTCGATAGCGGCGGCGGTGTTGCTGCGCCACCGCCTCTCAGTGGTTCCCGGCCACCGTGTTGAGCAGAAGATGTCGTTAACACTGTTTATGAAATATGGGCTTAAGGTGGACCTGCACCCACGGGATCTGGCGCCTATTGTTGCAACACTTGGTCAATCTGGGATAGCGCATGAATTGTGAATAATAATAATAATAATAAATAAATAAATATTATATAAGAATTAAACTATTAAAGTACACTGTGAGTTTACTTTGTGGTTTATCACAGACGGTCGTATGGCCACACGATCAAAATCATACGAAGTGAAGATCTTTGATCGGGTGAACTGTGACCGTGACTTGATTGCTAGAAACGAAAATGTCAATTTAAATTCGACTATACCAAGTGTTTCGCAAGTTACAACCTTTTTTTTACTTTTCTCTTTTTGCAATCAATAATCGACACATGTAATGAATATTATTTATTTATATATATTTTTTATATTTTATATTCGATGAAGGGTGATTTTTTTAGTGAAATATAGATTTTCATTAAAACAGAAACAATTACAGATTAATGTCAGGTAGACGGGTAACAAGCTGCGTCGCAGACAGAAGGGTGATTGAAATCTTGAATTATTGATTTATCCATGTTGGTATTTCAATATTTAAAAGATTTCGTATTTCTTGTACATTATTATAGTTTATGTTGTATTTGCTTGTGATGAAACACCTAACAAGTAAAAGACCAGTTTTAATTCTATAACAGTAAAAATGTGTAATTACTTGGACGTAGTGATATACTAACGTATTGGGAGATGGAGAAAATGTACAAGTGTATCATATGTTTCTTATAGATAATAAATTTTTTATGTATTAACAAATGACTCTATGACTTAAGTAGTGTGTTCTATAACCAAAAGGTGTTCAAATCCTACATATTGCATGTTGTCGTGTATTTATGTTAGAAAATCTAGGAATGTTGTTAAAAAAACCTCTTTGATCTAATTTGGTTAAGTAGTATGCTATTAATATTTATATAGCTTATTTAAATAAACACAACTTAAATAACGGGGATTAGAACTTGTGGCCTATATAATATTTAAGTATTATAAAGTTAGAAAATTATTGTGATCGAGTAAATACATGGTTGAAATATGTAGGTGAGCTTATGGTTTGTTAATAGTTAGCACCTAAAAATATAGGCTATTTATTGTATGTCATAAATGCCCCTACAATAATTGTTCATGTGTTAGTCTACTTTTTTGGATATTTAAAGGTTGTTTTTTATACAAACAATTAATTAATTTTCCAAGTCATATATGTTTTATAACTAGGGGTAGTTTCCGCGCTTCGCGGCGGGAGCGGCTCACTTATAACAAATTTTAAATGAAAACGTAAACACAATGATAACATAAATGATGAGAATTCGATCGGTATCTGTTCGTTTTATTATGGTACCAGCACTCACTCGTTATAACAACCAAAATAGAGACATAAAATAAAGTCATAATATGACTAAAAGAATATCGACACGTGATCGAAAACAATAAAACTGAATACCAATAAAGATTCTAAATTGATAATATAACCAAAAGATATAGACACGTGTTTTACATCGCTCGAAAATAATAAAAACAAATACCAATACCAGTATTAACATTGTATGATCGGTATCGATATTTAAAGTATAAAGGCTGGACTAAAATTTAAAAAGAAAAGCAAAACAATATAACTTAAAAGAAAAAAAAAAGGAAAAAAATAAAAGAAGAGTTAATTGCCATTTTCGCCCCTGAGGTTTGGGCACATTTGCCATTTTCGTCCAAAATGACGTTTAAAAACCATTTTGCCCCTCACGTTTGGCCATTTTTGCCATTTTCATCCAAATCTCTAACCTAGTTAAAAAGTTCTGTTAAATGAGAATTTTTTTAATTTAATTTTTTATATTTACTCTATAAAATACAATTGTTTAATTTAATTTTTTAAAAAGTTCTCTAACATAATTGTTTATTATATTTTATAGAGTAAATATAAAAAATTAAAGAGTTAATTACCGTTTCGACCCGTACCGTTTCGAGCCGAACCGTTTCGACGCGAACCGTTTCGACCCGTACCGTTTCGACGCGAACCGTTTCGACGCGAACCGTTTCGACCCGTACCGTTTCGACGCGAACCGGGTCGAAACGGTACGGGTCGAAACGGTTCGCGTCGAAACGGTTCGGGTTCGAAACGATACGGGTCGAAACGGTTCGCGTCGAAACGGTTCGGCTCGAAACGGTACGGGGCGAAACGGTACGGGTCGAAACGGTACGGGTCGAAACGGTTCGCGTCGACACGGTTCGGCTCGAAACGGTACGGGTTCGAAACGGTACGGGTCGAAACGGTACGGGTCGAAACGGTTCGGCTCGAAACGGTACGGGTCGAAACGGTTCGCGTCGAAACGGTTCGCGTCGAAACGGTTCAGCTCGAAACGGTACGGGTCGAAACGGTTCGCGTCGAAACGGTTCGCGTCGAAACGGTACGGGTCGAAACGGTTCGCGTCGAAACGGTTCGGCTCGAAACGGTACTGGTCGAAATGGTAATTAACTCTTTAATTTTTTATATTTACTCTATAAAATATAATAAACAATTATGTTAGAGAACTTTTTAAAAAATTAAATTAAACAATTGTATTTTATAGAGTAAATATAAAAAATGAAATTAAAAAAATTATCATTTAACAGAACTTTTTAACTAGGTTAGATATTTGGATGAAAATGGCAAAAATGGCCAAACGTGAGGGGCAAAATGGTTTTTAAACGTCATTTTGGACGAAAATGGCAAATGTGCCCAAACCTCAGGGGCAAAATGGTACCAAACTGTCATTTTGGACGAAAATAGCAAATGTGCCCAAACCTCAGGGGCGAAAATGGCAATTAACTCAATAAAAGAATTAACATTGTAGCAAACATGCTATATCATTTGATATATATAATAATTTCTTTTTTTAACGACAAATTTGGATCACTAACGGATCACTGCAGTATCATCGTGTCACCAGCAGAATCACCCAATCATATCCATCTCCACTAGGCATAATGCCTACACATCAATTCAGGAGGAAACGAGGGATGGCAAAAATATCCGAGCCCGACGGGTATACCCGAAACCCGACACAAATAGGACGGGTATACCTGATACCCGGCGGGTTTTGAGCAGGGTATGGGATTAGTTTTAAAAAATTTCGTGGGTATGGGTCGGATATGGGATTAGGTGATACCCGACCCGATTATCCGAAACCACATACCCGTTTACCCGAACTATATACCCGATCAAATACCCGAAATTTTTAATTTATATTTTTATTTTCCATTAACCCTTATCTATTAGTGATTTTTTTAGTATGTTCATTTTGTGAAAAAAATAAATTTTCTTTTAGCATATGTATTTGATGATAGTATTTATATTTTGTATGTTGTGAAATATATACATATAAGTGTGTAAATATTATAAAGTAATTATTAACTTATGATAAAATTTATATGTATGTAATGTATATTTTTAATTTATAATAGTTGTTGCATAAATAAAATTATATAATAATTATAATAGTAAAAAATGTATTTGGAAGTCTCAATGTATATATTTTAACAAACTAATGGGTATACCCGATACCCGACAGGCATTGAGTCGGGTATGAGACACGATTTTACAACCGGGTACAGGTATGGGATTACCAATACCCAACCCGAACCCGACCCATTGCCATCCCTAGAGGAAACCCAATAAAATATGGGAAAACCCCTCTTGTGGCAATCAAACCCAGGACTTATTGGTCCCAAAGTCTTATCACACTCCTAAGATGTCACTAAGCTTATAAAGCCATCGGCATTTATAATTTTTCTAATTCATATATGATAAAAAAGAAAGTGAATGAACAGTGTTCACTTTCTTTTTTTATCATATATTAATTTAGAATGGAATACATCATTAAGAGATCAGCAAATGGTATCGGGTATAGGTACCGGTCTTAAATTTACTAAATCGATGTATTTTCGGTACTGGTTCTGCACATTTATTCACCGGTTTTTACCCTCAAATACCGGTGTCGTACCAGTACCGAACCGTACCATAATGAACAGTGTTCACTTTCTTTTTTTTATCATATATTAATTTAGAATAGAATACATCATTAAGAGATCAGCAAATGGTATCGGGTATAGGTACCGGTCTTAAATTTACTAAATCGGTGTATTTTCGATACTGGTTCTGCACATTTATTCACCGGTTTTTACCCTCAAATACCGGTGTCGTACCAGTACCGAACCATACCATAATGAACAGTGTTCACTTTCTTTTTTTATCATATATTAATTTAGAATAGAATACATCATTAAGAGATCACCAAATGGTATCGGGTATAGGTACCGGTCTTAAATTTACTAAATCGGTGTATTTTCGGTACTGGTTCTGCACATTTATTCACCGGTTTTTACCCTCAAATACCGGTGTCGTACCAGTACCGAACCGTACCATACTCGGTATATTCGGTACCGGTACCCACTTTTGGGGATTTCGGTAACGGGAACAGTGCTTTATAATTTATTTTTTAAATTAAAACTAGAATGGAATACATCACTAAGAGATCAGCAAATGGTATCGGGTATAGGTACCGGTCTCAAATTTACCAAATCGGTGTATTTTCGGTACCGGTTCTGCACAGGTATTCACCGGTTTTTACCCTCAAATACCGGTACCGTACCAGTACCGACCGGTACCGAACCGTACCATACTAGGTATATTCGGTACCGGTACCCACTTTTGAGGATTTCGGTAACGGTATTTTTGGTACCGGTTTGTACCGAGCTCATCAAATCCTGTAGCAACGCAACAATGCAAGTAATTGCACCGTTTAGATTACTTTTCATACACACAGTAAATAAACTGTATTTCGTTTGAATGAGGTTTTATATACACAACAACTTATTTTGCTTTCTTTTTTGTCTTTTTCTGTAATGAATGAATTGTAACATGTAAAATTAACTTGCATATTTAGAATATTAATGAGCAAATCGTATCAAATCCTGTAAACGAATCGGCATCGTATCGGTACCAAATTTAATATACCAAATCATTTTCGGTACCAATTTGGTACCCACCTTTTGGCGTTTTCAGAATCGTTACTTTCGGTTCGACACCGGTCTAGCACCATACCTGTATTTATTGATTTTTACCTTCAAATACCATATCGTATTGTACCGAGCATTTTCGGTGCCGGTACCTAATTTCGATGATTTTCCGGATCGATACTTTCGCTGCCGTTACCGTTACCGAGCTCATCCATATTTTAACGTGTTAGCACCGTAATAACTGAACTGAAAACAACCGAATTTCCAACGTGTAGGACGTGTGGATCCTATTATTATATATTAGGTTATTTAAAATTGTTTTTTTATGACGGAGTGATTATTCTTACCACGTCATTTTATTTATGTTTTGATATTCGGTATCTGTTTGCCGTTGCTGACACGCCTTTTGTAGTCATTGGGTCCCGCCGCAACGCGCGGGCGGAAAATAACTACTAGTTCTAATAAAAGAATCTAAAGAATGTGACTTGTCACTTTCTCCCTTAAATAGCTTTTTAATAACTATATAAATTGTTTAAAAAATAATTAAGATTACATATTATAAAATATAAATGTAATATATTTATTCAAGCATTCCCTTAATAACTTCAATAAAATTATATTAATAAAATATTTTAGACATAATTTACTCTGACGTGACGTAGTATCTAAATTTAACTTTATCTTTACCGTAATTATTGAAACAAAATCCAATAATATTATAAGCTTAATTATACTTTTGTTATCTTGATTTGGATTTATGTTTTATTTGATTTTTGAATAAATAACAAAATCAAATTGATTTCAATTATTTTAATCAGCTATATTATTTTTTTGGCATTGTTTTTATTTTGATCAACTTAACACATTGTATATAGATTTGTAGAATATTAGCAACATGCAACGAAATTGATAAACAGTTCATTAATTTACTAACTTGTAGACTCATGTATTACACGAGTTTGAGAATATAAATTATGTAGTTTATACTCCCTACACGAATTTACATAACTGAATTACTTTATTACATACAACAATATAAAATAAAAGTACAATTACACAAATCTCTTAATAGTTTCTTCTATACGACATTTGTTATGTTGTTAAAAAAGTACAATTACACAAATCTCTTAATAGTTTCTTCTATACGACAGTTGTTATGTTGTTCGTAATTTAACCATTCTTATTAAGTACCAATAGCTCAAGACTACCTCTAAAAAAGTATTTAGAGATTTGTGTAATTGTACTTTTATTTGTTTATGTTATTGTATACATTAAAGTTATGTATACATTATATAATTGCATAATTTATATCCTTAAAACCGTGTAATACACGGATCTATAAACTAGTAGAGTATAATGTACAAATCATTCATAACATTTTGATACATTTGGCTATTACATTTAAATAAAAAAAATTGTGACTGAACCTCTGATGTTTTAGTGTGTGTAACAGACAAAAATGCACAAATCTTAGAGACGATTTTAGCATTTTACTCTAATTTATATATAACTTCATGCACTATTTTATTTCTATTACATTAAATTAAAAAAAAAACTTTTATATGTTCAAGAAGGTTGCAAGCTACAATAATTAGTATTCTAAGTTGTGTTTTGTAAGATTATTAATTAATAGGTGTAGTAGTTTTTAAGCTAACATGTTTTACTAAACATTAAGTACATGTTAAATTCCAATCAATTCCATCTAAAATATCAGGAATAGAAAACCAAGTAAAGTCTATTAAATCTTGTTTATAACAAAACTATTTGTAGGACTCCGAGGATAGAATTAAAGCATACCTTTCATGTATCTTTAAAGGATAGAAATGCTACTCTAACTAAGACCCTCGACTTCAAAAATCATTTTGTTTACGTGTATAGAATGGCAATTCATGTAACACAAAATGAGGGTCGACTTTGGGGGAGGGCTGGGTGGCGACAGTCCCCGGGGCCCGTATTTAAAAAAAATTATAATATAAATTTTAAAAAATCAATGAATTTAATTTCAAATGATACAAGGCCCAACTAGTTTAAAAAAACCTAACAATTAAAACCCATTACAAATTTATAACAATTGTTTTGTGACTTTTGTCATGTTATATTTTATATATATATGATTATTAACTTTGTATTACAGGAGGCTGCCTCTTTTTACTCGCCTTGAGCCCAAAATGTTCTAAAATGCTCGGGTACAGCCTTGCATAAAATGTGGTTAAGGGAAACAAAATGAAGACCATGCTAAAAGTACTAACGACGATAGTGGTAAATAATCGCTAACGTTAAGCGGCAATCAATGGATAGCTAGTAAATCGTAGTTGTAATATATAAAATAACGAGACAAGATCATTTTGAAATACTAAAAATATCATTTTGAGTTTTGTTGTTTTCAAGGAAAAGTACGTAGAAAAATCAACTAGAGAAAATACGTTTAGCTAAGTCCGATGAATATACGATATAAACAAGCAATGCAATTTATTTTTTTCATTAAAGCACTTTTAAGATCTCGCTTATTCAATTTGTACATATTATTTCTTATATCAATTTCATAATCAACAAAACATTAAGTTAACTTTACAATGCATTTTTTTTTTGTTCCAAAAAGCTTATAAATTTATTGTTTTTATTTAACTAGGAGATGTTTTAAAAAGTACTTCAACAGTATAAAAACACATTCCAAGTTTATATTATATCACATCAATTTATTGTGCACGACTTATCTCATCATCCTGGCATAGTTGTATTTGCTTTTAGCTTCTTATGGATAAGAAAATGTAAGTAAAACCCTTGTCACATGGGGTCACAAACAAACGTGAGATGCAAAGTTAATAATAGAATGTTGGACATTTATAACCTAAGCCACGTCAAATGCTCAAAAAGCAATATTGGACCCATAACAGGATGTTAGCATGTTATGTGTTGCAAGTAAAATTTGCCAGTGTGTGTTTATCTTTGAACCTCAACAAAAGTTAGTTTCATTATATTTTATGTGATAAATACGAAACAGTGTCACCATATATATTTTGGTATTCAAATATGTATCAATACTAGACATTATTTACTGGGTCGGATCACAAATTTTCTTTACCTATCCTTATTGCCCATACGTTGATTCTATCTACACCTAAGGGGAGGGGGTGGTCACCAGTGACCATTTTTCCATCACTCACAATATCCAATCATGTTTCGCCATGTCAGCAACCATTTTTCCATCACTCACAACTTTTTTTAGTGGGGGTGGCCATCACTCACCACCACACCTAACAATTTCCCCCCAACCAACAATTACCCTCACAATAAAACTCATCACGCGTTGAAAAAATAACGAAATCATCAAACCGTGGACTTTATCACGCATTATACAAGAGGTGGGGGTGGGAATATGGAAAGTTCACGCGTTATACATCAAACCGTGATTGTATAACGGAACCGCCCCCTAGGCCCTAATATAGGCAAGGATATTTTTGTTAATCAAGGTCACAAAAATGCTAAAATGATGTCTAAAATGTTAACAAGCAATAGTTTTATATAACCATGAATTAAAGAGGAAATGTAGAAATTGAACATGCCGATGAGCCCAAATCCTTTTTTTTTCCAAATTGTAACGGTCATCTTTTCAGCTTCAACATCAGGTTCACCAGCAAGAATCCATCCCGGACCATTTGAGGCGGTGTTCCTGTCCAACCTGATGAACCCGAACCCTCATCCGAATGCGCCCCCTTCACCCTGACCTCTCTTTAGTTCATTGTCAAAGCAAGATGGGAGACAAACCTTAAAAGTCTAAAAGATTATGTATGTAGCTGGGAGACAATCTCAAAGCAAGATGGGAGTTAGTTCTGAAACACGTTAGATAACCAATAAAGTAAATAATCTGAATATAAATCAAGTAACCAATCAAACATCAATCTTTGTCCCTGATGACGGGTAGCCCAAGATCAAATAAAATGACTTAAGTACATAAACACTCGAAAGGTTAAATGGTTCGAAGGTTAAAAAGCTGTGAGGTGGGGAAAAGCAATACGGAAATAGTAACCAGTCACATCCCGGGATTGCTTCACCAACCCACCAGCCGCAAAAGCAATGCAGGACTGCAGAGCACACGCTATTATCCAGGGGTCAAAAGGCTTCAACCCCCGAAAGGGCAAGCCCCTCACTGCAAGCAAGGTCACTAGTCAAAAGCATTCTTCTTTGGGAGATGCATTCTCCTATATATTTGACACTTCATTTACTTCAGAGGACATTCCTGGCCAGCCTGATTCCTGAAATCTCTGGTCATTCACTTCGAGTACTTGCTTCATGCGAGTCACTCCCTTTCACATCCAACACACACATTCTATTTGCTGTTTCATCCGAATCTGAATACGATTCGGAAGAGGACCATTAGCAAATAACAAAAATAAACTAGTGAACCTCCTTCCACGTCTTGCAAACGTAGGGGGACCCCACGACCTGCGTTAGGCAAAGTTGAACCCTTCAACCCTTTTGCCTAACCGGCCCAGCTACTATCTTTGGTCTAGTATTTGTTGCATCAACAAGTTGGCGCCCACCGTGGGGCTACGCCGCTATTTCTCCTAAAAAAAGACCTAGTAGTGTAGCTCTTTTCTCTTGAAACCGCCATGTCTGAAGGTGGATCCCCGGGTGAAGTAAACCAGGTTCCAAACACCTCAACCCCGGGTAGTAGCCAAACCCATGTGGCTATACCAACTTCTTTCTCAACTCCGGGGAGCACTCCCGAGTTTCTCACCTTCAACACTCCCACTCCGTCCAGATCCGGAGTTCCTTCCCCAAATGTTGGTGTCTCTGACACCCCAGCACGTGTTGAACTTACCCTTGAGGGAGTTGCCAACAATTTCCTTGAGTTGAGGTATCTTCTCAACCAATATGTGAATAGAGAAAGAGACAAATGAGTGAGGATTCGTCTAGACTATGACGAACCAGAACCAACGCTGTCTCCCGGACCTCCTATCCCTCCTTTTACAACTAGGAATGAGACTGGTCCCAGTAATCCTCCAAACCCTAATCCATATCTATCCACAATGGCGAATCCTACAGTACACCCCATCTTCTCGTCTCAACCAGCCACAAGTGGTGCTCCTCTAGATCAGCTCCTACAATCCCCAGTGACAAACCTTCCAGCTTCTACAACAACTTCGTGGGAACAAGCTCTATCTGTGCTTCCATTGGCACGAAGTGCTGTTATGAGTGCTCCCTTTGGAGTTAGCTCCTCAGCTGCACCCGGAAGCCTTCAAGGCTTCAACCCTATGCCCCAAATGATGCCCCAGATGATGACCCAGATGATGGCCAGCTTCCCGTGGCAGCACTTTATTAATCAGGTGCTAGCCACTCAGGGAAACAGCAGCAATGGCAATAACACGGGTGTAAGAGCTGAAAAAGATTTGGTCAAACCTTACAAGCCGAGTAACCTCTCGTGTTTTTCACAGCAAATAGCCGATTATGATTTCCAAACAAAGATCAAGATGCCGTCCCACATCAGAACATATGATGGGACTGAAGATCTTGAGGATCATCTTCAGATCTTCACCGGTGCGGCAAGGATCGAGAAGTGGTCAAATGCTGAATGTTGTCTAATGTTCATGCAAACTCTTGTCGGATCTGCCAGGATCTGGTTCAATGATTTACCTACTCGAAGCATTCGAAGCTTCGATGACCTCAACAAGGGTTTTTTGGCCAACTTCTCCCAACAAAGGCGATATGTCAAAGATGCAACCGTGATCTTTCAGATAAAACAACGTGACGATGAAAGTCTTCGAGAATTTATTGAACGATACAAGAAGGAAGGTCTCACCTATGTAGGGGCAGATGAGAAAATGAGGGTAGCTGGTTTTATGAATGCTATCTCCTCAAAATATCTCACAAGGGATTTCAACAAATCCCTGCCCAAGACCTTGGAAGAAGCTCTCGAAAGGGCAGAGGCCCATATCCGGGGAGAGGAGGCAGTAGATATTAAAAAACAAAGGAAAAGAGGATCCAGTTGGCGAAGCAACAGCCCAGCCAGAAAAAGAGGGAACTTTAACTCCTATGACAGGCGCCAAAAGGGTTCAGACCATCGAAGGTCTGAAAGTCGGACCCCCCCCCCCCCCCGCCAGAGAGAAAGGCATGAGTTTCACACCCCTCACAAAAACTCCTAAAGAAATCATTGCAACGAAAGAAGTCAAGTAGAACTTTCGGCCTCCTAGGCCTCTCCCAAAGAGCAAAAAGAATGAAAACTCCACACAATATTGTGAATTTCATGAAGAAAAAGGACATCATACCAATGATTGCTTCCAACTTAAAAAGAGGATCGAAGAAGCCATCAAGTCTGGGGAACTTGCCCACTTGGTAAAGGGAGTAAGGGACAAAATGGCTGAAGGAAAAGACAAGGAAGTCAATATGGTGGATTTTGATGGAAGGGTTCCACACAAAAGACAACGGTTGGAAGCTTGGGAGCTTCAGTGTGTTTGCTTCCCCCCAACGGAAAAAGACCCTCTTGTGGTCGAGGCTACTGTGAGAACGTTACAAACAAGCAAAGCCTACATAGACACTGGTGCTGCCACTGAAATCATGTTTGAGAAGTTCTTCAACCGACTGAGCAATGAAGAACGTTCAAGGCTTCAACCCTCTGGAACCTCCATAAAATGTATTGCCGATATCCCTCTCAAGCCTTTAGGGCAACTGACGCTTGATGTTCGTTTCAGCGAAGGACAGAAGGAAAGAATCCAACCCCTCACCTTTGTGGTGATCAATATTCCCTCAAATTATGACGTGATCATTGGGAGACCGGGACAGTGTGCATTTTACATGGCTGTGTCTGTTGGCCATGGCACTGTCAAGTTCCCCACCGAGAGGGGAATAGCAACCCTTCAACCTTCCCAGGAGGCCTACATGGTTGAAGGTGAAAGCTCCAAAAGTGAAGAGGACAGGCAAAGGCTTGCTATAAATCCTAAGTACCCCGAGCAGAAGATAAGAGTCAATCCTAGCCTTTCGCAAGAAACCCTGTCATACCTTGAGAAGCTGTTGAAACATTACAGTGATGTCTTCGCTTGGTGCCCTGAAGACATGACAGGCATCCCTCGGGACATTGCTGAGCATGAGTTAAGAATACCACCGGATGTCAAGCCGGTGGTCCAAAAGAAAAGAAGTCTAGCACCCGAGAGAAGCATGGCTGCTTGCCAAGAAGTTGAAAAGCTTGTGTCGGCCGGCATTCTCCGAGAAGTAAAGTACCAATCATGGGTTGCGAACCCGGTTATGGTTAAGAAACCTGACAACTCTTGGAGGATGTGCATAGATTTCAAGGACCTTAACAAGGCTTGTCCTAAGGATTGCTATCTACTACCGGAAATTGATCTCAAGGTTGACTCCCTCATCGGTTACCCTCTCAAGTGTTTTCTTGATGCTTACAAAGGGTATCATCAAATACTCATGAAAGAAGAAGATGAAGAAAAGACAGCGTTCCACACTGATAAAGGAATCTTTTGTTACCAAAAGATGCCTTTTGGCCTCAAAAACGCTGGAGCAACCTACCAACGTCTAGTGGACAAAGCCTTTGCAAGCCAAATTGGTAAAAACATGGAGGCATATGTCGATGACTTGGTGATCAAAAGCAAGACGGAGTATCAAATGCTCGACGACATTCAAGAAACTTTCAAGAACCTCAGAAAGGTTAACATGAAGCTCAACCCTGAAAAATGTTCATTCGGGTTCGAGGAAGGAAAGTTCTTGGGTCATATTGTTGGGAAACAAAGCATCAAGGCTAACCCGAACAAGGTGAAAGCTGTTCTTGAAACCAAACCACCAAAAACCAAGAAGGAGGTTGAAAGCTTAAACTAGAAGCTTGCAGCCTTGAAGCGTTTTACCTCGAAGTTGGCTGAAAGATCCATGCCCTTCTATAAAACGCTCAAGAATTGCTCTGATAAGAAAGACCTCAAATGGACTGATGAGGCTGAAGAAGCCTTCAACCAGATGAAACAACATCTTGCTTCCTTACCCGACATCGCAGCTCCAAAAACAGGGGAGTTAATCTCAGTGTACCTTTCAGTTGCTGAGGAAGCCATAAGCGCGGTCCTCACCATCGAGTGAGAAAAGGCTAAGGTACACGTTTATTTCTTCAGCAAAACTTTAAAATTGGCTGAAACCAAATATCCTCCCCTTGAAAAACTTGCACTAGCCCTAGTTCAAACAGCTAGAAGGCTCCGAAGGTATTTCCAAGCACACACTATACAAGTGGTCACCGACCAACCTATTAAGAGTGTGCTTGAAAAACCAGAAAACTCGGGGCGACTAGCAAAGTGGGCAGTGGAACTAGGTGAACACAACATCACCTACGTCCCAAGAAAAGCTATTAAAGCCCAAGTCTTGGCTGATTTCATTGTAGAAGTCCCAAAGCAAACAATCACTGAAGTAAACTCCACCACCACTGAACCTTCAGACCTTGAAGCCTGGAAGCTTTTCACCGATAGGGCTTCAAGCGTTGAAGGGTCAGGGGCCGGTCTCATTTTGATCAACCCAGAAGGGTTGGAATTCACGTATGCTCTCCGTTTTGATTTTCAGACCACCAACAACGAGGCTGAATACGAGGCACTAATCACTGGCTTAAGGCTGGCCAAAGAAATGAAGGTTGAAAAGCTTGAAGTGTTCACAGATTCGTTGCTGGTCACGTGCCAAGTAAATGATAGCTACATTTCTAAAGAGCCCAACATGAAAAAATACAAAGAAAAATCCAAGGAGATGATGAGTACCTTCCAAGCATGCAACATCAAACAGATTCTCAGATCTCAAAACAAAAAGGCTGACGCCCTAAGTAAGCTTGCATCTCTCACTTTTGCCCACCTTACCAAGAAGGTGTTGGTAGAAGTGTTGAAGGCTCCATCAATCGATGAATTGGAAGTTCAAGACGTAGTCACCGAGGAAGATCCAAACTAGATGACTCCCATCAAAAAGTTCCTTAAAAATGGTGAACTACCCAGTGATCAAGTAGAAGCCGAAAGGGTTAAAATAAAGGAAAGGCAGTACGTACTACAAGGAGAAACCCTTTACAAAAAGGGTTACCTTGGCCCCTTGCTAAGATGTGTTGGTCCTGAGCAAAGTAAGTATTTGATCAAAGAGATTCACGAAGGCATATGCGGAGCTCATTTCGGAGCTAGGTCGGTGGTTGCAAAACTCATGAACCTTTGGTATTTCTGGCCCTCAATGCATCGTGATACCACTGAACAATTGAGGAAATGTGATGCTTGCCAGATTCATGCACCAATCCCAAAAAGTCCCAAGCATGACCTTGTCCCAATAACCTCGGCATGGCCATTCCATAAATGGGGAATGGACATTGTTGGACCATTTCCCCCAAGCAAAGGAGGAGTAAAATTCTTGCTGGTGGCAATAGATTATTTCACCAAGTGGTCCGAGGTTAAACCACTTGCAAAGATCACGGGCAAATGGGTCATCGACTTTGTTTGGGAGAACATTATTTGTCGTTATGGATTTTCCGGGATTAATTATCACCGACAATGGAAAGCAATTTGCTGAGAAGCCTTTCAGCGTTTGGTGCAAAGAATATAGAATCAACCAGGTTTTCAGCTCAGTGGCGTAACCGCAATCAAACGGTCAGGTTGAAAGGACGAATCGGAGCATAGTGGAAGGCATCAAGACAAGATTGGGAAGATACGAAAGCAACTGGCTTGAAGAATTGCCTAGTGTTCTATGGGCAATAAGAACGACCGAAAAAACAAGCCATAAGAAAACACCCTATAGCTTGGTATTTGGATCTGAGGCTGTGATCCCCGCCGAGATAGGAGTTGTAACCCAACGAATCGTCAACATGGATCCCGAAACAAACCAAAAAGAGACCATGTTGAATTTACAACTCCTAGAGGAAGCACGAGATCAAGTTGCAATTCAAGAGGCCAAATACAAGCAACAAATGGAAGCCTACTACAACAAGAAAGTCAAGAACGAACGTTTCAAGCCAGGGGACCTGGTCCTCAGAAACAATGAAGCTAGCAAAAAAGAAAATCAAGGAAAGCTTGGCCCAAAATGGGAGGGTCCATATGCCATCCTCGAAGCACACAAGGGTGGATCCTACAAGCTAGCAGATTCAGAAGGCAAAAGGCTTCCAAGGCATTGGAATGGCAAAACCCTGAAAAGGTTCCATGTTTAGACAGAAAAGATTGGTTTGTATCAAAATGTATTTCGAGAACAGCACTATGAATACCTTTTGTAAAAAGCAAGTATTGCTTGAATGAATGAAGTTGTTTTATCAAACTTGTCTTTCTATCCTAAAATCAGGTTGAGAACCTAGCAAAAAACTCCATGGCAAGGGCCATGTAAGGGGATGAGCTCCCAGGCCACATCGCTCAATAGGTTCAAGGGTTGAATGAACCTATATAAGGGGTGAGTTCCTAAATCAATACAACTCCATGAGACTTATTAAGTAAAAACAAAATTGTCTCATAGACGGGCCTGAACAGCCTACACCAAATGTTCCTTAAGCCTTAGAAATATAACCAACAAACAGGCTTATGAAGTCAAATGAAAAACAAAGAAATGATAAAAAGGATAGGTGCTATGTCTTCTTGTTAAAAATACCAAGGCTAAGTGACTGCAGCACTAAACCCTTTAAGGTATAAAAAACATAAAGGCAACACAAACTCGACAAAGACAAAGTTACAAGAAAACAAAAATAATCTAAATGAATAATACAACTCAAACGAAAAATACGAACCAAATCAAGTCACAAAGCTAAGAAGCCTTCAAGGCTTCAAGCCACCTACGTGACAACTCGAAACCTCAAAGGCTTCAACCTACCTACGGATAGCCAAAAAGCTTGAAGGGTTAAAGCCAACCAAACTGCCTTAACAAAATAGGCACAAGTATAAAAACATAACACAAAGAAAATAGTTAAACATCATATCATATCTAAGAAAGCCCTGAAAGACTTTCAAACACGAGTTAAGGCAAGTCCTATTGACTTGCAAGTTCAGATATTGTTCGAACGGCCATACAGGCCTAAAACACAACTAACAGGAACCTTAAGGGTTCCTAGAAACCTAATATTGTTCAAAGTTAACATTACAAACCAAAAATTGTTTTTTAGTGCTAAGAAAGCTACGAATTAAGCATCAGCAGAGGACTTGGAAACCCCGGAACCTTCACCTTTGACCTTCTTTGCTTTCTTCAGCTTCTTAGCTTTCACACCTCCATCACCACCTACCGCTGAAGCCTCCAAACTCGCATCCTTTGGAGCATCCAGTTGACATGAAAGGGTGTCATCACTATCTCCCGAGTAGGATCTCTTCCTTGAAAGAGAACCCAAGATCTCAGCACAGACCTTTTCATTAAGGCCCTCCGGTTTTAAGTCCTGCAACACAGTAAGAGGCTTACCAAAACAAGCAGAAACTTGATGAATGTAAGGGTAAGTCAGCCTCTCCATTTGTTCAACGGAGCCTTTGAAAATATCGGAAGCCTCGGGACGAAACAAGGGAGACTGTTCCAAAGGATGGCCGGATTCATGAAGCTTATAACCAGCGATGAGGCCTTGGTGTTTCCCCGTTGAGCAACTTAGTATAAACTTCACCAAGGGCAGAGTTGAACTCCTTGGAGTGTAGAAGGTAAGTAACAACCTGTTGGAAACCCTGCTCAATTAACCACTGATTGTCAATGGTAGATCGAGCAACTGAAGCTTTCAACCCCTCCTTTTCCTCATCAAAAGCCCGCTGTTGAACAAATAAAGCTTCCCTGTCAGCCTTAAGCTTCAACTGATCAGCCTCAAAGCTCTTCTTCAAGTCACTCATCTCAATCTCGTGCACCCTAGTCAGCTCACTAATCTTTTTGTCCCACGCCTCTTCTTTCTCAGCAAACCCAGCTATCTCCTTCTTCATCGCAACCATTGAAGATTTCATCTTATCTTTCTTCTTAGAAAACTCCTCATATTCCTGCATCCTCTTACGAAAACGAGCAATCCCTTGAGGAATCATAGCAGCAAGGTTGCAGGTGCTCAATATCATGCGGCTGTGTTTAAAAAAGCGCGCTTAAAGCGAGCTTTAAGCGTGAAGCGCTGAAGCGCTGGAAACATCGCTTTTTTTGGTCTGAAGCGTTACATTACGTGAAGCGCTGTGAAGCGAGCTTTAAGCGCGAAGCGATGATGGTTTGAAGCGACGCTTCAGCCCAATCAGGTCACATTTGGGCCATTTTTTAAGCCCAATAGTCTTTAAATAGGGTTAAATGAGGCCTGCTTCTTTACCCTAAGTGTGTTTCGACTTTAATTTATGTTTTAACTATGTTTTTTATGTGTTAAGTGTGTTTTTAATCATGTTTTTGTGTTTGTTATTGATTAACAAGTAGAATAGATCATATTGATGTGTACAATATTTTTTTTTTTAATTTTGAGCGCTTCGTATACGTGAAGCTCTCGCTTCGCGCTTGAAGCTTCGCTTAAAGCTTTTGGAACCAAAACGCTTCGGAGCGCTTCGCGCTTTTTTAAACCAAGTCATGCGGGATAACATCAAGTCATCATCCATCCCAGCAATAGTATTGTGGACTGAAGGAGGAGCAATGTGACTTAGAGCATCTTCACAAACGGCAGCATCCTTGAAGCTGTCATCATTCTTCACCGACCAACCAGGCACATAAACTTCATCCGGATCCAACCCTTCAACATCCCTGCTTGAAGAACCCTGAACAGGGGTAGCAATAACCTTTTTGGCTGAAGCCTTCTTACCATGAACAACCAGTTCCTTCTCCTTTTCAGCACCCGCCTCAACACCTTGATCCTCAGAAGCTTCAATATCATCACTCAAATCCACTGGTTCAGTAGAAGTGGATTGAGGACCAGCCTTCAACAAACGACGGGTAGATCGACGGGTTGAAGACTTGGGAGCATGAGACTTAGAAAAGCCTTTGACATTGGAAGTACTAATATAACCCGAGCCCTCAAACCTTTGATCAGCAGTCCTAACCACAACATTTTCACCAGGAACAGATGGGACATCCCCAAACACAACATCAGAAGTGTCGTCACTCTTAATGAAATCCAAGGCAGACATGACTGCATATAACAAAACAAAAACAAAAAACATAAGGCATAAGTCAAGAAAAATGCAAAGAGGGCAAAAAAGGAAAACGCATACCCGTGCCACTCCTCATTAGAACCGGATCCCGATCAACATTTTCCCACAATTTACTAACCCCTAAAAGAACTAGCAAATGTTCAGGAAAGGGACGAACCCTCGAAGGGCACTCCCGGATGGCTTTGAGAAAAACATCATTTAACTCAGATTTAGAGGGCTCCGGTTCATTGAGAACGGCATCCGGGTGCCTCCACACCATTTTAAATGGAACAATAGAATCAGAAACCCAGAAAAAGCGGTCCTTCCAAGTACCAAGTGTTGTAACCATAGACGAAATAAGACAAGAATCAACCTTGGATGTTTCAAAGGTGAACCAATCACCATTTTTAGCCAAACGAAAAAACTGGCGAAAGAGCAACAAGGAAGGATCATATCCAAGGGCACGGCACAAAACCTCAAAGTGCAAAACCCTAGCCATGCCCTTCGGATAAACTTGCCCAAAAGAAACTCGATAATATTGCAATAGATTCAAAACAAAGAGAGAAAAGGGATATCGAAGGTTCGAAAACTCAAAATGACGGCAATACAGAGCAATCGAACCAGGGGTTGGTTTATCAATAGGAACATCACAAGCAGGAGCGGTCGGTTTAAACATTTTATCAATACCATATTCCACACAAAATGAGTCTACCTCTTCTTGTGTTAATCGGGAAAAAGATTTTGCTAAATCCTTACGAGCACCCATTTTTGCAAGAAAATACGAAGAATGTAAGGAAAATACAAAGGAAACCGAAACTAACCTTGGAGAAGAGGAAAGAAATCGCAGGGAATGAACTTGATGGAATTATGTGGAAAGTGAATGAGAAAATGCAAATATAAAAGAAAATAACCTAAAATAGGGGTGATAATTGCAAACGGTAACTTCTGCAAAAACCGCCACCCTATGAACTGCCACACATCAATCAAATCGATTATCAGTTATTTAAAATTCAAATATTAACTACCTACAACCCTTTAAGCCTTCAAGCATTGAACCCTTGAAACCTTCAGGCAATAAAATACATGTATAAAAGTCAGAAGTCTTTGAGCTCATTCCCCAAAAACCTCTGACTTGGGGGGCTGATGACGGGGGTAGCCCAAGGTCAAATAAAATGACTTAAGTACATACACGCTCGAACGGTTAAATGGTTCGAAGGTTAAAAAGCTGTGAGGTGGGGAAAAGCAATACGGAAACAGTAACCAGTCACATCCCGGGATTGCTTCACCAACCCACCAGCCGCAAAAGCAATGCAGGTCTGCAGAGCACACGCTATTATCCAGGGGTCAAAAGGCTTCAACCCCCGAAAGGGCAAGCCCCTCACTGCAAGCAAGGTCACTAGTCAAAAGCATTCTTCTTTGGGAGATGCCTTCTCCAATATATTTGACACTTCATTTACTTCAGAGGACATTCCTGGCCAGCCTGATTCCTGAAATCTCTGGTCATTCACTTCGAGTACTTGCTTCATGCGAGTCACTCCCTTTCACATCCAACACACACATTCTATTTGCTCTTTCATCCGAATCTGAATACAATTCGGAAGAGGACCATTAGCAAATAACAAAAATAAACTAGTGAACCTCCTTCCACGTCTTGCAAACGTGAGGGGACCCCACGACCTGCGTTAGGCAAAGTTGAACCCTTCAACCCTTTTGCCTAACCGGCCCAGCTATTATCTTTGGTCTAGTATTTGTTGCATCAACAGTCCCTATACTTAAATATCTGAAAAGACACCTGGATAGAAGTGGGAGATGTAGGATGATATTGAAAATGATTGAGATAATATATGATTGAAATGGCATATAAATAACTACTTTAAGTAATAAAACATTGATATTGAAAATGTAAGGAGATGAAATAAGGGAAGTGGGAAAAAAATCTTGGGCTAAGAGAGTCATGACATATGATGTAATCAGTTACTTATTTATTAGGTATCGATTAGGTTTTGATCCGTATTTAGGCTCTGGTCCAATCCGGTTGGCCTGTGGGGTTAGGCCCATCACCATCTGTTAGGGTCAAGGGAGCACCATCTATTGAGAAATCTAATCTAATATGTTACTTGTGTTGCCAATGATTTCTAGATCAAGTGGTGGAGGGCTTGCATTTCTCTTGAGAGATGCAGGTTCGACTCCCACTTGGTGCAGAGTGAGGCACTGGTGGGCAATGATAGGAGCCCCAGGGAAACCTGGGTTGGATCCTTGAGCCAAACGGGTTTTACCGGTAATTTCACCGTCGTGCCTACGGGCGGGTGGGTTACCGGGTTTTCCCCGGAATTGGTGGTGGACTCGGGTTACTCTCGGAGTACTCCGTTTGTCCAATGGGTGCCCCGAGAGTGCTCGGGATTGAGTTTGTTGGCCGTTCAAAAAATAAAAAAATATGTTACTTGTGTTTTACAGGACTATGGCCTCAGGTCTTCTATCGGGTTCTCTAAATGTTGAATCTCAGATCCTAGCTCTAGAAAACTTAAACTGATCAACCCGACAACCAAACAAAACCCAACTTAAAATTTAGCAACAATTGACAGTAACATCAAGAACACCAATAGAACACTTATCACTGAAAAAAAAAAAAAATAGTAATGTACACAAACAAACAAACTAACAAAACACCCAACACATACTCTAAAACTTATATGATCAAATTATATTTCTTACAGAGCTTTGCCAAACCTCAACACATTGCTGATCTTTCCTAGTAACAAACATTTTGTTTCCACCAAACCCTAAATTCGTTATCCGGTTTCCCCCAATATCCTTGGACCTACCCAAAACATTTTTCTTAAAGATTCTTTCTTCTTCCCCATTTCTACCAGTTGCTGCTGCTGATGAACCCATCAACACCTCAGACCAAAGCTCCAATTCCCCTTCTTTACTACTAAAAACCTGATTCCCATGGCTTTCAATCTTGCAACCAATCCCTTCTTTCTTCACATTCATCACTTTTCTTGAATCACCAAGACAATTCCAACAACCATCCGATGAAATGTTCTGAAAATCGATGTAAGAAACCTCTCCTGAGTTTATCCCAATCTTGAAAACAGCGGAAAGAGTATCCGAAACTGTGATGTCTGAAAAACAATCGGTTTTTTCTTTGATTTCCGAAACAAGACTCCCAGACCTTATATCCCAAAACTTGATGTTTCCTGTGATCCCTGATGCTCCACTGTGTGACCCAGAAGCCATTAAAAGACTAAGACTTGGAATCCAATTCAATTTTGTCGATGGAATTGCGGAATCAAGATCAGCACCAAATATCTCATTATGCCCAATTTCGGATACAACTTTAAAGCTATCATTCAGATCATACACCAAGATAGAGTTTGAATTCCTACGACTCGATTCAAAACTAGTAAACAAACAGTCAGGGGATGTTCCTATTGCTTGTACAGTTGAACCAGATTTAGTCACATTCTCCCAATTCAAAGTCTGTCTCACAAAGCCCATTTCAAGATCAATAATTTGCAACCCACAGAAATCAGTGGCACCAGCTGCCACAACATTAGATGACAAAGATAACAGAGAATCAATAGCTGTGAATTGGGTCAAAGTGGTTGACTTTCTTTGCAAAGACCAATCAAAAGATGTAATCTTGCTACCATGAGAAACATGAACTGACCCATAAGGTGTTGCAGCGATTGCAGAAGGCGAATCTCTCCCACTGAGTGGCAAAATGATTGACTTTTCAAGATCAAAAGGCTCAAACTGAGATGGGTTTGACTGAGATTGGACAAGAAGATCTTCAACCCCATAAAACTTTGCTTCAAAAACAATATCTTGAATCTCAAAGCTTTTGGCTTTAGATGGCAGATTGCCAGTTCTTAAAAGGGATAAGATAATAGAAAACAATTCAGGGTCTCTGTCAATAAAAGGGATTCTGTTCGGTTGTTCAGAAGAATTGAAGAGATTGGAGAAAAGGGTGTTGGAGCCAGCTAGGGTTAGGGTTTGTATGGTGGTTTGAAAGAGTTGACCACCCACATCAATGGTGACAACGTTTGGTTTGTTGAAATCGTTTGATTTGGGGTTGAGTAGTGAAATTGGTGGCATGTTTCTTCAAGAATTGTGAAGAAAGATTGAGAAGAAAGAATGGTTTTGAAGGGGTTTAAAGATGGGGGTCAACAAATGTGGGCAATGGTTTGTTTTTATCTAGGGTTTTTATATATGGTGATGACAGTTGGTGATGTTTATTTGTTGTTTTTTGTTTCAATAAAGAAGGAATCAAGTGGGTTGATGATCCTCAAAATAGGGGCCTGCTGGCGAGTTTGGATTCACTGATGTTCAGATTCATGTGCCTAAATCTCAATATTTACCTAATTGTTTAACAGTATTTTAATACTAAAGTTATATAAAAACTCAGTTATCTTCTATTTATATTTAACAAGTTCACAGGGGCTTTAATTGAAGTAAAGGCAAATAAATCGCTTTCAAGATTGAGTTTTAAAGTGTGCTTGATCAAGGCTAAAACCTCAAATCGTCACTTCAAGTGAAGGATATAAAAAATGTGATCCAACAAGATGTCTTTACTGTTCAACTTTTTTTCATCAATATAAATATAAATATGATTTGAGGGTATATAATAAAGCTATCTGGTGTGGGATGCCAAACCCACGATGTCGGCTTAGGTGGAACACCGCACTGACAAAGGCGTTGCCACGGCGTGGGTGTCTTGGAGAATTTCACGGGCGTAGAAGAGGGAGACAAATGTTAGTGGTGTGGAGCAATGAGATATGGACATGTGACAGTTTATACTCCCGTGAAAAGTGAAACACCATGGCCCTCATATGTGAAACCCGTATGGAAATGATGTGACACATATATGGTTGTTTCCATGGGGTGCGGAAAAATGAAGGGGAATTGGTCTGTAATAATCCCAACTAGAGGTTATTGGCCATTGACAGTCCCACCTTTGAATATTCCCGCCACCAGTCTCACCTTTCACCTATTTTTTCTAAACCGGTCCCCCGTTCCGTTAAGTTTTTTTCCACATTACAAACAAATTTTTTAGGGCTTTTGATTAGAACGACGATACAAGTCCATTGATGTAAAACTTACCTTAAAATGGTGCTCCAAGTGACTTGATTTTTTTTAATTGGAATTTTAAACACCCGAATTGAAGCGTCGTTTTCATCGTTTGGAGCACCGTTTCAAGGTTAGTTTTAAATCAATGGACCTGTATCGTCGTTCTGATCAAAAGCCGTAAAAAACTGTTTGTAATTTAGAAAAAAAATAACTCAGTTAAGTTTTTTTAACGGAGGACCGGTGTAGAAAAAATAGATGAAAGGTAGGACTGGTGGGGGAATATTTAAAGGTGGGACTGTCAGTGGCCAATGACCTCTAGTTGGGATTATTACATGCTAATTCCCCAAAAATGAAACCACACCCCATGAAAATCAAAACCTTTCGCTTTTTTATTTTACAATAAAACCTTTGTAAATTCAAGACAAAAAATTGATGCAAAAAAAGTCATTTTAGGTTGTAAAATGACTCATGAAAACCATTTTGACCTGTTACTAAACCTAACCCGACACAACCTTCCTAGTTCCAACTCTACCCACCTCGGTGTGTTGCTAAATGCACCACTCTCTTAGACCATGCGGTGTGGGGATCGTCCCCCACCGTCGCCGCACGTCCCGCTCCGTCGCACACCGCCCCCTCCCTTCGTTGCGTCGCTGGCGTCCATCTGCGGACGTTGGAGACGAGCCCATTGATTGGCTAATGGTAGGCCCCCTTAGTTCTTCTCTCTCTCCCCCTTAGGTCTTCTCTCTCTCCATCTGCGGGCGTGGAAACGGGTTCCGGAGTTGCCAGAGTTGCCGGAATTGTCACCGGAAAAACCGGCCGGATTATGTAGAAGATGAAGGCACATGTTTGGTTTTGAAAGTTTTGAAATTTTACATAATCGGCCCCTGTACTTAATAACATATTTAAAATGGTTTAAGCTTTGTTTTGTTTTTGTTTTTATTAGTTTTTTATTATTGGGTAGTCACCACACCCTTGGGTAGTCCCTTTTGGATGGTCCTTCATCGAATGTGACGTGGCGCCTACATGGCGGATAGTCCCCAAAGGGACTACCCAAACCATACCCTATGGTCTTATCTCTCACAAACTTAAGAGAGGAGCCCACCATAAAAACATATTTTCCCTCTCACATGGGTGTAACTTTGTAAGATGGGGATAAGGTTTAGACACATCATATTAGTGCTACTCTTACCAACTCCCAACTATCCACAAGATGACTATTTCGTTACCAAAAACATGGTGCCTCCTGATGAAGGTGCTAATTTGTTTCAAGGCTAAATTGCACTTTTCGTCCTTTATGTTTTAGGGTTTTTGCAGGCGCTATCCTTTAAGTTTAAAAATTACACTCTATGTCCTTTATGTTTGCAACCTATAACAGGCGGTGTCCTTTCTCATAAACCCAGTTAACTTTTTTATGTTAAAACCCCTCACCTTAACAGCAGGGACCATATGTGTAACTTTGTAAACATGAGGGACCTTTAATGTTAAAACCCCTTGTCTCTCCCATTTTTCTTTCGGAACAAACCCTGAAACCCTGCATATTTTCCTTTAACTCTTGAAGAAACCCTTATCTCAAACACACATACCTACACAACATTAGTCCTGTACTCTCTCTCTCTAGAACCTGGTGACCGGAGATCGGAGCTCCGACGCCACGATTTGGCCGGCGACGAACACCAACAACCACACCCCTCGACCTGCTACCACCTTTGCACCCTCTGCTCTCTCGATTTCACTCCGACGACCGGTGACAGAGTAACAGCGGCGTCGCCGTGAGGTGGTGGATCGGGACGGCGAAGCACCGACGCCCCGTCCTTGTTGGCGGCGCTTCTCAGCTAAACAGCCCCACCCCTCGTTCTTTTTTTTTTCCGACAGTTTCTCGAATGATGACTGATGTTGAAGATGACGATATTGATGTTGAAGATGATGGCGGCAGCCGGGTGAAGCCGGAGCTCCGGTGAGCTTTTTATAGTTTATTTATTATTTTTTTTCTTATCTTTCACCTTCGGGTAATAATGTTCGGCTGATGTGTGGTTTCCATTGGTGATCGATGAGGACTATGATGATGACCGATGATGATGTTGGTGGTGGTTCTCCGACGAACCGATGGTGCCGGCGATGGTGATACCAGCAATCGGGGTGGAGGTTTTGTTTTAGCTCAGTTCGGGTTCGAGTCGACCAAATCTCAGATTTTGTTCGGGTATTCGGGTCAGATTTGGTTGAAGAGTTCGAGTCAACTGGTGATTTGGTTCTGATACAAGGGGTTTTAACATTAAAGGTCCCTCATGTTTACAAAGTTACACATATGGTCCCTGTTGTTAAGGTGAGGGGTTTTAACATAAAAAAGTTAACTGAGTTTATGAGAAAGGACACCGCCTGTTATAGGTTGCAAACATAAAGGACATAGAGTGTAATTTTTAAACTTAAAGGACAGCGCCTGCAAAAACCCTGAAACATAAAGGACGAAAAGTGCAATTTAGCCTTGTTTCAATCCCTAAACATAGATAAATGTAACTTATATGATTATTACCCACAAAAATCATTAACTTTTGAGAATAAATCCAATATAAACAAACAACAAAGGTAAGGTTACAAAAGAAACAAGTGTTTACAAGAATTATTCAAGCATTGAATGTTTTTAAGGTGAAAATACTAGTTATGATGTACATGTGCACTTAATTAAGGATCAGCTTTTCCAGCAACTTCTTCATCACTAGATGCATATTCAGCTTCACTCAGTTCTTCATCATCACTAGATTTTTCTTCAGGCACAGCCCCAGCATCCTCTGGTTTTGCATATCTCTCACAGTACTCTGTTAATCCAACACAAACCGACATTTTCCGTAAACTTGTATTTTTGTATCCACCAAGAGTAATCAATTTGAAATAAGCAAACTTATACTGCGCATTAGGAGTGTTCATGGTCTAGTTAGGTTGGTTTTGATGAAAAAATCTAAGTTAAACCCTACAATAAGCAGATATCCACATCACTCTCTCCTAAAGTTTTAAAGTGTGCATCTGCTTTTAAAAGTCCCCACTAAGAAGGTAAATGAATAAGACATACCTTTAACTTTCTGCTCATATGCAGTTCGGTCCCGCATCATCAGCGCTGCAGCATCTCCATTCAAGGGGTCCGACGGGTTTGGATACAAAAGAAGCTGTGGAAGGAAGACTTCAAACACATTCACAAGATCTGCAGATCAGAGATAGTAACACTCCATCAATCCACCACGAAAATTTTGAGAAAAGAAAACGCAAACGCGTCAATATATAAATATGACAAAGGTCATAAGATGATCTACCAAACATTGGACTCCATGTCTGATTGATGACGTCTAAACAAACCGAACCTGACCTGCAAAGAAACCGTATATGTTGTTGATTAAAAAAATGGACAGAGCTTACTCTGATTGTATTTAAAGTTAAAAAGCTCACATTTCATCAACATTGGGGTGGTAAATTTTGTTTATAAATCCAATTGAAGGAGACTTATATGGATATGCATCGGGTAGCTCCACTCTAATTCTCCAAACACCTCCCTGATAAGGGCCTGCCTCACCAAATTTTGCAACAAACAACACTCATATTAGCATAAGAAATCACACACATTGATCGTTCCGCAAATGCTTATTGGTACCAAAATAATAAGAGCCATATTAGTAACTCAATTTTACCCTACAGATATCAAAGAAGACTACGCGTAAGTGGAAAACAAATCAAGATTGTTGTAGTAAGCATATGAGGAGTGATGATCACACACACAAACAACAGTGGTTGCAGCCTGCAGGGAACAAAATATCCCACACACAATGTTTACATGACTCAACAACATTTACATGCTTCAACAATTTGCTTACATTTGATTGACGACATAACCAAAACAAAAGCCAGTTAAGTGTAAATGTGTAATACGAAGAATCAAATAACCCTTATTTTACATACTAATTTCAAAGGGGCACAGACAGTATAAACCCTAAATGAAGAACACAAATTCCTAACATCAACAACACTGACTGACTGACTGACTGAAATGGAATAAAGAAATCAAAATACCCACAAAAATTACACAACTTTGATCGATCACATACCCACAAATATATTATAATAATGAAATAAAGATGGGATGGGATGGAATGGGATATGAAACGTACTGTCTTTAGGTCCATGAAACTGGACATAAAACTCTTGCATACCATCATTGATCATCTCCACTTTGTAATCACCCATCATCCTAATTCACAAAACCAATCACAAACAGTATGTTAAGATTTGTGTACAACCCTTCAAATAGCGAGATGAAATTAAAAAAAAAAAAAAGAGTGAGTCTACAGCTTCATTAAATCCATCTCCCTGCGTTTGCTTGGGGAAGACATTGTGAGAAATTGTTGAATGATTTTTGTGGAGATTGAATTGAAGAGTGTTGGTTTTGGGTTGGGTTGGGTGGTGGGTGGCGTGCGGGTAAAGGAGATGAGGAGGATTCTTTAAGGCGGTTCAGACAATCAATGAGTGAAATCAGGACTACTGACTAGACTAGATTCTTTTTTAATCTCCTAAACAACTCATCACTTTCGTTTATTAACCTTTTTATTATTATGGATAAATTACACTTTTCATCCTTTATGTTTGTATCGGATTGCAGTAGATACCCTTTAACTTTAATAATTAGTCTGCCCGTAGTGGGGCGTTTTTTAAAAAAAAAAAATCAAAAAAAACGCCGGAAAACGCCCCGGACCCCATTACGCCCGGCGTTTCCGGGCGTTTTTTTTGTTCAAATTTGTTGTTGGCGTGTTTTTTAAAACGCTCATTTTGCATGTGACCAGCCAATCCTTTTAGACCATGTGTTTGACCAGCCTCACCATTTGTTTCCCTTTTTTTTTTAATAATTGGAAGGGGCGTTATTGGAATAATGCCCCACTACGCCACTTTTGCTATAATGCCCAACGCTGACTAGGATGCCATGTGTCGGATAATGCCCCATGGTGGGGGCATTATTTTTGTTCACCACTACGGGTGGTCTTACAGTCACAGTCCTTTATTTGGAAAACTCATTACATCTTACGTCCTTTAACACTAACCTGGTTAAAATTTTTAGTTAAGTTATACATGTGCTTTGCACATGAGGGTAAGTTGGTAATTTTACTAGTAAAAGTGTAATTTGTATTTATACTTATATTTATACACAAAACACACACACAGACATAAAGTATCATCACTCTGGTCCTTCTTCTCCAAAAAGCCCTCTCTCTAGCCCTAAAACCTGAACGCCTCACCACCGTCACTCCAGCCACCGAGGGTCACACACTATCTAAACACCCGGAAGCGCCCTCTCTCTAAACACTGCTGTCGGAGTTACCATTCCGGCCACAACATAAATCACCATCACTCCGGTCCTTCTTCTCCGTCTCTGACCGCTAAAGTCGCCGTCGCTACACACGAATACCAGATCTGGAACCCTATCCGATCATGGTTTGTTTTTTTCCTTTTTTGTTTGTTGGTTTTTGATTTATTATTTTTAAACAAGGATTTACCTGTCAAGAACTCTAATTTGGTGAGATATGTATGTAGATCTGTAAATATTAGTTGATGTAATTTGGTTCATGTAGGCTGGTGGCCATTGTTGGTTGTTAATAAAATTCGAATTTCAGAAAAAGAAATAAAAACCCCTCTAATTTTGATCCCATTATTCATGCGTATTCTCTTAGGATTCCTTGATTTAAAATCTGGTGAAAACCATATCATTTATTAATGTTTAGTGGAAGTGTTTTATAAATGAGAAATCATGACTGCCGATAGGTCTGTTTGTGTGGTGGTGACAGTGGTGATAGTGTGGATGGCAGGTGGTGGTGGTGGCAAATGGAGAAGGAGAAGAACAATGAGAAAATGATAAGGTTTTATTTATAAATATATTTAAAGAAAAGGGTAGTGTAAAATTACCAACTTACCCTCATGTGCAAAGCACATGTCTAAATTAACTGAAAATTTTAACTAGGTTAGTGCTAAAGAACGTAGGGTGTAACGAGTTCTCCAAATAAGGACTGTAATTGTAATTATTAAAGTTAAAGGGTATCCATCGCAATCTGATATAAACATAAAGGACGAAAAGTGTAATTTACCCTATTATTATTTAGACCGGAGGGTATGGGGGTCGGTCTTGGCCCGGCGAGGCCTGGCGCCGCACCCCATACCGCCTTCTAGGATCGTCCCGGCTTCTCCGTCGCCTGTGAATGACGGGCCTCTTTCTCTCTCCTCTCTCTTCGTTCTCCTTCCCCTCTCTCTCTAAAATCAAATCGGTTTATTTTTTTAATTGTTTTTATAAATAGTGTGGGGTCTCATCCTCCACCCCCTTGGTCCTATTCCCTTTAGGCCTATCCTCACTCCCGATGACGTGGCGTCCTATGTGGCGGCCCATCCTCATGGGGATGACACTCCCCATACCCTCCAGTCTTATAAACCACTCGTATTAAGCCCTCATATTGTGGCAGGATGTTAAGTAGTGTTATACATCGTAAAGTGAATCATAAACGATAGATTATAATATTGATTTTTGACAAATACATTACAAAATTTACAATCAACGTACTAAAGACGTAATATATTGAACCATATTCTATTTTTTCATTGCGGCTTTTCGTAACGTGCGTTAAGCGCGTCAATTGCAACTTGCAATTCTGTCTGCTTCCGACGAATAATACTCACTCTTTCTGGTAACTCATTCAATTTCTCAGTGATATCACAATATTTTTCCAATATCTTTCTTAGTCGTTTAAAAACTTGCACATCTTCGTTTAAATTAGACTTTCCGAACGCAAAATATTAATCTAAATTAGAATGTAGTTCAGTTAAATAGTAACGATTTAAAAAAAGTGCAAACTCATTATCGAATCTCAATAAAAAGGCTCGTAGACATCAGTATAGTATAACTGGTAATAATAGCTGTAATAACAGCTCATTCGACATCGCCAATGAGCTTGGAAACTTGAATATAAATAGTACCACAAAACTAAAAAAAATGACATACTATTTAATCGCAAGTCGCAACCTAAACGTGCAAGGACCAAGTAGCAAATTTCACTTGGGAGGCTTATAAATTTGGGTACAACTAGTTGCTTGTTCCAAGCCTTCTCAGTTGTCTCGACCCAAATATAAAACATCATTGCCTATATACACGTATCACAATCGCATAGTTAATGAAAAAAAGTACACATATGTTAACCTTAGGTAAGCTAACAAAACTGCAATACCACAAACTAACGCTAAAAAATAATGACAACCAAAAACAATACGCCTAATAATTCTATATCCTAACATTTTCGAAGGACATGTACAGTAGATTTTTTTTTTTTTTTTTTTTTTTTGCTTTTTGACTTTTTCTTTATTATCTTTCTTTAAACTTTTATACCTTTAAATTTCAGTGTTAACAATTTTAATCTCTTAACTTTCTAAAAATTTGGTAATCAAGTTTTACGTGTTTATTTTATGTACGTGTTTCTATAAATTTAAATTGATTTACGTTTAGACGTAAATTTTTCCCGTTAATAAGTTGGGTCAAATATAATATATTCCTTATGCGTATTATTATGTATATTTTCTGTTGGTTTACGTTTTGATGCAAAATTTTTTTCTATAAAAGAGTCGGTTAAAATATAATACGTTTTCATGCTTATTTTTATGTATATGTTCAAATGCTCTACGTTTTGACATAAATTTTGTTCGGAAACACGTCGAGTAAAATATAATACGTTTTCATTAAACGCTATAAATTCAAGTCACTTTACGTTTCGACACCGACACAACACGCCGTAACTATTTTCTTACGTGCTTATTTTTATGCACGCGTCGGTATTACTTTAAGTTGGTTTACGATTCGACGTAAATTTTCTTCGGAAATATGTGTCAAATATAATTCGTTTTCATGCTTATTTTTATGTATGTTTTTAGTTGGTCTACGTTTTAATGCAAATTACAATTAGCAAGTTTTGTGGATAGTGTTTTTATCCTATTAACTTTTTGTTTCTTTCTAGATTTTTTTTTTCTGGACTTTATTATTTTTATTTTTTAGTTTTCTTTATGTTTAGTGTTTTAGTTTTAGGTTTCTTTTCATTGGAGCTATATTTAAGATAATATTTACGTTTTCATTTACAATTAATTTAAAATCAATTCGCCCTGCTGTCCAATTTAAATTTATTTTATTGGTTTTCGGTCGATGTAAAACATGTGTCGATATTCTTTTGAGCATATTTTTTCGGTTGGTGTACTGAACCAAAATAGATATCGACCGAAACCCCGCAGCGTAGCACGGGTATTCCTATTAGTTGATAACATAGCTGAAAACTGAAAAACATAATCACCCACAACATAACCAACATGTACAACACCAACATTCATAATCAATAGTGTCAACTTTAAATACTAAACTAAGATAATCTCAATGGGTCAGACCCAGTTAGGGGTTATCTCTACAGGTCCATAGCCTAATATAGTGTAAACTACATCGCATTGGGCCTCACGGTTGGCTTAGTAAGCATACTAATAAATATTAATATAAAAAGATGATAAGTAATGGAAATGTCTGACCGTTCAGGTCGGGTCCAATACCATACCCCATCAAGATTTGAATTGTTATTATGTTTTATTGAAATTTCAAAATATGATGCTTATTTTAAACTTTATCATCGATTGCTTTTAACTTTTTCCTATCAAAGAAGGAAAAAAAAAGTTGAGGATTGAATAAAGAAAATCCTGGAATGGTTCACTCTAATTTTAATTCTAAATACCATTTTTCTCAACTGGGTAGGTTACAAACAAATTTTAATTCTAAATACCATTTTCCTCAATTGGGTAGGTTACAAACAAACACTCAAATGCGTTAGTAACAAAATAAAAATAAGAGTTAATTGCCCGGATGGTTCTTGTGGTTTCACGTTTAGTCCCCACCTTTCGGAAATAGCAGGTATGCTCCCTATGGTTTGTCATTTTGTTACTCGGATGGTCCACTGACATTTACTTAGGGGACTATCCGAGTAATAAAATGTAAACCATAGGGAGCATACATGTTATTTTCAAACTAACTGACATCTACTCAGGGGACTATCCAAGTAACAAAATGACAAACCATAGGGAGCATACCTGCTATTTCCGAAAAGTGGGGACTAAACGTGAAAAAACGTGAAACCACAGGGACCATCCGAGCAATTAACTCTAAAAATAACCTAAAAAACAATTTTGTAATACACTAATTGTCTTCTTACTTTTCGTGTACAATATCTACTATATAATAAAAGAAACCTGTTTTGGGACACTTGTCATTCTCTCATTCAATTGATTAAATTATTAATAATAATAATATTTAATCTAATCTAATACAAATTCTTATTATTAATTCAATAACCTATCCTATTTGTTTCAAAAATTACCAACCGTAATGGGCTAAAACTTGATAGTGGCAAAAATTTTAATTTTAATGTGTACAACCTTCAATGCATTTTAATGTAAGATTCAATTTATTATTGATTTTTTTTTCGTAATCATAACTAAGGCGCTGAATAACTATTAATGGGCAACACTCATATCTTAACTTCATAAAAACAATTCGTACAGTAGATAATATAATATTTTGAAATTTTCATCAGATTTAATTATTTATCCTTAAAATCTAATAGAGTAAATTACCAAAATCGTCCCTGATGTTTGGGCATGTTTGTCATGTTCAGCCAAAACAACATTTTTGTATCATATAGTCCTTCACTTTTGGGATTTTTTTCCCATTTTCTTCCAAACGTCCGATTTTTTTTTTGCCAAAATCGTCCCTGAGATTTGTGATTTTTTGTCGTTTTCATCCAAATGTTTGATAGAAAAAATAAAGCAAATTAGACATTTGGATGAAAATGGCAAACATTGTTGTTGTTGTTGTCGTCGTCGTCGTCATCATCATCTAATCTAATATTTTGTTTAAATAATATTAACCATAAACTATAACAAAATTAATACCATAGTCCTATGTTAACATAAACATTGTGTATCCTCGTTATTATTAATTTAGTTTTGAGAAAGTGTAATGACATACAAATAAAAAAAATTCAAGAACTATCCTCACAATCACTCTATCTATCGTGTATCGCGTATATCCGTTAGTTTTTTTTTTTAAGATATAACTTTTTTATTATCTTATCATATATATAAAAGTAGATTTATTCAACACGTGTAATGCACAAGGTTTTTTAAAGATATAACTTCTTTTAATATTTACTATACAATATTACATATATTCAACCCGTGTAATTACGTGAGGGTTCTAAAAATAAAACTTTTTATAATTATTATTTGGTGTATAAAATTAGTTTTATTCAACTTGTGAAATATACGTGGTGTTTAATTATTTAATATATAAAATTTATTTATTCAACCTGTGTAATACACGGGGTTCTAACCTAATAACCTTATAAAACCATGTTCTCTTCATAACCACTTTCCTTCTCAAGGTGGTATTAATCGGAGATTCAAGGGTTGGCATATCTGAATTTGCATATCTGAATTCATCATCGGCGTTGAATTTGTCACTTTGACACTTCAAGTACACACTCTCTTTCTCTATCTAAACTTGTTTCAAAAGGTTTATGGCATGGTTTCTTTCTTTTTTTTTTTTCTTTTTTAATCATGAAAAATGGATTAAAATGAAGCTTGCAAGCCCATAAGGCTGGTGGGTGAGGTGATGGCCCCTCGGTGATGTGACCACTTACATGACGGACCAGGGGCGGAGACAGCATAGGGTTAGCCGTAGCACGGGCTACGGCTCAAAGTCGTGTTCGGAGTGTTTCGCAGTGTTAATTTTTTGTTTTTTTTTTCAATTTTATATAAAGGATACCCCTAAAAAAATACGAGGATACCCCTATAAAAGATTTTATATGAATACACGGTAATTTTTTTTTGGGATACCCCTGGTGTTAAAGTCTAGCTCCGCCACTATGACGGACCACTACCAAGTGATGGACCACCTCCACACCCACCAGCCTAAACGTCTTCACCAAAAGGGACGGACCGGCTATCTGTCACGCCACAATGTATAATGCGTTTTGTTTGTGGATTTGTATTTGATGATACATGTTATTACTGTGTGGCTTGCGAAGAAAGGTTACTCATTAAAAAGAAGAAAAAAAAGAGCCCATAAAATATTCACTATATATAAAACTAAAAGTTTTAAAAGAACCGAGTTCTTTATCTCTTCCGTTCGTAGTTTTTTTTTTTCTCATGCAGAAGTCTATATTCTTTTTCTTTCCATTATCTCAGATTTTTTACTCCTATAATAATTTTATAAAATAAATAAATTTAAAAGTAATTTACACTTTAATAAAAGCAAGGGCATAGTTTTATGGGGGCGGGTGAGAGCGGCCGACCCCCCCCCCCCCGAACTTTTCGCTCGTAGTGGAGAGTATGTAGTTTTCGTATAGAAATTTTGGGTATATACGTTTTTGACCCCCTAGTTTTATAGAAATTTTTTGTATATGCGTTTTCAACCCCCGGGTCGGAAATCTCAAGTTTCACCGCTGAATAAAAGAGCTCTCGAGTTTTACCATCCTCTGACCTTAAAATAGAGTCCAATATAGGTCTCACAGTTACAAAAAAATAAAATAAAAATGAAACTCCATCGGTAATTATTAACATGAAGTGTTTGTTTGATTGTGACATAGTAGATGGGGTACTTTTTCGGGCACTACTATACACACCCCCCTATTACTAACTACACCCCCCCCCTCCTCTCACATAACTTACAGGTGGGGCCTGCGTGGGACCGACAGTTTCCTCTCACAAGGGGGGGTGTGGTTAGTAATAGGGGGGTGTGTATAGAATGGGACTACTTTTTCATATAAACCATGTATAAAACTATAAGGGTGATACTATACACACCCCCCTCTATTACTTTCTACACCCCCCTCCTCTCACATACTTATAGGTGGGGCCTGCGTGGGACCGACAGTTTTCCTCTCACAAGGGGGGTGTAATCAGGAGATAGGGGGGGTGCGAATAGAATGAGCCAACTAAACTATAAACTTACAAAAAAATGATGTTGATGTTTTTGTTTGTTATAATTATTGCAACTTATTAGGTATGCATTTTTACAGTGACAAGTATCACGTGTTGGGTTTTGGATACGAAATAATTTTTTATCTAACTTTTTTTTTAATAAGTTGAGTGGCCTATGTGCACATATGTACCAAATCCACTCAGCAAATTCAATTATTCAAAAACATTGGACGTACTATTCGGTTTAAGTATTGCTCAATGCTCATCTTTCCCTAAATACTCACTCGACTTATTTTTGTTTGAAAAGGATTGGAAATTAATGTCTACATCGACGCTTTGTTGCGGTAAACTTTACATATCTGAGGCACGAAACAAGTTGGCTCTGGAGTCGATTGAACGAGCCGCCAAACAATTTCCCGATGCCCCCATTGTGAACGAGTTTAAAGACGAGACTTACAACAGGGTTGGATACACCCTTGTCTCCTTATCATCAGATTCTTTGAAGAATGCGGTTTTCTCAATGGCGAAAGCAGCTTATGAAGTCATTGATCTTGACTTGCATACTGGAAGTCATCCTCGCCTCGGCGTCGTTGACCATATTTGTTTCCATCCTTTGGCTGCAACATCTCTTGAACAAGTTGCCACTATTGCTAGAGCTATAGCTAAGGAAGTTGGCTCCATGCTTAAAGGTTTGCTTCATTACTTTCTTACCTACTTTTAAGGTTATATATATGTAAATTGTTTGCTAATGTTTGCGTTGGCGGAGCTGATCGTTTGTTAAAAAATCAAAAGTTAATACCCCCATGACTTTGTGTAAACGTATTTAACCCTTTATTATATCTTTAACTAAAACTATTAGACCATGCGTAGTCGTTAAATTAATAATGCCCCCACCCTGGGGCATTTTCTGCCATGTGGCAGTCCAGTCAGCATGGGAGCATTATTGGGCGTTATTGCAAAAGTGCCGTAGTGAGAATAATGCCAAATAACGCCCCTTCCAATCATTACACAATTATTTTTTTTAATTAAAAACTTAAAATACTGCATTAAATAAAAAAAATACAATACTAGAAATAAAAAAACCAGAAAAAAGTAAAAAAAAAAATTACTTGCCAAAATCTAATTAAAAGTAATTAAAACTTTAGGGACTGAAATGTAAAATCCTTTTTTTAAGGACTTTTAAAGTTTAAATCTTTTTTTTATATACACTCAAAATGCAGGGACTGAAATGAAAAATCACCTTCTTCTTCCTTTCACCCACAAAACCCGCCTGCAACTTAAACTTCAAGAAAAACCATTGCCAAAATTTAATTAAAACTAATTTCTTTTGTTTTTTTTAATTAAAACTAAGTATACAGATGGCAAGGTTCTATTGGGCAAAGAAATCAAGTTTAGGCGTGTTTCAAAAAACGCAGGCCGGGTTTTTTTGTCGAATAACGCCGGATAACGCCCAGGGGGCGGTCCTGGGGCGTGATTGGGCAATTTTTTTAAAGAAAACGTCCAACTACGGGTGGTCTTAGTACTATGTGACTTTCTGTGTAAACCACATGGCTAACTATGTATTCTGAAATTATACTTTTTTTATTAGTTTTTAATTCTTTATTATATCTTTAACTAAAACGACAAAGGTTTGAAGGGTTCCACATATAAATTATATTCCTTATACATAAACAATCAAATAAAAATAGAATATATCTAGGAATATAGATAGTATGTTGCAGATGGGAATTGAAGAAGAAAATATGGGATTTGAATTGTAGCCATTATCTGAAAAATTAGACTAATAATTATGGGGCCGATTATAGTGAGGCGATTCATTAATTTTCGCAAAATAAAAATAAATCAGTGGAGCTATTAAATATTTCGCATAAGGCCTGTATTCTAACTTTATTAGTGTTAAAGATGACATGACAAGTTAACATTACTTTCAAAGTTCAAACCACTCCCGCCCCATGTTAAGGGGTGTTTGTGTACTAGTGTTGATCCGCCAATGAATGTTTGTAACCATGGGCTGGGCTGCAGTCCCTTGCTACACATATGGAGCGGCTCGTAAAGACCAAAGATCGCTGGATGCAGTCAGGAGGGAACTCGGCTACTACAAGCCGAATGCAAGTGGCCAACAATGGTCAGGTGGGTTACAGTCAGCAGTTCTACCACTTGAACCAGATGAAGGTCCAGCCCAAGTGGTCAAAGCCAAGGGTGTGGTTGTGATAGGAGCAACCAAATGGGTGGATCACTACAACGTGCCTGTGTTCTGCAGCGACATTGGTACGGTTGGCAGAATTGCAAGGAGGGTAAGTGGAAGAGGCGGTGGGCTTGCATCTGTTCAGTCACTGGCTCTGGTTCATGATAATAACGTTATAGAGGTGGCTTGTAAAATGCTTGAACCAAGTGAGGTTGGTGGTGAGCAAGTTCAGGGTTTGGTTGAAGAGCTAGGAGCACAGGCTTGTGTGAAAGTTGGGAAAGGGTATTTCACTGATGTATCTCCTGATGCCATTGTTCAAACCTACTTTAAGTTGACTTCTTCCTCTTGATAAACTTGTCAAATCGGATAATTGTTGAATTGAAATCGTCATTGTGGTTTCATGTTTTCGGCTGGATAATAAAATTTTATTAATTAATGTCACCCTCAAATTTTTAGTTAATATTTTCGGTTGAAGTGTTATATCCACAAATATGTATGCATGTAATACATCAACTTTAAAATATAAAATCTAAACATGATGATATGCACATGTGTTTCCTAATGCAAAAGCAAAATCCTCAGTGTACTGTGTTGAAAATATATTATTGAAAATAAGTTTTTCACTAATTTTACAATATATAATTGTATGAATAAGTTGTGGTTTTGATCGTCGTGGTTTAGTGGTTATTGTTATATTTTACAAAATCTAAATGTCTTGAAATTTATATACTAAAGTTTTTATTTTATTGCGGTTTTAGTCTACCACACTAACTCCATCCAACTTATAGTTAATTCATGGTCACATGAGAGGAATTGATGCAGTTTTGGAAGCGATCAAATGGCTCAAGAACGATTAGTTAATCAAAGACTGATAAACGAACCAAAGGTTCCAAGAACAAAGTTTTTTTATAATAATCAAATCAAAAACCAACTAACAATAAACCCTAAAACCCCTATTTATGCTAAACTATCAAAGAGATAAATATGGAAATCAAAATTCAAATAAATATTAAAATAATATTCGTAGATATCCCTGCATCATACTCCCCGTCTTCGAAAAAAACTCGTCCTCGAGTTTTGCCATAGGATCAAAGCCTCCTGGATCAAAAGGAATATTGAATTGTCTCTTGTTTGCTATCAACTTGATCATCTCAAATGGTCCAGCTCCCATATTTGCCACTTTTTTGTTTGTTTGCAACCCAATAGCATTAGACATATCTTTTTGTGGCCCATGAAAAGTTTTATACGGACTAACAGACATCATTGATGGACTCACCCTATCTGGCCCACCACTTGAATTAAAAATGTCATGAGATTCAGTCATATTTTTCATTCCACTAATGTTATTCGATTTTCCGAATATTTTATGCATCTTATATGAGTCATGCATGCACCCACTAAATTTGTCAATAATCTCCAACTTTTGAGCAACAATAATATTTGTTTGTTTTTTTGTTTATCGTCGATATTAACACATCTCCAATTAAAGCATCACTCATCTCATCTTTAATTTGACTTTTCAAATTCAAAGAATATCCCACTAATTCCATATTATCAGCAATTTCAATATTTCCATTATTTTGAAATTTAAAATTCCTAGGATATCCAACTTTATTCAATTCCATATTTACCCGATCTTTTGATGAAGTTTCCAAAATCCGAGAACGACAGCCATCTAGAACACCGCCACCATTAGGCACGACATCTCCATCAGAAACCACCGCATTACCATCAGACGTTACCTCATTTTCTTCTAACTCATCCCCGCATGTGCAACCGAATGACCACCCATAGCATTCGGATAACCACCCGTGACCACCGTAAAATCATAATCAGAATCTGTATTTCTATAAAAATAATTAATCAAACCTGATGAATTCTCAAGCTTGTTTGTGGCCTTCTTTTCTTCATTTTCTCGGTCGGTAACACCATTAATAGCCCGTTGCACCCAAAAATACTCATCTTCATCGTGGTGCATCCCATCTTCATCAAACTTGGGTCCATCTTGCGATACACCCTCTTGATAGGTTGGTTCAAAGAACCAGTGTGGATGACGGCTAAACGGCTGCTGCTCTCCGTCGCCACCTTCGTCCCTGACGATGGTGCTCGACTCGGTTTCCGTCTGGCACGTATCCTGTTGCAACTCGAGGCGTCGGATCCTTAGTCGGAGCCGTTAAATCTCTTGTTGCAACTCGAGATCTCGGAATCGTCGCTTGAGTCGTTCGATGATCTCTACATCCCGTGGGTCACGCTTCCCAATCTCGTTGCCTCGTCCGGCGAATCTACGATCATGGTTGAATCGATCTTCACGAGCACGTGAATTACAAATGTTTTTGTCGATGCCTCGGTCGGCGATTCTGCGGGTAGGATGTCTGTCTTCTCCACGAGCACGTGATTCGGGACCATCTCTGTCGTTGCCTCGGTCGGCGATTCTACAGGCATAAGAGTAATCACTATCACGTTGAGCCATTTGAAAACCAAAGCTCTGATACCAACTGATGCAGTTTTGGAAGCGATCAAATGGCTCAAGAACGATTAGTTAATCAAAGACTGATAAACGAACCAAAGGTTCCAAGAACAAAGTTCTTTTATAATAATCAAATAAAAAACCAACTAACAATAAACCCTAAAACCCCTATTTATGCTAAACTATCAAAGAGATAAATACGGAAATCAAAATTCAAATAAAAATTAAAATAATATTCGTAGATATCCCTGCATCAGGAATGTGTTGGGTATTATCAACGTGGTGGACGAAAACCGCGATAACATTTGAATTTTGTAAAGGGTAAATTACTTTTTGATTCCCTGTGTTTTATAGGTTTTAACAACTTAAGTCCAAAATCAAAATGTGGTTATATGGACTCAGGGCGTTAAACATTTTGATTTTGGACTCAAGTGGTTAAAACCCTCAAAACACATGGACTCAAAAAGTAATTTACCCTTTTGTAAAATGTAGCAATAACCACTAAACCACAGGGATCAAAACCGCAATTTACTCTTATTGCTATATTTAAAAAAATCCAAATGTTATTGTGGTTTTGGTCTACCACATTGGTAATACCCAACACATGTCTCTCATGTGTTCTGGAATTAACTATAAGTTGGAGGGAATTAGTGTGATGGACCAAAACTACAATAAAATAGAAATTTTGTTATGTAAATTGCAAGACATTTAGATTTTGTAAAATATAACAATACTAAACCACAAGGATCAAAATCGCAATTTACTCTAATTGTATTTATATGAGTTATATAGATAATTGATGTGAAAGTTTCACAAGCGAACTAAACCACGTCGAAATCGAAGTTGAGATAAATGGAATATCGATGCTTGAAGTTGAGTTGTTGATAATTGTATTTCACTGTTTTTTTACATTAAAAATTGTATTTATGAGTTATATAGATAATTATTTTGTCAAAACGTTTTATACAATTTAGAGGGGAGTACTTTCTAATTCTTTTACCATCACCAACTTGATATTTTTATTTTTCCACATAAATCGAAAACATCTGAACCTGGTGTAACCTCGGGCGTGTGTGTCATTTCCGGTAGTACATATATTGTTCTGGTTGTTGTACCTGGGAGATAGACGCCTCCGTCTAAGAAGAGACGCGAAGTCTATTTTAAGGGACGCGTGTCAAACATCAACCTCAACCACAACCGTCAATGACTAATTATTTATTCTAGGAGCGGAGGTTCATGCAATAAGGGGTGCGGTTGAAGTTCTCCAAAGACATTGGCTTGAATCAGTTGGGTAAATAAATTTGTACTATATATTCTTTGTTCATTTAGTTTTGTAAGCCGTATTTTACTAGTCATTTCCTACGAATAATGAGGGTATTGTTTTTATTTTTTATTATTTTTTAACAAAAAGTGAACATACTTTCTATAGCATGTACAATTGTACATGAGTATTGTCCAAGTGACACGACAAGGACGTCACTTGATGTTTATCACTTATATACAAATGTGCATTAGCATAAATATTGTAGTGATTAGCATAAATGGTGTAGTGATGATGGCAATAATGGCCTTCTTAGCATTTGTGCATTGGCATACATAGTGTAGTATCGATGACCATAATGGTGTTCAGCATTTCTTTGTTTCGACGGAAAGGAGTCAAGAGGACGGTTCAGGTATAAACATAGTAGCGACGTAGACAACTAAGACAAGATCGATAACAACTTAACTATCACTGAAGAAAAGCCATAACCACAAGCTAGATTTTTTTTTTACTTTGGTCCTCATTGTTTATTCTACAATAACACATTTAATCTTTTCTCTAACAATGACAATTCTGTTAAATTTATGCAAAAAAAATCATTATACCGCTTTACCTAACACATAAATTTAATTATATAATTGATTATTCTGAAACTAGGCCCTCTAAGCGATTCCCCTTATGTGACTTCATTGTCGCCTACCGAAACCAATAAATGGTCATACACATGAATATATAATTGGTTCTCATCAACATAGAATTGGGTTGAATTGATCCAGTATAGAAAAAAATATCATAATTAGTTCACTGTTCACCCACTATATTTCTTTTTGTTGGCTACTAACGAAAGGTGGAGGTGACAACAGAGACAAGAAGGGTGGAATTGGCGGCAAAGATACCAACAACGATAACATTGTAGGTGGTGCCTAAGCGGTGAAGTAGGTGGTGGAGTATATTTAGTAGCGACGGTGTAGGCAACGTCTGTGATGGTGAGCGATGAACAGTATATGGTGGTGACATACGATGTCAATGGGCGGTTTTGGTCTATGTTTTAAGTTTTTAAGTTTTATATGAGTGGCTCCATTTTAACAGTTATGTAGTTCTAGTAAATTCAAGCTAACACATTTTAGGCCATGCGCATTGGGCATTACAGGGGCGTGAAAGAGCTTGATAACGCCTGATTGATAGGTTTTGGGATGTAATTTAGATGTGTTAAATGTTAGGTTTTATGAGGCTTGAGTGTTTAATTGCGTGGAATAAAGTAACTATGCAAGATTGTTATTTTGTAGGTTAAACATGAGGATTGGATGCGTTTGTGAAAGCATAAAGGAGTTGGATATGAAAGGAATGGAAGATCATAGGATTAGAAGGCTAAACACGAATATTGCGAGCTATTAGGAAGGTTCAAGAGGCTTGGAACACAAGAAAAAAGAGAAAAATCAAATGAAACAGAAACTCACCTGAGTACGTTACGCCCACCAGAGTAGCTTACGCTAGCCACCAAATGTAAACAAACATAAACTGCTGAACGTAAGCTACATCGGCGACGTAGCTTACGCTGGGTGTCAGACGGGAAAGTAATTAAAGGGCCGAAAATTAGGATTTTGCTACCGTTTTTCATTGTAGACGGCAATTAGCTATTCCAATGACAATTGGAGCAATTTTGAGGCTTCTTCCACGATCCCAAACCATTCAATCAAGTTCCTTGGTGACTATTGGCAGCCTGAGGGTTTAAAAAAAAAAAAGAGTTAATTACTGTTTTCGTCCCTGTGGTTTGTCAAAAATCACTATTTCAGTCCATTAGTTTAAAAATTGCGATTTAAGTCCCTGTGGTTTCACTTTCGTAACAATCTCAGTCCACCTCGTAACCATTTCAGGCCCTGTATTTAACAGAATAATGGATTGAAATGGTTATGAAAGTGAAACCACAGGGACTGAAATGGTTAAGAAAGTGAAACAACAGGGACTGAAATCGCAATTTTTAAAGAAATGGAGTGAAATAGTGATTTTTTGACAAACCATAGAGACGAAAACAGTAATTAACTCAAAAAGAAATAACAGAAACCAACCACTTTCTACATACGAAATACCTAAAGTGCCCTTTGTTGTTATATATAGTAATTGTAAGGGGGTGTTTGGTAGGGATGAGTATGGTACCCGTTCGGTACCTAACCGGTACCGGAACCGAAAATCCTCAAAAGTGGGTACCGGTATCGGTACGGACCGGTACCGAAAATGTCAAAAGTCAGTACCAAATCGGTACCGAAAATGTACCCGGTTTAGTAAATTTGGTACCGGTACCGGTACCCGGTACCATTTGCTCATCCCTAGTGTTTGGCTTAGCTTTTCAAACCTTCTTGTGACTTTTTGGAAAAATTAATAAGTCACAATGAAGTAATTTATTGACTTTTCCTCTCACATGTACCCCCAAACCCAAACATTATTTAACTTTTTTATAATAAGATATAATAAGTTATTTTTTTTTTTTTGAAACTAGAACTTCATTAACAAACCACCAAACCCGAAGACCGGGCCGGCACAAACAAACAGACACCAAAAATTACATAATTACAAATTTACACCAGTTACTCCACTCAATCGACCGAAAACGAGATCTATGTTTGAACCAAAAAAAGCTCATGGACCTTAACTCGCTGAACACTTCTCCCACATAAGCCCGCGAACCCGAAAAGACCACTTTATTCCTAGCACTCCAAATACACCAACAAGCGGATATGATGATGCCTTGGAGAACCATCGATTCCAAGCACCCCAATCTACAAAATTTATGGATTTCCAATAAGTCTTTCATCGAGAACGCGAAAATCGAAGGAATACGACACCATCTACTAACTTTTTGCCAAATCGAATCCGCAAACTGGCATGAAATAAAAAGGTGGATAACCGACTCGTCAACATCTCCGCAAAGGGGGCAAGGGGCCACTTGGTTAACAATACTCCTAGAAAAGAGCGCGTCATAAGTCGGGACACGATTCAATTCAAGTCTCCAAGCGAGAATATTACACTTCGCCGGGACCCATCTACACCAATCAAGAACGAAGAAGTTCGGATCACATCTACCACGAGAGATGATGTATTTAGCCGATTTTACCGAGAAAATACCCGCAGCATCCCCCAGCCATTTCCATTTATCTCTGCCGACCCCAAGGGAGAAGGAAGAAAGTAAAGTAGAAAGAGAAGCCAGCTCTTGGACCTCCGCATCTGTTTCCGGCTCATGTCTCCAAAGCCAAGTAACATCCCCAGACAACCGATCATACACCGAGCAATTTTTGACAACTTCTAGCCGAAAGAGGTGGGGAAACATCTCTTTAAGAGAAGAGTCGGATAACCAAGGATCCAGCCAAAAGAGAATATCCATACCCGATGCGACCACTCCATTGAAAAAACTCCGTAAGGGTTTATTCTCCACAAGCGGTTTACTAATCGACTTGCAAATGTTGACCCAAACCCCTTTCACAGCTTTGTTACAAGGCAAGAACGCCCACTCCGAACGACCCGAGTGAATAGCATTGATGACATTGACCCATAAGCTATCGGGTTCGTTTTTGAACCTCCATCCCCATTTACTTAGCAAAGCCAAGTTAATATCCATCAGTTTGCTCAAACCCAGACCTCCAGCTTTCTTAGGAAGAGTGACCCTATCCCACGCCACCCAATGAGTTTTCCTCACATTGGACGAGCCGCCCCATAAAATTTTTTTAATAATGCTTTCCAAATCCTTGATGACCTTCACAGGAGCTTTATAAAGGGACATAAAATACAAAGGCAAGCTTTCAAGAACTGATCGAATTAAAGTAACCCTTCCTCCTAAAGACAATAAAGCAGCCTTCCATAAAGATAAACGTTTCTCGAAAATATCATAAACCGGTCTCCAATTGTTGATACGATTCATATTAGCACCGACCGTTAACCCTGGATATTTAAAAGGAATAGAATCGACCTTACACCCGATCCAAGCCGCCATCTCCTCAATTTCCTCGTTCAAAATACCAATGCCGAATATACTAGACTTGTTGAGATTGATCTTCAAGCCCGAGCACACATGAAAACAACGCAAAATCCTGATGACGTTGGAGATATTCTCTTTGTTCCATTCCCCCATAATCATAGCGTCATCAGCAAAAAACAAATGAGAAATACTAGAGTTAAGATCGGGAAGATTGATACCTTTAAAAACGTTGACCTCGCAAGCCTTTTTAAATAAACAAGAGAGAGCCTCCATGTAACGTCCGTATTTGCGTCTAGAAGAAATGACATCCAAAAGACGCTAGAAAACATAAACTTTTAAAATGTACGAATCTTTCACAACCTAAAAGGTAAAAACGCTAGTAACAATAACACATGAATTTAACAAAATTTGGGCATGACCCGTCCGTAAAACGAGTATGCCCCTGTTTTAACCACAATCAAAACAATATCATTCTACAAGAGACTACTAAAACTAAAACATCAAGTACTTAAAGGCGTTTTACCAACAATTTGTACAAAAAGTATTTTGACCCAAAACATTAACATAAGCTAGCGGAAGCGCTTGGTAAGACATATTTTGATCATGTGCTCGCTCCATTTCGCCGAGTCGCCTAAGTTGAGGATTTACCTACATTCAATGACAAGACTTCAAAAGTTAGCCGTAATTCTCATTTAACTCAATGTAACATCATATTATCTTCATTCGTTTATATGCTTTCATTATTCTTACGCATTCGATTTACCCAATTAAATGGGTAATGGCATATACCCTCATAATGAGGTTCAAGCTTATCACTTACGACCCGGTGATATCGGGTTAATTGCTTTCAACATAAATCTTTCTTTTCCATCCGTATAACGGATTAAACTTCAAGCATTTGTCATAGCATTCATGACCACCCATTCAAAACGGGTAGTAGCTTATTCTTACTCGACTTGTTCAGCTAGAACTTGTCGACTAGCATAGCTTATCATAACTTTCATTATCATATCCAAATCCGCAAGGGATTTTCTAACTACTTACTAATCACCATAAACATTTTAACAAGGACTGTTTACATGGAAACTAACAAAGATTAAGTAAGTTTTTGTATGCGAATGATCATACAACCCAACACTAAAATTTAATTAGCAAACCATCATTCGTAGATCTACATGAAAGGAGAATTAAGTTCATATGAACTTACCGCGATCTTGAGATGTTTGTGCCTTCGAGTGACTTGCGCCTTCTTCCTTCTTCGCGCCTATAAGTCATAATCTCATACTTTAGCTTTCATAAACATTACTTACACAATCCTTTTAGTACGTTATAGCGTCTACTAATCACATACATCATTATCATAAAGAAATTGCATCTTCCTAACAAGTATTCATGTAAAAACCACAACTGAGCTCACTTAGGCATTTCATCGAACACATTGTGTGCGTATTACTAATTTAGCACAATGTACAAGCATTCTAAACACAATTTCCATAGTTTACTCATTGATTAACATAAACATCTCTAACTTGGAAATTTATCATCCTAAACATGAATACCTAGTTCTTAATTAATTATTCATAACAATTTCATCAATCAACAATCAAATTAACATGTAGAACTTCACAATTTCTAACCTTCACTTGACATGTAAGTGGGTTTTTGCCCTAATCATACTCACATTCGAAATTTAGCATCTATTGATGTCTAAACATTCATAGCAACCATAAATCATACTAGATTTTGTATTACATTCACGAATTACACTATACCCACATAACCAAACATCATTAAATCAGGAAATTTCACTTACTTGAGATCAAGAACACTTAGATAATCGAAGTTCCTGGCTCATGTATTCGATTAACCTCTATTTTCCCTTTCAATTTGATGGATTTAGAAGGTTAGGGTTTAGTTTTCTTCTGGGTCTCTCTCCCTCTCTCGTTCGTACGCACACAGCCAGGAACACACTGGCCTTTTTTTTTATTAATTTTTCATTACACCTTTACACTTTTAGTCCCTTGTCTTTTAATACATGTCACATTCTTTCTTTTCACATTAACTAGGTTACCTTTCCTTTGGTTAACTTAGTTACATACATATATTTTAAACTTACTTTCATTTTCTTACGGTACCGTTTAATAGTTACCATTTTTCTGTTATTTATCAACACAAAAACAAATATAATATTATTTTATATCATACGAAATTTGGGGTGTTACAAGTCTACCCCCCTTAAAAGAGGTTTCGTCCCCGAAACCTTTCTCATTCCAACTAGACCAATTTTACCCTTACTTTTTCATCTATTCATTCACGATGCCTACTACACATAGATGCAATCGGGATCTTGGCAAAAGTTTCATTCATGCATAAACATATTTGTACACATTGTCCCTCCGTTCTTAAATTAAGTAAATTACTTTCATAATCACATATAAGTTAGAATCTGATCCAGAGCTCTTATTAGTGTCATTTTTACTTTATAATGCTAGTTCCTAGCATACATCATCACTAGCGGTTCGTTCATTGAAATTTTTATTCCAAATGTATACTATTGGTCGTACAAGCCTATGTTTACGGCTTGTTTCTATCTTTCTAGTCAAACATAACATATTCATACATTTGCTAATTAAAAAAAATAAATGGATTTATTTCATTCCACTCACGTATCATACACGATATAATTCCTTATTGTAACCATGAGAAAACCCTACCATCCCATTACTAACATTCTTCTTAATTATTTTCTTGTTCATATGAGGGCTTAGCATAGCATTATACGTATACTATAAACATTTAATGATTTTGTGGTACTAATACAAAGCTACCCACTTCCTAATTGCTTTTTCATACTTAATACGAGTATGAGGTATCATTCTACGGTTACTACTGTCACTTGAACTAATCACAAGTTTTGAGTTTAGCCTTAATTTTAATCCTTCGCACACTTTATTATTAGTTACTTGCATGAACTACTTATGATAACAACTAGGTATGTTGTGTACGAGCACCATACGATCATCTAACTAATTCAGCTCAAACTTTCATTTAAGGCCTTTAGATCTCCCTCTTAATGACATTCATACCTTCTCACACTGACCGTTACAGGTCGATCATTGTATACCATACCATAATTATTCTACCATTCATTTTGTTCATACTTACAAATAAATCTACGGATTCTTATCATTAATCAAGAATTGAACATTTTACTAACCTCGCCTTTAATGCATAAGTCGGTTATCCGTGCGCCGGATCGATCTGCTTCTTTATATGTACCCTCCGTACCAGACTTGGTCTCATTCATTCATGAAATATGCTCCCACTCGTGGGCATCCTTCTACTAGCTTCATTACTAACATCTCACTAAGAATTCCATCATATTTATCTATAACTAAACAGTTAGCACATAACCCTTCATAACTGCGTCCTGCGGGGTGTTTGTTCGCCCATTGCCTCTTTCACAATTTTCTTACGTACATGCTAAAATATATCATACATTCCATTTCTTACATACAATCCTTTCTTTTTATTGGTTATTTCTCCAACTTTCGCAGTTTGACCTTTCAAGGTTAGACTAACACCCCCCCTCACCTATTAGTAATAAACTTTGACAAACCAAACATTAAATACCGGGTTCAAATGGCGATCGCCGTTTGACCCGTATAACTTATTTGAGTTTGGTGCTTAATTAATTTTTTTTTATTCTTACTTGTTTAATCCGTCTTCACTTACGGATTTGAACTTTTAATTTATTATCTTTCATTCTTACATGGTTGAATCAATTTCTCAGATTCAAACATTTTCCTCCGAACCTTTCTTTCTTCTGCCATATCATTTACCATGTAATTTCTTATGAATCGTTTCCGTATTAATCTTCTACATTCAACTTCAAGTGTTGGGTCCTAACACTTAATTCCATGTCCTAATTCATGTAGCGCGTTTCAACGCGACACTCTACATCCTATTTCTAGTGGTGTTCTCACCCTTCTTTCTTAAGTTTGTTTTACATTCAATCGCAGGCTTATACTTTTCATTCTTATCTTTCTTTCTTTTATTGATCCGATCCTTTAAGAATCGTTAGACCCCTTATTACTAGCTTGACTGGACATAAGTGAGATGATTCTCGTGTTTTTCTCGAGCTTCGGTCAATATATGACCATCCCTTACATACCATTTCCATTTGTTCGTTCACCGTATTTGGTGTTAATTCACCTACGTTCTCTAACATGTCTCTTACTAATGAGTATCCTACATTACACGTTGCATTCTTACGTAATGTTTCCAAAAATTTGTAAATAATTATTATTTACTGACTTCTACGATTTGACCTTTTAAAGTTCATCACACTTAGTACTTATTGTTGTACGCGTTGTACTTACTTTCAATTCGAACATATTATATAATGTCTTTAGCTAACATCTCAACTAATATTCTTTCCATACCTTTCATATTATTATTACATTCAAAATATTGTTAGCTTATGTGAGCATACATACTATTATTCATTTTCTTTTTGTTTATACAAAATTTGACTTGTATAAACGAGACATTTATTATCAGTTATCTCATTTCCAATCCATACCACTAAACTTATCGTCAAGCATAATACGTATATTACTTAATACATAACGCATTAACTTTTTACTTTAACATTTGCGTCTAAAGGGTCATTCCATGATATTCCTATATTGTTGACTTTTAGTTAGTCACTGTTTTGCTTACACACTTCAAACTTTTGAACATGTGTTCATCTAAATATGATAGACCACAATATTAATGCTCTACGTATCTCATACATACAATTTACGTAATCCTCCAAACAATACACATGTATACATTCACCTGCGCGTACCTTCTCATGCTAATGCTTCACGATTCTACAAATAATAATTATCATTCAAGTTAACTATATAACATAATTCTAACACATTCTTTTACTAATAAGCTCGTATGATTTGCATTTGGCTCATATTCGCCTCTTAATCATAACAAGGCAAATCATTAAATACACATAAGCATCACACCATTCGTGTACATGGTACAAGCCTCTAATGCATAATTCTATCAAAGCATACATTCATCAGAATTTTCATACGAATTCCATCTAACTCACATTCTTCAAATTATTTTCACCACTATTCTCATCATCATTTTTTTTATATTCATTTATTAACAATTCCGGTTCCTTCACATATCTAAGTACTTCAGTCTATATCTACTTCCTTTATTATTCATTATCATACGTTTCCAACTCCACTTTATACGTTCGTCATTCATTTCATGCCATCCCATACGTTACATTCGACTTTTATAAATTTTACTTTATCGCCAACGATCTACATAAATTTACATAACTTATTATATCTTCTAATAACTTGGTAGGAACATAAGACGGGCATTTCTGAGAAGTATGGAAACTTAAATTATATTTCACAAGCTTTCAATACTTCATAATTCATTAGTCCGTATTTACTTCATTCGCATTCTTAGATTTTAAACTTTACGCATCTCTTAAACTTTCATCATTCGTTCGTGCCTTTCAACATATTACTTTCGACTTTTATACATTTCCTTCTATCGTAACCACTAGTCGTGGTTACATATATCTTTCAGGCCTTGTATAGAGCCTAAACGAACATTTAATAGACCTTCGGACGGTTTGGAAACTCAAAATACGAAAAGCAAAACAAAACAAAAACCCCCAGCGGACTCGGTTTCCACTAGCCGTCGGCGACGGCATCATACCCCGTCGGCGACGGGCTTCGTAAATGGGTGTTGCCCACAATGTCCGTAGACAGAAAGATAGGCCGTCGGCAAGCATGAGGGCGTCGGCGACGGCTCACAGCCCGTCGGCGACGGCCCTTGAAGAAAAATATGAAGTTTGTGGAAATTTCGCCCAGACACAGCTGTGTTGATTATCTGAGTATAATGTCACACAGCTGTGTCAGCCTTACCACACACCCTGATCTCAGCAATAAGCATCAATGGTCCACACAGCTGTGTCACCTAACGACACAACTGTGTGCTGCGCCAGATCTGATATAACCTAATGTTTAACTTCCATTATTACTACTCCACATACTTTTACTTAAATATTTATCATAAACACACTACACATACTTGTACTAAACAAAAACTTAAAATTTTACCTCATTGGCGACCTTGGAGCGAGCACACTTTTGAACGAGCCGTCGGTTTGAGTTCAAGCATCACCTCATATGCTCGAATCCCTCAAACCTTGGCTCTGATACCAACTTGTAACGTCCGTATTTGCGTCTAGAAGAAATGACATCCAAAAGACGCTAGAAAACATAAACTTTTAAAATGTACGAATCTTTCACAACCTAAAAGGTAAAAACACTAGTAACAATAACACATGAATTTAACAAAATTTGGGCATGACCCGTCCGTAAAACGAGTATGCCCCTGTTTTAACCACAATCAAAACAATATCATTCTACAAGATACTACTAAAACTAAAACATCAAGTACTTAAAGGCGTTTTACCAACAATTTGTACAAAAAGTATTTTGACCCAAAACATTAACATAAGCTAGCGGAAGCGCTTGGTAAGACATATTTTGATCATGTGCTCGCTCCATTTCGCCGAGTCGCCTAAGTTGAGGATTTACCTACATTCAATGACAAGACTTCAAAAGTTAGCCGTAATTCTCATTTAACTCAATGTAACAACATATTATCTTCATTCGTTTATATGCTTTCATTATTCTTACGCATTCGATTTACCCAATTAAATGGGTAATGGCATATACCCTCATAATGAGGTTCAAGCTTATCACTTACGACCCGGTGACATCGGGTTAATTGCTTTCAACATAAATCTTTCTTTTCCATCCGTATAACGGATTAAACTTCAAGCATTTGTCATAGCATTCATGACCACCCATTCAAAACGGGTAGTAGCTTATTCTTACTCGACTTGTTCAGCTAGAACTTGTCGACTAGCATAGCTTATCATAACTTTCATTATCATATCCAAATCCGCAAGGGATTTTCTAACTACTTACTAATCACCATAAACATTTTAACAAGGACTGTTTACATGGAAACTAACAAAGATTAAGTAAGTTTTTGTATGCGAATGATCATACAACCCAACACTAAAATTTAATTAGCAAACCATCATTCGTAGATCTACATGAAAGGAGAATTAAGTTCATATGAACTTACCGCGATCTTGAGATGTTTGTGCCTTCGAGTGACTTGCGCCTTCTTCCTTCTTCGCGCCTATAAGTCATAATCTCATACTTTAGCTTTCATAAACATTACTTACACAATCCTTTTAGTACGTTATAGCGTCTACTAATCACATACATCATTATCATAAAGAAATTGCATCTTCCTAACAAGTATTCATGTAAAAACCATAACTGAGCTCACTTAGGCATTTCATCGAACACATTGTGTGCGTATTACTAATTTAGCACAATGTACAAGCATTCTAAACACAATTTCCATAGTTTACTCATTGATTAACATAAACATCTCTAACTTGGAAATTTATCATCCTAAACATCAATACCTAGTTCTTAATCAATTATTCATAACAATTTCATCAATCAACAATCAAATTAACATGTAGAACTTCACAATTTCTAACCTTCACTTGACATGTAAGTGGGTTTTTGCCCTAATCATACTCACATTCGAAATTTAGCATCTATTGATGTCTAAACATTCATAGCAACCATAAATCATACTAGATTTTGTATTACATTCACGAATTACACTATACCCACATAACCAAACATCATTAAATCAGGAAATTTCACTTACTTGAGATCAAGAACACTTAGATAATCGAAGTTCCTGGCTCATGTATTCGATTAACCTCTATTTTCCCTTTCAATTTGATGGATTTAGAAGGTTAGGGTTTAGTTTTCTTCTGGGTCTCTCTCCCTCTCTCGTTCGTACGCACACAGCCAGGAACACACTGGCCTTTTTTTTTATTAATTTTTCATTACACCTTTACACTTTTAGTCCCTTGTCTTTTAATACATGTCACATTCTTTCTTTTCACATTAACTAGGTTACCTTTCCTTTGGTTAACTTAGTTACATACATATATTTTAAACTTACTTTCATTTTCTTACGGTACCGTTTAATAGTTACCATTTTTCTGTTATTTATCAACACAAAAACAAATATAATATTATTTTATATCATACGAAATTTGGGGTGTTACACTCCATGACCACAACAAAAAGAAAGGGAGAGATCGGATCCCCTTGCCTCATGCCTTTACTACAACCGAACTCGAAAGTTGGCGAGCCATTCACCAACACTGACGCTCTAGCCGAAGCTAAAATACCCGAAATCCAGCCGCACCATTTCTCCCCGAATCCCATCTGATGTAGAATATCCACGACAAAAGCCCAATTCACATTATCGTATGCTTTCTCGAAATCAACTTTGAGGAAGAAAACCTGTTTTTTATTCTTTCTGGACCAAGAATGTAATTCGTTAATGATCATTGGCCCATCCAGAATGAGCTTACCACCAAGAAAAGCCGATTGAGAATTAGAAACAACGTCGTTTAAAACCGGTTTCAGCCTATTCGCAAGCACTTTGGACACCACTTTATTGATAACACCGACCAAACTGATAGGACGATAGTCACACAATCCCGATGGGTCCCTCTTCTTAGGAATCAAAGCAATAAAAGCTGACCCGCAACCCTTGCTTAACTTTCCAGACGTGAAAAAAGCATCCAAAATGTTAACTAAATCGGACTCGAATAGATCCCAAAAATGAGTAAAAAATCTGAAATTGAAACCATCGGGTCCAGGGGCCCGATCCTTACCGCATTCGAAGACCGCTGCCTTAATCTCTTCCTTAGAAAACCGAGACTCTAAAGAATCCGCAGTGGACGAGGGAATTTGCTTCAAAAGGTTGCATATCAGTTTAGGCCGACAACCGTCCTCTTCCACGAATTTATCTCTGAAAAAACGGAAAACCTCCTTCTTCACGAGAGACGGATTGGAAGTCCAAATCCCATTAACTTCAAGGCCATGGATCGAGTTACTTGCTATCCTGTTGTTAATCATCGCGTGGAAAAACTTAGAATTTTCATCTCCATCTTTAGCCCATTTAATGCGGGATCTCTGTTTAAGATCCAAAAGTTTGGACACTTCCGCCTCACGAATGATTTTCTTGTTCTCATTAAAGATCCATTCTTCATCCTCATCCAAATCTCTATGTTTAAGAATAGATTCAAAAATCTCGTATTCAGATTTAGCGGTCTCCAGATCCTCTCCTTCCTTACGAGTCAATTCGTCTTTCCATATTCTCAAACGATCCCTTATGAAACTAAGCTTTTTAATGAAAGAAGCGTCTGGACTAATATCAACTGACACAAAGTCGTTAACGGCCTTAGACACAATCTCATCGAAACCCGGTTTACCCATCCATGAGTTAAAAAACCTGAAGGGACGAGGACCAAAATTCTTCGGGCAACACAAAAGAATAATGGGGTTGTGATCGGACCAAAGCCTCGGAAGAACCCGACAGCAAGCCGCCGGCCAAGAATTAAAAAAATCTGAGTTGACTAAGAATCGGTCAAGTTTACTACACTTGTTGCCACTATCGGAGCAGTACGTAAAAATCCTGCCATTCATGCTGTATTCAATAAGCCCTGACTCAAAAATAAACTCATTAAAATTGTTAGCACAATTTGGATAAAATAAACTCATTAAAAAATAAACTCATATAATAAGTTATAAGTTGGATAAAATAAGCCCTCCCAAACACCCCTAAGGTGAAGTCCCGTTCTTTCTGGGCCACAAAAGTAAATCCATCATCGGTCACAATTGCTTGCTGCTAATCCAAATCTACCAAACAACAACTCACTCAAAGTATTCAACAACTTCAACAATTGTGTTGTTCCACAGAATGCTCAAATCGGCGCTAACTTGTTGTAAGGTGTACATATCCGAGACACGGAACAAGTCTGCTCTGGAATCAATCGAACGAGCTGCCAAACTATTTCCCGATGCCCCCATTGTTAACAAGTTTGAAGATCACACTTACAACAGAGTAGGATACACACTCGTCTCCAAATCCTCAGATTCTTCTTCCAAGAATGCAGCAGTTTTCTCAATGGTCAAAGCAGCTTATGAATCCATTGATTTTGACCTGCATAGTGGAAGTCATCCTCGCCTGGGTGTTGTTGACCATATCTGCTTCCACCCTTTAGGTTCAACATCTCTAGACCAAGTTGCCATCACTGCCAAAGCTATTGCTAAGGATGTTGGTTCCATACTCCAAGGTTTGAACTTCATTTATGCGGGACCTGTTTAACCCTTTTATTTTATGCTTAATTTTACGCCCCGCTTGCGGTATGCTCATATAATGTATATATGTGTGGGCGCTCGGGGGGCAAAAGTGAAAGTGCACTAATTTTAACGTTATTTTACTAATTTCGTGAAAATAACGTTAAAAGAGGGGGGCGGTTAATCATGCATCATGTGGTGGCGTTGATAGCCAAAAGACAAGGGGGTGCATGCACTAATCGGCGTTTGTCTCAATTGCTGAGTGTTATGTGCCTTATGTCCAAGGCTTGATGCAAAACCACAATCGAGCCGGGGGTCTCATTGGAAGCAGCCTCTCTATTCCTACGGGGTAGAGGTAAGGCTGTCTACATCTCACCCTCCTCAGACCCTACCTTAGCTTTGCTATTGGTGGGATATACTGAGTATGATGATGATGATGATGATTTTATGCTTAATTTTGCTAATGTTATAACTTAAACTAGTCAGTCGGGTAGTTTATGTCAATATTTGAAAGATAAAAGAGATACAATAATATCAAGTTTTGTAGTTCAATACTTTAATCGTATTTCTTTTATGTATATTTGTATTTTTGTTGGTATATGTGTCATTTCAGGGTATTAGTAATATTAATATAGATAAGAATAAAAGAAAATTTTAGGTTAAACGGGTTGTGTTTGTGTCATTAACGAGCACTAGGCGCACCGAAAGACAACTAGGTCCTAGGAGCACTATATCTCATAGGTTCCATCATTACATACCCAAAATTTAGGTATAAAAAACGCCTATATCTTATTTAATATATAAATAGATAACCTCTATATCCGCCATAAAAAGCTATGCGTACAACCTCCTGATGCACAAAACTTGTCTATTTACAACAAGAGGAACAAACACGAACAAGACCATGTTCGTGTTCGTTCGTTAAGGAAATTAACATGTTCGCGAACTGTTCACGAACGCATACCGAACATAAGTTTATGTTCGTGTTCGTTCGTTAAGGAAATTCAGCTGTTCATGAACAGTTCGTGAACACTGGTCTCGAACACAAACGAATGAAAACAAATAAAAACGTACGCAAACGAACATTTAACTTGAAATAAAAAATAAAAACATTGTTATCCTAAAACATTGGATATAAAGTAGTTAAATACAACCATCAAATGATAAATCGAAACACAAGAAGTCTACTACACCACCAAATGATGAATCAAGTTTAACTAACTTAGACATAATTATCCCCAAAAATGTCTTACAATGTTTAAATTTTAGCTAACTTACAAAAAAATACGGTTTCAAGTTTTCAATATGTTTAGATACAAGGTTTATTATTTTTTATTTTTTAATATAATCAAACGAACATGGATAAATGTAAACGAACAAACGTAACTGAACGTTCACGAACGCAGTCGAACGAACGAGACATGTGTTCATGTTCGTTCGCTAAGCTAATCGAACGAAATTTTTTGTTCATGTTCGTTCGTTAAGCTAATCGAACGAACATAAACGAACTTCCCGCCGAACGGTTCACGAACTGTTCGCTGAACGTTCGGTTCGTTTACAGCCCTAGGTGCGCCTGTCGCCTCAAGCAGTCAGAACTTAGAAGCGCAAAACCTTGCATCGCACACTTAGGCGCCTTTTTGTTACATCCAATGTTCGTGTCAAGTAACGAAATCTCGTGTTGTCTTCATGTTCATGTGTCTAAAACAATTTTCAAACATGACTCTTTTAATGCCTTCCTTTTAAGTTTATCTATAAATCTCATGTTAATGTTCATAAACATGGACTGCAGTTCCTACCTACACATACGGAGCGGCTCATAAAGAACAAAGATCACTGGATGCCATCAGGAGGGAACTCGGCTACTTCAAGCCAAATGCAACTGGACATCAATGGTCAGGTGGACTACAGTCAGTAGTTCTACCACTTGAACCAGATGAAGGTCCAGCCCAAGCGGTCAAAGCCAAGGGTGTAGCTGTCATAGGAGCAACCAAATGGGTTGATAACTACAACGTCCCTGTGTTTTGCACCGACATTAGTACGGTTCGCAGAATTGCAAAGAGGGTAAGTGGAAGAGGTGGTGGACTTGCATCTGTTCAGTCAATGGCTCTGGTTCACGATAATAATGTTATTGAGGTGGCTTGTAATCTGCTTGAACCAAGTGCGGTTGGTGGTGAGCAAGTTCAGGGTTTGGTTGAACAACTAGGAACCGAGGCGGGTGTGAGCGTTGGGAAAGGGTATTTCACTGATCTTTCTCAGGATGACATAATTCAAACTTACTTCAAGTTGACTTCTTCTTGACCAGTTTCATGTCACTTATATGGTTTCTTCATTCTTGAATCTTCACATTTATGGACATAAATGTATAACCAGTTTATTTACACCTGTAAATTTTAAACAAAAAGCATTATATTCATAATACATACATGTGAAATCTAACAGATGCCTTTTTTGTCCTTACCGTCTTCCAAATTAGCATCTTCTTTACAAGGTGAAGAACATGGATTTCATTCTTATTAATCTTCTAATGACAATGTATTGTGTTAACGTGTTTTATTACGTGACCTTACTCTATCCAAAAATTTTGACGTCGAGTTGATATCTGTGCACATTTGCCTTGGAAACTAAGTTTAGACGAGACAGTTTAACTCAAAACTTTTCAACTGAGATGCAGCCTTAGGTTCGAACTCAGCTCATTTTTTGAACATGGAACCTCCTAATATACTTAAAATAAAGTAAGTTATTTAGACTAGTTACTTGAGCTAATGAGCAAGCTGACCTTGACTTAAGCTCGGCTCAGTTTCAAATTGACTGATTTCAAGCATGCCTTTTTTCTAGCAAGTTTCGAGCAAGCTTCGAGTTACAAACTATTTTAACAGCCCTAATATCCACACAAGTATTGCCCAACAGAAACATAAGCGCGAAGATGGCAACAACGCCACTGTTGTGTAGTTGTGATTAGACTCAATTTTTGAGGTTGACTTATAAAAGAGAAATTTGTTTAGTTCGACAGAAAAACTGAACGGCTTAAATTACACCAAATCCGCCTTCGGTGGCACTCGAACCCTTGACCTCAAGGGGAACAACATCTTAACTCCAATGGCTTTGTCAATTGGACCCAACCCCGACCCTTTAGTTTGACATTATTTAACCCAACTTTAAACATGATTATAGGAAAGGAATGAAATTTTCATACAACTAAAAACAAACACCTTAAGTAAGCATAGGTTTCGGCAAAGAAACGCCATAACCACGGCCTTTTACTAACATTGTCAAAATTACGATTCTACACAACAAAATTGGTTAACATTGGTTTTGCACACATTCAAGATTCTAAGGTTCTAAGATCAATGCCTTGATAAAGCATGGATCTTTTCATACCCAAACACGTTTCCAACCGACCTAGACATCATGTTCATCGTCGTTGTAGTTTATTAGTGCACGGAATCGATCCCATCAAGATTCATGCAGTGTGTATTCTTGATAGATAAAGCATCGATCTTTTCGTGCCCCATGTCTTGTTCGTCATCATCACTATCTATATTCTCGGGCATAATGCGATTTTGGTAACTTCTTCGTCTAAGAACAAAAACATTGAAGTAATAGCTCACTAAATCACCTTTTGTTTTTGTACGGATTGACTCAGAAGCTCTTCTCCAGAAATTGTTCATGATTTCGTGTCTTGACTTACTTTTATCAGCCAGTTCTTGTCTTGCTTTGATCACCAAACTTTTGAATTCGCTTTCCTCTTCAAGACTCCATGAAGAAAGAGCAGCTTCTTCACCCATATGGTCAAACTTCCATTTATAGAAAAGTTGGCCGAGAGCGTGTTCGACTTTCTTCCTATTCTCTGCAATATGAAACCTCACACAGTCAGCAGACGCAGGATTCATACACGTACACGAACTTTGTCTTCCTTTCCCAATAACTCCAAGATCCGCTTCATGTTCTCCGTTTTTGTCCTCTGGTGGGGGCCACATCCGAGTACCGAGCCACTTAGGATCACTCTCGGAAACAAAACCTGCCCATTCAGGTACTTCTGCTCCTACGTTAACACTTTCTGTTTCTTGATCTTCACACGCGTCATCTTGTATCTGAATAGTCTCCAAGATTTGAGGCGTCTTTTTGACACGTTTGTTCCGAGAAGATGAACAAGATGTACAGCCTGGACACGAGCATGCTTTTACGGAACTGACCCTCTGGCTGCATCTTATTCTTTTTGAAGATAGGTGAATGGGAATTTTATCATCTTCATACATCGAAGGATGCATCATGTGTCTTTTCTTCTGCATATTTCAAAACACCAATTTTGTTCCATGAATGTATTGAATTATAAAACTCAAAATGACGATGATATGCTGAGATACTATGAACAAGACAAACTTATGTTAGCTTATGATATGGCATACCACATAAAAGGATATGAAATAACATGACACTAAAACTAATATAATTCTCTTTCACTTAAATAAAGATTTAAACCGCAAATGACTAAGTACTTGCATCGACATGTATGCATGACAAAAGACAAACCAAAAGAACGTTACTTGCATTGACATGTATGCATGACAAAAGACAAACCAAAAGAACGTTATACCTGCGATCCATACACTTTATTGCCCGAATCAACATTTCGCTTTGCAAAAAGTGTCTCTTTGACCGACAAAACCTGCTTCCATACTTCATTTTCCTTGTATTTCTTCCACTTGGAACTACTTGGTATGCTTCCTATCATAATACCATGTGGATTTCTTGCAGCATTTGCTACCCAATCTAGCATTTTTTTCAACGATAAAGATTCCTCCTTTCTCCTCTTCTGAGAACAAATTACATTACCGTCAATAATCTTGGTAAATATAACACCGTTATTTTTATTGTCACTTGTATCAATGTGCTCATTAAACTTGGATTGAACACTAAGTACATTCATACGACATGACACGTCTCTTTTGTTATCGTCATCTTTGATCATCGAAACATCTATTTTCGTGAACTCTGATTTTTTCTCATCCAAACCACCAAATTTTTCATCGTTTTCAACAACATTGTTGATTCTCGAGACCCCCATTTCAGTTTTAACCATATCAAAATCCAAACCATCAATTTCATCACCATTTTCACATACATTAATCGCGATATTAAGATCTAATTTTCCCTTAAATTCCTCAGTCCCCACATTATCACTAGACTCTGCAAAAACACACTTCCCTTTCGTATCAGTTTCAAATCCGTCACGTGGTAAAGAAAATCTACACCCTTTCAACTCGTAATCCAACTTCTCGAGAACACCAAGATCCCCATTATCCAACTTCATATCTTTGAAACCTCCATGGGTCAACCATTGATCCAACTCTTTCAAATAATTCATATATATGAGCTTCAAAGACGCCACGTGTGTTCTATCTAACCCACATTCCTCAGCAACAAACTCCCACAATTCATTCTTGGAAACCAACTCATAATCCCCTATCTTCCTCACAACCCAAAACAAAGTGAACAAATCAGCCTCCACACCATCACTAAGCTTAGGTGGAAACCCCCAAATTACATCTTTATTTATACACACCCCTTTCAAGAAATAATCCAAAACTTGATCAAACAAAGATCTCAATCTATCATTAAAGAACCCATCATTTCTACAAACTTGAGGACCCTTAACCTTACTACCATCTGATTTATCTTTAAATTCAGAAAAATGGGCCATGTTATACCCTCAAGATTCCTCCTTTTTTAATCTTTTTTTATACAAACCAACACAAAATATGCAAAATATGGAAAATAGTACAAACCCTTATAAATTAGGTAATCAAAATTGAATCTTGCATTGGTACAAGCAACAAACACAATATAATACAACACCTCATGAGCTCTGTGTATGTAAAGATTTTACCTTTTGTTGCCCCAACACTCTTTTATTTCCTACAAAAGAGTCAACAAGAATTGAAAGTGAGGTGAGTGGATTTTGCAAAATTAGGGGTCAGATGGATGCATTTTGTGGGGAAATCATTATCATTATTATTTCTAAATTAAATATGAAAAGAAGGGTAGACAAGTGCCAGAATAAGAAATAGCCAGGTAAACATTCTTGGAAAATATGAAAAAGAGGAATGAAATCTGTCAACAAAGAAATAATAAATTTGGGAATTATTTTAGAAACTTTAATAAAGAATTGCTTTAGTTAACTAGTAAATTAATTGCCGTTCAAAAAATAATGATAAAAAACTAGTAGAGTAATTAGAAACTCACCATTTATGTAAATTTGTGAGAGAGAGAAAAAAAACGAACCTTAATGAGGGAGAGTTATGTGAAGAAAGAGGGATACATGGGTTTGTGTATAGATTTGTGATGATGTGGGTGTACCAAATAATCCCACGTTTAAACTACTTTTTATTTTACTTTATACAAAAACTAATGTAAAGGTAATTTAGTTTTTTATAATTTAGAGTTAATTACTGTTTTCGTCCCCGTGGTTTGTCAAAAATCACTATTTCAGTCCATTAGTTTAAAAATTGCGATTTCAGTCCTTGTGGTTTCACTTTTGTAACCATTTCAGTCCCTGTGGTTTCACTTTCGTAACCATTTCAATCCATTATTCTGTTAAGTACAGGGACTGAAATGGTTACAAATTGGATTGAAATGGTTACGAAAGTGAAACCACGGGGACTGAAATCGCAATTTTTAAACTAATGGACTGAAATAGTGATTTTTGACAAACCACATGGACGAAAACAGTAATTAACTCTTTAGAGTTATCATAAAAAGATGGAAAATTACTAAATGTTTTTTAATACACGTTACTTTTTAGTCTTTTCAAAACTATTTAAACCAATCAGATTACGCCAAGTAAGTTTTGTCGGTTGAGACGGGTAGTACCCAATCGAAGCTTTTTGATGAAAGCGTTGGCTCAGCCTCCTTTGGTCTATTTTGGATATTTTTTAGTCAAATTTGTTTATTTTAGTATTTTTTCTAAAAAGATTTAGCTGATTATAAGTTTAAATAAACGTCGAACAAATACTAGTATTATTTGCTTTAAACGTGATACATATCATTTGTATAATTGTTTTGTCCTTTTTTGTAACTTATTATATTTGTGAGACGATGCTTACAAACGAATTATGTGTTTTTAAAGTATTGTATTTAAAGTTAACTACGTATTTTAGTTATTCTTTTTGTTTATTTTATTGGAAAACATTTAAAAATAAAAAAGATAGAAAAAGGTGGAACTACGAATAAGCAACTTTTTTGGTGGTCAGAATCAAGTCTATACTTTAAGCTCATCCGGTCCTTCAATATTTCATCATTCATCTTTGAATATAGATATTTAATAAGAGGGTAATGTTTCTTTAATATGCAGAATTTTTTAGCATTATTCATTTTGGTGTAAATGAATCGAACGTTCAACGAACATTTAGACGTGAAGTTCGTTTATGTTTGTCTGTTTAATAAATGAACGAACACGAACAAGAAATTTCGTTTATTAAGTTAAACGAAAAAACACGAACAAAGGTTGTTTTCGTTCGGTAATATGTTCATATATGTTTACTTGTTTATGTTCATTTGTGTTCATTTATTTAAAAGTTTTTATATGTTGTATCTTTGTATTATTGTTTTCAGTTTTTAAAAATTAGTTATACTTTATATATCCCCCAACATCTCTTATTACTCTATATATTAATAAACGAATTGAAATGAATAGTGATTTTAATATTATAATAATATATAGTTTTTTAATACTTTTATTATTTTTATATTATAATAATAGTTATTTTTTTTTTTTTTTTTTTAACTTTAATCCTTTTTCTAATATCAGAGGTTGGGATAAGTTTTGTGTCAACTGGTATCGAAAATACCGGGACGGTCCTGTTCGGTATCAGTACATGAAGGTAAAAACCGGCACTAATACAAAAAAACGTCAAAAGTTGGTGCCGAATTGATATTGGAAATCTTTTGGGTCGGAAAATTCAGTACTACTACCCGGTACCATTTGCTCATCCCTGATCACGGTTACCGTACGAATAACGGTATCGTACAACTCTTTTTTTTTTGTTGATTTTCTTCAACTTTTAATTTTTTTCTTTTTTTTAGTTTTAGGGGTATGGATGAGCACGGTGCCAACCGATAAAGAACACCGGTTACGGTACCAGTATATGAAGGTAAAAAACGGTTGTGAACCGGTACCAGGAACGCCAAAAGTCGGTACCGAATTGGTACTTAAGATCTTTCGGTTCGGCAAATTTGATACCGGTACCCAGAACAATTTGCTCATCTCTGACCACGTGTTTCATACGAACACATCGTTACCATACAACTTTTTTTGTTGATTTTATTTTGGTTATCTTTTAGTGTTTTTTTCTACATTTTCTTTTTATTCTTGTCAGCAGTTTCGTTCGCAACACGCTCATAGTGATTTCAATACACATGTCGGCGAACTTCTTTAAACCTAGTTGCTTTAAAATTGTTATTAAAATAATTAATTAATTAGTTAATTAATAAGGTGTAATGTTTTTTAAAAGAAGTTACCTTATTGTAAGCAAGATCACGTATTATAAAATGTATCTTTTTGTCGTGATAGTAATAAGAAAAAGTTGAAAATGTATTATAAATTAGTTGATGCCCCGACCGCATTGCGGGGCGATGGTCGAGTAATTCTCAATCAATTAAAAAAACAATACTATAATTTTGCTAGGAAAAAAACTAAAACGATGATAAGACCGTATTTTTCAGCTCAGAGCAAAACTTTAATTTTTCAGGACTAATGAGCGAGTGTTAGGCAGCTCCTTGACACGGAAAAAAATTAAATCGAGTCAACCCAATAAAACAAAAAAAAATTCTACTTTTTCAAAAAAAAAAAAAATTAAAACGATGGGAAAAACGTAATTTTGAACTGAGGGCGAAATCATAATTTTTATTTAGAGGTAAAATCGTAAAATAAATGGACCAATGGGGGAGTGTCAGGCAGCTGTCAGCATGACTGTAATTTTACACTGGGTGGAAAATTGTAATTTAACCAGGAAAACAAATAAAAACGATGGAGAAAATGTAAATTTAATTTGAGGGGAAAATCGTAATGCGGCTGTGAGAAAAAAAAGAAAAACTAATGGCAAAACTGTAAATTTAAACGAGACAAAATCGTAAATTTGAACCGAGGGCAAAATTGAAATTTTTAGCTGGGAGCAAAATCATAAATTTATTTTTAAGTCGGGGTAAAAACATAACTTTGAACTGATGGCAAAATCGTAATTATAATGGAAAAATATAATGGTAAAACTGAAAATTTAAACGGGGCAAAGTCGTAATTTTGAACCCAGGGCAAAATTGAAATTTTTAGCCGTGAGTAAAAGCATAAATTTATTTTTAAGTGGTGGTAAAAACATAATTTTGAACTAATGGCAAAATCGTAATTTTAAAACGGGATAAAATTAAAAATTTGTTGGGTCAATAGGGGAGTGCCAGACTGCCAGGCAGCTGCCTGGCACTATTCCTTCCACCGCCCATTTCACCCAATAGGCATATTTCCGCCCATCTTCTTTGTATATGTTGAAAACTAGTTAACTATTTAAATTTAATTTTGTGTTATTCATATTTCTTCTGATAATTATGTCAAGCGTGTTGGGATATTTATGTTAAATGCTTATTTATTTTTTGATGGATCATTCTTAATCTTTGTGATGAAAAATGTAGATTTTATATTAAAATTAATGTATAAGTTCATTATTCATCTTCATGAACACGTTCATTCCTTAAGACCGGTGGGTATGGGAGGCTCATCCCCATGAGGATGGGCCGCCACGTCACCGCCACGTAGGAGAGGCTTGGAGAGGATGAACCTAGGGGGTGGGGGATGAACCCCTTTATATATATATATATATATATATATATATATTGTCACACCCCGGATTTCCACGTGTCACCGGTGGGCCCGGTAGGGGAGTATCGTGACGTGGTTGGCAACATTATAGTCAAACAACACAATATTTAAATGCACAGCGGAAGCAAAGTATAGATTCATTTCAACCAAACGATATTGTAATATTAAGTATCACAAGTAGTTGAATATAAATCCACAGGTAGAACAAAATAAAAGGAAACAGTGTTCAACAGTCTATGACATCCAAGCTTGCGAGACTTAATGTGGATGCTAGGAGACAAGCCAGCCTATTACGCGTAGTACCTGCACTTAACCTTTTTAAGAAAAATACGTCAGTTTACACTGGTAAATACAATCAACCGACTCATTTTGAAAAGAGTTTAAGAAAATGCATTTAAGGCACAAGGCACAAATAATATTTTATAACTTGGGATAATTATTTAAATATAATACTTGTAAACGAATTACATGTTTCTTATGCGTTCAGTAGCCCGATCCGTAAACCGGGTTAAAGATCAATAGACACACCACTTTATTTAATGAGACACTGACAGGTGTACGCCTACACCTGAGTGCTAAGGTCGTGGCCATTTCGTGAAATGATGCCAGGGATATCCGGGACATGGTCATTAACCCCCCAAAGGCTTTAAGCAAACAAAACATTTCAAAACGTATCATATCAATGATTTAACCTCTATTCGATTAAGGATTCAATGCCGGACCAAGCGGTATTTTATATACCGTACCCCAAGCCCGTATAGGGAAAATAAGTCAAAAGTATTTACCTAAGCAAGTATAATTCAAAATCAGCGAGTGCAAGTATCTTTTACTGGTTCTCCTAATCTGGAACGAAGGTTTAATAATAACCTATTAGAATCCTAACGGTCTTTAATTAAGCTTACGCTTAGACCGGTTAGTTTTACAGATACGGTTCGTACGCACGATTAAGCGAAGACCGGATAGAATGTGATTTAGACCCGACAAGTTTGAAGACTTGCTTAATATGGGTATATGATACACATTCTGGATTTTGAGATAAAACCGATAAGGTTTGACCCGTTTCGGCTAATTTATGTAAACTAGTTACATAAACCGAACCGAACGCGTATGAAGCGTAACGGGTAACCATAAGAGTCCTAAACAGGTTTCCTAAGTTAACATGTCTTAAATATGTCATGATATCAGTAGGATACCTTCCGTTATGCCCAAAGCGAGTTTATTCGCATATTAAGCCCCGTAGGGGTATTTTGGTCATTTTAAAGATTATAAAAGGAATTAATTTATCTTCTGTGATCCGGGTCTGATTAAATCAGTAAAATGGTTTATTTTAACAGGTTATAACATTTGGTTATAAGTCTTATATGTCAAAATAGTTTTAAACCCTAACTATGCGTATAATACGCTTATAAAGCCGTTTTAAGCGACGTACGGGTTAAAATAGGATTCTGAGTTTTCTGATCAGTTAAACAGGTTCAAAACACTCCATTTAATATTTAAAATCAGTAGCAATTGGATTGGCATCAAAAGGATTTGTAAAACTCATTTTATGGCCGAAAAGGGTATATTCGGCATTTACCGAATCAAGGCACTAATCCTAGCTTATGATCAGTTTAAAAATAATTAAAAATCTTCAAAAATCCCAAAATATTATATTACATCAGTGGGTAAAAGGTTTGGTTTCAAAAATTGGGTTTAGATAGGTTTTACGCTAATGACGTCATTTAATTACTAAGAATCGCTATAATTACGTCATTAAGCATAACTCCTAATCTAGACCTCCGATTGATGTGAAAATTTACAGACATGTTTAATAATCAGTAACTAAGATTATTTTACTTTCATATTTCCAAAAATCTCGTTTTATGGCAATAAGGGCATTACGGTCAATATTTAGGCGATTAACGGAAACGTCGGACAATTAAGGATATATGTGATATAAACGCAGAGGGTTATACACACATGTAACTAGGTCCTAATGGAACTTTAAGGCATGTCTAAATCTAACAAAACCGGGTCAGAACTGAGGTCAAAGCAAAAGTCAAACTTTTGCTTCTTTCGGTTCCGAATCGGTTCAAAACAGAAAGTCAAACTTTTGCTTCTTTAAGTTTTTGTAATCCTGATGCGGGCCGCCTGGGCCATCCGGATCAGGTAAACATGTTTCTCTTAATTGCATTTTGGTCCTTGGTCCCCCGAAAGGTCGTTTTCACTTGTTTTCCAGAGTTCTTATCCTATAATATTGACATATGGGGGCCTTAAGACTTATACCCACTTTGTAAAGTCCTCGGGTAACTTTGTGATCACCCGAAAAGCCCTAAATTTCAATGTTAACGGTTTTAACCCTTACACACGAATTTTATCACAACTTTCTCATACGGTAACGAAACTTGGTGAAATTTTTATGGTACATTCTAGTGAGCATATTTAATCGTTACAAGGCTTCGGGTTTGCTAAAAGGTCACTCAGAGGTATAACTTAAACATGTTGACATAATCCTTGTAGTTTATAATCTCTCACTTTCTTTCACAATTCGCTTCGTATGATCCATGACCCATTCGTTTAAGGTTATAAACATCATGTAGGGTTATTGTAAAGTATATTTATTCATTGTTGACACTTTGAACCCTTATATTTACACAGTTTCACTGTTTGTCAACTTTAGTCTTTCAAGAACATTCTTTCACACGTTCAAACCTATGACACGTGTCAACACATTATAGGACGTAAATTTTCGAGGTGTTACATCCTCACCCCCTTAAAAGAAATCTCGACCCGAGATTTACTGAAACAAGTAAGGGTACTTTTCTTTCATCGTGGATTCAACCTCCCACGTGAATTCGGGACCTCTTCGGGCATCCCATTTGACCTTTACAAAAGGTATATGCTTCCTTCGAAGCTTCCTTACCTGTCGATCTTCGATCGAGAAAGGTTTTTCCACAAATTTCAAGCTCTCATCTATATGCACATCTGTATGGGGTATAATCAGTGATTCGTCAGCGAAACACTTCTTCAGATTGCAGATGTGGAACACATTGTGTATACTACTGAGCTCTTCAGGTAAGTTTAACTTATAGGCAACTGACCCGACACGTTCGATAACCTCGAAAGGTCCTATGTATCTCGGGCTTAGCTTACCTTTCTTACCAAATCGCATCACTCCCTTCCAGGGTGACACTTTAAGTAGGACTTTGTCACCTACTTCGAAATGGAAATCCTTACGACTTGGATCAGCGTAACTCTTCTGCCTATCCCGGGCAGCTTTGAGACGGTCACGAATCTAGGCAATCTTTTCCGTCGTCTCAAACACTATCTCCGGTCCAGATAATTGGACATCTCCAACTTCTGCCCAACAAACGGGCGATCTACACTTTCTACCGTATAATGCCTCAAAAGGCGCAGGCTTAATGCTGGTATGGTAGCTATTGTTGTAGGAGAATTCAACTAATGGTAGGTGCTTATCCCAGCTACCACCCAAGTCAATTGCACATGCACGAAGCATGTCTTCCAACGTTTGAATAGTACGCTCACTCTGACCGTCTGTCTGTGGATGGTAAGCCGTACTAAAGTTCAAACGTGTGCCCAAAGATTGTTGGAAACTTTTCCAAAAATGTGATGTGTATCTAGTATCTCGGTCAGAGATAATAGCTACAGGTATGCCATGTAGGGCTACAATCTTATCAACGTATAACTGGGCTAACATATCGGAGCTATAAGTCTCCTTGATGGGTAAGAAATGAGCTGACTTAGTCAGTCTGTCAACTATAACCCATATTGTATCAGGCTGTTGTAGCAAACCTGACAGTTTTTGATGTTCTGCCTTGACTTGCGCACACGTCAAGCATTTAGCTACATAGGTAGCTACAGACTTCTTCAAGCCTATCCACCAATAGTTTGCCCTTAGATCCTGGTACATTTTATCAGCTCCAGGATGAACAGAATATTTAGAGCTGTGGGCTTCCTGGAGGATAACATCTCGGAGTCCTCCATAAATTGGAACCCATATTCGTCCATTCAATCTAAGAATTCCATCCTTGCTAAGTGTTAACTGCTCCTCAGTTACACCTAGCTTTTCGTTAGGGTAGTTAGCTTCCAACACAGCTTCCTTCTGTGCAGCTAACAACCTTTCCATCAAATTATTATTTATTTCCATGCTCTTGGCATTGATTCAGATGGGTTTCACTCTTTCTTTCTGACTCAAGGCATCGGCGACTACATTCGCCTTGCCGGGATGGTATCTTATTTCACAATCGTAATCATTCAGAGTTTCCATCCAACGGCGTTGCCTCATGTTCAAGTCCTTCTGGTTGAACAGATGTTGAAGGCTTTTGTGATCAGAATAGATCACACATTTTATTCCATATAAGTAGTGCCTCCACAGTTTTAGTGCGAATACAACGGCACCCAATTCCAAGTCATGGGTGGTGTAATTCTTTTCGTGCACCTTTAACTGGCGTGAAGCATAAGCAATGACTTTGCCTTTCTGCATAAGCACACATCCCATCCCGGTGTGTGATGCATCACAATAAACTACAAACTCTTCTATTCCATCAGGCAATGTCAGTACCGGAGCATTGCTCAATTTTTGTTTCAAAATATCAAAGGATTCCTGCTGCTTAGGACCCCAGTCAAACTTAATCTTCTTACGTGTCAGCGAAGTCAGGGGTGCAGCAATCCTTGAGAAGTTTTCAATAAATCGCCTATAGTATCCTGCCAAACCCAGGAAGCTACGAATTTCTGTAGGCGTCTTTGGCTCATTCCAATTCAGGACAGCTTCAACTTTAGCAGGATCTACTTGGATACCATGCTCACTAACAACATGCCCAAGAAATTGGACTGCTCGAAGCCAGAATTCACACTTCGTGAACTTGGCATAGAGCTTTTCTTTATGAAGTAGTTCCAAAATGCAGTGAAGATGCTTCTCATGGTCAGCTTGGTTCTTTGAGTAGATGAGAATGTCGTCGATGAAAACGATGACAAATTTATCTAAATGCGGCTTGCAAACGCGATTCATGAGATCCATGAACGCGGCCGGTGCATTAGTAAGCCCAAAAGGCATCACTAGGAACTCGTAATGACCATAACGAGTCCTAAATGCAGTCTTGAGTACGTCTTCATCTCTAACCTTCAGTTGGTGATAGCCTGACCTTAAGTCAATCTTAGAGAAGAAACTTGCCCCTTGAAGTTGATCGAACAGATCGTCAATTCTGGGCAAAGGATATCTATTCTTGATGGTGACCTTATTAAGCTCACGGTAGTCGATGCACAAATGCATCGATCCATCCTTCTTCTTGACAAATAAAACTGGCGCTCCCCAAGGAGACGAACTAGGTTTGATGAAACCCTTGGCTAGCAAATCATCTAGCTGCGTTCTCAATTCCTTCATCTCTGTTGGTGCCAACCTATAAGGCGCCCTTGCCACCGGTGCTGATCCAGGAATAATGTCAATTCTGAATTCTACTTGTCTCTCTGGTGGCAAACCAGGAAGTTCTTCAGGAAAAACATCAGGGTATTCAGAAACGACGGGTATATCCCCAATCTTGGGCTTCGGCTCATCTATAATCACTTGCGCCATGTAGATGACACAACCTTTCTTTAAACACTTAGAGTCCTTAAGTATAGACATTCGCTCAGGCAGCCCATATTGGGTAACTCCCTGGATAGTAAGTGATTCACCAGACGGAGTCTTGATCATCACTTGCTTCTTATTGCAAACAATCTGGGCCTGGTTATGAGATAACCAGTCCATACCCAATACTATGTCAAAGCCGGCTAACTTAAAGGGTAGTAGGCACAAAGGAAAAGAGTGATTCCTAATGGATATGAAACACCCATCTAAGATAGTTGAGGCGGTTTCTAAAGTACCATCTGCTAGTTCCACCTCATACTTCACACTTAAGTTCTTAACAGGTAGTTTTAAGAATTCACAAAACTTATTGTCTACGAACGACTTATCAGCGCCTGAATCAAATAACACTCTCGCATAAATATCATTTACGAGAAAGGTACATGTTACCAAATTGTCGTCCTTGACGGCTTCCTTAGCATCCATCCTGAAGACCCTAGCATTGGTCTTCTTAGCCTCTTCAGGCTTCTTGGCATATTTTGGGCAATTGCTCTTGATGTGCCCCTTTTCATTGCAACCGTAACAGGTCGCATCCCTTATCTTCTTGCACTCCAGGGTCTTATGTTCCGAAGACTTGCAAATCCCACAAGGCCTCGGCTGAGATTGGGATTTTGAGTCAAGTCTGCACTTTCCAAAGTGCTGCCTCTTACAGATTTTACATCTGGGTTTTTCACCCGACTGCTGACCCTCCTTCCTAAATCCTGACCCCTTCTTTTGGTCATTGTTTCCCTTCTGCTTCTTGTCTGAACGTCGTGAGTTGTCATCCTCACGCTTCCTCTTTTCGGTATCAGTTTTCCTCTGCGATCTCAGCCTGACAGCATCTAAGGTAAGGGACAACGATATGTCTGCTACTGACCGAAAAGTGGTTGGTCTGGAGGCCTTCACATTTGCTTTGATCTCCGGTTCCAAACCCCCAATGAATCGAGCTATACGTTTAGGCTCCGGAGTTACCAAATATGGAACCAACCTTGACAAAGTGTTGAAAATGGTAAGGTAGGCCTGACAGTCTAGGTTTCTCATGGCCAGCGCCAAGAAGTCAGATTCAATTCTCTCAACCTCGTGTTGAGGGCAGAAATTTTCCTTGATTAGTGCCATGAACTGTTCCCAGGTCATGTTGTATAATGGGACTTTCCCTGTAGCTTGGATCAAAGATCTCCACCAAGCTAATGCTTCTCCTTTGAAAGATTGTGACACGAACTTCACAACATCCCTATTATGGCAACCACTGATATCCACCACAGTATCCATTTCGTCCATCCAAGTCATGCAATCTACCGCTCCTTTTTCCCCATTGAAATCCCTGGGTTTGCACGAAACGAAGTACTTATAGGAGCAACCCTTATTACGGGGTTCTTGATCCCGTATGACTCTTTGGGATGGAGCACTCCTCTGGTTTGATGAGTTGTGAGAATTACTGTTGTGGGCAGTGTGAGTCCTGGAGGGTGTTCTGGAGTGTGGTGCAGATTGGGTCCTTGCACGGGTACCACTGGATTCATGGAGTTGTCTATCCATAGCTCTATTTACGACATTATCGATCATTGCCTGTAATTCTGCACCCGCTACATTTACTCGGGCATTATCATGCACTATCCCTGGGTGACTGTTGACCTCGTTTGAGTCTGCCATATTGCTTGAACTGTAACATATCGACAATAATTTATTGATGAGTTTATTATAAAATTGTCTTTTATGGCAATTTTATTAACCGTGGTAATCATAGACCATATATGGTTAATTTATTACTCACATAAATTTAGGATTTCTAATATAATTTATCCTAATTATAAAACAATAACAGTTTTATTAGCACATAAGGCCTAGTCACAGGGACAATCTAGATTATAAGCTATGATTTCAGAGAATCAAAGCATGAAGGTTTGAACAAAGTTCATTACCTTTATCAGACAGTGTCACAGACTAATACTGTCTTTTGTCTCATATGAAAATGAGAAGGGCCCGTAGGCATTCCATTACCAATGGATGGTAAAAAGAACTAATCATATTTATTAATGATTTAACCCATGATTCAGAGATCATTTAGATGAGTTTGGAATTTTTGAAAAGATCCATATAATAATAACACGTGTGTTTTTTTAACGAATCATGTCTGCCAGGAGTGTTAACATGTTTTCAGATGTTAACAGGGATTTGAATCTTTTTAATGAGTTTTACCATCTGGGCCAGGTCTTAAAATGACATGCAGGCTAGGTTATACTTTTAAGATCCTTAATAAAAATAACATAGGCAGATAGATTTTTAAAAGGAATGATTCTGATTTATTTATTTCATATATAATTTAATTATGCATAACATAGCAAAGATGAAATTTATAAACTTACATTCCATTAAACTAAAAGTAGTACATTTTGCCCTAAACGGGACTTTTCACATAAACACATGCCCCCACAGGAGCTATACAGATAATACATGTCCTCACAGGGACTGTTTACAGAAGTAAATGTCCACGCAGGGACTAATAAAGACAAGTCCACGTAGGGACTTGATTTTAAACAAGGAAATACACTTATACATATTGGGATTTAACGATCCCTTTTCTTCTTTCCCTTCAGCAAATCTGCTAATCCACTCATGAATCCCTGATTCTTCTTACGCTCTCTCTGGAGGTCTCGCTCAACCTTGCCCAGTCTTTGACGGAGATCCTCCTGCTCTGGTGGAGAAAACCGTGGTGGCTGGTACTGTAGTGGTGGCTGAACAGGTACTTGATACCCTCGAGCTGGATGTCCCATTCCCCAAGGGGTTCCATATGGTCAACACATTATAGGACGTAAATTTTCGAGGTGTTACATATATATAGGATTAAGTTAAAATGAGAACCACTCCCAGTTGTAAGAACCGCGAGAACCACTCTCCACCAATCATATTCAGCCAACAAAAGGGGTATATTGGTCATTTACTCTAAATGTCATATCCTACCATCTCTCTCATCATTATTATGATCAGACCATCTCTCTTCTCTCTCTCTATTTTATATCTTCCTTTCTCTCTCTCAAAACTTGAAATCCATCACCGGAGATCAAGCTTCTGTCTCCTCCGCCCTCCGCCACCGGATATCACTCTCCGGACCACCGGAGATCAAGCTTCTGTGTGTTTTTTTTTTCTGGTTTTCAAAGACCAGTTCTTCTGGTTGTTCTTCATTTGAGAGATTAAAGGGCGATGATGATGTGGAAACCCACACATGAGCCTTGTTCTTCATCTGAGAGTTTAATGGCGATGATGATGTCGGTGGTGCCGGTGTTTGAGTGGTGGCTAGAGGTGGTGTCGGTGATTTGAGTGATGGCTATCGGTGGTTGATTTGTTGGTTTAAACGGGTTCAGGTTTGTTTTTCGGTTGTTGATTGTTGGTTTGATCTGTTGGTTCATGTTTGTTTTCGACTGTTGATTTGTGTGTTGATTTTGTTGGTTTAATATGTTGATTTGTATGTTCTACTGTTCTTGAATCTGATGGTGGTATGTTGGGGGTTTGATTTGGGTGTTCTTGAATCTGATGATGGTATTTTTTGTATGATTTATATGTTCTACTGTTCTTGAATCTGATGGTGGTATGTTGGGGGTTTGATTTGGGTGTTCTTGAATCTGATGGTGGTATGTTGAATGAAAACAGTGGTTGAAGTGGGTTGAATGATGTTCATTATTTTGGTGGGTTTTGTAAAAAACAGTGGTTTTGATTATTTATGGGTTTGAATGATGTTTCATGTATCCTTTTGAATGTTTAAATCGGTTGAATCTGGGATTGGGGTTGATTTGAATTCTTGATTCTGTTGATTTGAATTCTTTGATTATGTGGGTTTTGATCGGTTTGGATTTGGGGGGCGATGATGCAAAAAAAAAAAAGAAAAAAAAAAACGTTGATTTTGATGACGATGGCGCGGCAAAGACGGCGGACGGTAGGTTTTTTGAACCTGCAACCCCATTTTGCAGCCTTTTTTATTAACAGAAAATCTGAGCCAACCCCCCCCCCCCCTTTTTTTTCGAGATACGCTTTGTTTTGATGTTGTTGGCTTTTTATATTTTTCCCCTAGTCGATGACGATAACAATCTATCTGAGACACCTACCGAGTTTGCGTTTTCTGGGTGCGTTCGTGTTGCGTAAAAAAGTTTTTGTAAAAAAAATTTGTGTAAACCGTAAACTTTTTAACGTAAAAAGTTTAACGTAAACGTAAAAACGTAAACTTTTTTAACGTAAAACGTAAAAACGTAAACTTTTTTAACGTAAAAACGTAAAAAGTTTTTCGTAAAACGTAAAAAGTTTTATGTAAACCGTAAGAAGTTTTTTGTAAAGCGTAAAAAGTTTTAAGTAAAACGTAAAACGTAAATTTTTTTTAGTAAAACGTAAAGAGTTTTACGTAAAATGTAAAAAACCGGCGCGTAAAACGTAAGAAAACGTTAACGTAAAAAACAGGCGCGTAAAACGTAAAAAAACGTTAACGTAAAAAACCGGCGCGTAAAACGTAAAAAACCGGCGCGTAAATAGTAAAAACGTAAAAAAAACGTTAACGTAAAAAACCGGCGTGTAAAACGTAAAAAACCGGCGCGTAAATCGTAAAAACGTAAAAAACGTTAACGTAAAAAACCGGCGCGTAAAACGTAAAAAAAACATTAACGTAAAAAACCGGCGCGTAAAACGTTAACGTAAAAAACCGGCGCGTAAAACGTAAAAAAACGGCGTTAAAAAACGACGCGTAAAAAACAGCGTTAAAAAATAGGCGCGTAAAAAACGGCGCGTTAAAAAAACGGTGCGTAAAAACGAGGCGGTAAAAACGGCATTAAAAAACGGCGCGTAAAAAACGGCGCGTTAAAAAAACGGAGTGTTAAAAAAACGTCGCTTGAAAAAACCCGGCGTAAAAACGGCGCGTCAAAAATACGTAAAACGTAAAAACTTTAACGTAAAACTGAAATTGTAAAAAGTATAAAAAATCCTTAAAAAAAATCTGAATTTAAAAATGTTTTTAATAAAAAAATTATGTTTAAAAAATAAAAAGTAATATAATAATACAATAAAGTAATAAAAAAAACAATAAAGTGAAAAAGACAAAATAGAGTGGTTTTACCTAAATACCCTTTTGGATTATTATATTAGAGACATAATAAGACAAAAAATACTTAATATTATTTTTAAATACTTTCAATCTCATCCATCCATCTCCTTGATCTAAAGGCCAGAAAGTGGTTCTCGCGGTTCTTACAACTGGAGGTGGTTCTCATTTTAGCGGTCCCCTATATATATATATATATATATATACATATATATATAGGGAGCCGCTAGAATGAGAACCACCACGAGTTATGAGAACCACGAGAACCGCGTCCCGCGGGTGGCCGTCGGCGACGAAATTTTTTTTACACCTAGATCCGTATATTTTAGTGGGGGGTTTAAATTTTCGGTTCAAACGGCGCGCCCGAGGGGGTAGTTTTTTACGCCCAAAGTTTGGTAAAAAAAAAAAGAAAAATTAAAAAAATTAAAAAAACCCAAACTTTGGGCGTAAAAAACTACCCCCTCGGGCGCGCCGTTTGAACCGAAAATTTAAACCCCCCACTAAAATATACGGATCTAGGTGTAAAAAAAATTTCGTCGCCGACGGCCACCCGCGGGGCGCGGTTCTCGTGGTTCTCATAACTCGTGGTGGTTCTCATTCTAGCGATCCCCTATATATATATACATATATATATATAGGGGACCGCTAAAATGAAACCATCTCTAGTTATGAGAACCATGAGAACCACTTATTAGCCCTTAGATCAACTTGATGGATGGATGAGATTAAAAGTAAGAAAAATTAATATTAAATGGTTTTTGTCTTATTATTTCTTTAATATTATAATCCAAAAGGGTAATTTAGTAAACTAACTCTTTTTTGTCTTTTTATCTTTATTGTTTTTTATTAGTTTTTTGTATTATTATATTACTTTTTATTTTTTAAACATAACTTTTTTATTAAAAAACATTTTAAAATTTAGATTTTTTTAAACATTTTTTAAACTTTTTACAATTTAAGTTTTACGTTAAACTTTTTATGTTTTACGTTTTTTTTGACGTTCCGTTCTTACGCCGGGTTTTTTCAAGCGTCGTTATTTTAACAGGCCGTTTTTTTACGTGCCGTTTTTTACGCGCCAATTTTTTAACGCCGTTTTTTTACGCGCCGTTTTTACGAGCCAATTTTTTAACGCCGTTTTTTACGCGCCAATTTTTTAACGCCGTTTTTTAACTCCGATTTTTACGGGCCAATTTTTTAACGCCGTTTTTTTACGCGCCGTTTATTAATTCCATTTTTTAACGCCGTTTTTTCAACGCGCCGTTTTTACGTTAACGTAATTTACGTTTTACGCGCCGGTTTTTTGTCGTTTTTTAAACTTTATACGTTTTACGTTATACTTTTAATACTTTTTACTTTTTAAGTTTTATGTTTAACTTTTTACGTTTTACGGTTTACGTTAAAAAAGTTTACATTTTACGTTAAAAATTTGACGTTTTACGTTTTACGTAAAACTTTTTACATTTTACGTTTTTTACGAATTTTTTACGTTAAAATTTTTACGTTTTACGTAAAACTTTTAACGTTTAACATCTTACGTTTTACGTAAAAACGTTTTACGTTAAACGTAAAACTTTTTACGTTAAACGTAAAACTTTTTACGTTTTACGTCAAACTTTTTACGCTTTACGTTTTTACAACAAAAAGTTTACGGTTTACGTTAAAAAAGTTTACGGTTAAAAAAAAAAAGTTTACGGTTTAACTTTTTTTTTTACAAAAACTTTTTTACACAAAAATGAACGCACTCAGAAATCGCAAACTCGGGAGGTGTCTCAGATATATCGCTATCATCATCGACTAGGGGGAAAAAATAAAAAAAACAACATCAAAACAAAGTGTATCTCGAAAAAAAAAACGGGTTAAAAAAAACGAAGTTTTGGCTCAGATTTCCCGATAATCAGAGGCTGCAAAGTGGGGTTGTGGGTTCAATAACCTACCCTCCACCATCTTTGCCGCGCCATCGTCAGTTTTTTTTTTTGCATCATCACAGCCGATTCAACAGCAACAAAAAACAGAGATTCAACAGATTCAACAGCAACAAAACCCCAGATTCAACAGCAACAAAAACCCAGATTCAACAGCCGATTTAAACCTAGATTCAAACCCACAAGGAACATGAACATCATTCAACCCACATATCAGATTCAAGATTAAACCCCCAACATACCACCATCAGATTCAAGAACAGTAGAACACCCAAATCAAACCCCCAACATACCACCATCAGATTCAAGAACAGTAGAACATACAAATCAACAGATTAAACCAACAAATCAACACACAAATCAACAGTCGAAAACAACCCTGAACCAACAGATCAAACCAACAATCAACAACCGAAAAACAAACCTGAACCCGTTTAAACCAACAAATCAACCACCGATAGCCATCACTCAATCACCAGCACCGCCTCTAGCCACCACTCAAACACCGGCACCGCCGCCGTGAAAACAGGTGCACCACCGCCGCCGTCACGGTGGCACTGCCGTCCCCGGCTCCGCCGTGAAACGGAGCTTCCGTTTCTGTTCTCCGGCCCTGCCGTCGCTGTGTGCCGCCACCACCACAGTGGTGGCCGGTCGTTTAGTTGAGCAGGGGTGGGGGGAGGGTTGAGTGGTGAGCGAAGATGAGTTGAAAGAGAGCACATCAGGTTTTGGTTGCCTGTGATTTGGGTTTTCCCAAATGCAAAATCATTCGAAACCAGTATCAAGAGAGAGAGAATGAGAGACAAAATTGAAGAGAAATGAAGATGAAGCTGAGATTTAATGAAAGAGGAGAGAGAAGGTGCTTTAAATGAAGAGAGATAATGAGATTTGATGTTTTGGGTAAATGACTAATATACCCTTTCTGTTGGCATGTTCTGATTGGTTGAAAGTGGTTCTCATAACTGGAGGTGGTTTTCATTCTAGCGGCTCCCTATATATATATATATAGTGAAGAGTTCAAATAAGAAGAAATTCTTTATAAGAAGAAAAAAGAAGAAACTTCAACCAATAGAAATGCTTCATTAGACTTCATTTAATATTTGTACTTAATGTAACTATAAGGGTATATTGGTAAACTTACATACATCATTAATTGGTAGTTTCATCTTTAATAACTAATTATATTAAATTTGTAACTTATTTTTAAGATATATATTTTTCTCAAAAAAAAAAAAATCATTTATAGTGTAGGATAAATACGAGGCGTGTAGGATAAATTACGAGTTGTGTAGGATAAATTTCAATATGTGTAGGATAAATTTCGAAATGTGTAGGATAACTTTTGATGTGTGTAGGCAAATTTTTTTAGTGTGGAAGATGATAGTCTTAATGACTAATTAATTAGTCAAACATAATAATAAATGAGATGAGAAAAAACTATTTAGTGTTTTACCATTGTACCCTTTTGTTCTTTTTATTCTTAATAAAATTTTCTTCTCAAATGAACCTTCCCCTATATATATATATATAGGGGGCCGCTAAAATAAGAACCACCCCCAGTTGTAAGAACCGCGAGAACCACTATCAACCAATTAGATGCTGCCATTCAAAAGGGTAATTTGGTCATTTACCATTAAATGTCATTTCCATCTTTCTCTCCTTATTTATTATGTGCTAGACCCCCTGTTTCTCTCACCTTTTTAATCCATTCGCCATTTTTGTTTTTGTAATCCAATTGTTCTAAGCTTTCTGAAACTCATCTCTCCAAACAAACCCAAACCCCGGCGAACCTAAACCCCTACCGCCACACCCCCCACTCCGGCGGCTACAGTTGATGTTGAAGCCCCTCATCCGCCGCCACAGCCCCACTACGAATCTCTCTCTCTCTCTCTCTCTTCTGCGACACTCTCTCCTACTTTCTCCATTTTTCTGTGTTTGTAGGGGAAATCGGGATGGATGGAATGTCCAGATGTAGGATCAGTGGATGTTTAGGGTTTTTCTAAGAAAGAATGAAGAAGAAAGAGCAGGGGGAAATCAGTTGGGGCGTGTTTGGTATCTGTGTTATGATGTTGTGGTGGTGGTGGCGGTTCGACGGCTGGGTGGTGGTCGGCGGTGGTTTGGTGGGAGTTGTGCAGAGGCGGAAGGCGGTGGTGGTTTTGTGGGGAGACCGGTGGGGGTTTTGTGCAGAGATCGGTGGTGGTTTTCTGGGCGACTGGACCTTTTGTCACCACTTGTTGATTTATCTGCTTCAATGGTGATTTTGATGATTTTTGGTAAAGTTGTGAATGCTATTTCTTTTTGGGTTTGTTGTTACTGTCATTTTGTTACTGTTATTTTGTTGCTACTGTCATTTTGTTGCTACTGCCATTTTGAATGTTTAAATCGGTGAAGGGGGATTGTTGTGGTGGGTTAGGGGGCGGTGTGTCGGCGTCTGCGGCGGAGGTGAATGATGGGTGGATGGGTGGGGTGAGGAGGGGTGTCTCTGTTTTGGTTATGTGGGTTTTGAATGATCTGGATACAGGTTCCTTGAATGATCTGGATACAGGTTCCTTGAATGATCCATTTGTATTCTTTTGATTATGTGAGTTTTGAATGATCTGGATACAGGTTCCTTGAATGATCTTTGATTTTTGTGTCTCTGTTTTTGTCCCTATCTTTGAGCTGCACTTGTTTGGGCGGGCGATGATGCAAAAAAAAAAAAAAAAAACGTTGATTAAGATGACGATGGCGCGGCAAGGACGGCGGAGGGTAGGTTTTTTGAACCTGCAACCCCACTTTTGCAGCCTTTTGATTATCAGATAATCTGAGCCAACCCCCGTTTTTTTGTGATACGCTTTGTTTTGTTGTCGTTGGTTTTTTATTTTCCCCCCCTAGTCGATGATGATAACAATATATCTGAGACACCTCCCGAGTTGGCGATTTCTTGGTGCGTTCGTTTTGGCGTAAAAAAGTTTTTGTAAAAAAAAAAATTTAACCGTTAACTTTTTAACGTAAAACGTAAAAAGTTTTACGTGAAACGTAAAACGTAAAAAGTTTAACGTGAAACGTAAAACTTAAAAAGTTTAACGTAAAACGTAAAAAGTTTAAAAAGTTTTACGTAAAACGTAAAAAGTTTTACGTAAAATGTAAAACGTAAAACGTAAACTTTTTTAACGTAAAACGTAATTTTTTTTACGTAAAACATAAACTTTTTAACGGAAAACGTAAAACTTTTTAATGGAAAACGTAAAACGTAAACTTTTCAAACTTTTAACCTAAAATGTAAAAATTAAATCATAAAGCGTAAAACGTTCCGTAAAAAAACGTTCCGTAAAAAAACGCTCGTAAAAAAACGGGGCGTAAAAAACGTAATATAAAAATCTGTTTTTTAATCATTAAAAAAAATTATCATTAAAATCCGAATTTAAAATATTGTTTAATATAAAAATCAGTTTTTAATAAAAAGTAATTAAAGAATAGGACAAAAAAGCAATTAAATATAATATATATAAAAAGACAAAAAAAGTAATTTTACTTAAATACCCTTTTAGATTAAAATATTAAAGACATAATAAGATAAAAAAATACTTAATATTATTTTTAAATATTTTTAATCTCATCCATCCATCATCTTGATCTAATGGCTAGAAAGTGGTTCGCGCGGTTCTTATAACTGGAGGTGGTTCTCATTTTAGCGGTCCCCTATATATATATATATATATATGTATGTATGTATGTATGTATGTATGTATGTATGTATGTATGTATGTATGTATAGATGTGTGTGTGTGAGGAGAGAGGAAGTTGGCCCGTCATCATCGGCTGGGGGAGGACGATTTGGACGGGGCTGGGACGGCGACGGGCATGGGGGTGGTCTTTTTGGGGCGGCGGCGGGAGGACGGGCCGGAGGATGGAGCCCATACCCTCCGGTCTAATGAACGAATAAAAACAAGAAATCTCGTTTGATAAGCATTATGCGTGCTTTGAGATATGTGAAAATTTTACAACTTCAGTGTCACATGAGTTTTCACATCTATGATAGAAATGGTTTTCACATGTTGCGTATGACTGTAGGGCTGTCCAAACTGTTCGACGATCGAAGATCGCTCGACGATCGCTCGAAAAATGATCGAAAAATGCTCGTTCGATTCCCGCTCAGTTTGTAAATGAGCCGGTTGGATCGGTTCGATTTAAATTCAATCCGAGCATGAGCAAGGCTCCGCTCGCTCGACGATCGCTCGGTTTCGCTCGAATTATTTTTATTAATAATTAATATATATATATATATATACATATATAAATATATAAATATATATATTATAGATTTTGTAGATTAAAACCCAAAAAAAAATATAATAGCCCAACCAAATTTAAAAGCCCAAATAGTATAGCCCATGAAATAACCTAAATCTATAGTCAGTATACAAATCCTATCTATTATCTAATCCTAACATAAATCGCCGCTGCCTGCCTGCCTCTCACTCAGTCACTCTCGACTCTGCGCCTCTCCGGACAATCCAGTCTTCAATCCAGTCACCGGCGGTGACACTCCGGTCTTCAAAGATCAAACAACTGTCGGACAATCATCAAACAATCCAGTCACCGTCCGGTCCACTCTCACACTCACACGCAGTCGGACAATCACGTACATTATCGGACAATCATCAAACAAGTGAATCGCTGCTTAAATGTTTTTATAGTTTCTGTAAATCGTTTCTGTTTCAAGCTTGTTGAATGATGAAACGTGTTTAAGCGATAATCTGTTCGCTGGCAAAGGGGTCGTTTGGAAATGTTTTACTTATGTATTTCAATTATGTATTGCTTTTGATTCAGTTTTTGTTGTTGATGCACATTTGTTAATTTAGGTGTTGAGATAAACCGAGCGAAACCGATCGAAATCGATCCGATTGATTTAAATTCGAACCGATCTCGAGCACCACTTTTATGCTCGGTTTTATAAATTCGAACCGAACCGATCCGATCGGTTGTAATTCGAACCGATCTCGAGCAGACCCTTGCTCGGATCGGATCGGTTCGGTTCGTGAACACCCCTACCGTATGAGAAAGCGCCATATCATTTTTATATTTTTCAACATAAATTATATTCTTTTGTTTTACAGATTATAATAACTCGAATAAATGATGAGTTGGGTGTTATTCCTAATATCTCTTAAATAATAAAAATGATTAAAAAAATATTTTTGTTGCACTCACAGGCCGCATCGTCTTTGGCTAGTTGAAATCACCATTTCCAAATTTAGAATTACGTAAACGTTGTTAAGTAGTTCAACTGCGTAAATTTGTTCCATCAAAGTTACCAATACAAGTGTGTGTCAATTATCGCTTACGATACCCAAAACACCTTATATTGAAACCAAGTCGGATTTCAATAAATTTAATACCAAAATGCTTGTAAAAAACGAGACAACCTGTGTAACTAATTTAAAAAAAAAATAACGAGTACTAGTTATTACCAAATAATCAATTGAGGTGTTTAACTAGTTATTCAATAAAATAAAATAATTATATAGTGTTGTTATGTGCTCATGTCCGGAATGATATTCAAATAACGATATGGAGGGTATTGTTCTCCCATTTTACATGATGTTGTTATGGCGCTAGAAATATGTATTCGTAAATAAACATGCGCACATAACAACACCGTGTAAAATAGTACAATAGACAGTTATTCGAAGCGTATTACACTTTTAAAAAACTATTTTTTTAATAAAAAATATACCAATTCACAAAAAAAACTATTTTTTAATAAAAAATATATCAATATACACATATTAAAGTGAAAAATATGTTTTTATTGTAGAGTTGTTTTGTATATGATTCTGCCTCCTCGTGTACATGATCCTATTAAGACGGTAAATTGTCTAGTGATGGATTAGATTAATACAGGGATTATGAAAATTTATAAAGTGATACTTGTTGATGGCTTGGTTCGCTAAAATCTTGAGTATAACCAAGTTTAAACAAGCTTAAGCTCAAACTTTAGCCAAAGAAATAAGATTGTATGTAAAGATTTAACCAAATAGTATATACGTTAAATTTGGTTTTGGTCTGATGTATATAAAAAATAATTACACGAGATCTTTTAAAAATAAATAATATATATTTGTTTATTATTATTATTTTATTATTATATAATAAAAGGCTATTTTCTATTTTTGGCCCCTTAACTTTGGTAATCACATGTTTAGCCCCTAAACTTTAATAAAACTTTTATTTTTAATTTCTACTATTTAGACCCTTAACTTTTAGTTTTTTTCCCTTTACATTTTGTTGTAATTATTATTTAGACCCTTAACTTTTAGTTCTTTTCCTTGTACTTATTTTTTATTGTTTCTTTTGTCTTTTCTCAACGCAATATTTTTTTTTTACTAAACTACTTATATATTATTTTATTTACGTTCCGAACCAGCCGCGTGTAGTCGTTTTTTTATGGTTATAACGAGTGTCACTACGGTAACAAACTGAACCTACAACTTTTCCGTAAGTATATCACCGCGACGTGGTTCTTTATATCGTAACGTACAATATCCCATTGCAATTTGTTTATTTTTGTCACCGTTTCGAAGCCGTTGGCCGCCGTGGAATGGAGGTGGTAACCCACTGTTATTAATAGTTTACTCATTTGTCCCCTTCATGATCATGTATTGAAATTAGGTAGCGTTCGTTTCATGGAATGGAATGGAATTAGGAAGTTTTTCTTTGTAAAATTGATCTTGGTTGGGGGAGGGAGGAATTTGAAATCCTTCACTCTAATGAAATTTGTGACTATTTCAACATTCCTTAGAAATCCTTCACTCTAATGAAGGAATGGAATGGAATGTTGAAATAGTCACAAATTTCATTGATTAAAGAAATTCATTGGATTTCAAATTCCTCCCTCCCCTAACCAAGATCAATTTTACAAAGAAAAGCTTCCCAATTCCATCCCATTCCATTCCATGAAACGAACGCTACCTTAGAGAAATTTGTTAGATTTTCAGTGACAACAAAGACAATCGTAATGACACCAATGGTGAATGTCGTGAACAGTGAATCACAACTTGCTCATTGTATCCTAGTAACCAGGCGATGATTTATGAAACTTTTACTTCCCACAAAACTATCCATGTTTTTTTAAGTTACACCTAAATACCATACAACCTTGCATTTGTAAGGATTTGAACGCACACCACTTTTATGTGGGTCAGGCACAGTATCACTAGACAATTAGGTCATGGGTACAACACTATCAAGTATCCATGTATGTTACTCTTTTACTTCATCACAACAAAAACCTGGCAATGATGTTTGAGATAAAATATAAACTTTAAAACATATTCAAATCTTCTGTCATGTTGATTTAGTAAATGATAACCCAGACAAAAAACCTATTTCAAAAGTCAAAACCATAGACCAAAAAGACAATGGAATCATATGATGTCTGCTCTGGTTCAAAGTTTGAAATGTCAAATGTTGCCACCCATCACGTCTCCTATATGTTTTCATATATTTTTTTACAATCTATAATCCTACAAATGAATCAATCCATCAAGTAACTACAAAATAGTGTAAAGAGGCTAAAATCAAGAACCCTGTACCAAAAAGGACCATTTCTAACCATCCGCAACTTCCTTTTGAACCCAAAGTTGATTTTGAAGGCGAGGCATGCCAATTATCCAAACGATAAAAATGTCAAGCTTCGGTTTCTAATTGCCGTTTTGGTGTGTTTTCCTTTCAAGCTTTGTATTTTGTATTTCAAATTTGGTGTGTAAAAGAAACTATGCAATCAAATAAGAAAGAAAAAAGAATAGGAGACCTAACTATGCTTGATATTAAAAGTAGCAGCCATTCCATTCGATAGTTCCACAGCTAGTTATCAATCAGGGAGCTGACTTCCATTACCTGAACCGCATATAATCCGAAATTAGCAGTAGTAAAATTCAAAAGTTTCTGTTCACATACTTCACTGTCCACCCCTTTCAGTTATACTAGATGTGCCAAAACAGATAACTTCTGTTTGGTTGACATAAAGTTACAAAATTATCATTTATGCATTAATATACGCTTGGGTGATTTTCAACACACTAGACCCATTTCCTTTTAACATCGAACTAATACATCAATAAGTGAATGGGTCAAAACTTCAACCTCTTATTAAGAAGAACGACAAGGGGAAGCAAAACCCCAAGGAAATGCGTCGTCTGAAGAAGGGGAACAAAACCCTTAGTGTCACCAAACCGTAAGAGTTTCCTTTTTTGACGTTCCTTGAAGGCTTGAAAGTTGCATAATTCAAAATAAAAAAGATCGTAATGAAAAATTCCCTTATTTGGTATTTGGAGAAGGGTATTACTAATTTAGATATATGTCATATGGTCAAGCAATATTCTTAAACTATTCCCTAAGTTCAAAGTTGCAAATTTCACATATTATGCATATAGAATTGTTTAAAGTGAAATAAAAGCCAACCTGATCACAGACGGGGCAAGTGTCGCTTCTTTCCATCCATTCAAGAATGCACGACAAATGAAAATGATGCTCGCATTTGGTGATTATTTTTGGATTTTCTTCATCGTATTCTGCACAATAGAAAAAACTTAAGCGCTCCCAACGTCTCAAATCACTAAATTTGACAATTAGAAATGGATCAAAAAAGATCTTTACTAACACTTAATTACCTTCAAGACATGTAGGACACTCCTCTGGGGAAACAAAAGGCGTGTTTGACTTTTTTAGTTCATCAGACTTCTCCAGCGCATCATCAAATTCTTCTGTTGCAACAGATTCCATCGCTTCCTTAGCTACATTTTCGCCACTATTACTAACTTTCGTTTCTCCAATGGGCTCAGAATTATTTGTTTGCACAGGTGAATGATTCTTACTAACAGAGTCTTCTCGATTGTTTGGTGAACCTTGAGGGTTTGCATCATATGGTACAGGTGGCGGTGGCAGCCTGTAAGTGTCGGGTATAGACGTATCCAGATTTGTATCAACTAAAAGTCCTATTGGAATAACAGCAGCTGCACTACTGCGTGTTGTTAACAGCTGGCGGTCCTCAGGTACTACTGGATGCTGCATAAGGGAGTAAGGTTTTAGAATCGAAATGGCTAAACTTAGATACAATCACCAAATTGAAAGACAAAAGGACTTCACTAACATGATGGTTCCATTCCACTCGCGGTGAAGAGCAGCAGCAGCCCATTTTTACTGATTTGTGTATCTTACTCAACTGTAGCAGCTATTGATAATTATTTCATTGGTTTCTGTTCTCAAATCAAAAGAAAAACCTTCCTTAGGCAAGTAGTACGGCACCGAAAACTTATTCCAACAGATGATTCATGGAAACAATTTTGATCATTTAGATCATAACAGTTACCAAAACTAAAGCAAAAAAAAAAAAAAAAAACACACTCTAATTCCTAATATATTCATACTAATAAACACATCATAAACCCTAAACAACTTGCATCATATATCCATATGCCAACTCTAATTCCTAATATAACTAACAAAATAAACAAATTAGGATTAACTCCATCATCATAAAATGAACAGAAAACACAGGTATCATTCAGATCACGATCATTCAAACAGTTTTAGTGAATCGAATTCAGCAGCATCTGAAGATGAAGATTCAACAGTATAAAGCACCAAACTAAACATATATATCGATATATCACCTATCGATACTCATCTTCAGAAAGCACAATTCAAAAAGCAGGATTACCATAGTAAATGGAGAGTGAAAAGCAATGAAATAGTACCTGAAATGAAAGGATAGTTAGTGTGTTGTTGCTTGAGGGGATTGGATTGGATTGGATTGGAGTTGTGCAGGTTGAGGCGAATGGTGCCGTGTGACGAAAGAATTTCAATTCAAATTAAATAAAATAAAAATGAACGAATGAATGGAGGCTCATAAGCTTATGAGGAGATGACGCGTGTGAATTTCAGTTGAATAATCAAAGCTGCGTTGGGTTACTGACTTTTAACAACCTTATTGCTCACGCGCTTCTCTGGGCCCACCCCATATCCAATAATTTCACTTCCCATATTCTTCATTTATCTGAATTCCAAAAGAGTATTTTGTTTTGTGCCTCCTTCAATACGAACCGGACAACGATAGCCAAGTTAGGGGATAGGGCGCCCATCACTCACCACTTACTCATCACTCACAACATTCAATTAATTTCCGTCATGTCATCTAGCTTTATTCCATCATTAGTGGTGGATTTTAGTGGAAATGCTGATCACTCACCACACCCAACAATTTTCCCTCACATTCACTCTAACATTCAACAATTTTTTCAAGTTATCACGCGTTATAAAGTTCACGCGTGATGGAGTATGATGGCGGCGGTGTGCGTTATAATTTCACGAGTGATGGGGGCTTATCACGGGGCGCCCCGTCCCCCTTAATGTTGCCCATTTGTAGTAACTTGCGGTCAGAAAGAACAATCCACCGATCAGTATGAACTAGGAGCACTAGCAAACCATCGACAACAATTGAGCTCAGCATCTTCTTGTTGTTGAGTGCATTATTATTGTTAAAACTAATGTATCTTATTATTACAAGAATTGTTTTATTTATATCAAAATGTTTGTTTAAGTAACTTCTTAATATTTGTTAATGAATGCAGGGTCCTTAAGGGACTCCGCATTCTCAGGGACGACCCTGACTATGCATGGTTACCTAAAGATCAACTACAATAAAGAATCAAGGACTCTTGAATTGAATGCAATAGACGCACAACGATTCACAAGACCTTTGACAAACAGTTTGATAATATGACTTGGCCCTAATCAATAAACACGACTCTAAAAGGGCCTAGATTTATGAACAAAAAACGTTAAAGCTCAACTGTTTTTTGTCAATCAAATTCTGAAGCCCAACTATTTTAGTGTATGACTTGGCCCAAATCAATAAACAAAAATAATGGATTAATGAATAGGGCCCAATTTTTTTTATCTCACACAGGGCCTTTTTTTTGTGATTTTCGGAGACAGCCTTGGTAAACGAGCAGAGCATAATCCAAGCCGGCCTAATCTCAAGCTCGGCTCGTTAACTTATAAGAGCTTGATCTCAATCTCGGCTTGTTTCAAGATCTAATTTAAAGCTCAAACTCGACTCGTTAACTTATAAGAGCTTGATCTCAATCTCGACTTGTTTCAAGATCTAATTTAAAGCTCAAACTCAACTCGTAATTAATGTTTTAAGTTCGAGTTCGACTCTGGTTCAGCTCGCTTATTTTTTAATTTATTGATTTATCTATACATATATTTATAGTTATAAATTTCATTATAATATAATATAAGTTATTTAGTTCCATTTATCAGAATTTTATATGAGATAATATTATATAATTATATTAAAAAAATTATATAATAATAGGCTAGTTTAGTCTTGCAAGTTCACTTAAGCTTCATAAGTGAATTTTGGGCTCGCGATTGTTTATTAAACAAGTTTATTTTTAAGGACCAGGCCCATTTAACCTTAACTCTGATTCGAGCTTTTAGTGACCTAATCCCGAGTATCTCACGAGCGATTTAGCACGTTTACATATTACTTGTTAGAGACAAAGCTTTTTCATTTAAACAGTTAACTTTAAGCATGAATATATCATTCATTTTAACTACATTTTGCATATGCTTTTTTACGTTACAAAACTCTCAGAAAGAAAAGGAAGAAGAAAGATGATTCTCGAAGACACCCAAGTGTAAAGCAAAAGATTTGTGTATTTATAGGGGTTTCATTCATAAGAATTTTTTTTTATTTCATAGCAAAAACATATTTCCAAACAGTGAAATATGATTTTGTTACGTCTTGTGAGATGTAACATTTTACCATTGATACAAAAACTACCCACTTACCACAAATTAAATATGTGAAAGTCAAAGAATTAACCGGTCAAATTAACTATTTTTTTTTTGAACGGCCAATGAAAATATTATTAAAAAACCGCCAAACAAGACGCTAGGCTGGGATTCACATCCACCAAATTACAATCTCACAGACCAGGTAAAATTAATTAAATGGATCAAATAATTGATAGGTTAATTGTCAATGTTTAGAAATTAAAAAATACGTATTGACTCGGACTTTTGACCTGACTCATCATCAACTTGGCGCTCTATTTATTTTAAAATAAATGTCAAACTTGGAGGGACTGGGAACACCAATGACAATGGGGACCATTTGTGCAAGTTTCTCCAATTTTACCATATACGTGTATCTTGAAATACCAAATCTAGAAAGATATGGGACCTCTTTGCTACATGTTTCATATAATCCAACTCCACATATTACTAAAGCACGTCCCACATATTATTTTTCTTTGTACATGTGAGCAAATGTTATTGTTTTCTTGTACATTTTGAAATTGTTTGTATGTGTATCTAGTTGAATTGGAAGTTATAACACTTTAGGTTTAATTATCAAGCAACATATAACCCGGAGAGTCCCACATTTTTTTAAAAAAGTTGGTTGGTTTGAGTTTTTGAAAAAGTTGGTTGGTTTGAGTTAACAAGTCAATATTAATCTACTCGAATTACCTCATATCGTCGCCATTCCTATTGCCACAACTTCCAACATGCCACCACCATGGCCAATGTTATTGATGCCGCCACCACCTTTTCACGTTGTTGTTGCTACCTTAACCCATGTCACCTTCATCATTGTCATCTCGCCAGTCGCCACCACTATCACCCTACACGTCACCACTAGCGGATGAATTTGTTTTCACACTTTTATTTCTAAAACGGCCTATTTCAATTAGGCTTGTTTTGATCAAGACCCGTGTTAACCCAAACATTGTTCAACGTGTAGTCATCAACTCGATCAGACCGCTCGTTTTATGTGCTCCTTATGTATCTAGCATTCCAGCTACACCCATTAATAAAAAAATTTCTAAGATTTAAGCTACTAAGATCTCATCTTTAACAAGAGTGTAGTAATAAATTTGTGTGTGTATATGTATCTTTTTGGAATAGTAGGATTTTACCCACTCACACCCTTGCCAGCTAGATTGCGCCGATGGCGCAAAGACTACCACACATGGGTGTGGAGGAGGGCGTGAGGAAGGGAGCAGGGCAAATTGAAGGCGTTGCGGGTGTGCATCTGCATCCTAAATTAGTATGTGTACTTGTTTTTGTAAATAACATAGTTTAATTATCAATAAAATAATAAGTTGTATTTTATGAAATATAGTAAAATAAATTTGGATTATCAATATACTTCTTGTTTTTATAAATAATAAGACAATTTAATTAAGAAAGTATTTTGTAATTTAATCATACTAAAAAGATTAGTGGTAACATTCAAACAATTTTTTTTAATGTGTACATATTCTTCAAAAAAACATTTTATACTACTTTTGACTTTTGTATACAACTTTAATCCCAATAATAATAAAGGTTTCTAGGAGAATATTATAAAATTAAGGAATATTGGATTTTAATAATATCAACTATTTGTCGTTGGCCCCCAAGAGTTCTAACTAAAAAATAATCCTTGGCATTTTAATAATGAGAAATGATTCGCACACCTAAAGAGTAAATTTATAAACTTAAAATGCAAGTTATGATACGGAATAATCCTTTATATGTACAAATCATCTACCAATTGTAATAGTTGTGTCGAGAACAAGCCACATGCATCGTCATATCAACCCGATTTACATCATGTCGTGAATTGAAGGCATCCTTAGGTTCTACTTTGTTGAATGGTTCAACACAACACTTTAACGTCCATCTAAAGTTGACAAATTAAATATTTTGTTTATTATAGATGGTTCATTATGTATACACATTTTGAAAGAAAAAAAAAGATGGTTATGTAAGATAATCATAACAATACATTTTTATTATGTAAGATAACCATAACAATACATTTTTATACTTTTATATAGATATTTATTTTGGACTGCATACATTTTTATATATATATGATTGTAATAACTAGTAAAAAGTAATAATATATTACTTTTATTTAGTTTTAGTATGTTAATATTATGAATAAAAATAGCTAGGTAAAAAATTGTTTTAACTTATTATCAAAATCTTAGACATTAGGTCGCAAGGACCGTTGAGTGGGTGCTATCAAACCGTATAATTTGTCTTTACCTTTTGGTTTTTGTCCTCCATGGAGTACTGGAGTCTAACTTTTATTTGACCTCCGTATAATATAGTCAAATCCAATCCTAAAAATCTTTTCCAGATTTTTTTACAGAAAATTTGGTGTGTCTAAATCCACCCTCTTTTCCTTGATACACTCCGTTTGTGAGAAAAAAAGTTATGGTTCCCACACACGTATGTGAGAGGAGAGGGTGTAACAACTAAAAGTGGAGGTGTGTTTAGTGGCTCCCAAAATTTACTACGTGATGAGTTTTTACGAAGGGGTGTGAAAAAAAAAACTATATCCGTAATTGGAAAAAACTTAATTGAATTGTGAATTCGGTTTTCGTTCGGTTCCTAACTGTACACGAAGTGTGAATTCAGTCGTCGATTCCATAAATCTTGCTTACTCGGACAACTTAACCGAATTCAATCGAATAAACTTAATTGTAGAAAACTAGAGGGGGCGAATAGGTTTTCTTCAATTTTTATTTGATTAGCCACGAATTAAATGATTTAAATTTGTTTGAAACCGAATAGTAGACAATAGATGTAAAGAGTTAAGGGTTAAAAAAACCCGGTTTATAGAGGTTCAAGTGGATGTTGACTAATCCACTTTACGTCCTTTCCTCGATTCTCCAATCAATAGTTTCTCTACTATAACCTTCTCTTAAACGGAAGAGATCATCGGTACAAAATCCTCACTAAACTAAGGTAGTGATTACCTTCTTCAACCCACTATAATAATAGTATATCTTTATTTTTCTTCACTAATCCAGGGTAGTGACTAATGATCGGCTTCTTCACTAGTGATATGTACAAAACCTAACATATTTTTTTATATCAATTAGAGCGCATTTTGATCGTTTTCTTGTATGAATTTTAGAAATAAATCATTTATTTGTTTACTTTTGGTTTTCGGGTATAAAAACCATAAATCGATAAAAGAAGCAAATTTGTGCCAAACATCAAGAGTTTTGCAAGAAGACAGTCAAGTGACATGCACCAATGCCTCTCCTCACACGCCAGTATGTTAGTTCTCTCAAGAAAATACAAAACCTGATAAAGAACACAAAGTCGTGGCTATTCAAGCACTCCCCTATTCAAGCACTCCCCTGGGTCATGCCTTGCCTAGACATACCATGTGCCTCTCCCTCAAGTCAAGAGATCTAAAATATGACGAAAAAGCCTAAAAACTTCGCATAAGTATCTCTCGAGCAAGAAAATGAGTTATGAGGACCATAATATATGAATCTTGGGTAGCTTGACGAGACGAATCCAAAAAAATGGTTAAAAGTGAGGCACGGGGTCGTGTATCACTCAATAAGTTGACTTTACACATGTCAAAACAAGACAAAATAGGCCACCAAGCATGGGGCCGTGTTTCACTCAAAAAGTCAACTTTACACCTGTCAGACCAAAACAAAATAGGCCACCACGCATTGGGTCGTGCCTCACTAGGCATGAAGTCGTGCCTCACTCCCAGATGAGCCTATAAATAGACCTTCAAGGCCTCCATTTGAACTATCCTTTTACACCACTCTCTTCTACAACCAATGATTTGATTAAAATCATATCTAGTCCATCAAACTCCTCAAGCTCTTCAACTTCTGATGAAGTTTATGAAAAATACTCGTAACTTCGTAAGTTCAAAACTATTGCTATAGTTGTTAATGCTTGTTCAAGTGACGTTTGAGGTACGATAAGGACAAGAAATTTGTGTTCATAGAGACCGTGAATCCCCAAGAACGTCTCATGGTAGATTATTTCGTTGAGGATGCTCTCTATTATGGAGAGATGTTTAGAACATGGTTTTGTATGTTAAAAAAACCATAATCAAGAATAGATGGTGAAATACAGCGGAACTTTGAATTGTTTGAAACAAACCGGAAGCCAGACCCAATAAGAGTTTTTATATTTAGTAATATTCATAGTTTTTAATAATTATTAAAAATAAAAATTATTTGCTTAAATTTATTATTTAATCGAGCAAGAAAATGAGTTATGAGGACCATAATATATGAATCTTGGGTAGCTTGACGAGACGAATCCGAAAAAATGGTTAAAAGTGAGGCACGGGGTCGTGTATCACTCAATAAGTTGACTTTACACATGTCAAAACAAGACAAAATAGGCCACCAAGCATGGGGCCGTGTTTCACTCAAAAAGTCAACTTTACACCTGTCAGACCAAAACAAAATAGGCCACCACGCATTGGGTCGTGCCTCACTAGGCATGAAGTCGTGCCTCACTCCCAGATGAGCCTATAAATAGACCTTCAAGGCCTCCATTTGAACTATCCTTTTACACCACTCTCTTCTACAACCAATGATTTGATTAAAATCCTATCTAGTCCATCAAACTCCTCAAGCTCTTCAACTTCTGATGAAGTTTATGAAAAATACTCGTAACTTCGTAAGTTCAAAACTATTGCTATAGTTGTTAATGCTTGTTCAAGTGACGTTTGAGGTACGATAAGGACAAGAAATTTGTGTTCATAGAGACCGTGAATCCCCAAGAACGTCTCATGGTAGATTATTTCGTTGAGGATGCTCTCTATTAAGGAGAGATGTTTAGAACATGGTTTTGTATGTTAAAAAAACCATAATCAAGAATAGATGGTGAAATACAGCGGAACTTTGAATTGTTTGAAACAAACCGGAAGCCAGACCCAATAAGAGTTTTTATATTTAGTAATATTCATAGTTTTTAATAATTATTAAAAATAAAAATTATTTGCTTAAATTTATTATTTAATTAGTTGTGAAATGAGCAAGAAAGAAAAGATTAATACCCTCATTGAGGGATGAAAAAATGGAAGTGAAGTACAATGATATGACGTTGATGAAAGAAAAAAGTTATAAGATGAATGAAAAGGAAAAAATGGATACCTTCATAGTTTATGAGAATGATATAACATTGAGTCAGGTAGTGGTAGCTCTAGAAAATCCAAATTGGGTTAATGTTTCAAAGAAAAAGGATAACGAAATCAAAAAAGCGTCAAATTTTTTTCCAAAATTTACACTATTGTCGAAGCGTCAAGGGGCAACGAAGGGTATCCCTTGTAACACTATAGGTCCACCCCTAGAGTGAGGTCAAAGTAAGGATGTGTGTTACGCTTTCATTTGTTTTCACGTCCCCTCACATTAATTTTTTTGATTGGCTCTGGCATGGGTCCATAATCACAAACGGTGACCCCCCTCACAATGAGCCCACTGACATCCTTTCCCGCTCTCTTGGATCGGTGTTTAACGCCTGGCTCACAGCCCGAGGCGTTAGAGCATAGGTAATGTGTAATAACTCTCATCAAAAGTCCTATTTATTATTTTATTTTGTCCAAAAAGAAACCCTAATTAAGACACCCAAGTAATTCTGCATAATCCCTGAAATTTTCAGAATAATTGGAAACAGGATCAGGGGCCCTAAAACTCAAGGGGGGTAAACCCTAGTTGATATTATCTTGACAGTTTTACGTGTAAAACGAATTTTAACGCAAGACCAACTCAGCTAGGCTACTAAGACACGAGGCTACCCTATGGTAGGGTTGTGTCTCTCGCGCCACACGAAGACCCCTCGCGCCACGCGAGGGGGTCGGTTTTTCAGCTATAAGTAGTAGACTTTGGCACTTGCAATTATGCGTTGGTTCGACGTAGAAATTCAATACGTACACTGAGATATTGTAGAAACAGTCCTAAAACACACACAATCACGAAACGCTGCCGCTATAACAGGGTAATAACTCGATCGCTATTACGATTCAATGTCCGATCGATTGAAACTATCCAATGGATGTTTAAGTGCTACCCACATTAGGGTTATGCTTTGTCATTCGTCGTAAATTCGATGGATGTTTAAGTATCGCACTTTGTCATTTGTTGTGATTAATCTCGTGAGTTATCGTAAATGTTGTATTAGTTACTGACCTAGTTGTGTGCATATTGTTTAAATTAGGTTACAAGGCTAAATCCGTAGGCTTAAACTCTGCCCGTATAAATCTGCAATGTGAGTCATTCTCTTTTTATCAAATGTTTTACAATACTCCAATCATTTTCAAAAGTTATAATTACATGGATTAAGTCGTGGTTATCTTGAATCACTGGCTAGTGGGGTATTGTGCACATTACTAATTTTTCTCACGGGTTAGGCTAATAAATCCTAACAGTGATAATCATCACTATTTGGGTGACAGGACCCAATAGTGGTATGACCATCGTCACACAGTGTGACACGGCGCCAGATAAAAATAAGATAGAAGCCATTGTAATCGCTCTTATGTTGTAATTTATAACTATGTGTCATTTTATCAAATTAGAGTGACTCGCCAGCATTTCCCCGTTGATAAAATATTTTTAAAACATGTTTCAGACGACCTGCTGTAAGTCAAGGAAAACGTGCTATGGAGCACTAACAAGCTTGAAGAGGTGGCTCAGTTAAAAATGAATACACATGTTTTAATAAATCAGGGAATTTCCTAGTAAAATCCCTCTATTGTAAATTACGGGGTTTATCCCGAATTATGAAATAAAATAATCAGGCATTTCAAGTTTTTAAAAGATCCTGTTAAAATCTTCCGCTGTTGCATCAATTAAATACCACGGGTTCCTGTCCCGCGGCTCCTGATCAGGTCAAACCGGGGCTGGGGCCGTGACATAATGGTGTAAGACCCTCCGTACTCGCAGGTTATATAACGCTACCACTTTCCATCACGCCTTATGGCATCGGCGAACACCGCCACGGGTGGCGCTATGCAACGGGTTTGGTGAGGGTTCGCGATAATTATAACGGGGACTTTGGTGTTGGGGTTTGTGTTGACCATTGTTGAACGGTAACTTTTATTTTATTTTTATTTTTTGAGTTAACTGCCATTTTCGTCCCTGTGGTTTGGTCACTTTGACCATTTCAGTCCATTTCTCAAAAATGCGCCATTTTCGTCCCCCACGTTCTGGAAAGGTGCCATTTCAGTCCAAAAATCATAACCCAGTTAAGTCAGTTAGTAAATAAGGACTGATTGTGTAAATTTGTAACATAAAGGACCATTTAAGTAAATATTAAACACCACCACCACTAGCCCTGCCACCACCACCACTCCGCTGCCACCACCACTGCCACCACCGCCACCACAGCCCTGCCACCACCACCACTCCGCTGCCACCACCACCGTCACCACCGCCACCACAGCCCTGCCACCACCACCATTCCGCTGCCACCACCGCCACCACAGCCCTGCAACCACCGCCACCATAGCCGGTTCATCATCATATCAGACGATGATTCCCTTCTTATTCTGACTTCCCTCATTTCTGGACTCATTCTTCATAGATGATAATTCAACGGTTGCATCACTATCATCCTCTGCTGATACATTGGCTTGAGGTTTTTCAAAAGCTGTAGAAGCAGAAAACAAATGTTACAAAATGACAATAAGTTTACGTAAAACCCCAACCCCAAAGTAATGTCTTAATCTCAACTTAAAACTATGAAGAATTGAAGAAAGGTATTAGTAGTCCAGAAATATCCATGTGAGACAGATGTTACAATTTATAAAAAGATTCAAACACTAAGAACATAGATAGCAAAACTCACGATTGAGAAAGACGAGAGACAAAGTAAAACCGACGTTGAAGATTATAATATATCCAAATGAGGCCGCTAGTGCGATCCAATACCAATAAGCTTCTGCAAAGAGCCCTCTTCCTGTGATAACTAGCTTCCCAACCGTTGTACCGTTCAAAGGCTACAAATGACACAAAGAAAAACACATAACATGAGAGGTGTATGTTAGTTTTGACCTATTTAGTTATGAACTGGTTGAATTATCTAACAAATCAAGTCAAAGATATAGTTAACTAGAATTGTATCGTTTTATTCAAAGATTTAGATTATTAATAAGGTTGTTTATTTTTTTCACTCATAATTAACAAATTACTTATTTTTGCACTCATAATTAACATTACAAAAATCATTCGACTTACTGCACTCCAACTTTGGCCAAGAAATTCGTTCACAACGATTCCATTAATTGCATACATCATGGGAGATGACCAGTATCCCCATATCCACCAGCCCTTGACATCATCTGCAATGAGTAAAAACACAGTGTGTTAAGTTGACAAAAAACAAGCCAAGGAATTCAACTTTGTATGATTCTGAACTATACCTCGCGAAAGGACAAAGCCACTCAAAGCAAACACTAAGAGAATTGCAAATGAACCGAAGGTGTTTGCAACAATCATGTTCCTTCCCATTGCTCCAACGAACCGAAACATTGCATAAGACATTTGGTTGACAAGGCAGGGCTGTGGTGGTGGTGTAACACCCCGAAAACGGGTTTGGTAATCAAATCACGTTTACATTAAAAGACGGGTAATTTACCTTTAGTGGTAAAAGTAACCGGGTGAATATTTGGATTATTAAATAAACAAGAATTTACTGACTAGGAATTATAACCTAGTTAGCTAATATTCTAGAAATAACCTATAATAAGGTTAAAAACATGCCAAACTATAAGTTACACAAAAGATGAGGGGTTAATCTTGTAAAAAGTGAAACTAGAAATAATTAAAACAAAAACCAAACACACCATTTTGGTGTCTTGTTCGATCAGGAGAAGAGAAGGGCGACCAGGGTTCTTCAAACCCAAAAACTTCACAAATCCCAGAAATTGGAGGTTCAATTCAGTCCCAAATCAAGTTCTAAACACGAATTAATGATCACCTCACTGAAGGGATCATAAGGTATGCGAAATTCTAGTATTTTGATTCATCTCAAGTTCTAGGTTAATTGTGAAAAACTGAAATTGAGCTTGATTGTGTCATGCATGAGTGAATCTTGAAGTAATATGATGTCTAGGAGTAAACCCTAGTCAAATAACATGTTAGATTGTTGGATAATCTATGAGATTCATGATGATCCATTGATAAGCTAAGTGGGTTTTATGTTGATATGATGAACACTCATGTTAGAATGTAAGATTTATGAATATTGAGATGATGATATAAGTTCTTGATATAGTTCATGAACACTAGACTTAGAGGTTTAAATGTGTTGATGTAAATCTTGGTAAAGATAACTAGTTATGAACTAGTTAGTAAATAAGTAATATTATGCACATTAGGTGTTTGTTAAAATGCCCGAATGAATGTTGACATAATGAAAGTATGAAAGAAACGCGTAATTGGCTAACTCGACTAACTACGTGTAATACGGAATAATAGGGGTTCGAAACGTGATGTTGATTGAGCTTATTGTGTGTATAATGTGATTGAAGTTAGTTGACTATTGAAAGTCAAACTGACCTATAATCCGATAAATGGTAGTTTTGATATGAAATTTGTAAGGTGGAATAATCGTATTAAATTATGATTAAACTAACCACCTTGAAAACGATGATGATAGTTTGATGATTAACAAGCTAGGTGAGAGCTTGGGAACAAAGCGGGTCAAACGAAGCAAGAATGACGGAAAAGCATAATTCGGATGCAAGGTAAGTATAGCTTACACTAGTCTTATATGTTAGAATACTCCCTTACCGTATTAGTTACGAAAAAGACAAATACATAATTGAGGTATGATGTTCCGACGTGTAAACGTACGGAACAAGGTAGTCTAGCACGACAAGAAACCATGTTGATGGTTTAAAAGGAATTAAATCGGTAATTCGATCATTTTAAGACAAATGGAAAATGAGCCTTTGAATGGTTACCTTATAGGGTAAACCAAAACAAACAATAAGGGTAAAAAGGTAAATTGGTCATGCGTTGACCATAACTATTGGTTTTGAAAGACACTGTAAGGCGTAAGCCATAACAGGCTAAAAAGCGTTAAGAAAATCAATTAATAAGTGAAATGGCCACACGGTGTAAACCGAAGCGAGTCGTATAGATGAGATGGTAATAAATATCATCTCGCCAACATAATCGGTCACTTAGACCAAATGGGTCAAACGGTGAAGATATCACCCTTTGACAATAGCGACTAATGATTATTGTCGAGCTATATTATTTCAGGTGTAAATGTCAAATTGGTGTTAGCAACGCTATGAATTAGCGGTTATAAAAGCAAGGTATTAAAAACGGGTCAATATATTGATCTGCGCCTGGTATGTGAAATAAGGTAACACTCATTTAGAACATATGGTTCAAGAGTGTTAAAAGAGGTCAAAACGGACATTTGGTTACTTGTTAGGTAAACCAAATGTTTTATGTAATGAACATGGCGTTTGGAAAGCTTAATGACTTTTCAAACATAATTATAGATTAAAAGAGGGATTATGGGTCCAATATACTTTCAAAAGTCCTTCATTGTTAATAAAGGACTAAAATGGACCAAAACGCCCTTGGTGGCTAAATTGACCAAACAACCTTTAAAAGTTGTTCGGAAATGAGTTTTATGATTAAATGAATACTTAGATTAATTATAGAAGCAATTGAAAGCGATTTTAGGCTCGAAAGTGCTTAAGAACCCTTAACGGGTCAAAATAAGCATACGAGTGAAAACGGGTTTAAATTGTGTAATAAACCTATGATTAGAATCTAAAATGGTAAGTAATATTAAATTAAAGAGTTGTATGTGATATAGGAATCAAACAAATACGTTTGTTTGATAAAATGCGTAAACGGGTCAAATTTTGGTAAAAGAGTAATAAGCCGAAGACTTAAAGGTCTTAAATTTTGTTAAGCCGAATGTCGGATTTTAACTCCATATGATGGAGAATTAAATTACAATCATGTAGGAAGAAACGGTAGGTCAAACGGATAAGCGGTTTGAAAGATACGAAAGATTTTGTGTCAAATTACGGCGAAATGGAAAGGTGGGATGCAGGTGCCACCGTAAATTACGGTGCCACCGTAATTTACGGTGGACCTGATGTGGTTACGGTAGTAACCTTCTGATTTACGGCAGAAGAATATGAACCAAAGGGCCACCGTAAATTACGGTTCCACCGTAATTTACGGTGGAGGTTATTTTCAATTTCTTGTTTTTAGGATAAATTGTTTCCCGGATTGTTTGAATACGTTTTAGACCCCGTAAGACTAAAGCATTTCATGTTTAATGAAATGTAGGTACACTTTGGGATGCCGGAAGACGATCAAGCTCAACGAAGAACCGAACACGATAATGATACACGCTTCCGCACTTTGACACATTGTAAATGTTAAACAACGAATCCAACCACGATAGTTAGAATAACTTATGATTTGCAAAAGTTTTAATAAACCCGTATTTCCGATGTATATGATAGTGATTAATTACATGATTATCTTTCAAAATATACGTTAAACCTTGGTTTACAAGAACGGGTGTTACAGGTGGTGGAAGGGCTGTGGTGGCAGGGCTGTGGTGGTGGTGGCAGGGCTGTGATGGCGGTGGTGGTGGTGGCAGCGGAGTGGTGGTGGTGGCAGGGCTATGGTGGCGGTGGTGGTGGCAGCGGAGTGGTGGTGGTGGCAGGGCTGTGGTGGCGGTGGTGGTGGTGGCAGCGGAGTGGTGGTGGTGGCAGGGCTGTGGTGGCGGTGGTGGTGGCAGCGGAGTGGTGGTGGTGGCAGCGCTAGTGGTGGTGGTGTTTAATATTTACTTAAATGGTCCTTTATGTTACAAATTTACACAATCAGTCCTTATTTACTAACTGACTTAACTGGGTTATGATTTTTGGACTGAAATGGCACCTTTCCAGAACGTGGGGGACGAAAATGGCGCATTTTTGAGAAATGGACTGAAATGGCCAAAGTGACCAAACCACAGGGACGAAAATGGCAGTTAACTCTTATTTTTTTTAAACAAAAAAACCATATAAATACATCTCAATCTCTACACTTTTTAAAAACCATACTTTCTACAACCATTCTTTCACTTAGTATTTTATAAAAAATCTCTAGATTTTTATACCATGCACTCTACCATGTAACCCCTTATAACACTATAGGTCCACCCCTAGAGTGTGGTCAAAGTAAAGATGTGCGTTATGCTTTCATTTGTTTTCACGTCCCCTCACATTAATTTTTTTGATTGGCTCTGGCATGGGTCTATAATCACAACGGTGACCCCCCTCACAATGAGCCCACTCACATCCTTTCCCGCTCTCTTAGATCGGTGTTTAACGCTTGGCTCACAGGCGTTAGAGCATAAGTAATGGTGTAAGACCCTCCGTACTCGCAGGTCATATAACGCCACCACTTTCCATCACACCTTATGGCATCCGCGAACACCGCCCCTGGCGGCGCCATGCAACGGGTTTGGTGAGGGTTCGCGAAAATTATAACGGGGACTTTGGTGTTGGGGTTTGTGTTGACGCGGTAACTTTTATTTTATTTTTATTTTTTAAACAAAAAAAACCATATAAATACATCCCAATCTCTACACTTTTTAAAAACCATACATTCTACAACCATTCTTTCACTCAATATTTTATAAAAAATCTCTAGATTTTTATACCACGCACTCTACCATGTATCCCTACAACCGTGGTTTTGTTCCTCCTCGTTCTAGCGTCGACCGGAACCAACCGAACGCTCCTAACCAACCCGTTGATCCGGTTCCTGCTCGACCCACCGCCTATGGAACCGGGTTTGTCGAGCACAATCAAAACCAAACCGGCTTCATGAACCTATTGAACCAACCCCTCTCATGGGACCTAAACCTGTACGGTTGGAACCCGAACCACAACATGGGAGGTTTCACAAATTCTTCACAACCATTCGGCTTGACATAAAGCGAGCCCGACTTCGTCCTAGAGACATAAACGGAGACTCAACCGGAAATAGAGGAGCCGACGACACAAACGACCAACACCAAATGCAACAAACGGGCCTCCCACAAAAAAGAAAGAAGTAACCGAGACCCGATCGAGAAAAAAAAAACATGCAACCTTGGGATGATGAAGAGGAGTACGCGTTAGCTAGATCTTGGATCAACGTATCAGTAGGTCCCGAAATAGGTAAGATTTTAATTTATACATATAATTTGTTTGTGAAAAATTGTATTTTTTTTTTTTTTTTTTTAGCAAACAATCAAAATAAACTTTCGTTTTGGAGAAGAATTTGAGAAGATTTTTTCGGCCTCATAGGTAGAGGGGGATGCTTACCGACCATCGGATTTAATATCGGGAAAATGGACCGTTATTAATAACAAGTGCACAAGTTTTCAATGAATTTATCAACGTCAACGAAACGGTTGAAAAAACGGTTCGAGCGACGAGGATATAATGCGGTTGACTTTAGTGGAATATCAAGCGGCCCGAGGGAATTTCCCATACTTGAAGGTTTGGCAAATTCTTTGTCATAGCCCTAAATGGGTCAATTTCGCCCCGACGGTAGGAGCTTCTTCGAGTCGGACGGCAAATGAAAGACCGTCAAAGAAGTCGAAAACCAACGAGTCGGCTGAACTCGAAACACCATGTAACACCCTTGCTATTATTTTAGGGTTTTCGTATTATTTACGTAAATAAACATGTAATTATAATTACATATACATTGAAAAATACGGTCAAATTTAAACATTTTCGGATTTGAAATAATACAATACTATATGTATAAATTCGTCGTTTTTAAATGACGACGAAACCATGTGCGGAAGCTTGTATCTTGATCGTGTTCGGTTCTTCAATGAGCTTGATCTTCATCCGGGACATCTTCACATTCACCTATGATCAAAACCAACTTAAAAGTTAGTTTCGATATCTTAAATATTAGTATAATCAAGTTCTAGTAGCGAACAATCAAAAACAAAATAAAATTTCGGAATTTAGTCTGTCGCGCCACGCGACAGACTCCTCTTGATCTTTCGCGTGCCGCGAGCGCCCTCGCGTGTCACGCCAGGATTACTGCTCCCTGTCGCGTGTCGCGGGGAAGATGATTTTCCAGCAGTTTTGTTGCTGAAACCTGCATTTTTCCCAGCTATGGTTTTAATCGTAAAACGATCTTTAAAGTGTCATAACTTTTTATCTACAAGTCCGTTTTAGGTGATTCTTTTTCCTACGCGTTTGTAATAAAAATACGCATCAATTTATCCTATTTTCTGCATATGAAACCTGAATTATAAATGATTAGTTTATAATTTCTTATTTCATTTATTTGACCCATTTGTTTTAAAAGTTTACAACCTTGTTTCTAATTAACCATTTAGCATACATCAACATGCTTAACTCAAAATCTATAGTTCGGGTTTGCAACTTTTATGAATTACGCGGCTAGTACTCAATCTATGCGCATAATTCTTTTGACCCGTTTCGAAGACTTAAACCTTCTAAGTTTAAATCTTTCCCTTTTGTTATGCACAATCCATTTTATACTTATCTATAACTTACATTATCATAATACACGATCTTAAACGGCTCATAAAGACCGTTTACCCGGTTTAGCGTTCATGGGTATTTTGGTCAATTTCAGTCCCTCATTTTACGACGAAGGGCTTTCATTGATATTTGACCAACATATTACTTCTAACTATAATTTAAAATATGCGTACCTGGCTCGGGTCAAGTATTGACCCGCTCTAATATCTTGCTTTAATGATTTTGCTAATTTATAGCAAATGCAAACTTCCGTAAAGCCGTTCTTATCCTGTGAGCATTAGACTCGACAATACTTATTAGTCGTTATTTGTTAAATGGCGCTAAAAATTGCCCTTTAACCCGTTTGGTCTAAACGACCAAACATTTTGCATTTGTATTTGAATGGTATATATATATATATATTTACCATTTCGTTATTTATCCCATTTCGGCTTACGCCGTAGGGTATCATTTAACTTTATCTTACGTTAGTTGTTACGCAACTAATTACCATTTTATCCCCATCCTTATTATGAGTTATCCCATAGGGCAACATTTCAAAACTCGTTGTATGTTTTTCATTCCATGACTATACCACCATTTACCCATTTTTACCATCCATTATGGTTTTCCATCGTTTTTACTTATTCCGAGCCGTATCAACTACGTCGGAACACCACATTTTAACCATTAGCTTAACATATTCGTAACCCTTTTAATGATTAAACATTTTATAAAAAAAAAGAGTGTAAGCTTTACTTACCTCGCATCAAAATTACGCTTTTCTTTTCGTACTTGCTCCGTTTGACCCGCTTCATTCCCAAGTCTCCATCTAGCTTGTCAAGAGTCAAACTATCATATTAATTCGTAAGACGGTTAGATTAGTCATAATCATTTACGACTATTCCATCCTACGGTTCTATGTCGAATTTATCATTCGACCATATGAAAATTATCATTTGATCTAATCATTGGTCGGTTTGACTTTTTAAAGTCAATTGACTTATCAACATATTCAAATGTACATTTGCTTCAATGAACTCACTTAGGCATATTTCATCCGAACCCTTAACGAAATCAAATTTTACATACTAACTAGTAGGCGGCGATTTCATTTAGGCATTTCATATCACTGAAAATGGCCTGTTTCTGGTGACTTGTTTAACCTGTTTACAAGTCTTCAAAAATTATGATTTTTTTATGTGGCGTACCTCTCGAAGGGTTAGACCTTGTGTTAAAATTTCAAGATCTAACTCTTTACAAAAAATTCGTAAAAATTCATTTACTAAGCTGCAATCAGATTCGTCACTTCTGACTGCAGCTTACGGAAAAATTCATTTAAAATTCCTCGTTTATCCGATTGACGAAATTCCAATTGGCGATTCTTTTAATCACTTAAAACTTTCTACAGTAAGAATTTGAGATCATAACTCAATTCCTAATTTGAGTTATGACATTCGTAATGGACTTCAAATTCTGCCAGAAAACGCAGCTTGAACCTTTGATACGGAAAAATTCATAAAATGCTCAATTTTCGTCGAAAAAATGCGATTCCAGTGGGGTTTTAAAGATATTTCCTGGAATTACATTTTACACTCAAGAAACACATGTTTTTGTCACGTTTTGTCCAGGTTACAGCCGATACAAGTCGGCTGTAAATTCTGATCAGAAACTGTTTGAATTCAGCTTTCAATTTGAACATGTTTATGACATTATAACTCTTATTCTTAGCAATCAAAACCCCTAAAAGCATCACATACACGAATTTAGTCAAAACCCACTTAGCACATACAAGAGTAATCATCAAATCCCTAGTCTTTAATACTAATTCATCAAGTTTTTCAACTAGGGTTTGTTTCTAAACATGAATTCATCTTAGTTTCAGCCAAACATCAATCATTCAAGCTTGAATTTCGATTTTTCATAAGTTCATCAAAAATCTCAACTTCATAAATATCAAAAATTTGACATACCTTACGATCCCCACGACTAGGTGATCGTTTCTATGTGTTCATGCATTTGATTCGAGCTAATTTTGGCCTTCAATTTGATGAATTTGGGTGAGCTAGGGTTTCACCCCTCTTTCTCCTACTCCTGGTCGATCCTACGAACACACACTGTGTTTTTTTTTCTTTTTTTTTTTTGTTATTTATTTAGTTAACTTTCAAGTTAACCCTTTTGGCCCCTCATGTTTATTTTGTTTCAAAAGAAGCTATAATTTATTATTCATCACGTAATCATATATTACTAACTAGGTTAATTATTCCTAGTTAACTTAATGGGTTCAGGAAGTCATAACCCGTTTTATTTTAAGTCCCGTTAACTCGGGCCTTCTATATACTTTGTTTTCTCAAAGTATTTATCCTCGTTTTATTTATTATTAAACTTATTTATTTAAATCCTAATAATTTCCGGTTTAATCTTTTCTGCTAACGGTATTATACCCGCTCTTTAGTATTAACGGGGTTTAATTACCAAACCCGTTTTCGGGGTGTTACACACCAACATTCGACGTTCGAAAAGTCGACCTAAACGATGTAAATCCGTTATTTACGGGTGAGGAAGGGGTGGAAGAGCAAGTACCGGAGCTACAAAGACCGCCCGGTAGGAGAAGTAGTACAAGATCGAGGAGGCCGGAGTCATCATCGGGAGGATCCGACTTGACTAAAGCGTTTACAGAGATGAACCAACCCCTTCGAGACATATGTGACCTCGGGGCTCAACGCATGGAAGAGAACCGGGAGGTGGTCGAGCTTATGAAGGATAGACAATTTGAGAGAGACTTTGAGTTTTACTAGAAGCCGCATGATCACCTAACCGAAAAAGCGTTGGAAATGTCTCTACAAAGAAAGACGATCATCGAAAAAAATATAAGTTTTGAGATTTAGATAGCGTTTTAATTCTATTGTAATGTTATTTTTTTTACTATCGTAATGGTTTTTAATTTAATGAAATGTTTTTAGTTTTTAAATTTTATAAATTTATAGATTAAATGAAAATTAAAATTAAAAAAATAAATAATATATGAGTAATGATGGAGGGTAAGGTTATTGTAAAAAATGTTAAATGTGTGAAAAATGTGAGAAATATTGTGGAGATGACATATGCCCTAAATCTAAATTAATTCAAAAGGGTAAACAAGTAATTTTATCATTAATTCAATTAATTAAAAACTTCCCATAACCGTCACCTTAATTATAGGAACTGGATTTTTTTTAAAAGATCTCTATAAACATCATTCAACAAGTATATAACACCATTCAGCAAGTATATAACACCATTCAGTAAGTATATAACACCAATCAGCAAGTATATAACACCATTCAGCAAGTATATAACACTATTCAACAAGTATATAACACCATTCAGTAAGTATATAACACCACTCAGTAAGTATATAACACCATTCATGGACTAAACATCTGATCGAAACATATTTTTTCTCTATATAATTATAGCAATATGGTACTCATATTAAAGATAAAAAAACACTCGTTATTATGGTGTAATTTTTTTAACAAAAAGTTACGTATAAAAAGTTATTGACGTTTAAAAAAGACGGAGGAAAGTTACATGTGCATTAATGTTAGTTTTTTAATTTAAAAATGTTAAATTTACCTATATACCCTTAATTTAGAAAATTAATATGTTTAATAGTAAACATTATTTAGGGGGTGGGGGTGGGGGTGGTCACTAGTGATAGAATTCCATCACTCATAAGCACCCAATCAAGTTCCGCAATGTCATCAACAATTTTTCCATCACTCATAACTTTTTTTAGTGGCATTGCCTATCACTCACAACACCCAAAAATAAACCCCCACACCCCCTCACAATTTCAATTTTCCACGGCGTGATAAAATCTACGCGTAGAATATTTCACACCGTGATAAAATGAGTGGCGGTTGTCTTCACATTTGTTCCATGCGTTGAAACATGCTATCACGCGTTGAAAACTCACCGCCCCCAGTGGCCTTACAATTTTGTCATTATGATCTCAACCAATAGATCAAAGATCTAATGGTGTAGATTCTTTCTTACATTTCTCACAAAAAACCTTTTTTTACAGGAACCTCTACCTAATGATGGATATGTAGTGTTACCAACTTACCACTACACACTTTAATGATATAACCCAATTGTTGCACTTTTTAGCCATTTAATACGAGTATGGTTAGAAGCATGGTTGTAAAAATTACGACTAGGCGTCGATTAATCCTTGATTAATCCCGATTAATCGCTAGTCCCTAACCCACCCGCTACCTACCTACGATGTCTAGGTGTTAGAAGTTGTGCATTTGAAATTTCAAATTGAGAAGAAGACAAAAAAGGCAAGCCAAGCTGACCTCAAAGGGTTAAACCGGCAATAGCCGGTGAAACGAAAAGCAAGATTGTGTGTGATTGACCGTACGTATACAGTCAGTGTGCGTGTGTCTTATTCGTTTGCAGGTCGTTTCCAATGGCAGTTGGTAAACATTTAGTGTGTGTGTATGCATCACCATTGCACATACTCTCTCTCTCTCTCTCTCTCTCTCTCTCTCTCTCTCTCTTCATCTCTTCTGTGCTCTGTAAATTCCAACAACAAATTTTCATCATTGTTTAACAATTTCCCATCACCCTACACGCAATTTCTCTTTCATTTCATACACATTCTTCTTCCAGATATAATCCCACAAATATTTCCCAATTTCTACTAAGATTTTACCCCAATTTTGATTCACACTCTCTGCTTATTGCTTATTGCTTATTATGGCTTTCCTGAAATTCGGTGTTATATGAGGTAATGAATATGTATATATATTTGTGTTATGTTTTCAGTGCAATTTACATTAGTTTAAGCTTCGTCAGTAACTGATTATCTCTTGTATAAGGCATATTGGATTTAAATAATCCCAACTCAGTGTTATTGGCCAATAATAATCCCAACTCATTTAATCATCAATAATAATCCGAACTATTCACTTTTGTTTGTAAAATACTCCCAGTTAAAAAAACACTAACTAGGTTAAAAAAATTGCTGATGTGGCATCTGATGTGGCCCTTTTAGCTGATGTGTCATATGCGTGGCAGTTGATGTGGCATTTTTTGATGACATGGCAGTCTACGTGGCATTTTTCGATGACGTGGCAGCTGATGTGGCAGTCTACGTGGCATTTTTCGATTACGTGGAAACTGATGTGGCAGGTGACGTGGCAAGCCACATCAGCAATTTTTTAACCTAGTTAGTGTTTTTTTAACTGGGAGTATTTTACAAACAAAAGTGAATAGTTCGGATTATTATTGGTGATTAAATGAGTTGGGATTATTATTGGCCAATAACAGTGAGTTGGGATTATTTAAATCCGATTTGCCCTTGTATAAAATTGAATGTTTTTATCGAGATTTATGTGTTACAAAATTCGATAATTTTTTTTTTTGAATTAATTTCAGTGCAAATAGGGTAACCCATCAAGCTTTTTCATTGATATTTTGGATCAAGTTGGGTTTTGTAAATTACAAATTTAATAATAATTGAATTTTGTATAATCGCATACATGGAGAATTTTTGATATATGTGAAAATGATTTGGGATTTATTTTTGTGTTTTTAATAAATTAGCTAAATGTTTTTGTACAAGGTTAAAAGGTTTTTGGTTTTTAAATGGTAAAAGTGGGTTAAACTTATGTTAGTATTATTAAAGATCAAAGTGGTAAAATTGGGATTCATGATGCAAATGGGTTATATTAATATCATATGCCCATTCGTTTGATTCATTTATTGTTTTCAAACCAAATCCGTGAATGGTAGAGAGATCCAATGACTTTGTGGGTCATTTTGCATTCAACATTCTTTGTAAAGTTTCGTGTCAGATTTTAAAGATTCAATTTTTTTTAACTTTTCTCTCACTATTTTATATTGGATTTCCCAAAAAGGGTCTAAATTCTTGGTGGGTATGGGTTGAATCTCTCAATCCCAAATAAAAAGTGAAAAAATTCAACTAAAGTTTGAAACTTGAGCTGATAATTGTAGTCTTTTCGGGTTTCTAATTGCAAAATTATGGTTTCTTGATCAGGAGTTCTGAGCTGGTGGTGTCTTATAAAGTTTTAGTCCAACTGATCAATTTTCCCATTTGGATTCTTTAAGATTCTTGCTTAATGTAATGGATTAGATAGGATAGGAGAAGTGGATAAACATTGAGATAAAGATAGATTATAAAGATTTACAGTTGTTGGAAATTAAGAGAAATGATGGAAACCGAGCTATATTCTTCTCGAGTTTTTTCCCCTTTTCGCGAAGAAAGTGGGGATGAAGAGCTTTCTGTTCTTCCTAGGCATACAAAAGTAATCGTGACGGGAAACAATCGAACAAAATCGGTTTTGGTGGGCCTTCAAGGTGTTGTCAAGAAGGCTGTTGGTCTTGGTGGCTGGCACTGGCTGGTATTCCCTTATTCTTTTCTTTTTCTTGCTTTTGTTTAAATTTGATACACCCTTTGTTACTTTGAATCTTTTGGTCACACTAATTAAGGAGAAAAAGGGGGGAAATAGCATGCCAAAATGATTAATATTGTACATGATGGGGCCATCACAGTTTGATTTTGTTCTAATAATATTGTTAGTAGTAGTGGTGACACTAGATGCAATCAAATGTAGCATCATGAAAGTGAAGTGCTTTTTACTTAAATTTTTAGGTTGTTTTATGTTCATTTCTTTAATTTGATTTATAGTGTGATGATTGTAAGTAGATAAATTTGGTTGGCATCCTCTATTCCATAAAAATAGCAAAAAAAAAAAAAAAAAAAAAAATCATGGGTGTTAACAAATTGCAATTTCCCCCTCTTGTTTCAAGCTAAAAAGACATATTTGCCCTTTGTCCTTTGAACTAGAATATGTTATTGGTATCAAGAAACTCATATGATTTTAGTTAAGTACTTTATTTTTATGATCTAATATTTCAAAATTTTGGTTCATTTTCCTCATTAATAGGTAAGGTTGTCACCTAACTAAGTTTGCATACAACCGTTGTCCCATTAAGTTCCGCAATAATTTCCATTATCAGTTGTCGATTTGACATCAAACCGGGACCGCTTATCTTTTTGGTAGACTGTCATGTAAACTGATTTATTTGTTCATTATTACCGTTACATGCTAAACTTTTCATTTTCTGGCAAAACTGGAAGCTAAAATGTCTTATTTTCCCATTGTACTATACACATATTAATGTACTAATTTTAGTCAACAAGATTGATACTTGTATTGTGTGATTATTATAAAGCCATTTTATGTGTTTGACTAATAAGTGGTCCAACTTTTACTAGGTTCTGAAGAATGGAGTTGAAGTGAAGCTGCAAAGGAATGCTTTGAGTGTTCTTGAACCGCCAACTGGTCATGAAGAAGACGATGAATACGAATTTGATATTTCAAGCAGTGGCTCAGATGTTAACGAGTTTCGTAAGCTTACACAAACTCAAACCTTGTAAATTCTTGTAAACAGTAAATTACGATTTTGGCCTTCGTGGTTGTATTACTTTTACCCTTTTAGCCCAAAAAGGAATATTTTAACATCTGAGCCCCCAACAATTTTTTTTTTCTAACCCTTTTGGCCCCTAACGTCTTTTTTTCTAACCCTTTTGACCCCTTAAAGTAAATGGATGGGGTTAGTGTTAGGGGCCAAAAGGGTTAGAAAAAAAGATGTTGGGGGCTCAGATGTTAAAATATTTCTTTTTGGGCTAAAAGGGTAAAAGTGATATAACCACAGGGGCCAAAATCGTAATTTAATCTCTTGCAAATATCAGTAAAATGTTTAGTTTGGTTATTGATTTTAAGTTGGTTTGCTCCTCATTGACAGCCACCCCTAATGAGTTCAGCAAACTAAACAAGCCAAAAGTTCGATATGCAAGACCGTGGGGCATATCTCCATCGATGATGAAGTCTGGTAGCCGTAATGCTTGCAGAGAAACTCAATCCAACATGCACATGTGTTATCCTGTAAGTTGACTTTTGTGGTCAAATATACGTATTTGTAAATTCAAATATAATATATTCTTCAAATCTAGCAATATGAATTAAATAACTAACATTTCAGAACCTAAAACATCAGTTAGTTTGACCTAAATATTTGACATGCATATCCAAATATGATCTAACAGTTGTTATTTGATGCTTCCATGTGGATGAACAGAAAGTGAACTTCTCAAAGCTAGGAACCAACACGCTATGGCGATATTACAGTACATTTAACCTCGTGAGTCTCATATATAAAACTATCCACACCCGTGTGTTTCTTGTTTGTCGTAATTCATTTTAATTGTAATTTTTTGTTCCTCTTTTAGGGAAATATTCACTCTAATCCGACAAAGGAACAACTGGTTAATGCAGTCCACAAGCATTTTGCTTCCCAGGTCCCATTCTCTAGCTCTTTTGCTATTTTTAGATTCTTGCAAACTGTAGAAATGGCATTTTCGACCCATTTATATACAAATGGGTCAATTCGGGTTATCTTGTTTAAGCTAAAGGATTTTCAAAAGAAAAGAAACGCATTTAATTGTATAAGACCTTTAATCAGCGAATGTGGCCCGACCCAACCCCTTTTGACCCGTCATTATTGCCACCCTTTACTGATAGTGGTCATGTTTTCTTTGCCATAGAAAGTAAGCGAAATGGAAGCCATAATGGAGTTCATCAATGCAGCCAAGAGGCGAAAATCTGGAAGAAACCATAGAGACCGAAGTTGATCCTGGTCATCCTAGTTGTGTGTGTGTGTGCGTGCGCGTGCGTGTTGTTTGTGTACATACTCTTATTATCCTAACCGATTAGCGCAACTCTTAATTGTAGACGGATTAACCGTGATAGAAAAGCTTGTTTCTTGGCTTTAAATTACCTCACCTTCATCTTTAACCCTGTAATATCCAGCCAGGCTCTAGTTTCGTTTATATCTAATAGTTTCTTGTTACATATATTTTCTATTTTGTTTTTTGTTTTTCTTTTGGGGTGGGTGGGTGGGGTGGGGGTTGCATTTAGTCATACTTTAGCATTAATAAATGGAACTTCTTTAATACCTTCTGTTATTCGGGGAGGACCACATTTGTCCCCAAATGTTCCAAACAATTATTAGAAATTATTATATAAATACAACTAGGTTAGAACCAATGTTTTAAATACCGGTATGAACCGGCCGGTTATACCGGTTAAACCGGATATCGGACACGAGTCAGGTACGATAAAGGCCGGCAAAACCCGAATACGGTATGTCTTATGTACCGGCGGTAAATCCGGTTCTACCGGTTCAAACCGTTGAACCGGTATGCATTATCTTAAGATTTGATTTCTTAATTTAATAAAATATGATATTAAGGTAATATTGATCTTCCATATTTCCGTTAATTAACCTAATGTCTTCTATTCCAATATTTTATTGTTGCTGAAACTGTTACTCACCTCATATAATGCAATATTGTTTATAACTAATAAAAATATCCTTAAAATGCTTAATAGTGTATAATAAAAATAGTTGTTTTTAGATAAAACTATGATCAATTACATAAATCCTAGTTGAGATTGGATTGTTTTTTTTTAGATGAATTGGTATTTTATGGAATTTATAGGGTTAACTAGTAAGCGGTTCAACCGCCCGATGCAACCCGGTTCAACCGGTTGAACCATTTTAGAGCCCAACCCGATATGACTTAAAAACCGGTTTTTAAAACATTGGTTAGAACCCCGTGTATTACACGGGTTGGTTAAATATATTTTTATATAATAAAAAAGTTACATATTTAATTACCCGTGTATAACATGAGTTGAATAAGCACGTGTACTACACGGCTTGAATAAATATAATTTAATCAGTTAACACAAACAGTCGTCAAAATACAATTTTGGTAAAAAGAACTTTGATATACTAATTACATATTAGAACATTTTACTTTATTTTTTTATTTTTCTATTATTAGGTTATAAACTTGTGTATTACAAAAGTCCATTAAATCCACTTATTTCTTCTTTCACCATTCATGGCCCATTGCTTTGAACCTAAATATTAGTTTTTATTATACATGTAATCTCAATCAAGTAATCAAGATTAAAGAGGAAAACAATTACAAAAAATGATATGCACTTTTCAATTTGAATTCACATACAGAACTAACATGAGGCTATCAACCTGCAAATATGGCTTGTTTGGCATTTAGTCAGCGAAACGCGGGCTGGATCTCTCATCCGGGTGTATGTTGATAGCTCGGAATGAAAAGGGGCTTGCTCCATGTGAATGGCCCCATAAATTTAAGAGATCCAATTGTGTTTCGACTACATCTCCGGTGAAAACAGAGGTAATTTTGCTTGGGTTTCAGGCAGTTTTGCGTTTGCACCACATCCCCATTCCATTTTGCAAGCCAGTTGATGTCGGTTATCAAACGATAGTGGGATCCTCACATGTTAGGCATGTGAGGTAAATAAACTGAGATAATTAACTTGGTTAGTCATAAAGGATTAAACCAGCAACAAAAATAAACTTAAAGGATGTTTTTAGCAAGTTTTAAACATTAAGGCTGGAACCTGCAAGTTTGAGGAAATATAAAGGATGTTTTGTGCAATTTACTGGCAAAAGAATAAACTAAAGATAAGTATAAAGAGGGTAAGGATAGTGTAAAAATGGCATAATGTGTGAGAAGTGTATTATAACACTATATATAATACTATATAACACTATATAAACACCGTATAACAATATGTAACACCATATAATACCATATAACACTATGTAACACTATATATCATTATATAACAAATATAACACTATACATCTATCATGGACATGCTATCAGACAACCTATAGTGTTATATTTGTTATATAATGATATATAGTGTTACATAGTGTTATATGGTATTATATGGTGTTTATATGGTGTTATATAGTATTATATATAGTGTTATAATACACTTCTCACACTTTGAACACTTTTTACAGGATCATCTACCAGTATAAAGATTATATTAGAAGATAAATATAAATATAGAGATATAGTTATAGATAAACGTCTACTTAAAATAAAATATGGGATAACTTGATAAATTATTTTAAAACTTGTAATTTTTAAGATAAAAATAAACATAAATATATTTAAAGAAAACTAAAAAATAGATTTCTCTCGTATCGACATGTGTCCACCAATTAGTTTCTTTTATTATATGTATAGATAAAAGAGAATAAATGATAAAAGAATTAAAGAGAGAAGGAGAAGTGAGGTGGTGGTTTGCCTAATTGAAAGAGACTAATAATAAAACAAAATATAGTAAACCATTCATTTATGATCTTAGCGGTAAGTTTTTTTTTATTTGTCACCTACACTCTATTGTTTCATGGCATTAGTCTCCCAGGTAATGTTTCACGTATTTCTCATTTATTCTATGCCGACGACGCTATGATTATGGGGGAGTGGAACAAAGATAATATCGTCAATGTTATTAGAATTTTGCGGTGTTTTCATGCTTGCTCTGGGCTGAAAATTAATCTCAATAAATCTAGCATTTTTGGCATTGGAGTGAATATGGAGGAGGTTGAGGAGATGGCAAATTGGATTGGGTGTAAGGCTGAGTCGGTTCCTTTTAACTATTTAGGCCTGACGGTCGGAGCCAACATGAATCGTATTAACAACTGGAGGCCGGTTTATGATATTTTTGAAAAAAAGGCTTTCTCTTTGGAAGGCTTCGTTGTTGTCTTTAGGAGGAAGGGTCACGTTAATTCGATCGGTTCTTGAAACTTTACCTACTTACTTTATGTCCTTGTATAAAGCGCCGGTTAAAGTTATCAAAGACCTGGAAAGTATCATAAAAAAGTTCTTATGGGGCGGTTCGAATAATATTAGGAAAACCCATTGGGTGGTATGGGATAGGGTAGCGTTACCAAAGAAAGCTGGTGGGTTGGGGCTGTGTAAATTAAGGAACGCTAATCTGGCTCTGCTAAGTAAATGGGGATGGAGATTTAAAAACGAAACCGACAATCTTTGGGTCAAAGTTGTCAACGCGATTCATTCCAGTCGGTCGAGGTGGGAATTCTTTCCTTGCAATAAAGGGGTCAGGGGCGTTTGGCTTAATTTATGTAATTTGATGAACAAACCTCTCATTGATAACAAACCCATCAGGAGCTTTTTTAGGGATAAAGTTGGTTCGGGTAATGATATACAGTTTTGGCTAGACCCGTGGATCGAAGAGGCTCTTCTCAAAGAGATCTTCCCATGCCTTTTTCGTCTTGAAGTGGTAAAAAACTACTCAGTGAGTGACCGGTTGGTTGACGACACCTCTTGGCTTTGGCGGCATGACCCAGATATGGCATCGGAGGTGATGGAGCTGGCTGCGCTCTCGGATTTGGTGTCCTCGGTGGTCCTTGGGCCTGGTTCGGATTCTTGGAGGTGGATGGGGGAGTCAAAGGGTCTCTTTTCGGTTAAATCGGTGAAGGATATTTTGATTCGTGAGAGTTGCATTCCGGATGTTTTCGTTCTCGATTGGTGCAAATGGGTTCCCTTGAAGTGTAATATCTTTGTTTGGAGGTTAGAGCTAAACCGTATTCCGACTCTTGATGCCTTATTTTCGAGGGGTATCGTCAATAATATCGTAGCTTGCCCTCTCTGCGGTTGCGAAAACGAGTCTGTGATGCACTTGTTCATTTCCTGCCATGTCGCTTCTTTAGTCTGGCAAAAGGTTAGTACATGGTGTCGTATTCCTATGATTTTCGCGTTTTCGGTGAAGGATCTTTTGGAAGTTCACAAATTCAGTGGATTGGGGCAGACGGAATCGAAGGTCTTGCAAGGTATTATTATTACAACATGTTGGTGCATTTGGTTGTCCAGAAATAAGGCGGTCTTCTCGAGCTCTAGAATTTGCGTGGAAGATATCTTCAGCGACGTTAGATCTATGGGTTTCTTTTGGTTCAAAAATAGGTCTTCTTATCATTCCATATCCTGGAATAATTGGTGTAAATTTGTAATTATGTGATTTTGTTTTTGTAGTTGTTTTTGCCGGCTCGGTTTTCGGGTGCGGTTGTTTGTTAATGAAAGTCATTTTTCATGGATTTCCATTTGTTATTAATGTTTAATTTTTTAAAAAGCCAATTTTGTCCACGGTTACATTAGTGAAAACTTTCTATAATGTCACACACCCAATCATTCTGAATTATAGAATTTTTCTCATTCATAGTTATTGTTAATGCGTCCAAAACATGTAGGGGATATATAAGGTTGAACGTTCATTATAAACTAATTATCTCTCATATCCACAACCAATATAGAATTTTTCTCACGAGTCAAGTGTGAAAACTTTCAAAATGTTCTATAACATTATTCACATAAAATTGTAAAAATAATACATACCTAGGTCCATTATTTGAATTAAATAAGTAACATTTCAGAACCTAAAACATTAGTTAGTTTGACCTAAATATTTGACATGCATATCCAAATATAATCTAACAGTTGTTATTTGATGCTTCCATGTGGATGAACAGAAAGTGAACTTCTCAAAGCTAGGAACCAACACGTTATGGCGATATTACAGTACATTTAACCTCGTGAGTCTCATATATAAAACTATCCACACCCATGTGTTTCTTGTTTGTCGTAATTCATTTTAATTGTAATTTTTTGTTCCTCTTTTAGGGAAATATTCACTCTAATCCAACAAAGGAACAACTGGTTAATGCAGTTCACAAGCATTTTGCTTCCGAGGTCCCATTCTCTAGCTCTTTTGCTATTTTTAGATTCTTGCAAACTGTAGAAATGGCATTTTCGACCCATTTATATACAAATGGGTCAATTCGGGTTATCTTGTTTAAGCTAAAGGATTTTCAAAAGAAAAGAAACGCATTTAATTGTATAAGACCTTTAATCAGCAAATGTGGCCCGACCCAACCCCTTTTGACCCGCCATTATTGCCACCCTTTACTGATAGTGGTCATGTTTTCTTTGCCATAGAAAGTAAGCGAATTGGAAGCCATAATGGAGTTCATCAATGCAGCCAAGAGGCGAAAATCTGGAAGAAACCATAGAGACCGAAGTTGATCGGGGTCATCCTAGTTGTGTGTGCGTGCGCGTGCGTGTTGTTTGTGTACATACTTTTATTATCCTAACCGATTAGCGCAACTCTTAATTGTAGACGGATTAACCGAGATAGAAAAGCTTGTTTCTTGGCTTTAAATTACCTCACCTTCATCTTTAACCCTGTAATATCCAGCCAGGCTCTAGTTTCGTTTATATCTAATAGTTTCTTGTTACATATATTTTCTATTTTGTTTTTTGTTTTTCTTTTGGGGTGGGTGGGGTGGGGGGTTGCATTTAGTCATACTTTAGCATTAATAAATGGAACTTCTTTAATACCTTCTGTTATTCGGGGAGGACCACATTTGTCCCCAAATGCTCCAAACAATTATTGGAAATTATTATAAATACAATAAAAGAGAATAAAGTGATAAAAGAATTAAAGAGAGAAGGAGAAGTGAAGTGGTGGTTTGCCTAATTGAAATTGAAAGAAACTAATAATAAAACAAAATATAGTAAACCATTCATTTATGATTTTGGCGGTAAGTTTTTTATTTTATTTTTTTTTGTGCCCACACTCTATTGTTGAGTAATACCTTCGGTCTTTAGAGTGGATTTCCATTTGTTATTAATGCTCATTTTTTTTAAAAAGCCAATTTTTTCCACGGTTACATTAGTGGAGACTTTCCAGAATGTCATACATCCAATCATTCTGAATTATTGAATTTTCCTCATTCATAGTTTTTGTTAATGCGTCCAAAACACGTAGGAGATATATAAGGTCGAACGTTCATTATAAACTAATTATCTCTCATATCCACAACCAATATAGATTTTTTCTCACGAGTCAAGTGTGAAAACTTTCAAAATGTTCTATAACATTATTCACATAAAAATTGTAAAAATAATACATACCTAGGTCCATTATTTGACATGTGGGTATTTTGATGAATAGAAACAATAAATTACACTTAACTCCTTTAACTATATATATATTTTTTTGAACTTCAGAATTCTATGATTCCCTTTAAAGTCAATGTACACCAAGAAGGCATGAACCTTGCTTCAAAGGAGACCAAGTGTTGGTCATTTATGTCTATCGCCTCCGTCAATCAGTCCGTAGCAGAATCAGAAGAAAACAAAGTGTTATATTGTAATATTTAGATAGAAAATGCAAGGTGACATTATTGTAAATAAGGAAATCTTCCTTATTGCATTGGCCTATAAATAGGACCCTTAGGGTTTTCATTTAGAACTTTTGTCATTTTTCACATTTGGAGCTTAGGAGCTAGAGAGAGAAAGGCAAAAGGTGATTCACGTTACTTGTAACTTTTCAGATCTATCAATCGAATCACAGATTATAGTACGGTTCTCGTGTTCGGTTCACGCACGTGTATGGATTCCGCACGTCACACGTGTCATACGCAATCGTTCGGGAGTCAAAAACCGATCCTACACCAAGTGGGCTAGGAACCTAAACAGACAAGGCTCAGCCCAAATCAACAACATGAGCCCCATAACTCGTAGTCGCGGCTAACCTCTTCGGAGTCGGGAACCCGATTTTGTGAATAGCCAAAACCCCATTCCTCCAAAGCGCATTTTTCTCAACCAGCACTCTCCACCACCACTTTGCCAAAAGGATAAGTTTTGAAAATTTAAATTACAAACTCTGAGGCCACCCATAACTTTTGGTTTCATTACCACGTCCCAACTAACCCAATGCATCTTTTTTTCATGCGCCTTACCTCCCCATAGGAATTTCCTTCTGAATTTATCAAGTCTATTCACCACCTTGTAAGGAGCTTTAAACATTGAGACATGGCCGTCTCCGAAAATGTTCGAAAATCTTTAGGCCATGTGCGAACAGAAAATACGGGCCTCTTAAATATAAATTTTTAAAAAGAATATATAAAAAAAATTTAAATATATGAAAATGAATTAATGTTATTTGAATCAACACCAATATATTTAGTGTAATTTGAAAAAAATAGGCAATTAATGTCATTTGTATTTAATAAATAGATAAGAAAGAAAAAGAAAAACATAACTAAGGACGCCAGGATTAGAACCCGTGTCTTCTTATTATTAAAGTGACTTTCAAACCACCAAACCAAGTGCTTCATGATGGTATTTTTCCGATTCAGTATGTATATATTATAACTTTACAGTGTAATACTAATACAAAAACAAAAAAAAAATGGGCCCCGATGGGTTTGGGCCCTGCGCCGTCGCCCATCCCGCACACCATTCGGGCCGGCTCTGCATTGAGAAATAAAAAAAAGGTAAGTCTACCCCCAAAAGAGAGGTGCTCCGCTTTCCATGAACTAAGCTTAGCGAGAAACTTATCTTCCACCGGCTTCCAATGCTTAGAGAGATTCATATTTGCTCCCAACGGGAGACCAAGATGAATGAACGGGAGGATGCCATTACCGCAATTAAGGAGGCTAGCCATCAAGTGCACCTCTTCCTCTTCAACCCCTACACCAAAGAGACGACTCTTGTGGAAGTTAACTTTGAGCCCCGAAATAAGATTGAAACGTCTTAAAACCGTTTGAGGCCCAGAATCCTAGCTAGAGACCATTCACCCACGAAAAGAACATCATCAGCGAACATGACATGAGACACTTCCGGCCCGTTGTCTGGAAGACCCACCCCTTGAGAAAACCGTTGTGAATCGCAAGAAAAAGAGGAGAACGTGGAATGATTTTTTTAGGCGGTTCTTTAAGTGAGTTTTTGACTTTGGACGGTAACTTCTCCTTCTAGAAGGAATCTTCTATTTTAAACGGCTGAGATTTGATCTCAGCCTAATCCAATAGCTTAAACTGTATATAGTTCCCATTGAATTTAATGGGAACACGAGAATATTTAATTCTATATACGTCATCTTCATACAAAATACTCCTACATAAAGACATGTTTATTCGATTCCAATACTCAGATGCGTCTCTGAGAATTCACGTACCCTGTTCGAGCTCGAAAAAATTTGTCCTTTTGTAATGTTCTATTAGTATTTAAAAAAAATCAAATTTGTATTGAGCTCAATAAACTAATGTCAAGTGGGCTAAATTCTAAACCATAGAAAATATTTGTAAATGAGCCTATATTGGAATTTGTATGTGTTTACTATTTAAAAAAATAACATATATATCAGATTTTTTTTTAAACCGCGTGCCCCTCGAAATCACGGGCCTTGTGCGAAGGTCCTCCCCGCACATCATCATAGTCGGCACTGCCAGTACTATTAACAATATGGAATGTAACAAAAATCAAACTTTTACAACATAAATTCAGTTTGAAACATCGCAAATCAGATAATATATCATCTCAAACTAACCACGTAATGACCTGTTTCACGTTTTGTAGCAAATCAGGTTCATCCCATGCTACCTGTAACCAAAAACCAAAAATCCTATCAAACTCAATCATAAGGGTGGTCGGTATGGCTTGTTTGAGTGGCTTCGGGGAAGAAGTTTACCGAGTGGGGAATCACCCCTAGTGTTTGAATGGTGAGTGGGGAGTAGGAGAGAGGGAGAGAAATCGGTGACTATACACCGAAGGTGAAGAAGGAGGGATGGAGGAGAGAGAGAGAGGAGAGAGGAGAGAAGAACCAATCAAATTTTTTTTATTTTTTAATTGAGTGGGTGTTTGAATCATACCTAGTGTTTGAGTAGAAAATGGGGAGTGAATAGGGGGAGTTGACATGACTTTATATCATTGGATAGAGAAAACTCAAACACCATAAGTCACCCAAACCATACCCTCCACCCTAAATACATATTCAATAATATCTCACTCATTAGCGTACTGTATAAAGACTATACCTGAAGAAGCCTCCAAGGCAAATTTGGCCAACAAAATTGATATTCGGCATCAACCGAGGAAATCGTGCCCATGAACCCGTATTTTTCCAGCAACTTGGAGGCAATAGAAAGACCAATAATCAACCAAGAACACTCTAGATACTTAGTAAAATATCATGGATATTTATGAATGAAATATCTTAGATATTTAGGCTTGATATTTTGTAAAGAGTATTCTAGATTAAGAATACTCTAGATAGTCTTGCAACTACTATAAATAGGGACCATGGGAGCTCATTTGAAGCATCCCTAGCAACTTGTAAACTTCATACACTTGTAAACTCTCTTTGTCTAATACAAAGCTATTCTCTTGTATACTTGTATTCAAGTATTACAAGCAACCCACTTGCGATCCAACGTTCCCCTTAGAAGCTTTCATAATCAAAACCCAACGACACCAAGTCGGCAAGGCTTACTTAGACTGTGATCTAAGGCCGCACGCGAGTTAAAGAACTAACTCCGTGACACCAATCCGTCTACACATATCAGGGGAATTGCTGCAACAACACCTCTGCCAAACCCTAGGGTTAGAATATGGGAACCGAACGGAAACGGAAGGTGAGTCTATTCGACGTTGTCGACGAATCGTCAGCGGCGGCCAAACTTCACAAATCCAACGGCGGAGCCGCCGTACACGGCGGCGTATCTCCGGTGAACAAGTGGAATGGTTGTTACGCGACCACAGATCCATCTTACCAACAATCTTCATCAAATCACAGTCTCCATATTCGCGGTATCGTAATTTGTTTCAATTGTTTGTTATCTTGTAGAAATTTATGATATGAAAACTGAAAGTTATATAATTTATGAGTTTATGAGTGTTTTAGTTTTGTTTGTTATGTGGGTATTTGTTAGAAATACAGAAAGAAGAGAAAATGTTCAGACGAACAGAGAGGCTGTTAAGAGGAATGATATGGATTGATCGGACATTGATGGCTGAATTTGTTGAAGAAAGAAAGAAAACTGAAATAAGAGAAGGGGTTTGGGAGAAGAGGAAGGGAAAAAAAACAAGCACTCTTTTTATTACATTTCGCAGACATTTGGTCCATCTCTTCTCGTGCAGACGTTTGCAGATGTGGTCCGCAGACTGCAGACCTTTTGCATCTGAAAAAACAAACACCACCTCAGTAATCATATTTTGAATTCTCCCACACAATTCATTCATTCATTCATTCATTCTGTCCCTTCATACTCCCACTCCTAAAAAACCCTCATTCATCATCATCATTCATACTCTCAATTCCAACTGTTCATCTTCTCAGTTCTCCCTAAACCATTCCTCGTTCATACTCTCAATTCAAACTGTTCATCCTCTCAATTCTCCTTAAACCCCTCTTTCTCACATAGAAAACCCTCATTCTTCCACTCTGAAAACCCTGAAAACCATTTTAATGGCGTCTTCTTCGAATGCTTTGTGCGTGCAGAATACCGAACAGGAAATCATTCCAGATAACCCCGAGTTTTTCCCAAATTTGTCCATCATGGAGAATTGGGAACACACTGGGTGTTCAATTTTGGCGTCTGAGAGGACGACCTTCCATGGCACCAGGTTGTTTATCGATTTCTATGTTAATTCGCCTGCTGGAACTTTGTATCTCAACTCATTTAGAATCAATCAGAATCAAGATCAAGACCAACAGGATCAAGATTTGTGTCGTTGGTTCACAGAGGTCATTGAAAAGGTTGGAGTTGAGGTTGTGGTTCAGGTAATAACGGACCATCAAGAAAAATATATTCAATTAGGTGTAGATCTTGATCATGAGTTTCCCCACATTTTTTTCACCACTTGTATTACACAGAAGATTGATTTTATTCTTGAAGATTTTAGAGCAGTTGATTGGGTAAATGATATAATTGAGAGGACGAAACTTTTAATGGGTTTTCTCTGCAAAAACCCTTACCCTCTAGATTTTATGAGAACTTTAGGACTTAACCTCATTGTTGTGGATCAAAGGAGAAGTTCTACAGATTTTAACACGTTAGAGAGACTAACCTGTGTTGAACAATCTTTGAAAATGTTGGTTAGCACAAAAGAGTGGGAAGATGCAGAAAAGAATATGTTAATCCATCATAACTTTGTCTACTATATACTAAGTGATGCTTTTTGGGGAGAATGTAAAAGGGTTCATATTTTGGTTGGGCTTCTATTGAGTTTACGACGATTGACGATTGAAAAAACCATACCTAGTTTAAGGTATGTGTTTGCGGCTTTGTATAGAGTAAAGGAGATGATTAAGAAAGTTTTTCCGGGTGAGTATGAGACGTATTGGAATATGATCGATCATAGGATTGAAGCTCATTCTGTCCCGCTTTACAAGGCTGGATTCTACTTTAGCCCAATTTTTTTTCCGGAAACAAGAACCCATTTTAGATTCTATGGTATCATTTTTTGGGAAAATTCTTCATGATGATAACGTTGCAGAAGACAGAGTAGTTTATGAACATGATTTCTATAATAACAACCAAAATATTGAGGGAAACGTTGATCCAGGTATTATTTTAACGATTTATTTTAAACCTGTAAATATTAATCTATATATGTTATTCGTCTCTTAATCTACTGTTTTAATATATATTAGTTCAATGGTGGTTGTCGAGTGGGGCCCCTCCATGGTTGAAAAGGGTATCTGTTCGAGTTTTAAGTCAAAGATGTAGCCTTTTTCAGTCAGACCCGCCGACGTAAGCTTTATATGTAGTTATATTGTTTTGATAATAGTGTTTATGTACGGACATACAAACAATATTTCAGCCTATCAAACAATAGGCATTTGATCGAAAAATGGACAATGGAAGAGAAAGAATCGAGCGATACTCGTTCTAAAAAGCCAAGGATTGAGTTTGAGAATCTTCTCCCGCTGATCGAATTTGTTGTACCCGGTGGAGATATTATTCAAACACTTGGTAAAGGTAAGGTTCACTATCTATTCTTGTACCTTTTCATGTATACTAACTTATGTCTATTGTTTAATGTAGTGTTTGTTGATGCTGAGATATTCGGAGACTGAAGATTATCTTGGTTTTAATCATTTGGCCGATGAGATGGTGGTCCGTGCACATATAGTTTGTGAATTTGGAAATAGTGCTCTGACGTTTGTTTGTGCTAATACTTCTATTGTTTGCCTACGATTCTTTGAGTCTATAAAGTTTCGATTTTTTGTTAAAAAGGTCTCTAATTTTTCAGTTATTGTTTCTAAACCAAATCCATGAGCGTTAGAGAGTTCCAATGGCTTTGTGGGTCGTTTTGCATTTGACACCCCATATAAATAGTTTGAAACCCTGTATTTCTACCGCCCTATTCATAACCATGCCCCAACTTTAGTAGGAGCCCCGTTCATTAAAACCGAGGCTCTAGTTAAAGGTAAGCAACCCAAAATCCATCATCTCCACCGTTCTAGAAACTATATATGATAACTAAGGAAGTCAAACCCTTGATTTTGATTTTCTGACCAATACGTTAGGGAAGAAGTAACATTACCCGAGTCGGATTCGGATCCGCCGTTCTAAAGAACTCAGTGACTCAGTGAGTCCTATTTTTTTTTTTTGAAAGGTGAACTTCTCCTATTTATAAACAAAAATCCAGTCCTTGTAATCCTGCAGTTCATCTGCCCTTCTCACACGCAACACAATCAAATCTTCATCTTCTTCACTTTATACACACAACAATTGTCGGATTCCATCTATGATTATCAGATCCGATCATGGGTCACGGTGTGTTCTCAATTTACTTATTTAAAAACCCACAATCGTACGATCATCGCACCACTATTCTGATCAAGAATGCAAAAAGATTACACTCAATATGAAAAAAAAATAATCTTTTCAATGTTATTATTCATTCATCTGATTGTTCACATGTGAGAAAAGTGGTAGACCTAGCAAGAGGAACAAATATTCATCCAAGGTTATTATTCACAATAAACCCTTCATTTTTACTATCATCCTTACATTTTAGTATATGGGATTAGGTCATTTGTCTATTGAATTTAGTATATACTTATGATTGAACTATATCATGTGAAAGTGAACATTGGATAAGTTTGATATTTCATAATGATCCAGACTCCAGAGATTAGGGTTTAAGTATGTGTTATTATGTAGAGGACCATAAAGCTGTAGCTTTTGATGATGAAGAAGCATACTATGTTGAGGACTTTAATGATGATGATCATGATGGTATTTTGTTAACTAATTAGTAAATAATATGGGTGAGGTGTGTATTTCGTTGTTAGTATTGGGTTGATCGGAGTAAACGGTCTTGGATTCAGTTTAGGTGATGGAGAGGGAAAGAAGAGAGATTTTACAAACTGGAACTTAAACCAGATCATGCCAATCATCCGTTATGGGCTTGCGTGGATGGACGGATCTTTCTTGAGACGTTCTCACCGCTGTACAAACAAGCATATAATTTTCTTATTGCTATTGCAGAACCTGTCTGCAGGCTATCCGTTGTACATGTAGTTGAAGATAAGCAGCCCAAAATCCATAATCTCCACTGTTCTAGAAACTATACGTAATAAAAAAACATAATAAAAAGTCCCATACTAAAGGGGAAGAAGTCGGCTATAGAAGGGAAAACATTTAGTATCAACAATCGACCCGTCAAAACAACTGAATTACAAGCATTTACGAATGATGTTACATTAGCGTGAAATGATTTAACGAATAACACTAAATAATGTGAATATATATTGTTTCACATGTATAATGATTTCAGAATGATCCTTATTGATATATTAAGCATGTACATGATTCAATTAACGTAAAAACTAGAAGTGCTACATTTATGATATTGGCGTAAGGTCATACCAGGGTTTAATTTTAAGTTTTTTTTTTTTTGCCTATACTCTATTGTTCACCCACGAGTAACACGTTTGGTCCTTAGAGTGAATGTCCATTTGTTATTAATCCTCAACTTAAAAAAAAAAAAAAAACGCCAATTTTACCATATATTTAGAGTTAATTGCCATTTTGGCCCCTGAGGTTTGGGCACATTTGCCATTTTCGTCCAAAATGAAGGTTTTGTACCATTTTGCCCCCAACGTTTCTAACTTTTTGCCATTTTCATCCAAATACCTAACCAAGTTAATTTAGACCATATTATGGGTTATTTTTAACCTAACTAAGTTAGTTTATACCTTATTATAGGGTATTTTTGAAATTTATCAATTATAAGGGGTTAATTTATAAATTAGCTTCTAGATATTATTTATCAGACTTATAACACCTACTTCTTTCATCAGAGATAAGAAGAAACCCTAAATCGCTGAAGAACAAGAACGATACGCTGAAGAACAAGAACAGATCGTTGAAGAATCATCAATGGCCCAATCGTCTAGTGATTTGGAGCCAGATAATTGGTGTATCAGAGGTGAAGACGCAAATTTCAATCCCGACATTACATATGGTATGTTGTATCCACCATCATCTGAGAATTGCTTGTAACCTAGGGTTTGCTTGATGAATCAATCGTTTTTTTTTCTTTTTGTTTCAGCCAAATTTCCAAGCTACTTCACCTCTGTTGCAGCAATGGAATTGACGAGCAGGAATGGAATCGACGAGCAGGATTTTGGGAGGTCCACGACGTTTTTATGATAGTCTGAGCACCGCAATTACATACAACCATGTCTTGATTCATGGAACGAGATGAAGAAGAAGGGGGGGGGGGGGGGGCGATTTAGGGTTTTTTTTTTCCTTCTCTGTGCAAGTTGTTGTAAAGGGGTGTTATGAATGTAAGGGATAAAAGAGATATATATATATGGTAAACTTATTTACAAATTACCCCCTTATTAATGAGAAATTTCAAAATAACCCATAATATGGTCTAAATTAACTTGGTTAGGTATTTGGATGAAAATGACAAAAAGTTAGAAACGTTGGGGGCAAAATGGTACAAAACCTTCATTTTGGACGAAAATGGCAAATGTACCCAAACCTCAGGGGCCAAAATGGCAATTAACTCATATATTTATAAATACGAAAATGAAATATAGAAAGTAAATATATGTTAAGCCAAGTCATCATTATTTGTAAAAAAACTTAGATTACATTTAACTTTTAGTTAACGATACAAAGCATAAACCCTATAATATGTTAAAGCTCATTTCAAACAACAGTATCATCCTGTATGTATGATGGAAATAACATCCAACAGTATGTACTAAAAAAGTAGCAATATGTACAAGCCACTGGAGCTGCCAAAAATCCTCCCTTTTTGGTAGGAGAAACTCATGGTATGATTATTGTACATCTTTTTTATGCTCTAAAAGCTCAGATAAGGCAGTTCTCATCTTTTCTACAGAAACCGGTTTCACTACAACTGCATCCATACCAACTCTCAATAAGTTTTCCTTTGCAGATCTATCAGTGTTGCTCGTAAGTGCGATTATGAGCGGCTTTTCATGGCGTTTTGGGAACCTATCGTGTACTAGTCTTGCCGCATTGTAACTCTCGGTTCCAGGTAACGAGACATCCATGATAACCACCTTGTGGTCTTTGGTTATAACTTGTAAGCACTCTTCACCTGAGCTAACCGCGGTTACATCACAACCGAGGTGCACAAGAAGCCCCCTGGTTGCTGTTCTGCTAACCCTGCATTATATATACATATGTATGTAAAAAAAATCTGTATGTACATATGAATGGATGGATAAATAGATTGTTGGATGGATCAAGATACGAATTATGACTAACCCGTTATCATCAACGACTAGAACTTTGACTCCTGGAAAACTAGTTTGACCAAGTTTTGGTTGTAGTCTCATATGAGGGAGTCGGGATTCATTTAAACGTGCAGGATATTCAAGTTTTACATAAAAGATTGCGGTAGATCCCTTCCCAACACCTTCACTTTCAATCCATATATTTCCTTCCATAAGATTCACGAATCTGTAACAACATAACACATAATATATTTATTCTTAACCAATAACTACAAATTTGAGTTTTTTATGATATTCTAAGAATAACTAAATGATAATCACCTTTTACAAATGGCAAGGCCAAGTCCACTGCCACTTGGATTTCTACTTGCTGTCGATTGGCTTTCTGCAAATTTCGTGAACAGTTTAGGAATGTCTTGTTGGCTGATTCCAATTCCCGTGTCTTTCACCTACGCTTATATAAGACTGTGGTTAAGAACCGAACCCGAGACATTATACATTAATATTGAAATTTTAAGGTTTTAGCGGAAAACGAACCTGAATGCGCATATAGAAATTATTATCACCAGGAAGTGGAAAAAAGTCGGGAGCTCGTGGGTCCCTCAAAGAATCTGGCTTTGCGATGATAGCAGAAATCGAGATGCTGCCTTTTTTGTGAATTTAACAGCATTCCCGACAATATTTAGAATTATTTGCATAAGTCTCTTCTCGTCACCAACTGCATACTCTGGCAGATCTGAAGAAAGGCTCAACGTGACAAACAACCTTTTCACCGATGCGACAGGCTTTATTAAGTTTAGAACCTCATTGAAGAGAAAATGAAGGTTAAAAGTTGCGGAATCTAGTTCAAGGCTACCGTCTTCTAGTCTAGAAAGATCTAATACGTCACTTATTAAGGTAGCGAGCAAATTACTGCTTTTGAAAATGGTCTCAACCATGAGCCGTTGCTCAGGTGTCAAATCGGTTTCTTGTAGTAATGATGAAAGTGCGATAATTGCATGCATTGGAGTTCTCATTTCATGGTTCATTACTGCAAGGAAATCGTTACGTGCACGCACAGCTGTCTCAGCTTCTCGTCTTGCATGATCAAGTGCCACATTTTGTTCCATGAGCAAATCACGAGCCCGCATGGATTCTTCTAGAATTGCAGCATGTGAAAGAGCCACAGCCACCTAAACAATAAGATAAAACAAAACATGATATACTCTACAAAGCTTGCAGGTTTCTATGAGGGAAAATGAAGAGTATTAGAAACTAGGTTGCAAACGAACCAAACGTTTGGTGAACAGTTCGTGAATTGTACGGCGGGAAGTTCGTTTGTGTTTGTTCGTTTATTAAACAAACGGACACGAACAAGAAATTTCGTTCATTTTGTTAAATGAACGAACGTGAACAGAGGCCGTGTTCGTTCATTTATGTCCGTGAACATTCGTTAACGTGTTCATTTGTGTTTGATAGTTCATTAGTGTTTTTAGTATTTATATTTTATTTAAATACTTCAAAATTCCGACAAATAAAATATTTAATATGTGTCAGTGTATTATATGTTTTGTTCATGAACGCTTGTTTGTGTCCGTTTGTTTCCATTTGTGTTCATGAACATTAGTTTGTGCTCATTTGTGTTCATCGACGTTCGATTTCATTCATTGCCTAAAATTAATAAAAACAAACATAAACGAACAAGTTCATTTCCTTAACAAACGAACACGAACATAAAACCTCGTTCGGTGAGTGTTCATGAACAGTTCGTGAACACATACATTTCTTAACAAACGAACACGAACAAGGTCTTGTTTGTGTTCGTTCAGTTCGTTTGCAGCCCAATTAGAAACAATATCAGTTTGAATTAAAACAAGAAAAGCCAAAAATGCGCAGACCTGATCAGCTACAACTTCGACAAGCTCCAACTCATGAACATGCCACTGTCTCGCACTATCAGACGGAAGCATCAAAACCATTAGCGCATAACGTTTTGTCGAAAGTTCCGGCCAGTCATAGATTTGAAAATTATTAAGATGTAGAAGCGGGACCCTCACGGCAACAACCTCCCCTAGAATATATTTACCAGAAGCCGGGCGTAATCTAGCAACAGGACTATTAGGAGAGATCTTAACCGCACGATTCGTGCTAAAAACTTGATTAATCACAGGAGATTGAATCGGGACCGTAAACCCTACAGGGTTTTGTTGGTGAAGAGTGTACGAAAGTTGAAGCTCTAAACCGCTTCGTGTCGGCATCCAAAGAGCACATTCTTCTAGCCCTAATGTTCTTCCCAATTCAACAAGTGTAGTTTTTAAAATCGTATGTCTGTTAAGAGTGCTTCTGATTTCGTGAGTCAGCATTCTAACATGTCTGCCGGTTTCTTCTTGCGTTCGAATGATACCCATTTCACGATCCAGCTCAGCAGCTTTATTTTTTAAGAATAATTCCCGAGTTTTCACACTAAGTAGATCGGGAATAATGTGAACTAACATAAGTGCGGTTGCACATGAGACTGCAGCGGTTAAGACTTTGGCGGTTGTCATAACAATAGCTACTGTTCGTGTATGCAGGTCAAAGGTCCATAAGTTAATGAGATGCGTAGCTCCACATAGAACAATAAAAGCACCAAACTGAACAAGTACCCATCTATACGGAAAAACTGCCGACTTTTTAACAAAGTATATTAACTCCAGTGGGATGGAGAAATAAGCAAGAGCGATAAAAAAATCCGATATATACTGATATTTCATCAGCAGTTCATCAGCTGGCCATTGTGGCTCGAAGCATATGCAATCCATTGTTAATGGACCACTTGTATTAGAACCTACCTAGAAGTAAACCAATTACATGAAAAAGCAAACGATATAAGTTAATAACTAAAAAACAATAAAATCCACTTCATTAAACAACAAATAACTAAATGAACACACTTGATTCAAGCTTCAGTTCTTCATCTTGACGACAATGTCAGAGTCAGACTGCTTTCCTGTAAAACGATGATATGACGGAAATGATCAATGGTTCCGTTTGTTTACAATAACGATATTTTTGGTGTTGAAGAGTGACTGATGTATGTTTTGTTTTCTGTAAACAGCTTTTGAGGATGATCCAAATAAAAGTTTTGTTCTTTTGAGGATAAAAATTAAAAGCATTCATATATATATATATATATTTTTTTTTTTGTTTAAAAGTCGTATTTTTCTTCGTCGCTAAAGGTTTCAAACTATGTAATTAGTAGAATTGGGTTTTCTATTCAAAAGGGGTGGCGGCGCAACTTGTTGCCCGACTACCTGCCATTGCTTTGTAATTGCCCTTTTCGTGTGGAATGATATTGCAGTTTATTTTTAAAAAAAAAAAAATTACATAAGGATAGCAGGTAGACGAGCAACAAACTGCGCCGCAAACCAAAGAAAGGTATTAGAAATGATAATTGATAATCACAAGTGAATTAGGTCATACTCAGCAGCACAAACAACATAATCTCCACATATACCTAATTAATTAAAATGGCAGCTTGTAACCAGAGTCAACACTTAGGGCACCAACAAAAACAAACTTAACAATTTACAAACTTCAAACTCTGATGGTGAAAATCAACCCTCAAGAAAACATTTTGATTACCTGATGAAGCATGAAATTGGGTAACTTGAAGATGAGGTGATGAAAATCAATCCTGTGAAATTGTTGGTTGCAGCAATCAATCAGTTGAGTGAAGACGACAGATTTTGGAGTAATGATGGGCTTTTATTCAACAACCCTTCTTTCTATCTTTGGTTTCGCCCCAAACTCACAACAAAATCTTGACGTTCATGGACGACAACACACCAGGGTTTCACGAGGTCTTGTATCCATTTCTATATATACATTTGACTGACATGACGATATTACTATATATTACTACTAGTCTAAGTACCCGTGTGTTACACGGGTAGTCTTACAATAAATTATATTATTCAATAGTGTTGACCGTTGACATAGGAATTTGGTGGAGAAATAGTTGATAGATTAGACGCAAGCTCGGATTCGGGTCCTCCACAAGAAAAAAGTGAGAAACGCCACCAGCCGTTGTACTAAAAAAACCCAATGATATGCCCAATTTGTTCATTTCGGCCCTTCCTTCTTGAAGCTTCCCATCCAGTTTTGCATTTCTTTAATCTTGTTTATCTGTGTACTGTGTTGTGGAACCCGACATCTTACATAGATCAGGAATAAATAAAATGTGTGCAGATAAACTAACCAACCTTTCCACCATATTATGCGACCAGTACCGTCAAGTCAAATGAATAGTCACCATGTCATAGTCTTCATCTTCATGGGCAGCATCGTCATTAAGCTCTTCATTCCCAGTTCCACTCTCGTTTGAGTCTGAATAAGTTCAGATAACATGTCCCATTCCTGCAAATAACAATATCATTTATTTCATTCTAAAAACATCAACAGGTGGCATCATTGTATTTACAAATAACTTGTAAAGAATAATGTATAGTTTAGTAAAAGCCAGTTTGTTATGTGTTAGATTCAAACCTAAACAATCAATTCGGTATGAAACTTCATTTGAATGCTTTGGATTCATAGTAACCTAACTATCCAATCACATGTAGATCAACAATGTTGCAAAAGCTAACTAATTTAAAAAAAGATTTCAAATCGGTTACCTTAATAGTTCTCTGTGGCTCAGATGGCACTACTCAACTCAATTCTGGTATATGAAAGATTGTATGGTTATCAGGTGTAATCGCCAAAACCCTAGGTCATCGATCTTCACAAAAGATCATGTAGGGTGAATCACCTGGCCAAAAAGTCATCGGGAACGTGCGATGGCAGCCAGTTACCACCGCGGATCATCCACCACAATTGCTGACATCTCTCTCACATCTCTTTGTCGCTATGTGTGTGTGTGTATCTTCATCTGATAAATGAGAAGAAATTCGGGGTTGTTGGCATACCGAAGATAGAAGCACCGTCTTGCACCGCCGGGAACACCGGAAGCGGTGTTAGCTCCATCTTTCTCTCTCTCTCTCTTTCTCTTGGCGAGTACTTCTTCTCGCTCTAAACTTTGCGTCTTCGTCTCTCTCCGGTACTATAAAACAGAGATGACATGAAGAAGCAGAGGCGTGGCTGCCTTTACACGCAATATGTGGCCCAATAAGGAATGCAATCGTTTACAAAAAAAAAGTCGATGTTTAAAGTTATAACAACCCTGTCCAGTAAATAAATATATTAGAACAATCGCATTAGCACACATCTAGCATTCTACAACAACGAAAACAAATCGATATTGAAGACCTTACTTTGGTAGAAACGGGTTCTTACGCAGAGGTGACAATGTTGTTGACAGATCATGAAAACGGAAAAGATGAGTACGGTGCAGATTTTGTTCAATCTTTTGAAATAACACTGCAACCACAGAGCGTTTCATATATCTTTCTTTCTAAACACTAATAGGCCGCTCTATATTTATAAAATAATAATAAAAAGAGAATCATCACATATATACAACTTTGAATAATAACAAAGAAAACAAAACAGCTAATCATAATAAAAAAAATACATGATCCATTACTGCTCATTAACATTAGGCGCGTAATGAATTTGATTTGCTTGAACCACTGTCATTTAACATCCAACAACATATGAAACAAAGTTTGTCATTACGGCATAAGCAACAATTTTAACTAACACAAAAAATATGGTTCACTTCTTTTACCGTTCAAGATTCAGGTAAAGGCATCCTTTTCAACTTCTTGTTTGCCATATTCGAAAATAAAACAGCAAGCCTTCAATTCAACAATCAATCACTGGGAAACAAAAAATCCAAATCAAATTTCTTGAGTTTCTGACCCATAATCCCCATTCCCTACTGATCTACTGAATTTTATCAAATATATGTTATACCTCGTCTAATCTGCAAATTGAACACCAACTTAATCGAATCTCAATTAAAAAACCGTAATAAAAAATGCACCAGATAACCTTTCTCAAGGGTAAGTTTTTGTCACTTTACAACTCTGGGTGATTAAAAAAACGACGGTGGACGGACTGTGGTAAAGCTACGATCACCACCTTTCTCCTTCACGCTCTCTCTCTATCTTGTCTTCGCTTTCACTATCTCTTGTTTTGATGTGCTTTTCATGTGATCAAGAAACACGAAGGTATATCCTATTTATCTTCAACAGAGCATACAATAACAAAACTCATGACTATTACACGACTAATAATCATAGCGATAAACAATTTTTATCAACACTTATTGAATTGATTTGAACACAAAAAACCCGACCCACCCATGTTAAGCCAATATATTCATTTAATTAGGTAGAAAATGGTGAAAAACTGGTCAACTACTCTATCATAATAACATATGACTATTACACGGCTAATAATCACAGCGATAATAAAAACCATTTTTATCAACACTTGTCAAATGAGTTTTGAATACAAAAAAACCGAACCACCAATGCACTTGTTAACCCGAGAATGTTTAATAAGTTAGAAAATGGTCAAGCAATGGTCAACTTTACCATAAATTCCAATATAGGGTTGAGCATTTCGTACCGGTTACCGGTACCGAATTTCCAGTACTGAATTTTTCGGTACCAGTACCATGGCATTTTTGGTACCGGTAAAATACCAAATTTTACCTTCAAATAACGGTACCGAACCGTATCGAATATTTCGGTACCGGTACCCAGTTTTGTCGAATTTTGGTACCAGCAGTTCTATAAGGTACCAATACCACCCTCACCCCTATTCCAATATGATCATCAATTTAAACTCATTTTAATGGTATCCGATTAGAAATTTTTATAAATTGATAAAATTTATAAAAGATAAATTAAAACATTTATTAAAAAAGGGTTAATTTTGACTTGATCACCCACTTGGTTATTTTCTTCTTTGTGTTATGGCAAAACAGAAATAACAAAACAGCTCACTGGCTTCCCTTGTGTCTCCGAAAGAAAAAAGCAATCAATATTGCTAATATCTTATAATTAAAAAAGCATAAAAAATGAAAAACAACTAACCTTTGTTTACAATTCTTTGATCTCCCAGCAAGAATATTTGGATTCAATTCATTTCTTGAACTGCATGACCCCAAATTTCAAGACCTCACTTTCCAAGGTTTGACCCGTTTGACAATGTTGTTGACAGATCCTGAAAACAGAAAAGATGAGTACGGTGCAGATTTTGTTCATTCTTTTGAAATAACACTGCAACCACAAAGCGTTTCATATATCTTTCTTTCAAACTTCAAGAAATATACAGAGCAAATAAGGCCACAAAATCTACAACAAAAAAACGAATTCCAACAAAAAACACGATTCGTGCAAAACTTTTTCCAACAAAGTTATTTTGTTTGCATTACACCAACATACCCCTACCCATTGGTTAGCAAAGGATAACACGGATTAACAACAAAGTCAATCCACAGATACTACTATAAGATTCACAAAAGCCCGAAAAGTTATGAAATTCAGACACAAAGCATATATAAAACATTTACAAAAACTAATTTTGTTAGACCCGTTTGAAATAACATACAACATTTATCGATCTATTCAAATCCCCCTAAATTAGAGATAACTACTTTATTGATTGTCTGTAGTATATATTCAAATCCCCCTAAATCCCCCTGGACTCCATTTTGGAATTTAAGAACATGGGAATAAAACTGAAAAGCGACTGTCCATCCTTTTTCCAGATTCATGTACATATTCCATCCATCTATTGGTGATATACCCACAAAATGACTACTGAAAAACAAAACATAAAAAATAATATATCATAACACAAAAAAAGACACTCCTTCAATCCAGGCACCCCCTCACCAGAGCTAGCCGGAAACCTCGCTGGAGACTGAAACTGTCAATCGGAACCTAAAATACAGTTAGGGTTTTAAATCTCTAGAATAATAATGATTATCGAACATAAACAAAAACCAAATCGTTTTAATTTCATAACATCTAAGCAAATAAACACTTGATTTAACATGAATATGGATTCAGGGCACAAAATTACCGACTTCAAGAAGCAATATATGAAAGAAATCCGCAGATTAATTGTTTGAGATAAGCATCGCCATCGGCAATCAGCAATGAAAATATAGTTAGATCTAGGGTTTTTTTACTTGAAGAATCATGTAGAAAGAAAAGGTTTTTATGTTTGGAAACAATATTTTGAAGAAAAGGGTATGAGAGGGAAACGTATTACCGAAGAGGTAAAGGAGAAAGTTGTCTTCAGTGTTTGTTTTGCCGCTCAAACCAAGAATTAAGGGAGCGTATCATTGCCACGTGGATCATAATATGCTAAGAGAAGGCCAAGTGGCCTAAGATGGTTTTGCTTTATTATAAGGTATAGATATATTATTATTACTATATATTAATATACCAAATGAAAAGAATAGTGTTTTTAATATATTATAATATTTTCTTTAGTTTCTAAGTTGGATACGCTTGGTGTCAACTAATACTGGTATCGAAAATACCGGTACGGTCCGGTTCATTATCGGTACATGAAGGTAAAAATCGGCACCAGCCTGATACAGAAAACGCCAAAAGTCGGTACCGGATTGAGTTTGAAAATCTTTTAGTTCGGGAAATTCGGTACTGCCACACGGTACCATTTGCCCATCCCTGATCACGGATGCCGTACAAACAACAACGGTATCGTACAACTTTTTCTTGTTGATTTTCTTCAACTTTTAATGATTTCTTTTTTTAGTTTCAGGGATAGGGATGAGCTCGGTGGCAACCGATACCGAAAATACCGGTTACGGTACCGGTATATGAAGGTAAAAATCGGTAGCGAACCGGTATCAGGAACGCCAAAAGTCGGTACCGAATTGATACTTAGTTATTATTATTATTATTTTATTATTAATAATTAATAAATTTTATTATACAAACTGAATGAATAGTAGTTTTTTATATGATGGTTTTTTATATATCTTATTTAACTTGTGTTTGTTTTTTATTGATGTAAATCACATGTTGGTATTTTTTTATTAAATCAAGATTTTTTTATCGATGTAAATCACGTGTCGGTATTTTTTGGTCATATCAAGATTTTTTTTCTTTATGGGTTGCTGTAACAGTTGTAGGTGGCGTAACGAAATAAACTGATACCGACCAAATTCCCGCCGTGTTGGTATATTTTTTGTCATATCATTATTTATTTTTTAATTTTTTCTCTATTAGTTGCTATAACAAGTGTCGGTACCGTAGTTAAACGAATTGATACCCACCCACATCGCAATGTGAGGATTTCCGGCGCAACGCGCAGATTTAATAGCACTAGTTATTATTATTGTTATTGTTGTTATTATTGTTGTTATTATTATTGTTACTACTACTATTACAGGTTGTTTGGTAGCCTCTGAATGGTTATTAAGAGGCTACCTGTTAATGGAATCATTAAGAATTTTACCAATTAGAAGGTAGAAGATTGTGACATGTAATGATTTACCATTCAGATGTTACCTCTTAACCATTCAGACTTGAGGTTACTTCTTATTCATTCAGAGGTTTTAAACCATTAAGAGGCTACCAAACAGCCCCTTAGTAGTACTATTAGTAGTAATATTACTATGAGTTGAGATCTTGTACAAACAGTGCTAATTATAAGAACCGTAAGAACAAATCTAAACCATTGATAATTTAAATCAATGGTTGATATTGATTATAAATAAAACCCTTAGAATTAAAAATCAGTATTAACAAATTAGGGGTAATTTTGTAAAATTGCTAGTCATTTGACCATTTTCCATTAAATACAAATTCCACAAAGGTTTTTTAAACTAAAATAACTTTTATATACTTCATTATTTAAAAAAATACCATAAAATCAATTATTTTTTTATTTTTAATATGAGTACCATATTGCTATACCTTTTTTGTATTTATAAAAGTAATTTTTAAAAAAGTTAACAAAAGGTGTTTTATAATTGTGCTGATAACGTGCTGATTATGTGTTAATTACAAAATAATACAAACAAACATCAAAAGTAGATATAATCAGCACATCTGGTGTGCTGATAATGGAGAACGATTGAGGATGTCGTGCTAATGTAATTTATGTTGATAATGGAGAACGATTGAAGACGATGTGCTGATAATGAAGAACGATTAAGGATGTCATGCTAATTATATAGTGTTGTGCTGATTATATTTTTTGTAATTATTTTTAATTAGTTATAAATAAATATGGTCAAAAGGTCTAAATTACCCCTAAACTAATTTTTTATTGATGGACACTTGTCAATTATGTGTTGGTTCTTACAAACTTAAGTGTTTGTATTTGATCTCATTCCCTATTACTATTATTACTACTACTACTACTATTACTTGTTACGCCCTAAATGTTTAAAAAACCAAAATTCGCAGCGGAAAACACATAATTAAAAATTTCTTTAATGACATCCTTTCTTTCACTTAAATACATTAATTCCTTTAGAAAATTTGATTGACAACTATCATACATATATCGAATTAAGTGACCACATACACACCCACGTACAATCCATGTCTTGACTCGATCTTCAACCGCGTACAATTCTTGGTGAAACATCCAAAATCCTGAACAACCTGCAGTCACCACATTCAATCTCATCATTAGTAACCGGTAACATAATACAAAATATTAACACATGCATAATAAGCGTCCACATATCATGCTTCCTCTTATACTAGCTCCTTCATCCATCCATTCCATTAGTCGCATCGGATTGCAGAGTCAACCTTTACTTCCATTATTAACCTGCCTATGTTTTACATTAATTCTTAATAGAAAAACGGTTAGTATCATTAACTTCCTTTCATATGGACGTGTCCTCAAATACGCATAACTCGTCTTAATCATTCAAGCATATAATTAAATACCTCTCTCAAGCATGTATTCATTTTCTATTCACACCCGTACCTACAATTTACATCCTACCTATATAACTCCTTAATTCATCTTTATGCATAATTCATTAAATAAGTTCCGTTTCTTACCCAAACTTAATCGAATCTCTTTCTTAACCACTTCCGTCTCATTTCCACTATAACTTAACTTAGTAATAACAACAATTCATATTTTCTTATATTACATTCAATAATTACCATATGTCATAATTACATTACTAAACAAAAGGGTAAGTTTGGAGTTCACTTACCTTGTGCGTCCGAGTTCGAGCATAGCTTCCGTGTTTATCCTTGGCCCGTTGCCCTTCCATGCTTGTGTCCGCGTTGACATGACTCCTAACCGTACATGTCATTACATTCACATTCTTGTTAGCATATATGATTGTGCGTATGAACGATCATATCAATTTCATATCTCACGTATGACTTTCATTAATCAATTCAAACAAGCATAAAGCATACTCAACATCAACCTAACATAATCTTCACATGAACTATATCTAGAATACATTCCTCATGTTAGTTTACTATAAATTTCATTAATACCACTTTCTATACATGTTTACCCATTAATTGCATACAATTTCACATATTATTGTCATTTAGACATTTCATCAAACACTTGGTGTGCGTATCACTTTTTAAGCATAATGTACAAGTGCTTTAAGCATGTTCTTCCCTAATTCATCTTATGAACCATCACATTCAAGCAAAATCTCATAATCATAATTTCCACATCAAGTTTATCTATCTAAGTCTATCATATAACACCTTATACATCACAAGATCACACTAATACATCTACAAGTTCATCATGATCATCATCTTCATACTCATGCAATGGGTTTTCATTCTAAATCACCCAATTACTTGAAATTATTCATAACACAAGTTCTATTTGGTGTTTCTAACACCTCTACAAGCTTAATTGCATACAAATTCATGTATTGATCATAACCCACTTCAAACAAGATCATCAAATCTAAGTTTGAAGACATACCTTACGATCCCCTTGTGAAGGTGATCGTTAATTCATGTTCGGTTGTGGATTTGGACTTCGTTTAGCCTTTCAATTTGGAGAATTTGTGAAGTTTAGGGTTTTGGCTCCAAGGGAGCCTTCCCTGCTCGTTGATGAAGAACACACACACACACACGATGTGTGTGTTTGTGTGTGTGTTGTTTTCTATTTAATAAAACAACTTTCAAGTTGTTTACTTTGGTCCCTCATGTTTCGTTTTATTTAAATAAGGCTACAACCCTTCGTTTAATACTAACGATACTAATATTCAACTAGGTTATTTATTCCTAGTCAATATTCATTTACGGGTTCACTTTTACCCCTAGCAGTATTTTTACCCGTTCCTTTGTATTAACCGGGTTTAAATTACCAAACCCATTTTTGGGGTGTTACATTACTACTATTATTACTACTATTATTGTTATTATTACTATTATTACTATTACTACTACTATTATTATTATATTATTAGAGTTAATTACATAGTTAGTCCATGTGGTTTGCACAAAATAACATATTTAGGTACTAATAGTTTAAAATCATCTTCTAGGGTATTAACTTTTCATTTTGTAACGTTTGGAGGTATTAACTTCTAGGGTATTAACATAGTTAGTCCATGTGGTTTGCACAAAATAACATACTTAGGTATTAATAGAATGTGATTTTAAATTATTAATACCTAAGTATGTTACTTTGGGCAAACCACAGAGACTATGTAATTAACTCTTATTATTATTATTATTATTTAATATTAAAATTTTAAATATTAAAACTAATTTTTTTTTAATTTAAAAATAATACGAAACCAATTTTAAATGCGAACCACTAAAATAGAGGTGTAAATAAACTAAGCTGGGGGGTGGAGTTATCTATACTATATTATAATGCATGAGGCAAGGGCATTTTAAGATACCCAAAAAATAAGAACTTTTCCCCCCCTTTATTTATAGAAAGGCCCCTAAAATGAGGGTAGTTTGGTCTTTTAAACACTATTTATTTTTTAGCCCCTAAACTTATTACACTTAAATCCCTAAGGTTTTAACAAAATTATAGATAATTAGTTAGAATTCACCCCTCCATAACAAACTTATAATTTTTTACTTATTCTTGACATATCTTATAAACTATAATGTTTAAAAAAATCTAAAGATAGCATGACGACCTACACATTTTTATCGACATTTCGGTAGTTGTCTTGTTCAATATCGACGCACGGATTAAAAGGTACATGTAGATAATACTTTAATGTACAAGTGATTAAAAAAATAGAGTTAAATGCCATTTTAGTCCCTGTGGTTTGGGCCATTTTGCCAGTTTAGTCCAAAGGTTTCATTTTTAACCTGTGGGTCCAAAAAGGTTTCACCGTTGCCATTTTAGTCCACTGGGTTAAGTTCATTTATTTTTTCTGTTAACGAGAAGGGCAATTCGGTCATTTTATATGGCTGAATTGCCCTTCTAGTTAACAAAATTACATATAAAATGACCGAATTGCCCTTCTCGTTAACAGAATTAATGGATGAAGTTAACCCAGTGGACTAAAATGGCAACGGTGAAACCTTTTTGGACCCACAGGTTAAAAATGAAACCTTTGGACTAAACTGGCAAAATGGCCCAAACCACAGGGACTAAAATGGCACTTTACTCAAAAAAATATCAACAAATAATCTTTTTCGTACATAATGTGTAAATAGAAATAGCCACATAATGTGTAATGTTAGACTCAACACTAGGGCTGTTCATAAAGCTCGCGGCTCGTAGCTCGGCTCGTAGCTCGCTCGAAAGAAGCTCGAGAAAAACTAGCTAAAAAACTCAATTTAAGATGACATGAACCAAGCTGGCTTATTTTTATAACCAAGCCCAGCTCGAGCTAAGCTCGGCTCGGCCAATGGCTCGGCTCGTTGGCTCGTTCTTAGGCTCGTTTAACTCCGACGTAAAGCTCAAGCCAAGTTTAGCCGCCTGAATTAATTTCGAGCTTGAGCTCGACCCCACCCTGGCTCGACTCGGCTCGACTCGTTTACAGCCCTACTCAACACATGCTTCAATTAAAAATGTTGGGGGATTTCAAATTCAAATAGGGGATTTCAAATTCAAACACAACAAAATTGGTTTTTTATCACCGTATTTCTCTCTCGTTCTCTCTCATAAATCAAGAAAAATCACAACAGATCTAGAGAGAAAGTTCCTCCCATGGTGGAACCTTTGAAGATCGATGCTGGCGGTTACAAGGATGGTTAAGGTTCCGGCCGCAAAACCGACTCTGGCAATCATTCTTGTTTGACGAATCAGGTAACATTTCACCACGTATTATGTTGATTCGTATTAGCTTTGTTTGATGGTATTCTCTTTCTGCTGCTCACCTGTAGTGTTGTTTTCGCGCTCTTCGGAGTATGCGGATCTATGTTTGCTCAAGTGCTTTGCTGGTTCGTGTTTTGTTTTTTTATCTCTGCCCTTTCATTCTTAGATGACATCATCCATCTCTTTGATTGCTGTTAACCGCAGTAAGCATTTCATCACTTATGTTTTGTTCTACGCAGGTAATTACTGAAGACGTATTACCAAGTAATTTAAGTACATTAAGGGTTTTCTTCATAATGTTGATTTATAGTTATATATTTCATTACAACATTGTTTCTAATTACGACTTACCAATTATGATGTTCCTACTAAATTGAGTAAGTTTTGTTGTTTAGTGAATTTGGTGTTTGAATCAGCTTGTAAAACTAATGAGCATTAAGGTAATTTTGATGGCATTAGGGACTGTTGGTATATGGCATATAAAACAATTGAAGATGCCGGTGGCTGGAAAGCTAGAACTGCTGTGGAGGACATGGATCTTGCAGTTTAGGCTGGGTCGAAATATGTCTTTGTTGGGGACTTAGAGGTGAGTTGTGATATCAAATATTAGTTTTTATTCATCAAATTAAAATTCTACAATAATAAACAGCAAAAATAATCTATTACATAGGTAAAAAACAAACTCCCGAGTACCTTCAAAGCTTACTGATACCAACAACATAGTTGGTAATGTGGGCCAGCTAATATGTTAAAAAGTGACTAATGAAATCATCTTTTGTGAGGTATAACTAACGGCAAAAACTTTTTCTTTACCCTAATAACAATGGGAGATGATTAATTGCATCTACTTTAATATGCAGCGAGTCTCCTTTTGGGAGAAACTGCATGTCCTTTATGCATACTTCTTTGTAAGGAAAATAATAGCACACTGTATCACCATTTTTTATTGTGTAATTTTCCCAGTAAGCATCATGGTCCTAGAAGTTAAACTTTTAAAACCAATAGCCATATATTTTCCACCAACAATTACCGTTCAGAACTTAGCATGCACCCTAAGGTAACAAATTATTGCAATTTTTATATTAGTTATAGTATTATTTGTTTCTTTTAATGATACATAAGGGTTATCGTCAAAGTCTTTGTTTAACCAAACCAAACAATTTTATAGGTAGAGCCAAAGAAGTTTGCGATACTAGCGAATTCCAGAAGAATACTGTGGGTGTGTTGTCGTCTGGCTGGAAAAGGGGTTCGTGTTTTGGTCACTCATAGCGATAGAAAATGTCATCTTCATCACAACCACTGTCAAATTTAAAACCCTTATGGGTTCTGAAGCAAAAAACCCCAATCTTGCAAACACTTGTACACAAGAAGCATAAAATTAGTCTAGGGGAAGTTTGGTGAACTTCCTTTATAATATGGGATGGTGAACTTCATTTGTGAGAGTAAGTGCCAGTTTATTATTGTTGTCATAAGATTTAAAGTTGCAGAGGTAGTTTTTATCTTGTTTTAAATTGCAATGGGATTCTGACTCCATTAATTCTCATTGTCTTGTATCGGGTCTTGACATTATTTGCAGAAGTCTACATTTAAAGTGAAATTACACTGTTCTATTAAAAATCATAGTGCTAGCTGAAAACTAATAATTTGTACGTAGTTTTTCATAGAAAGAATATGATACTCTAGGGTAAATCTTTTTAAGTCTTTCAACCTGGGGAAGTTTGGTTCGGCTAATTTGATTATGACAAACGTCATAAGAAAAACTAACTCATAATTTTTGGTTAATCGGTTACGGCTAAAGCGAACCGTCGGTAATTTGTCGCCCCCGCCGCATCGCGCGGGCACCTTACTAGTTGTAAAAAAGACTAAAAGTGTGAGAAAGGTAAGAAAGAATCTCAACCATTAGATCTAAATTAATTGAAAAGGGTATGATTGTAAATGCATTAAAAATTCAAATATGGTAATCCTTGATTTAAGGATTTGGAGAGAGAGAAAATCCTTGATTTAAGGACTTATAACCGTCAGTACATAAAATAACACGATTCAGTAAACAAAAATATAACACCATTCAGAAACAAAATAACACCATTCAGAAACAAAATAACACCATGCAGAAACAAATAACACCATCCAGTAAACAAAAAATAACACCATTCAGTAAACAAAATAACACCATTCAGTAAACAATATAACACCATTCAGAAACAAAATAACACCATTAAGAAAAAGAACACCATTCAGAAACAAAATAACACCATTAAGAAAAATAACACCATTCAGTAAACAAAATAACACCATTCAGTAAACAATATAACACCATTCAGAAAAAAATAACACCATTAAGAAAAAGAAAAAAACACCATTCAGTAAACAATATAACACCATTCAGAAAAAAATAACACCATTAAGAAAAAGAAAAAAACACCATTCAGTCCAAGAATATAACACCCTATAACACCATTCAGAAACTAAAATAAAAGCTTTTGAGTTTTTAATCTACGATTGAATATAATAACAATAAATATTAGAGATGAAAGTGAGTTAGTTACATTAAATAGTTGATAAGCAGCGTGTAAGAGCATCAGAACGGCGATTACGCCGACGGCGAAGCTCACGCTCACCGTCATCGTTGAATCGATCGCCGGCGATTATGGAGATTGGATTTGGGGTTTTGGTTTTACCACCGCCGCTGCCCACTCGCACCAGCACCACCGCCGCTGCCGCTCGTACCACCACCGCCGCCGCTGCCGCTATCGTTTTGATCTTCCGATTGGCCGTTGTCGTTTTGATCTTCCGATTGGTCTTGGAGAGAGAAATTCTGAACGTATGATAGAGAGAGATCTGGAGAGAGAGAGAGAAATTTTAGGGATTTTGATTTACAAAATGGGTATAAAAAGACACAATTGCCCCTAGATATTTCAATTCAGTCCAAATTAATAAAAATATTTTACAATTTGGTCCCTATTATCTCAACCATTAGATCAAAGATCTAATGGCTGAGATTCTTTCTTACCTTTCTCACACTTTAGGCTTTTTTTACAGGATCCTCTACCCTAAGCTGGGTAACCACCAAAATTTGATATAAATACATAGAACGAAAACGGTAATCTACCCTTTAATACAATAATATATAGATAATAGACACTTTTAAGCTTGCGAGCTGGTTTGAACTCGGTAAGTGAAGCTCGTGCTTTAAATAAGCAAATTTTAGGATCAAACCCATCTAAGCTCGAATTGAATCGAGCTTTTAGTGAGCCGATCTCAAAAAACTCACGAGAGACTTGGCTTGTTTACACCCCTATACGAAAGCGTATAGACTTACGTAGAAAAGATTGATAGATAGAGTGATAGACTGATACTTGCCGACTTCACAGTTTAAACAAAATACACTTATAATTCTTATAACTAATTTGTACGTTCAATGAATCAGTATATACCATCTAAAACATAGATCATAATTGAAAATTTCACCCCTTTGTAATACTTCTTCATGAAGGCATGAACAAAAACTTATAATCTAGAGCATGTTACAAACAAACAAAAAAAAAATTAGGCTTTTGTACAACTTCCCACATGGTTAATTTTTTTTTGAACGGCATACGGTTAGGATATCGCTAACCGAGTTAGTAGTTAGTATGTTAGTATCACCAAGTTAGTATTAAAACCCCCTTGCCTGGACTTGAACCCAGGACCTCCAAGAGAAGCAAAGCTTCCCACCTCCTCCCTTAACCACTAGGCCAAGAGATCATTGGTCCCACATGGTTAATTTCGTGGGGTCTTGCATCACAGGAACTAAAAGTCAAACAAAAATAGAAAGAAATTGAAGCACAAAAACTTATGTAAATATATAAAAAGTATTACAGTTTTTTTTTTAAATTTAATTGGCTATACTTTTAACTATGCCTTCCACGCAAATATGTTACACTTCAAAGGGATCCATTTGCACAATTTCATAATAAGAAAACCTTGCTAACATTCATCGAAGAAATCTTTAACCGACCTAACCAAAAACCTGCCTGAAGCTTCTCCCAACCAGACCCATTCGTCTTTCTTACCATTCCAACTTGCCGCAACTATAGCCGCTATACATCTTTTCCATTCCAACATTTCTACCTCAAACACCAGGGTTTTCTTCCATTTACATTTCCATACTTTGCCACGGTTATGCCATCTTACACGATCAATCACTTTGCACAATTTTTTATGTTCTAGACAATGGTAATTTTTAAAACACTAACGAATATACCCAATACGCGATGGGTAAATACCTGACAAATATCCAAAAGTAATAGCCTGGGTATGTGACAAAATTTTACAACCGAGTATGAGTGTATGACTACATTTTGGTGGCCACTCCAAATTTGGCGAGTTTCAGTCGGGGCCGAACAAGGGGGAATGGTGTTCCCGTACAGGGTCGGGCACCAAAATCCTACAACGATTATCATACCGTGCTCTCTTATGGTACCGACACTCAGTATAGATTACGATACCAAATTTTAATAGAACTATGTATTTTCACCGTCCTATTCATAACCATACCCAAAACTTACATGGTGACAATAAATAAGAAGGATGATAACAAGTCCCGTGTCGAACAACCCACCTAATATCAAATTCTTTAGTAGGAGCCCCGTTTACTAAAACCGAGGTTTGTAGTCGAAGATAAACAGCCCAAAATCCATAATCACCACGGGAAAACATTTAGCATCGGCAATCGACCCGAGTCAGATTCGGGTCTGGGTCCGGGTCCGGGTTCGCCTTTCTAAAGAACTCAGTGACTCAGTGAGTGAGTGGTATTTATAAACAAAAATCCAGCCTTTGTAACCCTGCAGTTCACCTGCCCTTCTCATACGCAACACAATCAAATCTTCATCTTCTTCACTTTACACACACCAATTCTCGGATTTCATCTACGATTATCAGATCCGATCATGGGTCACGGTATGTCCTCAATCTACTTATTAAAAACCCCACAATCCTACGATCAACGCATGACTAATTTGATCAAGAATGCAAAAAGATTATACCCAATATAAAAAATTAATCTTTTTAGTATAACTCTTTTGATTATCTGATTGTTCACAGGTGAGAACAGTGGGAGACCTCATAAGAGGAACAAATATTCATCCAAGGTTATTATTTTTACTATTATCATTACATTTTAGTCTATAGGATTAGGTCATTGTTCAATTGAATTTAGTGTATACTTATTACTGAACCATATGAACATTGGGTAAGTTTGATATTTCATAATGATCCAGATATTTGGGTTTAAGTATGTGCTATTATGTAGGAGGACCATAAAGCTGCAGCTTTTGATGATGAAGAAGCATATTATGTTGAGGACTTTAATGATGATGATCGAGATGGTATTTTGTTAAATAGTTAGTAAATAATATGGGTCTTGTGTGTGTTTCTTTGTTAGTATTGGGTTGATCGGAATGAGCGGTTTTGGATTTGTTTTAGGTGATGGAGAAGGAAAGAAGAGAGATTTTACAAAGCTGGAACTTAAACCAGATCATGCCAATCGCCCGTTATGGGCGTGTGCGGATGGACGGATCTTTCTTGAGACGTTTTCGCCCTTGTATAAACAAGCATATGATTTTCTTATTGCAATTGCCGAACCTGTGTGCAGGTTATCCGTTATACATGTTCACATCTTGCTAATAGTTTATATTGTCTTGTTAACGTAAGTTTAAGATCTTTTGTGCTTGGGTTTGTACTTGCAGGCCTGAATCGATGCATGAATACAACCTCACTCCGCACTCACTTTATGCCGCCGTATCTGTCGGTTTAGAAACGGAAACAATCATTGCTGTTTTGAACAAGCTTTCAAAAACCAAGCTTCCAAAAGAGATGATTGAGTTTATTCACGCTTCTACAGCAAATTACGGGAAAGTAAAGCTTGTACTTAAGAAGAATCGATACTTAGTTGAATCTCCATTCCCTGAGGCAAGACAGCTCGTCTTTTTTTCATTTTTGTATCTACATAGCTTATGTTGTTATCTGATTATTATTTTCTTATTTGATCCATTCTTTGCAGGTATTGAAGAGATTGTTAAGTGATGAAGTGATATCGCGAGCGAGGATTTTTAATGAGGGAGGAGATGGATTCAATGTTAGTAGAGCGATTGGTGAAATTGAAGGTACACATGACGAGTTGCTAAATGAAGCACAGCTGGCGGCTGTAGCTGAAGAAAAAGAAGCTCATTCTTTTGAAATTGATCCTTCTCAGGTATACTTCTACGTCTCTTTGACTTTAGTACTTTGACCCGTCTTGTAAAAACAATTGTTTAATCTGTAAAGTTTATCTTCTTGACAGGTGGAAAATGTAAAGCAGAGATGCTTGCCAAATGCTTTAAACTATCCCATGTTGGAAGAATATGATTTCCGCAATGACACTGTGAGTTTTCATTTAAGCCGACATTGCTTTTCATTGAAATAATATCGGTTGCTGATTTTTTTAATTTTTTTGTTTTTTTTTGTTTTTTACGTATTACAGATCAATCCAGACCTTGATATGGAACTAAAACCGCAAGCACAACCACGGCCTTATCAAGAAAAGAGTCTTAGCAAGATGTTTGGAAACGGTATTAAACTAATAATCTAAACTTTCGAACCTGTTGGACCCATTTGACCCGTCTGACCCGCTTGCAGGCAGAGCAAGATCTGGCATCATCGTCTTACCCTGTGGTGCCGGAAAGTCATTAGTGGGTGTTTCCGCAGCCTGCAGAATAAAGAAAAGTTGTCTCTGTTTAGCAACTAATGCTGTGTCGGTTGACCAATGGGCCTTTCAGTTCAAACTATGGTCAAACATTCGGGATGAAAACATTTGTCGTTTTACATCCGATAGCAAAGAAAGATTTCGTGGAAACGCTGGAGTTGTTGTGACGACCTATAACATGGTTGCTTTTGGCGGGAAACGATCTGAAGAATCCGAAAAGATCATCGAGGAAATACGAAACCGAGAATGGGGTTTGCTACTCATGGACGAGGTGCACGTGGTTCCTGCACACATGTTTCGTAAAGTCATTAGCATCACTAAATCTCATTGCAAGCTTGGGCTTACTGCTACACTTGTTAGAGAGGACGAAAGAATTACAGATTTGAATTTTCTTATCGGTCCGAAGTTGTATGAAGCAAATTGGTTGGATTTGGTAAAGGGTGGATTCATCGCAAACGTACAATGTGCCGAAGTGTGGTGTCCGATGACCAAAGAGTTTTTTGCTGAATATTTAAAGAAGGAAAATTCGAAGAAGAAACAGGTATCGTGTTTTAGAAAGTGATTGCACATTTGCACTCTTAATGTGTGTCTTGTTCTTATTGAACATAATATCTAATAATTGTTTATGTTTTGCTTTAAATCGCAGGCTCTATATGTGATGAACCCTAACAAGTTTAGAGCTTGCGAATTTCTTATTAGATTTCATGAGCAGCAACGTGGCGATAAGATAATTGTTTTTGCCGACAATCTTTTCGCACTCACTGAATACGCAATGAAACTTCGCAAACCAATGATTTATGGTGCCACAAGGTCCATTCTAGCTTTTAGTTCCAAAATAAATAATATGTATGTCTTGCATGTATGTGTTTAACGGAGAAATGTTATATTTCATGTGCAGTCATATTGAAAGAACAAAGATACTAGAGGCTTTCAAGACTAGCAAGGAAGTCAACACTGTTTTCCTCTCGAAGGTACGACCCCAAAATGTCATTTTTTTGTAAAGAAACGAGTATTTTGGAGGTTTGTATCAATTAATGTTGAAATCACTACGTAGGTTGGTGATAATTCGATCGATATTCCTGAAGCAAATGTGATTATTCAAATTTCATCACATGCTGGTTCAAGGCGTCAAGAAGCCCAACGTCTCGGACGTATTCTCAGGGCAAAGGTACTTTCGTTTTTTTTTTTCTCTTTAACTTGTGATTTACATGATTTTCCATCATAATTTTTGTGAACTAATAATTATTGACCTTTTTAACGTTGTTGAGTATAGGGTCGTCTCCAGGATAGAATGGCGGGAGGAAAAGAGGAATACAATGCCTTTTTCTACTCGCTAGTATCTACGGATACACAGGTAATATTATTAAGTGTTAACTACTAGTATAGCCGATCAATATTTGCTAATTTACGTTGATAATGCAGGAAATGTATTACTCAACTAAAAGGCAGCAGTTTCTAATTGATCAAGGTTACAGTTTTAAGGTAATACGTTTGTTTTACTCTTCTAGTGTCATTTTTATTTTTCAAAATCTATATAGCTTTTCAAAGCTTCTACAGATAGGGCCCACAAAATGACAATAACATTTTTGATCAACAGGTGATTACAAGTTTGCCTCCATCAGATGCAGGGTCAGAGTTGAGCTATCATCGTTTAGAAGATCAACTTTCTCTTCTTGGGAAGGTTTTACATCTTTCTCTATCTTATGGTGGGTTCGGATCGGAACAGTTATTTACTGATTGCGTCTATGATAGGTGTTAAGTGCTGGGGATGATAAATTAGGTTTGGAAATACTGGAAGATGATACAGATGACATAGCACTTCAAAAGGCGCGTGCACGTCGCCTCATGGGTTCCATGAGTGCCATGTCAGGAGCTAAAGGGATGGTCTATCATGAGTTCAGGTAAGTCTTAGTTTCCCTAGGGATGGGTTACATTAGAGTATTAGACCACTAGCAAATGCTTCTTTAGAACACCGGTAGAGTGGTATATAATTTTATTGACCTTTTGTTTTCACAGGACTGGACAGAAAGGAGGCTTCGGAAAGAGCAAGCCGAAGGATCCAGCAAAACGACATCAACTGTTCAAAAAGCGTTTTGTATGACATGTTACAATCAAATATGTCCCGAGGCTTGTTTTGTTGTTTGACGAGTGCTTCTGTACGACAAAACCAATTTATATGACTTGATACCTACAGGAAATTAAACTTATACAAGTAACTTTTTTTGTGGTGTTTTGTTTTTTCTTGCACAAATATGTAACAAGTTCATTTTCTCCCCAGATTGTAGGATTTTGAGTCATTATAATTATCAAAACAATTAATATGATGCATATACTATACTACAAAGTATGTTATGCAGTATTAGACGATATATATTCCTGTATAGGCCCAGCCCTATGATTGTTATAGCCGGCCCTAATGTTGTTACCCTAGTCTATATATAGATCTTATGTTTCTTCTATGTACACACAATCATATTACAATCAATATACAATATTTTACCAAGTTTATCTTGGTATCAGAGCCTAGGGTTTCTCTACCCTACCTCTGCCGTCAGCCCCAATTTTCTGCAGCCGACAACAGACACAACCTGTCCAGTTTTTGTTTTCTGCCATCACTCACAATGACCGACCAGCTTACAGCCTTCACCAATGCTGAGAAAACCACACACAATTCCCATAAGTTTGGGTTCACTTTATCTCCTACAAACTATGGTCATTGGAAGCTTATAATCCAACCTTTTCTTGTCACACACTCTCTTTACGGGTATGTTGATGGAAGCATCCCCTGCCCTCCAGCAACCATATCTTCTCAAGGATCGTCTGGAAAAGACAATGCTATTGTTACTACCACCACTCAGTCGAACCCCAATCACCAGATTTGGCTCTGTAACGATGCACACGTACGCATGCTAATTCTTTCAACCATCTCAGAGCAGTCAATTCAACATGTTCAGGGCTCCACCTCGCGCGAACTTTGGCTTGGCCTTGAAAAAGCTTATGCCCCACATACGTCTTCCAGAGAGTTCACTTTAAAAACACAGCTGCTAAAGATCCAGATAAAAGGCGATGAGACATCTGCTGCATATCTTGCTAGGGCACAGACTTATGCAAACGCCCTTGCAAATATTGGCCAGCCAATGCCTGAAAAAGATTTGGTTATGTTAGTCGTTGCAGGTCTTCGTGAGGAATACAACGGAGTCAAACAAAGTCTTCTTCACAGCCAATTCACGGCTGTTTTTCTGAACTTCCTGGTCTCCTTGCAGATCATGAATTTCTGATCCATAAACCAGCCCCCGAACTTGCACCTGCTCAGGCCTTTACGGCTGCCACAACAGCTAGCCCCACTTCAGTTCCGGATGATACAGTGGCTGCTATTCAGCAGCTTGTTTCCCGTCTTGGTTTTCAGCTACAACCATCTTCTGGTTCATCCCACACAACTACACCTCAAGCCTTTTATACAAACCGGGGTGGACAATCCAATTACTCTCGCGGCCGTGGCAACCGTGGTGGTCGCGGTGGTCGAAACAACACCTAAAACCGCAGCCAGGGAAATCGAAACGCAGGTCAGTTTAGTTGGGCTTCTAACCAAAACATTGTGTATGGTACTTGTAACAGGTGTGGAATCGGACATGTTCCCTCCCAATGCCCAAATCGAGATCCATCCACAATCCGCAACAGACAACCAACTGCCAACTATGCGGATTTTCGGTCACAAACCTCCACTACCTATCTTCCGAACACAGGAACCAATGGCCACTCCTCGGTAGATATGTCAGGTTTTGATTATGCTGAGCCCTACTTTGGTGATGAAAGTCTTCACGTTGGTAATGGTATGGCTTCCCATTTTACATATTGGTTCCCAAACAATAACCTCTCCAAACAAAACTTTTTATCTAAAAGATATCCTTCATGTTCCCACACTCAAAAGAAATCTTATTTCTGTACAAAAATTTTGTCAAGATAATAATGTTTACTTTGAATTTCATGCGACCTTTTTTTCTGTGAAGGACAAGTATACACACACTACCCTCCTCACGGGTCCAAGTGAAGGTGGACTCTACTCCATCAAGTTTCCAGTCAAACAACCCATTCCTAAGGTCGCTTTTTCAACCACTCGTGCTACAACAACCACATGGCATCAACGATTGGGGCATCCGCACTCTCAGTTGTTCAAGACTATGCTTTCTAAATACCGTCTCCCTGTTTCTGCAAAAACTATTGATTTTCATTGTTCTTCTTGTTCTGTTGGAAAATCTACCAAACTACATTTATTATTATCTGAATATAAAAGTACTCATGTTTTGGACCTCGTTTTTTGTGATGTTTGGGGTCCAGCCCCTGTAACTTCGTTTGATGGCCATAAGTATTTTTTGCTATGTGTTGATCATTTTTCTAAATTTATGTGGTTGTTCCCTATGAAACAAAAAGCTGAGGTGTTTGGAATTTTTAAACAATTTGTCACTGTGGCCGAACGTCAATTTTCCACCAAACTTAAAACTATCCAATCCGATTGGGGAGGAGAATTTCGAAGTCTCTCACCTTTACTTAATTCCCTTGGCATTATTCATCGCCTATCTTGTCCCCATACCAGTGAAGAGAACGGCATCGTTGAACGACGACACCGTCATGTCATTGAAACTGGCCTTACACTCATGGCACAAGCCCATGTCCCTCAACGTTTCTGGTACTATGCCTTCGAAACGGCTGTCTATTTGATCAACCGAATGCCCTCTCGCACACATTCCACAACCTCTCCCTTTGAATATCTATTCAAACGTCCACCTGATTTCTCCTTCCTCCGTGTCTTCGGTTGTCAATGTTTTCCCCATCTTCGACCCTACAATCCACATAAAATGGATTTCCGTTCCACCCCTTGTATTTTCCTCGGTTACAGTACCTCTCATCATGGTTACCGTTGTTTTGATCCTCTCACCGAGCGCATTTATATCGCTCGTCATGCTCGGTTTCATGAACACATCTTTCCCTTCACTACTCCCACATCCCACTCAACCACACCTCCTACCCCACTTTCCAATCCCTATGTTTCCTCTTACCCTAATCCGCCCATTCCCACAACCCAAAACAGCCCAGCCATAACCCAAAACAGCCCAGCCCCAGCCCAATCGACACCCCAATCGAACCAGCAACCTTTCACCTCGACACCCTCATCTCCGGTCCACAATATCTGTCCCGACCCAGAACCTGCTCAAACCCATCCCACAATACCGGACCAGCCACAAACCCAACCCACTTCTACTACCACCTACTCCCGTCGGCCCCAAACTCATCGCACAGCTCTTCAACCAGCCTTTGACCGCTACCAAACCACCACCGAAACAACACCGCCTACGCCTGCTTCAACCGACACATCCGCGGCTGCTACAAATCAGCCACCTCATCCCCGTCCTCGACCACCAAACCTACGCCAAAATCCAAAACAAACCAACCCTTTTAAACCCACCTCTTTCCATACATCCACTACTACACCCGACCCATCACCTGATTCTGAACCTACCTCCTTTACCATTGCCAATAAAGCATCTCACTGGCGTAAGGCTATGGCAGATGAATACACTGCACTTATTCGAAATGGTACTTGGTCATTGGTTCCTCGTGCTCCTAATACAAATATAGTTGATTGCAAATGGGTGTATAAGGTTAAACGAAATCAACATGGGGCTGTTACACGCCACAAGGCGCGTTTGGTTGCTAAGGGTTTTAATCAGCAGGCAGGCATTGACTATACTGATACATTTAGTCCAGTGGTAAAATCTACTACTATACGGGTTGTTCTTTCATTGGCAGTTACCCGTGGTTGGCCTTTACGTCAGCTGGACGTTCAGAATGCCTTCTTGCACGGTGATTTAAAGGAGACGGTTTATATGAAACAACCACAGGGATTTGTTGATCCTACAAAACCTGATCATGTGTGTCTTTTACACAAGTCCCTTTATGGCCTCAAACAAGCACCTCGAGCATGGTTTGAAAGACTCTCCGCTGCATTGACTACTCTGGGCTTCAGTGGTTCTAAGACGGATCCCTCTCTTTTTATATACTCCCACAATGGAACACTTTTGTATATGCTTGTCTATGTAGATGACATTATTTTGACAGGTAACAATAACAGTGCAATTGATCATGTTGTCAGGGGTCTCAGTCAATCTTTTGCTATCCAAGACATGGGGTTCCTCTCTTATTTTTTTGGGAATTGAAGTCGTACGCGCTGGGTCAGATGTCCTCCTTTCTCAGAAGAAATACATTGCTGAACTACTTGCTCGTGCGAACTTATCACATTCTAAGCCGGTTCCTTCACCATGTGCCACCAGTGTTACACTTTCTCTTAGTGATAGCCCCCCGTTTACTGATCCAGTTAAATGTAGGCAGATGGTTGGAGCATTACAGTATGTTACCCTATCTCGGCCTGAAATCACTTATGCCGTCAACAAAGTCTGTCAGTTCATGCACTCTCCCACTGAAAATCACTGGTCTGCTGTTAAACGAATTTTACGATACTTGCATGGGACGGCTGATCATGGTCTTCTCATCTCCAGCACTTCCTCTTCTGTCCTGCATGCTTATACTGATGCCCATAAATTAACAGCATTTTCTGATGCAGACTGGGCTGGTTGTCCAGATGACCGTCGATCCACGGGAGGATATGCAATCTATTTAGGGACGAATCTTATCTCATGGTCAGCTAGAAAGCAAAAGACTGTCTCTCGGTCATCTACTGAAGCAGAATACAAGGCTTTGGCAAATACAGTCGCTGAATTGACTTGGCTTGAAACATTGTTGGCTGAACTTCGTGTTCCTATGAAGATACCTCCGATTTTATGGTGTGATAATTTGGGTGCTACGTATCTTTCTGCCAATCCAGTCTTCCATGCCAGAACCAAACATGTAGAAGTGGACTTCCATTTTGTTCGTGAGAAAGTTTGTGACAACCCTCAAAAATTACATGTAATCCGTACAATTTATTAAATGATAATTAAAGTGCTTGATGACTGTGCTGAATCATTTAACTGCTCTCTGATTTCTGTGTTATACTTACATATGCGTGTTAGCATACTAGTAGTATACAGAAAAGTTACTAAAAAGTCCGGTATGTTTTCCTATGTGTTAGGAATAAATTGCGTTACAAAATATATAAATAAGACGCCTTACGGAACAATTAAACAATTTAACGGAACAGTGTCCGACCGAACAACCGGACATTACCCGGGACATCAAATATTTGTCAAACACACTATTTAATTATTTTTGGCTAGTCATGATCCCCGTATACCATAATACCCACTATAAGTCAAATAACTATTATATGTAGACATGTTACTTGGATTCTATCTAACTTATGTTTACAATATAGTTACAAAACCTTACCTTAACACCCCGCCCCCCCCAAACCGAAATCGTTCCTCATATGGACCCCCCCCCCCATATTTTACACCATACTTCCAATCTTTTCCCTAGATCATAATCTCATTATATATTAGATTGGTTACTTGTGAGTTTGGACAAAATATAAGGAATGATCATTATATGAAAGGCACAAAATCACAACCATCATTCTAAATCTTCACACTCTCACTCACCCTCCTCTCTCACTTTCGGTTCCCCTCAACCGAACCCACCATCACCTTTAAACATCTTCATCTTCTTCACATCAAGTGCCATTTAAGCTTTGAAGTTCAACCATGGAAGGTGCATCTTGAAGGACTTTTCAAAGGAGCTTGTTTCAAGTCTTTTCACCATCTTTTCTTACCAACTTTGCACTAGATTTCATCCCTAGCTTTAAGCTAGTAGTAAGTCCCTTGTTACACTCTTGTTAATTTTGTTTCATCTCGTTTCTATGATCATAGGGTGTAGTATGTTTAAAATCACTAAAGTGTCAAGAACAAATAGATAAATATTAAAAGTTTACTTATGATTGATACATAAAGATGAAAACTTGTTGGTTTAAGGTTAGTTAATGCATATATGATGTTTGATCGTCAAACTTTTGATAAACCCGTTGTTCGGACACTTGATAATACGTTTAGTAACATTTAAACCACAAAACAGCAAGCTGAGTAATGATTTCCAGCCGACTTCATCAGGCTGTAAACAGGCCATAAATTCAACGAAAAACCGATATTTTGAATCTAAAATATGTTATTATGAAATACGGTTCTAATGGCACCGGAATCATAATTTTTGGACTCCGTTTACTATTTTTAAAGTGTTAATTTGTAACAGCAACTTAAGCTGAATTTTGACAGCAATAAATGGGTGTCATGCTTTCAGTCATAACCTCTAAGTTTTGTGATGCATCGGACCATGAAATTTGTACAGTAGATGACAACCGATGCATTTGTAATTACCCCACTGGAATTTCGTAAATCGGACACTCGATGAATTTTTAATAAATTGTTCCGTGGACTGTGGTCAGAAAATACATAAATCTGAGTTCAGTCCGGAATATGATTTTTTATAAAATATTGGTAATGAACCTGACCCCGATATTTTTACACAATAAAATATGGAACGTTTAAGACATCCTGTAAAAATTTGGGAATTTTTGGAATAATTTAACTATTTTATTTAAATGTCCGAAAACAGCCGGTTTTGAATATTAATGCTGAATTGACATAAGTTGTGACTTGCGTGTCTAAATGTCGAGTATGCTATCGGTGAATGATCTAACATGTTATATGTGTTACGTGCAATATCGTATGTTTGTTTATGAGTGGGGAATGGATGGGAAGTTTATATGGGCATAAATCGTTAAAGTGTGTACCTGTTATGTGGATGAAGTAATGTGCAAATAAACCATACGTAGGATACGTGTTATGCATGAGAAACTGATTGTTATCCGTACCTTATTAGGACGTGATTGACCGACCTTGACTGTTTACTATATTTGAGAACCTAACCGAGCAAACCGAGGTGAGTTCACACTCTTTCTAAGGCATGGGATTCCCAGGGGTTGGGCTGGGATTGAATAACTACGTGTACTATCATTACTATTAAACTACTTTTTACTGTCCTCGGATTGAAGGGCACATACGTAAAACCTACGTACACTCATACTTACTACTGTCCTCGGATTGAAGGGCACGTACGTAAAACCTACGTACACGATCATAAGACCATCAACTCTATCACTTTAAGTCCCTCAATTATCGACTTAATCGCCGAGGCCTATGGCGAGCGGGTCATTAGTTAATAGCGCTATTAGGTTTAACAAACCTCACACCGTGCCAGTCGGACGGGCGTGTACTAATGGACTATGGGCAAAGGGCCAATGCTGATAGACATTGACTTAGGGCACCTCTTACATTTTCGTAGCAGTCGATACGCGTGGTCTAGTAACACATGGGAAACCCCCACTAATCTTCGCAAACATGTCAGAAAGACCGCGATACGAATTTATACGATACATGGTTTTCAAAACGAACAGATGATTTACGAAACGAATGCTATAACTAAACAACCAACTGTGAATTCACTCAACTTTGTTGTTGACTCGTTGTTACATGCCTTACAGGTCACTAAACATTGGAGCTTGCACGAGGAAGGAGTCGTTGTGGTGTGCGGACGGTTATGTCCAGTGTATAATGTTTAAAACATTATGAACTTATTAAACCTATGTGTTGGACTTTAAACTTATGAACTGCAAACTTATGTTTTGAACTTTACGTTTATGCTTCCGCTGTCTAAATTAAAAACTTGGTTAACTAGCTTTTGGTCACCAATCTTATTGAGGTTGGTTTCATTTACTTATTTGTGTTGTTCAGTATGATTGGTGGCTCGATCCTGGTCACGTCACGCCTCCAAGCGGTGGTACTTCGCATGGTGGATTTTGGGGGTGTGACAGATTGGTATCAGAGCCATTGGTTATAGTGAACTTGGTTTTAAAAAGGGAAAAGCTTTTTGATAAAAAGTGAACTTGGTTATAGTGAACTTGGTTTTAAAAAGGGAAAAGCTTTTTGATAAAACCAGACTATAACCTGTACAGTGCTCAACGATCCACAACGACGCTTCGCTCCACGTGCAAGACTCGACACCATAAGTGGTATGATTTATGTTATATTGTCGGTTAGATAGTTCTCACTGTGCATTAGATAATGTGATAATTGCTATTGGAACCTTGTGTGCTTACTCTCTATTGTCGTCACACACTTACGCACTTTCGCGACACTTTTCTCATCTATGTTATTTCGTTGTGAAGATCATGGGTGGACGCTTGAACCTAACTCAAGCCCAGTTGACAGCTTTGATCAACAAACGAGTCGCTGAGGCACTCGCAGCCAACCCTGCAGGAGGTATAACCTGCTATACCAACTCACCTTAGGATGTTTAGATCCTACCTTCGCAAACCAACCCTCGTGCTTAACTTTGTTTTTTTATTCTCGCGCAACAGGTCAACATGCTCAGCCTCCTGTGTGCACGTTCAAAACGTTCATGGACTGCCGACCTACTACTTTCAGTGGCACCGAAGGAGCAGTGGGCCTTCTTCACTGGTTTGAAAAGCTTGAGTCAGTTTTCGAGATGTGCGAATGCCCCGAAGACCGTAGGGTGAAATATGCTACCGGAACACTTGAAGGAGCTGCGTTAACCTGGTGGAAGGCACAGGTTCAACTACTAGGACTGGCAGTTGCTAATGCCACACCCTGGAATGGTTTCAAAGAGCTGATCAAGGAGGAGTACTGTAGTCGGGATGACATCCACAAGCTAGAAGTGGAATTTTACAATCTGAAGATGACGGGGTCTGAGATTGAGGCGTATACTAAGAGGTCAAACGAGCTGGCCATCCTGTGTCCAACTATGGTGGACCCTCCCATCAAACGAATTGAGCTGTACCTCAAGGGCCTTGTACCAGAGATTCAAAGTCACGTAACTTCAGCCAACCTGGGTACCATTCAGCAAATTATCAAGTTGGCTCATCGTCTCACCGACCAGGCGGTGGAGCAAAACAGGCTACCCAAACGTATCAGCGCCACAGCTACTTCTGATGCACCTACCGACAACAAGCGAAAATGGGATGGGAACTCCAGTAAGGGTTCTGCTTCGGTTCAGTCTCAGCAGCGAAAGACTGATGACTACCAGAGTCCTGGTCAGCAATCCTCCGGTAATCAAGGACAGGGTGGGTATCGAGGAAACCACCCAAAGTGCAACAAATGTAACAGACACCATAGTGGTCAATGCAACAAAGGACGTTGTCAGAGGTGTCTCAAGATGGGTCATGAAGCCAAGGATTGCAGGAGCTCACGGCCTGCAAATCAGAATCGCCAGCAGCAACAGCAAGCACCGCAGAATCAGCAACAACAACAGGGCAACAGGGGATGCTTTCAGTGTGGCGCTGAAGGCCACTTTAAGAAGAACTGTCCCCAGCTTAACCAGAATCAGAACAACAACAACAACCAGGGAAACGGGAACAACAATGGAGGCAACAACGGGGGTAACAACAATGGTAATGGAGCAAGGGGTCGTGCTTTCGTGATTGGTCAGGGTGACGCAAGGAACGATCCCAACGTTGTGATGGGTAAGTTTCTTCTGGATGACTTCTTTGTTACTGTCTTATTTGATTCGGGTGCCGATACCAGTTATGTGTCTCTAAAAGTTAGCCAAATGCTTAAACGTACTCCAACACCCCTGAACACCAAACACACGGTAGAACTAGCTAACGGTAAAGGTCTTGAAGCCACACACGTAGTTAAAGGTTGTAACCTCGTCTTAGCCGGTCAGACTTTCTCTATCGATCTTATTCCCATCACACTTGGTAGTTTCGACGTTGTTATTGGGATGGATTGGCTATCTCATCATCAAGCGGAGATTGTTTGCAAGGAGAAAATCGTCCGCATTCCTCGTTCTGATAAAGAACCCATCGTGATTCGTGGCGACAAGAGTGGTGCTGTCGAAGGCATCATCTCTTTCCTTAAGGCCCAGAAATGTTTGCGAAAGGGCCACACTGCCATTTTGGCACTCGTTACTGACACATCCACGGAAGAGAAGAGAATTGAAGGCATTCCTATAGTACGCGATTTTCCCGAGGTATTTCCTGAGGAATTACCTGGTCTTCCGCCTCATCGCCAAGTCGAGTTTCAAATCGAGCTAGCTCCTGGAGCAGCGCCAGTAGCTCGAGCACCATATCGTCTAGCTCCATCAGAACTCGAAGAACTGTCCACACAACTACAAGAACTCTTGGAAAAGGGTTTTATACGGCCTAGCTCTTCGCCCTGGGGAGCTCCAGTCTTGTTCGTGAAGAAGAAAGACGGTACCTTCAGGATGTGTATTGACTACCGCGAACTTAACAAGGTGACCGTGAAGAATCGTTATCCTCTCCCACGCATTGACGATTTGTTCGACCAGTTGCAAGGGTCGAGCTATTACTCCAAGATTGATTTGAGATCGGGATACCATCAGTTGAGAGTCCGAGAGGAGGACGTCACCAAAACAGCATTCAGAACTCGTTACGGCCATTACGAGTTTCTGGTTATGCCATTCGGGCTGACGAATGCACCAGCGGTCTTCATGGATCTCATGAACCGAGTGTGCAAGCCTTACCTGGATAAGTTCGTTATTGTGTTCATTGACGATATCCTGATCTACTCCAAGAGTCAGGAGGAACACGAGCAGCATCTACGACTTATGTTGGAACTTCTTCGAAAAGAGCAGTTGTATGCCAAGTTTTCGAAATGTGACTTCTGGCTTCACGAAGTCCACTTTCTAGGCCATGTGGTAAACAAGGATGGGATTCATGTTGATCCATCCAAGGTTGACTCAATCAAGAACTGGCCTGCACCCCGCACACCAACAGAAATCCGCCAATTCTTGGGTTTGGCTGGATATTACAGAAGGTTTATCAAAGATTTCTCCAAGATTGCGCAACCTCTCACTTCACTGACTCAGAAGGGTGTCATCTATCGTTGGGGTGATGCACAAGAGTCCGCATTTCAACATCTAAAGGATAGACTTTGTAGCGCGCCTATCCTCTCATTGCCCGAAGGCACCGATGATTTCGTGGTTTATTGCGACGCTTCCATCCAAGGACTTGGTTGCGTATTGATGCAACGTGACAAGGTCATTGCCTACGCATCGCGCCAACTTAAAGTTCACGAAAGAAACTACACCACTCACGATCTGGAGCTGGGAGCGGTTGTTTTCGCGCTTAAGATATGGAGACATTACCTGTACGGTACCAAGTGCACCATTTACACCGATCACAGGAGTCTCGAGCATATCTTCAAGCAAAAGGAGTTGAACATGCGTCAACGCCGATGGGTTGAGCTCTTGAACGATTATGAATGCGCAATCAAGTATCATCCGGGTAAAGCCAATGTTGTGGCCGACGCCCTCAGTCGAAAGGATACCATACCTAGGCGTGTACGTGCTTTACAGCTTACCATCCAATCTAACCTTCCCGCTCAGATTCGCGATGCTCAGGTTGAAGCATTGAAAGTAGAAAACATCAGGGCTGAGTCCCTACGAGGATCGAGGCAGCGGCTAGAACAAAAGGAAGACGGCGCTTACTATGTAACAGGGCGCATCTGGGTCCCACTGTATGGAAACCTACGCGAGCTTGTGATGGATGAAGCACATAAGTCTCGTTATTCAGTACATCCTGGTTCGGATAAGATGTACCACGACTTAAAGACCACATACTGGTGGCCTGGCATGAAAGCCCACATAGCAACCTACGTCAGCAAGTGCTTGACTTGTGCGAGAGTCAAGTCTGAATATCAGAAACCATCAGGCCTACTTCAACAACCGGAGATCCCAAAATGGAAATGGGGGCAAATTTCCATGGATTTCGTTACCGGCCTGCCCAGATCTCAACGCGGAAACGATACCATTTGGGTGATCGTAGATCGACTGACTAAGTCTGCACATTTTCTGGCCATCAAGGAAACAGATAAGTTTTCTACTCTTGCAGACATTTACCTAAAGGAAGTGGTATCAAGGCACGGAGTGCCAACCTCTATTATATCTGATCGTGACGCACGTTTTACTTCTGAACTGTGGCAAGCAATGCACAAGTCTTTTGGCTCACGTTTAGATATGAGCACCGCTTATCACCCACAGACGGATGGGCAATCTGAACGCACCATCCAAACCCTTGAAGACATGCTTAGGGCATGTGTAATCGATTTTGGTAATGGCTGGGAAAAGCACCTCCCGCTAGTGGAGTTCTCATATAACAACAGCTACCACACCAGCATTCAGGCCGCTCCGTTCGAGGCATTGTACGGACGCAAATGCCGATCACCTCTCTGTTGGGCAGAAGTTGGTGACAGCCAAATCACTGGCCCAGAACTTGTGGTAGATACCACCGAGAGAATTGCTCAGATACGACAGCGAATGGCGGCAGCTCGTGACCGTCAGAAAAGCTATGCTGATAAGGGAAGAAAACCACTCGAGCTCCAGGTTGGGGATCGAGTGCTACTCAAAGTCTCACCTTGGAAAGGTGTAGTCCGCTTTGGCAAACGAGGAAAACTCAATCCGCGTTATGTCGGACCATTCGAAGTCACCGAGAAAATTGGCAAAGTCGCCTACAGGTTGAACCTACCTGAAGAACTCAGCGGAGTTCACAACGTATTCCACGTGTCAAATCTGAAGAAGTGTCTGTCAAATGAGACCCTCATAGTTCCTCTTAAGGAACTCACTATCGATGACCAGCTGCGATTCGTCGAGGAACCAGTAGAGATTACGGATCGAGACGTTAAGATCCTCAAGCATACCAGGATACCTCTGGTCCGAGTTCGTTGGAATGCTCGTCGTGGCCCAGAGTATACCTGGGAACGAGAAGACCAAATGAAACTCAAGTATCCCCAGCTGTTTAAGAAAAACGCAACCACTACTGAGGCTGAAGCTACTGCAGAATTTCGGGACGAAATTCCAAATCAACGGGGGGATGATGTGACACCCCAGGAAAATCAGGAAAACAACGCAACTTAACTAGCTTCCTCAGTAACCACGCGCTAAATTTCGGGACGAAATTCTCTTAACAGGGGGAGAATGTGACAACCCTCAAAAATTACATGTAATCCGTACAATTTATTAAATGATAATTAAAGTGCTTGATGACTGTGCTGAATCATTTAACTGCTCTCTGATTTCTGTGTTATACTTACATATGCGTGTTAGCATACTAGTAGTATACAGAAAAGTTACTAAAAAGTCCGGTATGTTTTCCTATGTGTTAGGAATCAATTGCGTTACAAAAATATATAAATAAGACGCCTTACGGAACAATTAAACAATTTAACGGAACAGTGTCCGACCGAACAACCGGACATTACCCGGGACATCAAATATTTGTCAAACACACTATTTAATTATTTTTGGCTAGTCATGATCCCCGTATACCATAATACCCACTATAAGTCAAATAACTATTATATGTAGACATGTTACTTGGATTCTATCTAACTTATGTTTACAATATAGTTACAAAACCTTACCTTAACCCCCCCCCCCCAAACCGAAATCGTTCCTCATGTGGACCCCCCCCCCCCATATTTTACACCATACTTCCAATCTTTTCCCTAGATCATAATCTCATTATATATTAGATTGGTTACTTGTGAGTTTGGACAAAATATAAGGAATGATCATTATATGAAAGGCACAAAATCACAACCATCATTCTAAATCTTCACACTCTCACTCACCCTCCTCTCTCACTTTCGGTTCCCCTCAACCGAACCCACCATCACCTTTAAACATCTTCATCTTCTTCACATCAAGTGCCATTTAAGCTTTGAAGTTCAACCATGGAAGGTGCATCTTGAAGGACTTTTCAAAGGAGCTTGTTTCAAGTCTTTTCACCATCTTTTCTTACCAACTTTGCACTAGATTTCATCCCTAGCTTTAAGCTAGTAGTAAGTCCCTTGTTACACTCTTGTTAATTTTGTTTCATCTCGTTTCTATGATCATAGGGTGTAGTATGTTTAAAATCACTAAAGTGTCAAGAACAAATAGATAAATATTAAAAGTTTACTTATGATTGATACATAAAGATGAAAACTTGTTGGTTTAAGGTTAGTTAATGCATATATGATGTTTGATCGTCAAACTTTTGATAAACCCGTTGTTCGGACACTTGTTAATACGTTTAGTAACATTTAAACCACAAAACAGCAAGCTGAGTAATGATTTCCAGCCGACTTCATCAGGCTGTAAACAGGCCATAAATTCAACGAAAAACCGATATTTTGAATCTAAAATATGTTATTATGAAATACGGTTCTAATGGCACCGGAATCATAATTTTTGGACTCCGTTTACTATTTTTAAAGTGTTAATTTGTAACAGCAACTTAAGCTGAATTTTGACAGCAATAAATGGGTGTCATGCTTTCAGTCATAACCTGAGTTTTGTGATGAATCGGACCATGAAATTTGTACAGTAGATGAAACCCGATGCATTTGTAATTACCCCACTGGAATTTCGTAAATCGGACACTCGATGAATTTTTAATAAATTGTTCCGTGGACTGTGGTCAGAAAATACATAAATCTGAGTTCAGTCCGGAATATGAATTTTTATAAAATATTGGTAATGAAACGGACCCCGATATTTTTACACAATAAAATATGGAACGTTTAAGACATCCTGTAAAAATTTGGGAATTTTTGGAATAATTTAACTATTTTATTTAAATGTCCGAAAACAGCCGGTTTTGAATATTAATGCTGAATTGACATAAGTTGTGACTTGCGTGTCTAAATGTCGAGTATGCTATCGGTGAATGATCTAACATGTTATATGTGTTACGTGCAATATCGTATGTTTGTTTATGAGTGGGGAATGGATGGGAAGTTTATATGGGCATAAATCGTTAAAGTGTGTACCTGTTATGTGGACGAAGTAATGTGCAAATAAACCATACGTAGGATACGTGTTATGCATGAGAAACTGATTGTTATCCGTACCTTATTAGGACGTGATTGACCGACCTTGACTGTTTACTATATTTGAGAACCTAACCGAGCAAACCGAGGTGAGTTCACACTCTTTCTAAGGCATGGGATTCCCAGGGGTTGGGAATGGGATTGAATAACTACGTGTACTATCATTACTATTAAACTACTTTTTACTGTCCTCGGATTGAAGGGCACGTACGTAAAACCTACGTACACTCATACTTACTACTGTCCTCGGATTGAAGGGCACGTACGTAAAACCTACGTACACGATCATAAGACCATCAACTCTATCACTTTAAGTCCCTCAATTATCGACTTAATCGCCGAGGCCTATGGCGAGCGGGTCATTAGTTAATAGCGCTATTAGGTTTAACAAACCTCACACCGTGCCAGTCGGACGGGCGTGTACTAATGGACTATGGGCAAAGGGTCAATGCTGATAGACATTGACTTAGGGCACCTCTTACATTTTCGTAGCAGTCGATACGCGTGGTCTAGTAACACATGGGAAACCCCCACTAATCTTCGCAAACATGTCAGAAAGACCGCGATACGAATTTATACGATACATGGTTTTCAAAACGAACAGATGATTTACGAAACGAATGCTATAACTAAGCAACCAACTGTGAATTCACTCAACTTTGTTGTTGACTCGTTGTTACATGCCTTACAGGTCGCTAAACATTGGAGCTTGCACGAGGAAGGAGTCGTTGTGGTGTGCGGACGGTTATGTCCAGTGTATAATGTTTAAAACATTATGAACTTATTAAACCTATGTGTTGGACTTTAAACTTATGAACTGCGAACTTATGTTTTGAACTTTACGGTACGGCTCGAAACGGTACGGGTCGAAACGGTACGGGTCGAAACGGTTCGGCTCGAAACGGTTCGGCTCGAAACGGTTCGGCTCGAAACGGAACGGGTCGAAACGGTTCGCGTCGAAACGGTACGGGTCGAAACGGTACGGGTCGAAACGGTTCGGCTCGAAACGGAACGGGTCGAAACGGTTCGCGTCGAAACGGTACGGGTCGAAACGGTTTGCGTCGAAACGGCTTGGGTCGAAACGGTACGGGTCGAAACGGTTCGCGTCGAAACGGTACGGGTCGAAACGGTTCGGCTCGAAACGGTTCGCGTCGAAACGGTACGGGTCGAAACGGTACGGGTCGAAACGGTTCGGGTTCGAAACGGTTCGGGTTCGAAACATTTTGGATTTTTTTGAATTTTTTTGGATTTTTTAGAATTTTTATGATTTTTAAAAAAAATTTTGATTTTTAGATTTTTTTGAATTTTTTGGAATTTTTTTGATTTTTTTGAATTTTTTAAATTTTTTTTGATATTTAGATTTTTTGGAATTTTTTTAATTTTTTTGAATTTTTTTTGATTTTTAGATTTTTTGGAATTTTTTGATTTTTTTTGAATTTCTTGGAATTTTTATGATTTTTATTACAATTTGTTAAGTTAGCAGGGGTAATTTGGTAATTTCACCCCAAAGTTAACAAAATAAATGGATGGAGTTAAGTTTGTGGACTGAAATGGTTATGAAAATGAAACTAATGGACTGAAATGGCAAATTTTAAACTAATGGACTGAAACCGTTATTTTTTGCAAACCTCAGGGACTGAAAAAGTAATTAACTCAAAAAAATAATAAAAAATCCAAAAAATTGTAAAAAATCAAAAAAATTCTAAAAAATTCTAAAAAATCAAAAAAATTCTAAAAAAAATCAAAAAATTCTATAAAATAAAAAAAAAATTCCAAAAAATCAAAAAATAATAAAAAATTTAAAAAAATCAAAAAATTCTAAAAAATAAAAAAAATTCTAAAAAATCAAAAAATTCTAGAAAAATAAAAAAAATTCTAAAAAATCAAAAAAATTCCAAAAAATAATAAAAAATCCTAAAAATTCTATAAAATTCCTAAAATCATAAAAATTTATAAAAAATAAAAAAAAATTCTAAAAAATAATAAAAAGTTCTAAAAAATAAAAAAAATTCTAAAAAATCTAAAAAATAATAAAAAATCCAAAAAATTCTATAAAATCAAAAAAATCTAAAAAATAATAAAAAAATCAAAAAAATAAATAAAAAAAACAAAACAAAGAAATTCTAAGAAGTAAAAAACTCTAAAAAATAAAAAAAAATCTAAAAAATCCAAAAAATTCTAAAAAAACTTAAAAAACATAACATATTCTAAAAAAAATAAAAAAACCCTTAAAAATCCTAAAAACATTTTTTAGATTTTTTAGAATTTTTAGAATTTTTTGGATTTTTTATTATTTTTTTTATTTTTTATTATTTTTTTAGATTTTTTAGTATTTTTAATTTTTTTAGAATTTTTTGGAGTTTTTATAAAGAGTTAATTACATAGTTAGTCCCTGTGGTTTGCACAAAATAACATACTTAGGTACTAATAGTTTAAAATTACCTTCTAGGGTATTAACTTTTCATTTTGTAATGTTTGGAGGTATTAACTTCTAGGGTATTAACATAGGTAGTCCCTGTGGTTTGCACAAAGTAACATACTTAGGTACTAATAGAATGTGATTTTAAGCCTACAAATAACGTTAATACCCCCAAACGTTACAAAATGAAAAGTTAATACCTTAGAATGTGATTTTAAACTATTAGTACCTAAGTATGTTACTTTGTGCAAACCACAGGGACTGACTATGTAATTAACTCTTATTTTTATGATTTTTTAGAATTTTTTGTATTTTTTTATTCTTACTAGGGGGAACACCCGTGCGATGCACGACATGCATAATAGTTATTATTTTTTCCTGGAACGACGACTGATATAGATAGTGTGTGACACGGTACGAAAGTGCGAATATAGTATAGATTTTAAAACAAAAACCGGTTTTTTTTAAAGTTAGCCGTTTGACCATGGTTATTTTGACCAAAGTCCACTCCTCGTTCGGCGCTTTGTGGTAGCACTACCAGTCAAAAAAGGCCCAAAACGCCCAAGGGTACAGTTTTCCCCCGCGTTTTTAAGACGCTTTGAGAGAGGTTTGCGCCCCACCACATGTGGTCTCACAAAACTTCAAATCTATGGACGTGTGGTTTCTCAACCCTCTTCAAAAGACGTCACAGTTTTCAAATTTTTTATTTTTATTTTTTCTTTTTCATTGTTTTAGATGGTGTAAAATAGATGTTAAATATATATATTATACTACATACACATATACATATAAATTCAGTTTTGACATCTAAAAGTCAAATTGCAAGTTTTGTTCGCTTTTATAGATAAGAAAGCAGTTTATTATTTATTCCTAAAATGCTGTATTAACTTTATTCTGCAACATATTCTTTATAAACTATGCTTACCTTGACATAACCTAATAGCTATATTTCCTTATTAGAAGTCACTGATAATTGAAAATTAGTACATATTATTACCTTGCTGGTGAACACATTTACTCTATGTTTAGGGCACAATTTGATTAGGTTGCTGATACTGAATTGAATATCACACCAAATTACAATAGCAGTTTATATTGCTACTATTCACCCAAATAAAGCACCTTAAATAAGTCAGTGTTTCTCTATATTCAAAAAACGAACTATAACTGACGATTATTAAATTGCAACAGTCAATTCAATCCAAATACTGCAATAGAAACATAAAATCTACCACAATTCGTTGGTTAATCACGTATAGTTCTTAATTGATTAGAATCAGAAAAAAGGAAATTGACTCACCATAACTTAAAATCAGGAAGAAGGCGAACAAAGGGGCGGAGTTTTTCGAAATCAATGACCCCTGTCTTTCATTGTTATTCCTTGAATGAGGTAAGCAAGACCCCATACTACACACTGCATACACATACATAAAAATTGGGTTCAATATTATTTGTATAAACACCGATTGGAAACCCTCACATTGCATTTGATGAAACCCTAATCAATATAAACACACACACTAACACTCACGAATCGAATTTATAAAAGGAAAAATTCGGGCTGTTTTTACCTCTTGCTGCTCCAAATCTTCATTACCATACATTATCTTCATCTTAGAGATATATATATATTGCACTTAAAGGTTGCTGGAGAGTCGGAGGATGATGTGTAATTAAAGGAGCAAGTAAATGACCCATTTTGATTCCAATTGAAGTTGCCGAATGATGGAGAGCCTGTGCAGGAGATCAATCGAAGATATATGTCTGAGAATTGTGTGCCAAATCGATGAAGATCTTCAATTGGGGAGAAGTTAATTACGATTCCAATTGAGTTGCCGACTGATGGAGAGCCTGATGGCGAGCCTGTGCAGGAGATCAATCGAAGATATATGTCTGAGAGTTGTGTGCCTAATCGATGAAGATCTTCAATTGGGGAGAAGTTAATTATGGATTGGAGAGCATATATTGAGAGGCGAAGGATGAATATCACGGACTCCAAAGTCCCCACAAACGCCAGTTAAACAACCCTTTCACTTCCGGAAGTCCTCTTCTCGCCGTTGCATCCGTCTCCGGCGACTCCTCCACTACCTCATGTTCTTCCTTTGCACGTTCTTCAACTAATGAGACGTCGTACGGAGGCGAAACCGAAACCTCTGGCGGAGGATTTAAAGCTTTTCCGGCGAACCTCCGATGACTCGCCTTCTCTTTCTTCTGGTTAGGTTTACGGCCGCGGCAGTTAACGTGTTCACTACTGGTAAGGTTTTCTTCAAATGCTTCAATTACTTGATGAATTAGCTTTCGATTAACAGACGTGTCCCACCGGAACCAGTAGTTCGTGTAACAATCGAAGCAATCGCAGTTGAATACCGGAGATTTGTGTGCGGCCGGAGCTTTCTTCTTATTGTTATTATCAGATGATCTAGGGTTTGTGGAATTATTTTTGAAACAAATGATTAAAGTAATGTAACTATTAATTTGCATTAGGTTCTAACATTAATGTACTGTACTATATGTTAATATGGTGTTTCATGCATTGCTTTGTTGCAAATTGTGTTGTTTTATTTGTAAATTATTATTATTATTATTTATAATAATCTAATTAATTTAGCCAAAATCTTGTTAATAATATATTAGAATATATATATATATAGTTATTTTAATACTTTTATTATTTTAATATTATAATAATAATTCCTTTTTTTTACTTTTTAACTTTAATTTAATGATTTTTTAGTATCACGGGGTGGGATAAGCTTGGTGTCAACTTTAATCTCGTTAGTTTTTCAATTATCCCATGGTACATTGTATAACCCACAGATGATGTGCATGATTGTTAGAATTAGTTGCGTATAAAATCTGTATAACGCAAGCATGACTGTATAATTGTTATTCAAAAATCTATATAACCTAAGCATGACTTGTATAATTGTTACAGTTAAATTAATTGTGTGTAAAAAAGCAATATCATTTAAGAAGCCATAAACCTCTCATATATTTCTAAGGACATTTTGGTCAATTCTAAGTTTTTTTTTTCTGAGTCGGGTCAAAAGACCAATCAAGCAAACCGCAACTTGAAGCTAACATGCTTTTAAAGTTTTTGTTTTCTAGATTTTATGCATCATATGTTTTTAAAGTTTTTGTTTTCTAGATTTTATGCATCATATGTAAAACGACTTATGTAAAAATAACACTATTTATAAAGGTTGTGGAAATAGAAGAAAACATTATATATCCATCCACACATTTATGGCATTGACCAAGTTTTTATAAAATTTTAAAAATTGTGTGCCTGGTAATAGAGTTGCAGTTTTTAGTCATGATTTACATGTATTTGTACCCACTTGATATAACAAAATAAGGTCATAAATAAGATCGTAAGAAAGTCCCCTGAATTGACACATGTATGACACGGGTTATATTGAATTACATAGACGTATCGAGTTTCTGAAAAAAAAGCATACTTTAAAGAACACCCCATGAGATAAATTGTTCAACACATGAAATAAACATGGCACAACAAAAGTGATTTACATGGGACTGAAAAAGGGATGAGGTAAAATGGGACTCGATTTCAATTCTTTCTGGAAATTCAAAAACCTATAGTTGCACTTTGAAAGGGTGAAGAGACACTTGTTTGACCCCTTTTCATCAACATTTTAGGAACTCTTGCAGCCTGCAGGCATTTCGGTTCCTGTCAGACAAAAAAGTGGAAAAAAAATACTAATTAAAGGCCGAAAATGGGTCTGAAAATTTTGGCTAAAGCAAAAGTTGAGGCAGAAAAACCTCAAACGCATTTAAATTTTTATCTTTAACAGTTTACGGCTTAGACCGTGGGGTATGGTGGGGCGTGGATTGGGGGCATGGTGCGACACGTGGAGTATGGGGCACCCAAGACCAAAAGCCAATTTCAAAGGGGTATGGTGGGGCGTGATTGGGGTGGCATGGAAAAAAAGCCAATTTCAAAGGGCTAGTGCTCTTGGCCAATGAGGTTCCGCCATGTCATGTGGGTAGCCCCGCCCAACGCCTGGGCTGAAACCCCCGCCCAAGCGGCCATGCCGAAACCCAAGCCCACCCGGGGTGGTGACTTGGGCGTTTGTACCCAACCCCCGCCCAACGCCCGGGCTGAAACCCCCGCCCAAGGGGCTACGCTGAAACCCAAGCCCACCAGGGGTGGTGTCTTGGGCGTTTGTACCCAACCCCCGCCCCATACCCCATAGTCTTAAAAGAAAAAATACCAGGCATTCTGCAAGTATACTTTCGTACAAAACCTACTAAATCATCTAATTTAAAACATCTTATTATAGAAACCAGATAATGTATGTCATAACAGTTAGCACATTAATTAATAACTATTAATAAAATATAAAAAAATTGAACAAAAAGAGAGCCAACCATGGCCTCAACCCTAAATCGTAAATAAAAAAATGTTTAAAACATGCCCAAACAAACTTCATGTGTATCAGTTGTACATGTTACCATTTGGTTTCTGGGGACAAAAACTTCATAAGAACCATAATGAACCAAGGCATGTTTGCATTAATTCTCTCCCATTTTGTGCTTCTTACCACCTACTCTTTGAAGTATGGCACTTATATGATCCGCAAGAGAGAAAACTAATGAACATAATTTGATTTGTGATTATATCCTGGAACAATAAAATATATATAATATCATAAACAGGATATGTATATTGTCATGAAAAAAATTTAAACCAAAGAAAGCAAATTCAATCCATTTACCTAGGAGCGGGTAGATATGGTTATGTTCTATTCTTGTTTAAAATAGCATCACCTAAATTTTGTGTAATCTCTGGATTCATTTTCTTCTTTGATCCTTTCCTCCTGCCTCTTTTCTTAATCTGCCATAATTTACAACTTTAGAAAATGTGATACCTTCTTACAGCATTTATTCCATATAGAAAGACAATAGAAAACAAGCTTGAAAATAACTGTCAGAAAATGTGATACCTTCTTTGACTTTCTTTTCCTTCCCATCAGTTCCGCCATCAACTCATCAAGTTTTGCTGGAGAATAATGAAATCGTTTGGAAGAAAGTTGAAAGGGTTTTAATTACTCTGAATTGATTGATTGTGGGTTTTTTTTTTGAACGGCCAAAATTGATTGATTGTGGGTTGATGAAAGGTTTTAATCATCAAGTTAATTAATTGGTGAAGATAGTAGGTCCGAATTACCAATTATGCCCTAAAAGCGTCTTAAAAGTTTGGACTTTGTCCAGATTGCCCCCTCCAAAATGGCTTGAATCTCTTGTACATAATGCATTAAAATTTATACGGATGGTAAAATTACCAAAAGGGTAAAAAACTCAGTTTGCTTAATAAAGGTAGAGTTAATTACATAGTTAGTCCCTGTGGTTTGCACAAAATAACAAGTTTAGGTACTAATAGTTTCTGATAACATTCTAGGGTATTAACTTTTCATTTTGTAACGTTTGAGGGTATTAGCACTGTTTAAAGGCTTAAAATCACATTTTATTAGTACCCTCAAACGTTACAAAATGAAAAATTAATACCCTCAAACGTTACAAAATGAAAAGTTAATACCCTCAAACGTTACAAAATGAAAAGTTAATACCCTAGAATGTGATTTTAAACTATTAGTACCTAATGTTGTTATTTTGTGCAAACCACATGGACTAACTATGTAATTAACTCATAAAGGTATATAGATAATGTGTTATTGATTGATATTAATTTTAATGATTATTGATATATAATTATTTTTTTTTATTTTTTTATCTTATCTCTTATTTATTTAATGTAAATTAAATGCAATTAATAGGATTTTTATAGGTTTGTGCATTTAAAACAACCATAAATTTTGGTTTTAAAATAGAACATATAACTAAACTTTAGAATATATATAGATAACTTTTTATAAAAAGTTGGATTTTTTAGAATTTTTTGGGTTTATTATTATTTTTTAGAATTTTTTGGTTTTTTAGAATTTTGTGATTTTTTAGAAGTTTTTTTGATTTTTTTATTAATTTTTTGATTTTTTTAGAATTTTTTGGATTTTTATTATTTTTTTGATTTTTTAGAATTTTTTTTACTTTTTAGAATTTTTTTGGATTTTAAAGAATTTTTGGATTTTTTAGAATTTTTTGGATTTTTTATTATTTTTTGATTTTTATAATTATTTTTTATTTTTTTAGAATTTTTTTGATTTTTTTGATTTTTTAGAATTTTTTATTTTTTATTATTTTTTTGATTTTTTAGAATTTTTTTGATTTTTTTATAATTTTTTTTATATTTTGAATTTTTTTTATTTTTTTATTTTTTTATTATTTTTTTGATTTTTTAGAATTTTTTGGATTTTTTTGGATTTTTTGGATTTTTTTTATTTTTTTTATTTTTTCTTATTTTTTTTATTTTTATTATTATTTTTTATTTTTTAGAATTTTCTTTTATTTTTCTGATTTTTTGGAAAATTTTTATTATTTTTAAATTTTTTATTATCTTTAAAATTTTTATTATTTGTGAAGCCAACATCTACGAACACTCGAATAGGATGAAAAATCTGCCTGTGATGCTATTTTTGAGTTATCCATGTACCCTGCGTAATACCCATCATAACCCACGAATTATTTTAAATAGATATCATATAACACATCCTGACCCATCCTTAGTTATTTCTTAACCCATCCTAACCCATTCTCATTTTTAAAATGACCCAAAATAACCCAAAAAACCCAAATGGGTTTTATTTGCCGGGCCTAGAGAAAAGTCTCAAAAAATTGATATATTACGGAATGATGATAATATTACATGAGTCCCTTTTATAGAAAAATACTAAACTTTGTAGTTACTATAATTTTTAAAGTTATAAAATTTTAGCTATTTAAATGTTTTGCAAAGAACCAAAGTTGGTGAATCTTCTTCATTGATGGAATCGGATCCATAACTAGTGAAAATCGGCTCGTTAAGACTTAGCCTTGCTCCTGGCTTAAAATTCGGCCCATGAGCCGTTTTTGTAGCGTCTTCCTTTGTAAGCTGGTTCAAGTAAAAGTTTCTCCAACTTTTAAACCAGTTTGAGTCTGTACAAAATGAAAAACATACAACACATAAAACAGAGCATAATGCATTAACAGTCCCTGTGGTTTGGTAAAATTGCACATTTAGTCCCCACCTTTTCAAAGTTACATGTATGCTCCCTGTGGTTTGCTCAGTTGTTACTCGGATAGTCCCTTTAGTGGTTTATCGGTACCATAAAAGTGCTTATGATGTTTTCATAATTCTTAATTTAAAAAGCTTTTATGATTCTCTAACTCTTAAACTAAAAGTAGGTATAATATAAAAATTTTCATCAAGTTGCCAGCACGAAAACCATAACTTATCAATAAAAGCACTTCTAATAACATCAATCCCACGTTGAGTAATATTGACCATACAAACAGCCGAACAGGTCTAAAAATGACAATAATGTACTCAATATAATGATCCTACATTCACATGTAAACACACATAAAAGAAGAACGACATTTCAATGCACCAGTGATCCTTCTTCAACCGCGTTTTGTGTTATCTTGTTATCGGTGTTGGATAGATCCTTCTTGGTATCTCTCCAAACTGCCCACACTTCATCGGTTCTAAACCTCTGAGTGAAAGTGGATTCTTCAAATGGAGTTGTATTTCCATGTGCGTATTCAAGAAGACCTGTATACGCAATCATTGCCCCGTTATCAATGCAATACCTATCATCGGTTGCAAACAACTTCCCACCTCTTTCACCACACATCACGTTCATCATCTCTTGCAACCGCACATTGCACCCGACCCCACCAACAATCAGAACATCTTTCTTGTCACAGTGAGCCATTGCCCGTTCTGTAATCTCAACAAGCATAGCAAACAGCGTTTCCTAAAACAAAGCAAAAAAGTACATTAATATTGTATTATTATCATTTTGTAATACTAGAAACAAGGTTTAAAAAAACGGAAACGAGTTTCGAGGCGTTTTCCCTTCGCCTCACGAGGCGTAAGCCTCGAGGCGAACCGAGGCGGAGTTAAAAAATAAATATAAATATTATATATCTTATAAAAATAGTAATACTAACTAAATTCATCATCAAACTCATCAAAATAATCAAAAACACACATAAAAAAGACATAAATTGCTTGAAATTGACACAAAAACTCAAAAACATCAAAAACCCCTGAGGCGCAGCCTTTTTAGCGCCTCAGCCCCTCTGAGGCGCACATACAGTATAAACCCCCTGAGGCGCGCCTTAGAATCGTTTTCTAGCCGTTTCGCCTCGAGGCGTTAAAACCATGACTAGAAACTCAAAAATTCAAATATTTTATTAGTTTACCTGCAACGAGTAGCATAAATCTGCGGGGGTACACTCATTGTTTTTAAGCTTTTGTTCAGCCTCTGATTCAATGTAGCTCAGTATTCCGCTAAAAGACACATCCATTCCCTTTACAACATAAGGGATATCTATGAACTTTTCTCCTTTTTTTGCAAGCTGAATTAAAAAGTTATCTTCATTAAATAGATCTTCCAACCCATGACACTTACACTAACTTCCTAAAAACGTATTAAAAAATTGTTCCAATTCTAAACAAGAGTATTGAATACATAAATTGCATACCTGCTCAATGTTATACCCTGGACTTGGATCATTCGACAACATTAAAACTCTAGCAAATCGGTCCAAGCAATTACCTATTGCTATATCAATCGTCTCCCCAAAAATTCGGTATCTGCCTTCACTGTATGCAATTACCTAATTATAAAAAAATAAAGAGTTAATTACATAGTTAGTCCCTGTGGTTTGCACAAAATAACAAACTTAGGTACTAATAGTTTAAAATCACCTTCTAGGGTATTAACTTTTCATTTTGTAACGTTTGGAGGTATTAACTTCTAAGGTAATAACATAGGTAGTCCCTGTGGTTTGCACAAAATAACATACTTAGGTACTAACAAAATGTGATTTTAATCCTACAAATAAGCTTAATACCCTCAAACGTTACAAAATGAAAAGTTAATACCCTAGAATGTTATCAGAAACTATTAGTACCTAAACTTGTTATTTTGTGCAAACCACAGGGACTAACTATGTAATTAACTCAAAAATAAATCAATAACGTTAATAATAATAATAACAAGAGTAAAGTATACGGATGGTCCCTGTGATTAACCAAAATTTTTTATTTAGCCCCCAACATTTTTAAAGTACACGGATGGTCCTTGTGGTTTGCACTTTATAACGCATTTAGTCCCCAACTTTTGCCAAAAGCACATGGATGATCCCTATGGTATGCACTTTGTAATACATTTAGTCACTAAACGTTGGGGACAAAATGAGTTACCAAGTGCAAACCACAGGGACCATCCGTGTGCTTTTGACAAAAGTTGGAGGGACTAAATACATTACAAAGTGCAAACCAAAGGGACCATCCATGTACTTTTGAAAAACTAGGGACTAAATCCAAAATTTTGGTTAACCACAGGGACCATCCGTGCATGGGCGAAGGATAGTGGGGGCGGGAGGGGGCGGCCGACCCCCCGAACTTTTCGCTCAGTAGTGGAGAGTATGTAATTTTCGTATAGAAATTTTTTGGTATATACGTTTTCGACCCCCCGTTTTATAGAAATGTTGGAGTATATACGTTTTCGACCCCCCGGTCGGAAATCTCAAGCTTCGCCACAGCATCCGTGTACTTTAATAACAACAATACTAGTTCAGTTACCTGCGTGTTTCCACCGCTAACATAGAGAACAACCGGATCATCAGCCCCAGTGACAACTCTCCCCATTTCAATATGAGCAACACAGTGATTCACACCTACAATGGGAATCTTCCATAACTGTGAAAGAACCCGTACAACAACAGCGGAAACCTGTAACGGTGCACCCATTCCTGGACCTTTAGTGTAACAAAGACAGCTAACATCTTTCAACGTAATTTGAGCAGTTTCTAGGGCTTCTTTAACCAGGGGAAGAACGTGTTGCAGATGGTGATGCGCGGTTTCACGAGGGAGAAACCCATGACCAGGAGGGGTGATATAGGTGTGACGCGGGTTTGATAATATGGTGCCGTCTAGAGTCACGACCCCAACGCCTATCTTGTTGGCTGATCCTTCAAACCCTAATGCTATCATCCTCTTCATATCTAAAAAAAACCATTTAATTAATGATTAAAATTTGAACCAACAAAGTACATGACTACATGTACGAATGAACATGGAATGCATTCTTGTACATGTATAAGTTGAACATTTAACAGAACATACCAAACAGAAGATAAAAGCATGTGTTGTTCTGTGGGTAATTTTATCAAACAGTTGGCGTGCAACTAAAGAACATAACAATTGTCTCAACCATAGTCACATAATTCGCTGGTCATGGCACGATTTTCGTTTTGGTTCGTCCGATCCAATTCGCGGTACGAACAGGATCCGGGTTCGCAAGGGACAATTCAAATGTAATAGAGAAGAAATGGTGGCTAATCGAAGCTTACCTGCTTGCTGGCTGATTGAACCTTACCTTCCCTCCCTCCCTGCTGAATCGTAGAATGAAAGAAAGAAAGAAGATCTGTCAGTCAGTCGGCTGTTTGTTTTTTTAGGTTTAGAAGATAAGATGGAGGAGCGAACAGGGAGATAGACAAGAGGAGGACGGCTGCTTTAGTTTAGTTTAGGGTTGTTTTAATTTTAATTTTATTTTAACTATACTAGTAGGGTGCCCGCGCGATGCGACGGAGGCAACACTTTGCATTGCGGTACTCAAAATGTTTTAACATCTAGTTGGAGGTTCGTTAACAGATATTGAGTTTTGGGTTTTCTATGAAGGTTCTAACAATTGATTTAAAAGTTATATTTCTTACCTTGAACTCAAAACAAAACAAAATTGGTGGTAAGGAGTGGTGATGGTGTGCAACACTTGTGACGTTTATAAGCTATCGTGTAATGCGAAGATGACGAACGAAATGGACCAGGATGGCAAGCTACCAAATTTCGATTGTTGATTACAATTGTTACCATTTGAATGTTGATTTTGGTGGTTGCGGTGGTCGTCGACATCGGAAAAAACAAAGAAAGAGAGAACGATGGAGAGACAACAAACAATATGATGAGTTTCAAAAGTTTAGGCAATAATTTCTTAAAACAACTCAAAATGGTTTCAATTGATTATGCCAATGATGGCTTCATGAATGCTTGTGACGGTTCCCTCATTCAAGACCCCGGTTAGTTACGAATCATTATGGCAAATAACTCCACTTTGAATTTTATTTACTATTTATTTATAACTTCAAGTTCCAAATTCCACCTCTTTATGATGTAATTTTATTATCATTTATATTTTGTCTCAATTACCTTTTAACATTAAATGGTTTAGTAAACTTTGAGGTGAGGATTTTAGAGATTTTACCGGCTTTTCATGATTGCCGAGTTAAGCCTATTTTATCGCTTCAAGAACTATCTGTAGCTAATTGTATATTCATCAAGAACTATCAGTTTTAAAGACAATATATTTTACCCTAACAAAAATAAATTAAAAGCATAAACATTTTCTTCATCCAAAAACTCAAAAGCATTAAGCTAATTATATATACACTTAAAAGGCTATGTCGGTGGGCCAATCCGACATAGCCAAGTGTAGCCTTCTGATTGCCCACAACGATTTAATGCCTTTAACCTTTGACTTTTATGATTTAAGTGTTTAGTCCTTCTACTTTAGCTTTCAAAATATACGCATTTAGTCCCTCAATTTAATAAACTTTATTCCCCATTAGTTAACTTTGATTATATACATGTTTAGTCCATCTACTTTAACTTTGTTTATATACATGTTTACTCACTCTACTTTTACTTTTATCCAGTTAAGTATTTCACGGTTTCGCCTTTAAGAGTGTTTTTTCTCCGTAACATGATGAACCAAAGTGTCACACCCCGATATTTCCACGTATTACCGGTGGGCCCGGTGGGGAGTATCGTGACGTAGTTGATATCATCATAGTCAAACAACACAATATATAAATGCACAGCGGAAGCAAAAGATAAATATATTACCATCCGAATATAAAGTAATATCAAAGTATTACAACGGAAAGTAAAGGATCCACAGGCGGATCAAATAAAAGAAAACTGTTCAACAGACTTTAGGCATCTAGAACTTGCAAGATTCCCTATTGACGCCCTGAGCTCCCAGCCAATTACGCATAGTACCTGCCACTTAACCTTTTGGAAAATACGTCAGTTTACACTGGTAAATACAATTAACTGACTCGTTTTGAAAATGTTTAAGAAAATTGGTTTGAATGCAAAAGGCACAAACATTCTTTCATAACCTGGGACAATTTTATTAATAAAAATCTTGTATCCGATTTACATGGTTGTCCAACATTTAGGCTACACTTGATTAACAAATGGCTCATTTGTGAATATAAAACCGTAAAAGGTTATTTAGAAACTTATTTTAGGTATGATAATACTTCCAGTTCTTTCATTATTAATGTTTTTCGATTTTTCGAAAAATTAGTCCCTTGAATTCAATGTCCGACTTCATTAGGGTTTATTACACGTGTCAATACATCATTGGACGTGATTTTACGAGGTGTTACATCCTCACCCCCTTAAAAGAAATCTCGACCTCGAGATTTGCTTAAAGTAAAGGAAGTACTTTCTGTCGTATCATGGATTTAACTTCCATAGTATATTTGGGCCTCCAAGGGTATCCCAGTTGACCTATACAATAGGTGCATACTTTCTTCTGGAGCTCCTTAACCCGTCGATTCTCAATCGACATAAGTTGCTCATACTATCATAGATCTGCATATCATTATGTGATAGTGCTTTTCGACTTATTGGTGACACGTCGCTAAATCATTAGTGTGGGTCACATTGCGCGTTCCACCAAGCTCCTAAATTAGGTCTTAGCTCGTAAGCTATTTAGTCTTGATACATTCGAATCCTTCGAATGACTTTATATATTCCGAGCTTAACTAACCTGAAAATTACAACTCGGCACACCCTTCTAGGGTGGTATCTTTTGTTGAACCTTATCTTTTAACCAGAACTTAGGAGGGTTGCTATTTTCATAAATCCTTGATTTCCTGCCGTATACTGGCAACTTACAATCGATTATGGATTTGTATGATCTTATTTGTTGTTTCCTAGGCAACTTTCAGATCCTGATAATTGGACATACCAATTCTCTATCTAACAATAGATGTTTAACATTCCATCTATACAAGGTCTCCAAAGGAGCAGCCTTAATACTTACATATCAATTATTATAGAAAAGCTTATCTTAAGGTGGGATGGTTATCCCAACCATTGCTTAAAACTAATCTTAAGGAGTAGCTAATCCTTATAGCTAGTTGAATAACTCAACGATCCTGGGCAGCTGATAGCGATTCTTAATTGTTGCCTAAGTAGGGTTGCGGTAATTAATGCATAAGCAAAATGAACCGTCTTTCTTAATTAACAAAACTGAATTCTCAGAATATTGAGTTAGGCTTTATGAATCTATATCTTAAAACTTACTTAATCAGGGTTTTCGATTTTTCCAATAATGGTACTAGTTGTCTTGGAGATTTCATAATGATGTAGCCCTAAATGGGATATAAATCTTAACTTTACTTGCTTCAGGAGTTAGATAGGGTAATCTTAGGAGAAGATAATCAAGATAGAAGGAGGTTACAGAGATTTTCCATATCTCAGGTTCCAGTTCATCCGTCATTGCTTGTGCCAAATAAGTGGCACAGTTATGTTACAAGTCCATGAATTCCTTAATCGGGAACGTTTACTTGGACAATTCCATTCTGGATATCTTCTTTGAATACCAATAGTTGACCTTAGCACCATATGACCATCGGGATATCTTTGTGGTCCCATGCATTAAACCTCCATACTGATCAGGCATGGAAGCAATCTATGGAACATATTAAGATACACCAATCCTCATATGACGCTTTTATCATACAGTCTGGTATTCGCAATTGATAGAGATCAAAGAGATATCAACTATGTATGCTGATGCACTTCCTCCAAAGAGAGGATACCTCTAAAATTTTTTTTTATGCCTGAAGGCTTCTGACAGGAACATAATAAATGGTTCTTATGATTTCGCCTGTAAGTTTTACCCTTCACTTAATAACTATGGTTCTTATGAAAGATTTTAAAAGTTTGCTATACTTATAGTTTATGAAGGATTTGGAGCAAGTAGTATTCGGCTCTTTGAACTTTTTCACGATCTCCTTCACAGCTTTTCCAACAGCTGCGTCTTATCATAGTTTGAAGAACATCCTTGGACTTTCTCAGGTTTACAATTGTAGTATCATTAGCATGAGTCACATCATCAAATGGCGCGATTGACTGATGCCTTATCCGGTTTTGTCATACTTAAGATTTGGTTCCTATTACCAGATGAATCATTTACTTAGTTGCAATCCAACAACTGCTATTCATCACCCTGATGGCCTTAACATATACTAACCATGGTTTCATTAAACTATACAGGCCAAATATGGCATTAACATTCTTAATGAACGTTATTTTAAAAACATATCAATATCACTTAGCCTAGGTCACAAAAGACCATCAATGGCATTTAAGGGTTGGACCTAATCCATCATCTTTTTGACAGGGGATCAAAATGTCACATCTGTCTTTATTATATTGATGAATTTGGATAGCTTGAAAGCTTGCCATAAGGATATCAGAAAAGAGTGATTCCTAATAGATATAAAATATCAATCTAAGATTTGTTGGAGCATTTTCCAAAGTATCATCGGCCAATTTCTACCTCACATTAAATGACCGGAGTCCTAATCAGGCGGAGACAACAGTTCTCAACATTTATCGTTCATTATAGAATCATATGTGCCAGCATCAAATAAATTTCTGCATAAACTACTTGATAAGGAAAAGTACCTGCTATATAGTTATCATTCTGCCCCATCTCCTGGGCGTTCCTCTGGAAAACTCATGCGTCTGTTTTCCTGGCCTCTCCAGGCTTCTTTATAAGCTTTGGGCAGTTGGTTTTGATGTGCCCTTCCTCGTTACAATTGTAACATGTGGCGTTCTTTAACTCCTTGCAATCTAAGGTTTTGTGACCCTTGGTCTTGCATATTCCACACAATTTAGCACGTGGGTCGATTGTACATTTTCCAGAATGTTGCTTTCTGCAGTTACTGCATTTGAGTCTGTTATTAGACTGACTCGAGTTTTTCCTAAACTCGGAATCTTTCCCGTGCTCAAAGCTTCCCTTCTTCTTCTTGTTATATTGATGAGAGTTTTCCTCCTCTCTTGCTCTTCTTCCCTCGCCAGAAGCCTTAACATACTTATTTCTGATTGCATCTAAGGTGAGAGATAAGGATAAGTCCACCGCGGACCTATATGTGGTTGGCCTAGATGCTTTAACATTTCCTTTTATCTCTGGTGCTAGGCCTCCAATGAAACGCGCTATGCGTTTAGGTTCAGGGGTGACTAAATAAGGAACTAGGTGGGACATAGTGTTGAAACTTGTCACATATGCCTGACAATCCAAATTCTCCATGACCAGAGTCAAGAAGTCTGATTCTATCTTTTCTACCTCATGCTGAGGGCAATAGTTTTCCTTGACTAATGCAACAAATTGATCCCAAGATAAGTTGTAGAGTAGAACCTTTCCCGTGGCTTGGAGCAATGATCTCCATCATGCCAACGCTTCTCCTTTGAATGATTGTGAAACAAATTTCACAACATCTTGCTCCGCACAACCGCTGATGTCAACAACAGCGTCCATCTCATCGAGCCATGTCATGCAATCGATGGCCCCTTTTTCTCCTGTAAAGTCTCTGGGCTTGCAGGAGACAAAATATTTATATGAGCAGGTCTTAACTGGTGCCTCTTGATGAAGCACAACTAGTCTAGACGGAATACTCCTTTGATTTGACAAGTTATGAACATCGTCCTCCCTTGACTCATGTGTTTTAGAAGGGGGCTTACTGCGAGCCACAGATAGAGTCTTAGAGTGGGTATCATTTGATTCATCATACTGTCTGTCAAGAGCTCGAGTAACAACATAATCTATTATTGCCTGCAGTTCCGCTCCAGTTACATTAATTCTGGTAGTATCATTGTTCTCCTTCATGTGGCTGTTAACGTCATCTAATCCAGCCATGTAGCTTGATGGCTACATAAACATTGACAATGATTTATTCAGAGGTTATTATGAAATTATCATTTTTGATAATTTATTAACCATGGTAATATAAACCATATGGGTTAATTTGTTAATTTTATTAGTATTTTCATTATAATTTATCCTAGTTATAAAACATTAAGGATATTTAAAGTGGCACAACAGGCCTTGTCACGAGGACAGTTTTGAATTACAAGCCATGATCGTTTGGGATTGAGGCATTTAAGGTTTGAGCATAGTTGGTTACTTTTCTTGACAGAGAGTCGACGACTACAATTGTCTTTTGTCTTCTAGGACAATAGATATAGCCCGTGGGCATTTCCATTCTGAGGGATGTTTATGATATGATCATCTTTTCAGATGCTATTAGTCGAGATCGTATGGATCATACCGACTATTATGCTTGGACATGGTCCACATTTTTAGACAGGAGGTCAAGACCACCACTGTCGTTGTCTTATCAGACAACAAGTTTAGCCCGTAGGCACTTCATCACTAATGGATGTTTATAATATGATCATCTTATAGGATGATATAAGCCATGATGTCTAGATCATTAGGCCAAATCAGGAATTTGAAAAATTCCAATATAGGGATGACTATTGTGATTTTCTCAGATCACTTTTGTCAAGAGTGCTAACACGTTCTTAGGTGTTAACAATATGATCATCTTTATTTGATGATTTAAGCCATGATTTCTAAATCACTAGGCTAGACAAGAAAATTGGAAGAATCCAATATAAGGATGACTGTTGTGATTTTCTCGAATCACATTTGTCAGGAGTGCTAACACGTTCTTAGGTGTTAACAAGGATCTGAATCTCTTGAATAGGTTTCACCATCTTGGCCACGTCTGAAATGACATGTAGGCTAGGTTTCACCTTTTAGATTCTTTTTAATATTTAAACTGGCAGAAAAGGAATGATATTTATTTTATTCAGGATTTTTATCATAAATCCTAATTTATAAGTTAATAATAGCACAAATGGCCTAGTCACGTAGACAAGTTTAATTTATGAGCCCAGATTTTATGAAATCGAGGCATTAAGGTTTGAATCAAATTACCTTTTCTTGACAGGGAGTTGTAGGCTACGACTGTCTTTAGTCTCAGAGGACGTTAATTATAGCCCGTAGACACTTCATCCTTAAGGGATGATTATATAAATGAGGGAATTTAGAATAACCCAATTTTTAAGAATGACTTATGTGGTTTTATCGAATCACAATTTGTCATATGTGTTAACATGTTACAAATGTTAACAAGGATTTGAATCTAATTGAGGAACTACCATCTTGGCCTCGTCTTAAAATGACAAATGGGCTAGGTTTTGTCCTTTTTAGATTTTGCAATTTTATTATAATGGTAGATCTTATAAAAGGAATGATACTTTTCATTTATTTCATATTTCATGTTTAGAATGAAAATTTAAATTTAATCCTTCCACTATAAAGTTAAGAAGTTCATGTTTGCCCTAAACGGGACTTGAAAGGAAAAATGTTGTCCTTGAAGGGACTGAAAGATGAATATGTCCTTATAAGGACTATTAAGGAAACAATCATTAGCAAAAGGAGTTTTCTTCTTTAATTTATTTCTAAATGTTTGATCCTCAGTTGCACGCTTATCCTAATCGCAGTACAAGGCCCCGCATTCCTCGGCTTCGGATGGGGAGGATTTCCATTACGGCTCCTTTGCTTGGCGATATATTAAGAGTATATAAAATTGAAAGCAATAGTTCTCCGAATAGAGACGAGAGCACTCCTACGTTAAGTCTAGACTCAGAACGTCAAGGAATGTGCTACTGTGTCATTGAGATTAAACACTAAGGGCTAGTGTTTAATTCACTCAATGTTGGCTCTGATACCAACCTGTCACACCCTGATATTTCCACGTATTACCGGTGGGCCCGGTGGGGAGTATCGTGACGTAGTTGATATCATCATAGTCAAACAACACAATATATAAATGCACAGCGGAAGCAAAAGATAAATATATTACCATCCGAATATAAAGTAATATCAAAGTATTACAAAGGAAAGTAAAGGATCCACAGGCGGATCAAATAAAAGAAAACTGTTCAACAGACTTTAGGCATCTAGAACTTGCAAGATTCCCTATTGACGCCCTGAGCTCCCAGCCAATTACGCATAGTACCTGCCACTTAACCTTTTGGAAAATACGTCAGTTTACACTGGTAAATACAATTAACTGACTCGTTTTGAAAATGTTTAAGAAAATTGGTTTGAATGCACAAGGCACAAACATTCTTTCATAACCTGGGACAATTTTATTAATAAAAATCTTGTATCCGATTTACATGGTTGTCCAACATTTAGGGCCGGTGATTATACAATACAAGCCGGTCAAGATTAATCGACACACCATAAATATAACTCACAAGAAGACATCCTTACGAGTGAGTATATCTTTTTGTAACACCTCGAAAATTCATGTCCAATAATGTATTGACACGTGTCATAAGCTTGAACGTGTGAAAGTATACTCTAGAGGGACTAAAGTTGACAAACATGGAAAGTATGTGAATATAAGGGTTCAAAATGTCAACAAGGGATAAATATACTTAACAGTAACCCTACATGATGCTCATACCTTCAAACGAATAAATCATGGATCATACGAAGCTAAATGTGAAAGAAAGTGAGAGATTACAAACTACATGGGTTAAATGTGTTAACATGTTTAAGTTATACCTCTGAGTGACCTTTTAGCATACCCGAAGCTTTCTAACGGTAAATTATACTCACTAGAATACATGATAAAAATTTCATAAAGTTTCGTTATCGTATGAGAAAGTTATGACCAAATTCGTATATGAGGGGTTAAAAGCGTCAACGTTGAAAATTATGACTTTTCGGGTAAACATAAAGTGACCAAGGACTTAACAAAGTGGGTATAAGTCTTGAAGCCCTTATAAGTCAAGTTGAGGGGCTCAAAATGCAAGAAATAAAGTTTGGTTGCCCTTTGGAAAGACCAAGAGCCAAGATACAAAAGTTGGAAAACTTTAAACCTGAAGTTAGGCTCCAGGCGGGCCGCGTAAGGTCTTGGCAATCCTTACGCGGGCCGCGTCAGGTCCCCAGATGCAGAAAATCGTGAAAGTTGGCTGTTCAGCCTTGGAACCTACTTAAGAAGATATTTTCTCATCCATGGGCGACCCCTAAACATTCCTAGGCACTTAGGGACACTTGTGGGTGATCCATGATCAGTTGTAGCCTTAGTTGTCAACAATCTAATGAGATTTGAGCACTATAAAAGGCCCTTATGTTGCAACCATTTGATCACACCTCCCATCTGCTTTCTTGAAGACTTCTGGAGCTCCAAAGCAGAACCAAGTCATCACTAATCGTGCATAGGACTTTGGTAAGTATGCTTAACCTTTCTTAGTTGAGTTTTTACTTAGTTTTAGCTTAAAAGTCAAACCGTCGTAATTAATGGTTGACTTAGCGATTAATCATAAATGGTCCAGTGATTAGTCGAATTGAAGGTAGTTATAAGTTGGTAATTATGTGGGCATTAAACCCTTAAAAGGGCTCCCTCTGATTCCTACTCTAACTAGATCAAATGTCGGGTCAAAGTTGATTAGAAAAAGTCAACAGAACCTTAATTTGCGAATTAACGCCTAATTAACAATGTAGAAGGCATGTAACCTATTTTATCACTCATATAACTTGTTAATAAGTATAAGAACTAGTCTAAGCTTGTTTGATCCGACAATTTCCTGTTTAGACCCGGTTCGGAACCGAAAGTCGCAAAACTTTGACTTTTGCTTTGACTTCAGTTCTGACCCGATTTAGTATGATTTGGAAATGCCTTAGAGCCTCCTTAGGACCAGGCTACATGTTAGCATAACCTCTGTGGTTGGTTCATTGATTATCCGATTCGTTTACATGTTTCCGTTAATTGCTTAAATGTTGACCAATATGCCCTTTTGACCATAAAACGAGAATTTTGGATATGTGAAAAGACAATAACCTTTGTTACTGATTTATAAACATGTCCCTAAAGTTTCATATCAGTTAGAGGTCCAGAATAGGAGTTATGCTAAATAGCGCATTTAAGAAGCTTTTTGTTAATTAAACGATGCAATTAGCATAAAGCCTATCTAAACCCAAATTTTGACACCAATCCAATTGCTACTGATTTTATATAATAAATAAAGTATTTTGAACTTTATAACCTGATCAGAAAACTCAGATTTCCTGTATAACCCAGAAATCGCTTAAAATGACTTTTTACGCGTATTAAACGCATAGTTTGGGTTTAAAACCATTTTGCCATATAAGACTTATTATCAACTGATATGACCTATTAAAATAAGTTATTTTACTGATGTATTCGGACCCGAATCTCAGAACTTCATTTAAACTCTTTTATAACCTTTAAAATGACCAAAATACCCCTACGAGGCTTATTTTGAGATTAAACTCGTTTTGGGCATAATGGAAGGTATCCTACTGATATCACAACATATTTAAGGCATATTAACTTAGGAAACCTGTATATGACTCTTTTGGTTACTCGTTACGCACTTGTCGCGTTCGGATCGGCTTATGTGACTAGTTTGCATATATTAGCCGAAACGGGTCAGACCATATCTTTTTGGTCTCAAAATATAGAATGTGTTTAAGTTACCCATATTAAGCAAGCATACAAGCTTGTCGGGTCAAAACCACATTCTAAACCGGTCTTCGCCTTATCATGCGTTTGAACCGTATCTTTCCTTAAAACTAACCGGTCTAAGCTTAGGCTTAATTAAAGACCCGTTAGCATTCTAATTGGTTATTTATACCATCATTACAAACTAGAGCCTTCCGGTAAATTGTACCTATGCTTACTTAAGTGAATACGGCTGAGTTATTAAATTCTTGCTATTTAAGACAGGAGCTAGCTCAGGTAAATACTCTTAACTTATTTTCCCTATACGGGCTTGGGATACGGTATTATAATAATACCGCTTGGTCGGGTATTGAATGTTTAATCGGATTGTGATTAAATTATTGAGGTAACCCGCTTTAATCTGTATTGTTTGAAATAAAAGCCTTTAGGAGTTAATGACCATGTCCCGGATATCCTTGACATCATTGTCTTATAAAATGGCCACGTCTTAAGCATGGGGTGTAGGCATACACTAAAAGTTGCTTAAAGGGAAACGGTATCTCACTCTCTTGTGGGCTTATACTTGTGGCGTGTCTGTTAATCTTGACTCGGTTTCTACATCGGGCCCTAAACGTACAACGAACATGTAAATCTGTATACAAGATTTTATATAATTATCCCAAGTTATAAAAGATATGTTGTGCCTTGTGCATTCAAATCAATTTTATTAAACCTTTTCAAATGAGTCAGTTAATTGTATTTACCAGTGAAAACTGACGTATTTTCCAAAAGGTTAAGTGACAGGTACTGAACGTAATTGGCTGGAAGCTCAGGGCGTTAATAAGGAATCTTGCAAGTTCTAGGCGTCTAAAGTCTGTTGAACAATGTTTATGTTTTAAGATCCTCCTGTGGATCCTTTACTTTCCGTTGTAATACTGGATATTACACTATATTCGGATTGTAATATATTTATCTTTTGCTTCCGCTGTGCATTTATATATTGTGTTGTTTGACTATGATGATATCAACTACGTCACGATACTCCCCACCAGGCCCACCGGTAATACGTGGAAAGTCGGGGTGTGACAGGTTGGTATCAGAGCCAACACTTAGTGAATTAAACGTTATCCTTTTTTGTGTTTAATCTCAGTTACACAGTTGCACATTCTTGAGTCTAGACAAGAACATAGGACTAATCCTAATTCGTTCTATTTTGTCATTATTTGATTCCTTTGTTATCCTTCTGATTAGCCCTTGCATGGGCAAGTCATTTTTACTAGAAGTCCCGTTTAGGGCAACCATATACTTGTTTAAATTTTAATGGGACGATTATATTTAAAATATCATTCCTATATTATAAGATCTACCATTATAATAAAATGGCAAAATCTAAAAAGGGACAAAACCTAGCCATATGTCATATTAGGACAGGGCCAAGATGGTAGATCCATAATTAGATTCAGATCCTTGTTAACATTTCAATTTAGGATTGTTCTGCGTTGAATATTAAAAAGAGTCTAAAGGGTAAGACCTAGCCTAATTGTCATTGCAGACATGGCCAAGATGGTAAAACTTATTCAAAAAGATTCAAATCCTTGTTAAATATCTGAAAGCATATTAACATGCTTGACAAAATGTGGTACGATAAAATCACATAAGTCATTCTTAAATGGGTTAATCTAAATTCCCTTATTTGAAATAATCATCCCTTAAGGATGAAGTGCCTACGGGCTATAATTAGCGTCCTCTGAGACTAAAGACAGTAGTAGTCTTTGACTCTCTGTCAAGAAAAGGTAATGAAATATGTTCAAACCTTAATGCCTCGATTCTCTGAAATCATGGCTTATATCATCCTATAAGAGGATCATATTATAAACAACCCTTAGAAGGGAAGTGCCTACGGGCTATAGTTAATGTCCTCTGAGACTAAAGACAGTGGTAGCCTACAACTCCCTGTCAAGAAAAGGTAATGAACTTTGATTCAAACCTTAAGGCCTCGATTCTCTGAAATCATGGCTTATAAATTAAACTTGTCTACGTGACTAGGCCTTTTGTGCCATTATTAAATTATAAGTAGGGATTGTAATAAAGATCCTGAATATATGCATGCTTAACAAATTAACCAAAAATAGTTATTAAAAACCATGGTTAATAAATCGCCAAGAACGATAGTACTGTATGGGCTTCTAAATAGACCTTGCCCTTATTTTCTTTTTGTAGCAATTAAAACTACCTACATGGCTGACTCTGACGAGATAAATAGTCATCCTCTGGAAAACCGCGATGATGATAAGATTAATATAACTAGAGGAGAACTTCGTACACTGATTGATACAGCTGTATCTAAAGCTGTGGGACTCATAGTAAAGCCTCATCTGTACCCCACTCTAAGTCTGTCCCCAAGACTCATTCTGAGGCTCATAGCAAGCCACCCTCAAAGAAAGATGAGTTAAAGAAGGATGATGATCGACATTCATCTATTCAACACAGTGTTCCATCCAAGAGGATAGTGTTCGATAATGAACCACGTACCAAGTCCTGTACCTATAAATACTTTGTTTCCTGCAAACCCCGGGATTTCACTGGGGAGAAAGGGGCAATCGATTGTATGACCTGGTTGGATGAAATGGACACAGTTGTCGATATCAGCGGTTGTGCTGAGAGGGACGTAGTGAAGTATGTATCCCAATCGTTCAAGGGAGAGGCACTAGCATAGTGGAAGGCTCTCATTCAAGCTGCGGGGAAGATCCCACTTTACAACATGTCATGGGAACAGTTTGTTGCTCTCATCATGGAGAACTATTGCCCTCAACACAAGGTTGAGAGGATTGAGTCAGATTTCTTATCATTGGTTATGAAAAACTTAGATTGTCAAGCTTACCTCACCAGTTTTAATACCCTGTCCAGACTGGTTCCTTACCTAGTAACACCAGAACCCAAGAAAATTGCTCGCTTCATTGGGGGTTTAGCCCCAGAAATCAAAGCCAGTGTTAAGGCTTCAAGACCTACTACATTCAGGTCAGCGGCCGATCTGTCGCTATCTCTTACACTTGATGTAGTCAGAAACAAGGCTGCCAAAGCATCTGAAGATGGAAAGCGTAAAAGGGAGGATGAGAATTCTCATCGCTCCGATAGGAAGAGGAACTCTGAGGATAAGAAGAGTTCCGGGTTTAAGAGAGACAGCCAGCAGTCGGGTGAGAAGACCATGTGCGAAACCTGTTGGAAATACCACCTCGGGAAATGCAGATTTGAATCTCAGCCTCTACCGTGTGGAATTTGCAAGTCTAAGGAACATAAAACCCTGGATTGCAAGAAGTTGAAAGATGCAACCTGTTATGGTTGCAATGAGAAGGGGCATATCAAGACCAACTGCCCTAGGAATCAGAAGAAGCCCGAAGAGGCCAAGAAAACAAACGCATGATGAACGCCCAGGAGATGGTGCAGAATGATAATTACATAGCAGGTACTTTTCCTTATCAAACAGTTTATGCAAAAAATTATTTGATGCTGGCACATATGATTCTATAATGAACGATAAATATTGAGAACTGTTGTCTCCGCCTGATTAGGACTCCGGTCATTTAATGCGAGGTAGAAATTGGCCGATGACACTATAGAAAATGCTCCAACAAATCTTAGATTGATATTTTATATCTATTAGAAATCACTCTTTTCTGATATTCTTATGGCAAGCTTTCAAGCTATCCAAATTCATCACTATAATAAAGACAGATGTGACATTTTGATTCCCTGTCAAAAATATGATGGATTAGGACCAAAAACTTTAAATGCCATTAATGGTCTTTTGTGACCTAGGCTAAGTATAATTGATGTATATTAAATAACGTTCATTAAGAATGTTGATGCTATATTGGCCTGTATGGTTTAATGAAACCATGGTTAGTATATAAGGCCATGAGGATGAGGAATAGCAGTTGTCGGATCGCAACCAAGAAATTGATTCTTTTAGTAATAGGAACCATTTCTTCCGTTCCTGTCAGAAATCTTTAAGTCATAAAATTCTAATGTACCCTCTCTATAGATAAAGGACATTCGCATGTAATTGATATCTTCTTAATCCCTATTGATTTCGAATACCAAATTAGTTGACAAAATCGCCGTATGAAAATTTATGTATCTTAATAAGTTCCATAGATTGCTTCCATGCCTGATCAGTATGGAGGTTTAATGCATGGAACCACAAAGATATCCTAATGATCATATGGTACTAAAGTCAACTAATAGTATTCAAAGAAGATATCCAGAATGGAATTGTCCAAGTAAGTGTCTCTGATTAAATCTGTGGACTCGTAACATAAATATGCCACTTATCTGACACAGGCAAGGATAAATGAACTGGAGCCGAGATTTGGAAAAATCTCTGTAATCTCCGTGTGTCTTGATTACCTTCTGCAAAGACTACCCTGTTTACCTCCCGAGAGGCAAGTAGAGTTAAGATTAACATCCCACTTTGGGTTTGAGTGTTGTAGAACTCCATGATTGATATGGAATCATCGAAACCTTAATTAAGTAAATTTTAAGATAAGAGATTCATATAGCCTAACTTAATATTCCGAGAGTTTGATATTGCTAAATAAGAAAGACGGTTCATTTTGCTTATACATTCATTACCGCAACCCTATTTAGACAGCGATTAAGAATCGCCATCAACTACCCAGGATCGTCGAGTTATTCAACTAGCTATAAGGATTAGCTATTCCTTAAGAATAGTTTTAAGCAATGGTTGGGATAACCATCTCACCTTAAGATAAGCTTTTCTATAATAGTTGTATATAAGTATCAAGGTGGCTCCTTTGAAAACCTTGTATAGATGGAATGTTAAACGCCTATTGATAGGACAATAGATTAGTAAGTCCAATTATCAGGATCTGAAAGTTGCATTAGAAACAACAAATAAGATCACGCAAATACGTAATCATCTGTAAGATGCCAGTATTCGGCAGAAAATCAAGGATTAATGAAAATAGCAAACCTCCTAAATTCTTGTTAAGGATAAGGTTCAACAAAAGATATCACCCAGGAAGGGTGTGCCAAATTTGTTAAATTATCAGGCTAGTTAAGCTCTGAATATATAGAATCATTCGAAGGAAATCGAATGTATTAAGATCAAGTAGCTTATAAGCTAAAACCTATTTAGGGAGCTTGGCAGAGCTCGCAATACATTGCACACTAGTGACTGAAGGATGTGTTTCGCCAATAAGTCAAGAAACACTATCACATAATGATATGCAGAATTATGATGTGATGAGCATCCTGTATCGATTGAGGATCGATAGGTTAAGAAGCCCCAAAAGGATACATGTACCTAATATAGGGGTCACTTTGGGAGCTTGGAAAGACTCCAAATATGTTATAGAAGTTAAGTCCATTATGCGACAAAAAGTACTTCCATCATCTTAACAAATCTCAAGGTCGATATTTCTTTTAAGGGGGTGAGGATGTAACACCTTGAAAATTCATGTCCAATAATGTATTGACACGTGTCATAAGCTTGAACGTGTGAAAGTATACTCTAGAGGGACTAAAGTTGACAAACATGGAAAGTATGTGAATATAAGGGTTCAAAATGTCAACAAGGGATAAATATACTTTACAGTAACCCTACATGATGCTCATACCTTCAAACGAATAAATCATGGATCATACGAAGCTAAATGTGAAAGAAAGTGAGAGATTACAAACTACATGGGTTAAATGTGTTAACATGTTTAAGTTATACCTCTGAGTGACCTTTTAGCATACCCGAAGCTTTGTAACGGTAAATTATGCTCACTAGAATACATGATAAAAATTTCATAAAGTTTCGTTATCGTATGAGAAAGTTATGACCAAATTCGTATATGAGGGGTTAAAAGCGTCAACGTTGAAAATTATGACTTTTCGGGTAAACATAAAGTGACCAAGGACTTAACAAAGTGGGTATAAGTCTTGAAGCCCTTATAAGTCAAGTTGAGGGGCTCAAAATGCAAGAAATAAAGTTTGGTTGCCCTTTGGAAAGACCAAGAGCCAAGATACAAAAGTTGGAAAACTTTAAACCTGAAGTTAGGCTCCAGGCGGGCCGCGTAAGGTCTTGGCAATCCTTACGCGGGCCGCGTCAGGTCCCCAGATGCAGAAAATCGTGAAAGTTGGCTGTTCAACCTTGGAACCGACTTAAGAAGATATTTTCTCATCCATGGGCGACCCCTAAACATTCCTAGGCACTTAGGGACACTTGTGGGTGATCCATGATCAGTTGTAGCCTTAGTTGTCAACAATCTAATAAGATTTGAGCACTATAAAAGGCCCTTATGTTGCAACCATTTGATCACACCTCCCATCTGCTTTCTTGAAGACTTCTGGAGTTCCAAAGCAGAACCAAGTCATCACTAATAGTGCATAGGACTTTGGTAAGTATGCTTAACCTTTCTTAGTTGAGTTTTTACTTAGTTTTAGCTTAAAAGTCAAACCGTCGTAATTAACGGTTGACTTAGCGATTAATCATAAATCGTCCAGTGATTAGTCGAATTGAAGGTAGTTATAAGTTGGTAATTATGTGGGCATTAAACCCTTAAAAGGGCTCCCTCTGATTCCTACTCTAACTAGATCAAATGTCGGGTCAAAGTTGATTAGAAAAAGTCAACAGAACCTTAATTTGCGAATTAGCGCCTATTTAACAATGTAGAAGGCATGTAGCCTATTTTATCACTCATATAACTTGTTAATAAGTATAAGAACTAGTCTAAGCTTGTTTGATCCGACAATTTCCTGTTTAGACCCGGTTCGGAACCGAAAGTCGCAAAACTTTGACTTTTGCTTTGACTTCAGTTCTGACCCGATTTAGTATGATTTGGAAATGCCTTAGAGCCTCCTTAGGACCAGGCTACATGTTAGCATAACCCTCTGTGGTTGGTTCATTGATTATCCGATTCGTTTACATGTTTCCGTTAATTGCTTAAATGTTGACCAATATGCCCTTTTGACCATAAAACGAGAATTTTGGATATGTGAAAAGACAATAACCTTTGTTACTGATTTATAAACATGTCCCTAAAGTTTCATATCAGTTAGAGGTCCAGAATATGAGTTATGCTAAATAGCCCATTTAAGAAGCTTTTTGTTAATTAAACGACACAATTAGCATAAAGCCTATCTAAACCCAAATTTTGACACAAATCCAATTGCTACTGATTTTATATAATAAATAAAGTATTTTGAACTTTATAACCTGATCAGAAAACTCAGACTTCCTGTATAACCCGGAAATCGCTTAAAATGACTTTTTACGCGTATTAAACGCATAGTTTGGGGTTAAAACCATTTTGCCATATAAGACTTATTATCAACTTATATGACCTATTAAAATAAGTTATTTTACTGATGTATTCGGACCCGAATCTCAGAACTTCATTTAAACTCTTTTATAACCTTTAAAATGACCAAAATATCCCTACAGGGCTTATTTTGAGATTAAACTCGTTTTGGGCATAATGGAAGGTATCCTACTGATATCGCAACATATTTAAGGCATATTAACTTAGGAAACCTGTATATGACTCTTTTGGTTACTCGTTACGCACTTGTCGCGTTCGGATCGGCTTATGTGACTAGTTTGCATATATTAGCCGAAACGGGTCAGACCATATCTTTTTGGTCTCAAAATCCAGAATGTGTTTAAGTTACCCATATTAAGCAAGCATACAAGCTTGTTGGGTCAAAACCACATTCTAAACCGGTCTTCGCCTTATCATGCGTTTGAACCGTATCTTTCCTTAAAACTAACCGGTCTAAGCTTAGGCTTAATTAAAGACCCGTTAGCATTCTAATTGGTTATTTATACCATCATTCTAGACTAGAGCCTTCCGGTAAATTGTACCTATGCTTACTTAAGTGAATACGGCTGAGTTATTAAATTCTTGCTATTTAAGACAGGAGCTAGCTCAGGTAAATACTCTTAACTTATTTTCCCTATACGGGCTTGGGATACGGTATTATAATAATACCGCTTGGTCGGGTATTGAATGTTTAATCAGATTGTGATTAAATTATTGAGGTAACCCGCTTTAATCTGTATTGTTTGAAATAAAAGCCTTTAGGAGTTAATGACCATGTCCCGGATATCCTTGACATCATTGTCTTATAAAATGGCCACGTCTTAAGCACGGGGTGTAGGCATACACTAAAAGTTGCTTAAAGGGAAACGGTATCTCACTCTCTTGTGGGCTTATACTTGTGGCGTGTCTGTTAATCTTGACTCGGTTTCTACATCGGGCCCTGAACATACAACGAACATGTAAATCTGTATACAAGATTTTATATAATTGTCCCAAGTTATAAAAGATATGTTGTGCCTTGTGCATTCAAATCATTTTTATTAAACCTTTTCAAATGAGTCGGTTAATTGTATTTACCAGTGAAAACTGACGTATTTTCCAAAAGGTTAAGTGACAGGTACTGAACGTAATTGGCTGGAAGCTCAGGGCGTTAATAAGGAATCTTGCAAGTTCTAGGCGTCTAAAGTCTGTTGAACAATGTTTATGTTTTAAGATCCGCCTGTGGATCCTTTACTTTCCGTTGTAATACTGGATATTACACTATATTCGGATTATAATATATTTATCTTTTGCTTCCGCTGTGCATTTATATATTGTGTTGTTTGACTATGATGATATCAACTACGTCACGATACTCCCCACCGGGCCCACCGGTAATACGTGGAAAGTCGGGGTGTGACACTTTTACATACGCAACAGGAGGTGTTATGCCTACACCTTGTGCTTAAGTTATGGCCATTCACTTTTTAAATGAGCCAAGGATATCCAGGACACGGTCATTAACCCCCAATGTTATTTGTTATCAATCAATACAGATTAAAACGGGATTATGCAATTTAATCATCTCTGATTAAAAGGTTTCTACACCCGACCAAGCGGTATTTTTATAATACCGTATCCCAAGCCCGTATAAGGGAAAATAAGTTAAAAGTATTTACCTGAGCTAGCAATGCAATTTATACTCAGCCGTATATTCTAATCAGCAAGCACAAGTACTTCTACTGGGGCTCTTAATCTGGAACGAAGGTTTTATTTACCTATTAGATTCCTAACGGGTCTTATTTAAGTCGTAACTTAGACCGGTTAGTTTTAAAGAAAGATACGGTTCAAAACGCATGATTAAGCGAATACCGGAATAGAATGTGATTTAGACCCGACAAGTTTGGAGACTTGTATAATAAGGGTAAACTAAACACATTCTGGATTTTCAGATAAAAACGATAACGTTTGACCCGTTTTGGCTAATTTATGCAAACTAGTTACATAAACCGAACCGAACGCGAATAACGCATAACGGGTAAACGAATAAGTCATGAACAAGTTTCCTAAGTTAATATGCTTTAAATATGTTGTGATATCAGTAAGATACCTTCCATTATGCCCAAAACGAGTTAAATCTCAATTTAAGCCTCGTAGGGGTATTTTGGTCATTTAAAAGATTATAAAAGAGATTAATTTTAAATTCTGAGACTTGGGTCTGAAATAATCAGTAAAAAAACTTAATTTAATAGGGTCTAACAGTTGGTGATAAGTCTTATGTGATAAAATGGTTTTAAACCCATACTAGGCGTTTACTACGCGTAAAAAGCCATTTTAAGCTATTTCCGGGTTATACAGGAAATCTGAGTTTTCTGATCAGGTTATAAAGTTCAAAATACTTTACTTATTATATAAAATCAGTAGCAATTGGATTGGTGTTAAAATATTATGTAAAACTCATTTTACAAGTAAAAAGGGTATATTCGGCATTTACCGAATTAAGGTGATAACCTTAGGTTATGATCAGTTTAAAAATAATTAAAAATATTTAAAAATCTCAAAATATTATATTACATCAGTGGGTAAAAGGTTTGGTGTCAAAACTGGGTTTAGATAGGCTTTATGCTAATGACGCCGTTTAATTACTAAAAAGCGTTCTAATTACATCATTGAGCATAACTCCTAATCTAGACCTCAAACTGATGTGAAAATTTAGAGACATGTTTATAAATCAGTAATAAAGATTATTGTCCTTTCACATTTCCAAAATTCTCGTTTTATGGACAAAAGGGCATTATGGTCAACATTTAAGCAATTAACGGAAACGTGTAAACGAATGGGGCAATCAATGAACCAATCACAGAGGGTTATACTGTCACACCCTGGCTTTTGCGGAAGCGTGGGTTTATTTGGTGTGACTTCTTAATACCACAGCAACAATCACAACAATGCTATATGATAGAATTCGGGATGTTCATCCATTAAAATAGTTGAAAATGCATAACATATTGTCTAAAAAAAACGTCAACCACAATATGCGTTACAAAACATGACTAGTTTAAAGAGAATTCATAAGACTCGACGATAAGCTACCAACGACACAAGGATTGAGACATTACACTTCCCAAACCTACGACTCCGGATGACATCCTTATTTGGTACGCTGCTAATCATGCATCACTTGCCAGATCCAAACTATTTCCCTGAAATACATGTAGTTTAAAAAGTCAACAAAAAGTTGAGCGAGTTCATGTGTAAGTGAGTATATAAAAGCCTTTAAAATGTCTGTAAAAGTAAAAGTCCCTGGTATGTAGCAATTAAGGAAACCTTGATCACCATTGGGTTGCAAAACCAATAGTATGTGTGAAATGATGCAGGAAGACTCAAACCTAGCAAATTTGTCTCCGGTATGAAGACATAGTCACCACTATGGGCCGCCCCGGCCTCATGGGTGTGGGCTCGCTACACCCAAATAGATCTATCACTCATGTCCCTTGGTCCTTCTATGAGGATTAATGGCCTTAAGTGTTGTGCCCACCACTCACATGATTGCGTAATAAAAACCCTCCTTAAGCTAATCATACCATAATAAAAGTCTGTAAATATCTGTAACATGTATTTCACCCCCGAAAAGTAAAACTGAAAATAGTTAAGAGAAAAGGGGGACATGAACTCACTGTAATGCGTCTTGAACCGAATCTTAAAGTCTGACTGCTACACGACAACCTACACGTACTAATGTCTATTAGACGAACGGACCGTGCCTTGGCTTAGAGTTTAATATTTAGAGTTGTGTTACTTATATTGATTTGCGTGATAAATATTTGTTCGTTTAATGTTCTAGTAAATTATAGCCTTAGAAAGTAAATATTTACTAAGTGTTATAATTTCCGAAAATTTCGCCATAGCCTCCTCTGTAAAAAGAGGTGTCCATGCATAAAAACATATCATTTTCTTTTACAATTATCTCATAAAGTGTTCCCACATAGCCAACCCGACAAACATACATGCAATACCCTAACTACGTCTTTTCAGATTTATTACACAAAACCGGACTGCTTTCGAGTATTTAAATAAAATAGTTATCCTTTTCCAAAAATTCTCAAATTTTTACAGGATGTCATATATAAACCAAAATTTATTGTGTAAAAATTTCGGATATCAGTTCATTACCAATTTTATATAAAAATTCTTTTACTCGACTGCAATCAGATTTGATACTTTCTGATTGCAGTTTTACGGAAAAATTCACTAAAAATCAATCGTGAGTCGGATCGTCGAAATTCCAGTTGGAGGGTCACGGGAACAACAGTGAACATCTACAGTAAAAATCCCACGAGCCGATTCTGCTCAGGTTTTAAGTTTTGACTCCGACTACGACACACTTTTTCAGCAGGAAAATTTCAGCTTGAGCTGCTGTCTTAAAATAATTCTTTAAAAATAGTAAACGACTTCGAAAAATTACGATTCCAGCTCCATTTGTTCGGTTATTCAAAATTACACAATTTAGACTCCAGAAATTAAATTTTTCGATTAAAAATGAACCAGTTACAGCCGGTTGAAGGGGCCGGAAAATCTCAATCAGCAAGCTGTTTTTATTGTAGAAGTTACTAAAACGCATCCACAAAGGTCCTAACCAAGGTTTATTGATGAACAAATGTTAAAACTTCAATCATGCTTTAACCAACCCTAAACCATTCAGATTTCAACCTCACACAACCTTTTTTATATATGGTTTTTAGGCAGAATTTTAAGTTCACATTTTAGTGTTTAAGCTTTTGGGTGACATGAACATTCAAACAAACATAACAAGAATCAAGGTGAAACAAGAGTGTGAAGAGGCTTACTACTAGCACAAGGCTAGGGTAGTAATCTTAGGATGAGATGATGGTGAAATGTTGGTGACACAACTTGAATCAAGCTTCCTTGAAAACCTTCTATCTTGCACTTCTATGGATGAATCCTCAATCTTTGAATGAGAGCTTTTAGTGAAAGAAATGGAGGTGGTGAAGGAATGTGGTGGTGAAATCGGTTATGGAGAGAGGGGGGGGGGTGTGAGACGAAATTTAGAGGGAAGAGGGAGGAGGTGGAGTGCAAGCTTTGTAGTAATGATGGAAATTCTTGGAAATAGGCACAACTAGCTCATAGGGAAATCATACCAATAATTTTGGCCAATAGAACCAAGATCATCTTTTTACATAATCTAAACAAAATATTTTCAAATGATTATGGCAGATTTTCGGTTGGGGGGGGGGGGTAAAATGTAAATTTTTGTTAATTAAAAGGTATTAAGTTAGAAGGTTGAGGGTATTAACAAGTATAGTGGGTGTATGACATGTTTACATGGGGTATAGGGATTTTTGTGACCATAAATAATTTAAAATGATAAAATAATATTTCTGACAATATTTTTGTGTCTCGGGTATTGTCTGGTTGTTCGGTTACGTATCGTTCCGTTAAAGCGTTTAATTTCACCGTATAGCGTCTTTTACGCATCTTTTTGTAACGAAAACATTCCTGGCACTTAGGAAAGTATACAGGACCACTCTGCTATATTTGTATATTCTACTGGTATAATAAAATGCTGAATTTAATAAAAGAAAGCTGAATTCTGTATTTAAAGTGTGTTTTAGGCACTTCCCGGCACTATATCTAACACCTAATGACGCAGTCTTGTGGTCCTCACTTCCCTACACTACAAACCAGTGTAGTATTCTATCCCTGGCTCATTCTGGCCATAATAATGTTGTCTGTCTAAGTGCTGGCATTGTCAGCATTATTTCTGAATCAACCGTTCAGTGTGTCAACTGTGCTGAGTGCATCAAGTATGTCACTAAAGTAGGTATGTAATGAATGGAGTGACTGTATAAATATGATGCATGTATATATGATATGGAATCATAGAGCAGTTTAAATTATCAGTTGTAATTAAGCACAGTAATTAAGCACGTAATTAAGATTAATTAATTTGTACAGTACCTGAAATTTTGAGGGTTGTCACATATACCAACATGTAACCTGGTCCTAAGGAATCCCTAAGGTATTTCTAAACCTATCTAAATCGGGCCAGAACTGAAGTCAAAGCAAAAGTTAAAGTTTTGCGGCTTTCGGTTCCGAACCGGGTCTAAACAGAAAATTGTCGGATCAAACAAGCTTAGACCAGTTCTTATACTTATTACCAAGTTATATGAGTGATAAAATAGGTTGCACACCTTCTACATTGCTTAAATATGAGTTAATTCGCAAATTAAGTTTCTGTTGACTTTTTATGACGAACTTTGACCCGACAAATGATCTAGTTAGAGCGGGAATCAGAGGGTGTCCTTTTGAGGGTTTATTACCCACATAAATACCAACTTATAACTACCTTCAAATTGACTAAACACTGGACCATTAATGTTTAATCGATAAGTCAAACCTTAATTATGACGGTTTGACTTTTAAGCTAAAAACTAAGCAAAACTTAATTAAGGAAGGTTAAGGATACTTACCAAGGTCTAATGCACGACCAGAGATGCTTAGGGAAAACTCTTGAGCTCCAGAAATGATCAGAAGATGAGTTGAAAATGAATGATCAAAATAGCAAACAAAGGGGGCTTTATATAGTGTTCTTGATCCATCAAGATCATGACAAACAAGGCTATACATGATCCTTGATGATTAACAAGTGTCCCTAAGGCCTAAGAATTAGTTTAGGCAACCCTTGGAAGTGATAAAGGGCCATATAAGTCGTTACATGGGCTGAACAGCCATTTTTTCCGAGTTTCTGCATCTGGGCAAGGCTTACAAACCGTAAGGTCCAGGTCTTACGGTCCGTAAGGACCTGGTCAGCATCCAGAAACTTTCATTTGTTGACAGTTTTAGCCCCTGCACCTCAAAATGTCATTTCTGACACATCCAAGGCCCGTTAAACCATTTTTAAGGCTCTACAATGATGCCTAACTATGGGGAACATGAAACATGCTCAAAAATATGCCGGATGTCGGTTCGTTTGGTCGTACGGTCTCGTTGTTCGGTTAATTACGACGAAACACGGACGGACGCGAAAAACGAACCAATTGACGCGACGAATGGAATTTTATCAAGCCAAACACTAAAATAAAATATTTTAGTTCTTACGTAAATTTTTGGGTGTCCGGGATATTCAGAATGTAAGATATGCGCGTAAACGCAAACTTGTGCGCTTTTTGACACTTTTAGTCCCTGCATGACTTAAAAGCTTATTTTTGCGCACCAAACACCTATAAGCCTATTTCTAAGCTATATTAGGGATAATTATGGTATGTTTATCTCATGGTCATATTCCGGAAGGTCCGATAACATACGAATCAGTATACTTTAGCAGTTTGACGCTTTAGGTCCCTCAAATGCGCAAACTTGCGTAAATCATCATTTAATAGCATTGAAGCCTCATCTAATCCATATTAGGCATTCTTGAAGGTATTATTAAACATCATAATGCTTCGGGCTCGATAAAAGGTCATTCAGAGGTATAATTAAACATATTGACACTTTTAGTCCCTCATACTTGCAAGGTTGCGCGTAGCTTCACTTTTTGGCATAAAAGCCATGGATGGCCAATGATTAGCATTCCCGAGAGTATAATTAAATATCATGAGATTCTCGGTTTGTTAAAAGGTCACTCAGAGGTAAGAATTAACATGTTGACGCTTTTAACCCTTTATTGCGCAAACTTTCAATTAATTACACAAACGACCACACTTGATTAACAAATGGCTCATTTGTGAATATAAAACCATAAAAGGTTATTTAGAAACTTATTTTAGGTATGATAATACTTCCAGTTCTTTCATAATTAATGGTTTTTGATTTTTCAAAAAATTAGTCCCTTGAATTCAATGTCCGACTTCATTAGGGTTTATTACACGTGTCAATACATCATTGGATGTGATTTTACGAGGTGTTACATCCTCACCCCCTTAAAAGAAATCTCGACCTCGAGATTTGCTTTAAGTAAAGGAAGTACTTTCTGTCGTATCATGGATTTAACTTCCATAGTATATTTGGGCCTCCTAGGGTATCCCAGTTGACCTATACAATAGGTGCATACTTTCTTCTGGAGCTCCTTAACCTGTCGATTCTCAATCGACATAGGTTGCTCATACTATCATAGATCTGCATATCATTATGTGATAGTGCTTTTCGACTTATTGGTGACACGTCGCTAAATCATTAGTGTGGGTCACATTGCGCGTTCCACCAAGCTCCTAAATTAGGTCTTAGCTCGTAAGCTATTTAGTCTTGATACATTCGAATCCTTCGAATGACTTTATATATTCCGAGCTTAACTAACCTGAAAATTACAACTCGGCACACCCTTCTAGGGTGTTATCTTTTGTTGAACCTTATATTTTAACCAGAACTTAGGAGGGTTGCTATTTTCATAAATCCTTGATTTCCTGCCGTATACTGGCAACTTACAATCGATTATGGATTTGTATGATCTTATTTGTTGTTTCCTAGGCAACTTTCAGATCCTGATAATTGGACTTACCAATTCTCTATCTAACAATAGATGTTTAACATTCCATCTATACAAGGTCTCCAAAGGAGCAGCCTTAATACTTACATATCAATTATTATAGAAAAGCTTATCTTAAGGTGGGATGGTTATCCCAACCATTGCGTAAAACTAATCTTAAGGAGTAGCTAATCCTTATAGCTAGTTGAATAACTCAACGATCCTGGGCAGCTGATAGCGATTCTTAATTGTTGCCTAAGTAGGGTTGCGGTAATTAATGCATAAGCAAAATGAACCGTCTTTCTTAATTAACAAAACTGAATTCTCAGAATATTGAGTTAGGCTTTATGAATCTATATCTTAAAACTTACTTAATCAGGGTTTTCGATTTTTCCAATAATGATACTAGCTGTCTTGGAGATTTCATAATGATGTAGCCCTAAATGGGATATAAATCTTAACTTTACTTGCTTCAGGAGGTAGATAGGGTAATCTTAGGAGAAGATAATCAAGATACAAGGAGGTTACAGAGATTTTCCATATCTCAGGTTCCTGTTCATCCGTCATTGCTTGTGCCAAATAAGTGGCACAATTATGTTACAAGTCCATGAATTCCTTAATCAGGAACGTTTACTTGGACAATTCCATTCTGGATATCTTCTTTGAATACCAATAGTTGACCTTAGCACCATATGACCATCGGGATATCTTTGTGGTCCCATGCATTAAACCTCCATACTGATCAGGCATGGAAGCAATCTATGGAACATATTAAGATACACCAATCCTCATATGACGCTTTTATCATACTGTCTGGTATTCACAATTGATAGAGATCAAAGAGATATCAACTATGTATGCTGATGCACTTCCTCCAAAGAGAGGATACCTCTAAATTTTTTTTTATGCCTGAAGGCTTCTGACAGGAACATAATAAATGGTTCTTATGATTTCGCCTGTAAGTTTTACCCTTCACTTAATAACTTTGGTTCTTATGAAAGATTTTAAAAGTTTGCTATACTTATAGTTTATGAAGGATTTGGAGCAAGTAGCATTCGGCTCTTTGAACTTTTTCACGATCTCCTTCACAGCTTTTCCAACAGATGCGTCTTATCATAGTTTGAAGAACATCCTTGGACTTTCTCAGGTTTACAATTGTAGTATCATTAGCATGAGTCACATCATCAAATGGCGCGATTGACTGATGCCTTATCCGGTTTTGTCATACTTAAGATCTGGTTACTATTACCAGATGAATCATTTACTTAGTTGCAATCCAACAACTGCTATTCATCACCCTGATGGCCTTAACATATACTAACCATGGTTTCATTAAACTATACAGGCCAAATATGGCACTAACATTCTTAATGAACGTTATTTTAAAAACGTATCAATATCACTTAGCCTAGGTCACAAAAGACCATCAATGGCATTTAAGGGTTGGACCTAATCCATCATCTTTTTGACAGGGGATCAAAATGTCACATCTGTCTTTATTATATTGATGAATTTGGATAGCTTGAAAGCTTGCCATAAGGATATCAGAAAAGAGTGATTCCTAATAGATATAAAATATCAATATAAGATTTGTTGGAGCATTTTCCAAAGTATCATCGGCCAATTTCTACCTCGCATTAAATGACCGGAGTCCTAATCAGGCGGAGACAATAGTTCTCAACATTTATCGTTCATTTGAGTCTGTTATTAGACTGACTCGAGTTTTTCCTAAACTCGGAATCTTTCCCGTGCTCAAAGCTTCCCTTCTTCCTCTTGTTATATTGATGAGAGTTTTCCTCCTCTCTTTCTCTTCTTCCCTCGCCAGAAGCCTTAACAGACTTATTTCTGATTGCATCTAAGGTGAGAGATAAGGATAAGTCCACCGCGGACCTATATGTGGTTGGCCTAGATGCTTTAACATTTCCTTTTATCTCTGGTGCTAGGCCTCCAATGAAACGCGCTATGCGTTTAGGTTCAGGGGTGACTAAATAAGGAACTAGGCGGGACATAGTGTTGAAACTTGTCACATATGCATGACAATCCAAATTCTCCATGACCAGAGTCAAGAAGTCTGATTCTATCGTTTCTACCTCATGCTGAGGGCAATAGTTTTCCTTGACTAATGCAAAAAATTGATCCCAAGATAAGTTGTTGAGTAGAACCTTTCCCGTGGCTTGGAGCAATGATCTCCACCATGCCAACGCTTCTCCTTTGAATGATTGTGAAACAAATTTCACAACATCTTGCTCCGCACAACCGCTGATGTCAACAACAGCGTCCATCTCATCGAGCCATGTCATGCAATCGATGGCCCCTTTTTCTCCTGTAAAGTCTCTGGGCTTGCAGGAGACAAAATATTTATATGAGCAGGTCTTAACTGGTGCCTCTTGATGAAGCACAACTAGTCTAGACGGAATACTCCTTTGATTTGACAAGTTATGAACATCGTCCTCCCTTGACTCATGTGTTTTAGAAGGGGGCTTACTGCGAGCCACAGATAGAGTCTTAGAGTGGGTATCATTTGATTCATCATACTGTCTGTCAAGAGCTCGAGTAACAGCATAATCTATTATTGCCTGCAGTTCCGCTCCAGTTACATTAATTCTGGTAGTATCATTGTTCTCCTTCATGTGGCTGTTAACGTCATCTAATCCAGCCATGTAGCTTGATGGCTACATAAACATTGACAATGATTTATTCAGAGGTTATTATGAAATTATCATTTTTGATAATTTATTAACCATGGTAATATAAACCATATGGGTTAATTTGTTAATTTTATTAGTATTTTCATTATAATTTATCCTAGTTATAAAACATTAAGGATATTTAAAGTGGCACAACAGGCCTTGTCACGAGGACAGTTTTGAATTTACAAGCCATGATCGTTTGGGATTGAGGCATTTAAGGTTTGAGCATAGTTGGTTACTTTTCTTGACAGAGAGTCGACGACTACAACTGTCTTTTGTCTTCTAGGACAATAGATATAGCCCGTGGGCATTTCCATTCTGAGGGATGTTTATGATATGATCATCTTTTCAGATGCTATTAGTCGAGATCGTATGGATCATACCGACTATTATGCTTGGACATGGTCCACATTTTTAGACAGGAGGTCAAGACCACCACTGTCGTTGTCTTATCAGACAACAAGTTTAGCCCGTAGGCACTTCATCACTAATGGATGTTTATAATATGATCATCTTATAGGATGATATAAGCCATGATGTCTAGATCATTAGGCCAAATCAGGAATTTGAAAAATTCCAATATAGGGATAACTATTGTGATTTTCTCAGGTCACTTTTGTCAAGAGTGCTAACACGTTCTTAGGTGTTAACAATATGATCATCTTTATTTGATGATTTAAGCCATGATTTCTAAATCACTAGGCTAGACAAGAAAATTGGAAGAATCCAATATAAGGATGACTGTTGTGATTTTCTCGAATCACATTTGTCAGGAGTGCTAACACGTTCTTAGGTGTTAACAAGGATCTGAATCTCTTGAATAGGTTTCACCATCTTGGCCACGTCTGAAATGATATGTAGGCTAGGTTTCACCTTTTAGATTCTTTTTAATATTTAAACTGGCAGAAAAGGAATGATATTTATTTTATTCAGGATTTTATCATAAATCCTAATTTATAAGTTAATAATAGCACAAATGGCCTAGTCACGTAGACAAGTTTAATTTATGAGCCCAGATTTTATGAAATCGAGGCATTAAGGTTTGAATCAAATTACCTTTTCTTGACAGGGAGTTGTAGGCTACGACTGTCTTTAGTCTCAGATGACGTTAATTATAGCCCGTAGGCACTTCATCCTTAAGGGATGATTATATAAATGAGGGAATTTAGAATAACCCAATTTTTAAGAATGACTTATGTGGTTTTATCGAATCACAATTTGTCATATGTGTTAACATGTTACAAATGTTAACAAGGATTTGAATCTAATTGAGGAACTACCATCTTGGCCTCGTCTTAAAATGACAAATGGGCTAGGTTTTGTCCTTTTTAGATTTTGCCATTTTATTATAATGGTAGATCTTATAAAAGGAATGATACTTTTCATTTATTTCATATTTCATGTTTAGAATGAAAATTTAAATTTAATCCTTCCACTATAAAGTTAAGAAGTTCATGTTTGCCCTAAACGGGACTTGAAAGGAAAAATGTTGTCCTTGAAGGGACTGAAAGATGAATATGTCCTTATAAGGACTATTAAGGAAACAATCATTAGCAAAAGGAGTTTTCTTCTTTAATTTATTTCTAAATGTTTGATCCTCAGTTGCACGCTTATCCTAATCGCAGTACAAGGCCCCGCATTCCTCGGCTTCGGATGGGGAGGATTTCCATTACGGCTCCTTTGCTTGGCGATATATTAAGAGTATATAAAATTGAAAGCAATAGTTCTCCGAATAGAGACGAGAGCACTCCTACGTTAAGTCTTGTCACGGCCCCCGACCCGGTTTAACCCGTTTCAGGAGCCGCGGGACAGAAATCTCGTGGTATTTATTTAATTGAGTTTAACAGCGGAAGTTTATCATTAGGATCTTTTTAAAGCTAAATTTTCCCGATTATTTTATTTCACAATCTCGGGATAAAACCCCGGTAATTTACAATCATATGATTTCACGGAGAAATCATTATTTTACAAAACATATTTCTTTATTTTATAATGAGCCACTTTCTTTAGCTTGCAGTGCTCCACAACACTTTTCCTGAATCACAACAGATCACCTGAAACATGTTTGAAAAAGGTTTTGTCAGCGGGAAATACTGGTGAATCATTCTTTTTACTAAAACGACACAATTGTTATAATTTACAGTATTAAGAGTGATTACAATGTTTCCCAATATCAAACCAACTACCCACAGTATTTGTCACTCGACCACACATTGGCTATCTCGTTGTCCAATGGTGTCTATGACTATGGTCATATCACCCCTTGGCTAACCCATTGTCCAATGGTGACGATTATCAAGTAATGTATACAAAACCCCACATACCGGCTGTAACTTGGTGATTACATAAACTTAATCACTGTAATTATAATCTTTGAAAATAACATGCTTTTGTAAATAAATTTGATAAAAAGAGAATGACTCACATTGCAGATTTAACACGGACAAAGTCTAGTCTACGGATTAGCCTTGTTAACCTAATTTAAATAACAATGCACACAAAACTGGGTTAGTAATCAATACAGCATTTACGATAACTCACGAGATCAAACCCTCACAACGAATGACAAAGTGCGATACTTAAACATCAATCGAATTAACGACGAATGACAAAGCATAACCCTAATGTGGGCAGCACTTAAACATCCATTGGATATTTTGATCGATCGGACAATGAATCGTAGCAGCGATTGAGTTATTACCCTGTTTTGCGGCAGCGATTTGTGATCGTGTGTGTTTTAATAGTAAACAAAACGTATTTCAGTGTGTATAGCGAATTTGTTCGTCGTTTTAACTTCAGAAATCAAGTCCCAATGCCTACTATTTATACACGAATTTTGACCCCCCTCGCGTGACGAGAGGGGTTCCCCTAGGGGCTTCGCGTGACGCGAAGGCCACCTATTCACCATAGGGTAGCCACATCCTCAACTAGCCTTGCTGACTTGACAGTTTCGTAAAATTCGAATTTGACAGATAGTTATTTAGATAATCGTAACTAGGGTTTTACCCCCCCTGAGTTTTAGGGGCTCTGATCCTGATTCTGCTAATTCTGAAAATTTTAGGGTTTGTGCAGAATTACTTGGGCGTCTTAATTAGGGTTTCCTATTGGATAATTAATGTAATAAATAGGACTTTTAAATAAGAGTTGTTACATTCTCCCCACCTTAATAAAAATCTCGTCCTCGAGATTTACTGGAATAAGTAGGGATACTTTCGCTTCATTTCGGATTCCAGCTCCCAAGTGTATTCAGCTCCTCTCTTTGAATCCCACTTGACTTTAACTAACACTAGTCGTTTGTGTTTAAGAAACTTCACCTTTCGATCTTCTATCTGAAGAGGTTTCTCAACAAATTTTAACTTTTCGTTTACCTTTATGTCTTGAAGAGGTACTACCAGAGACTCGTCTGATAAACATTTCTTGAGATTGGATACATGAAATACATCATGTACTCTAGATAACTCTTCTGGTAATTATAAACGATAAGCAACTGGTCCTATACGTTGGATTACTGGAAATGGTCCTACGTATCTTGGACTTAGCTTTCCTTTCTTACCGAATCGAACCACTCCTTTCCAAGGAGAAACTTTCAATAGTACCTTATTTCCAACTTGGAATTCCAATGGCTTCCTTCTATTGTCTGCATAACTCTTTTGACGATCTCGAGCAGTCTTCAGTCTTTCCTTGATTTGTGTGATCTTATCAGTAGTCTCTTGCACAATCTCTGGACCTGATAATTGACTTTCTCCTATTTCTGCCCAACAAACTGGAGTTCTACACTTTCTTCCATATAGGGCTTCAAATGGGGCAGTTTCAATGCTTGCATGATAACTATTGTTATAGGAGAATTCAATTAATGGTAAATGATCATCCCAATTTCCACCAAAATCTATCACACATGCTCGGAGCATGTCTTCCAGAGTTTGGATCGTCCTTTCACTTTGCCCGTCTATTTGGGGATGATATGCAGTGCTTAAGTTTAGTTGAGTTCCCATTGCTTTCTGGAAACTTGTCCAAAAATGAGAAGTGAACCGACTATCTCTATCTGATACAATGGAGAGTGGAACTCCATGTAAAGATACTACTTTGTCTACATACAATTTGGCTAACCTTTCCATACTAAAGGTTTCCTTCATGGGTAGAAAATGAGCTGATTTGGTTAATCGATCCACAATTACCCAAATCGCATCATTACCTTTTCTGGTTTTGCGTAACTTAGTAACAAAATCCATTGTTATGAGTTCCCATTTCCATACAGGCATTTCTAATTGTTGTAGTAGACCTGAAGGTTTTTGGTGTTCTGCCTTAACTTGTGAACAAGTAAGACACTTAGAAACATATCTAGCTATATCCTTCTTCATGCCTATCCACCAGAAATTATTTCTTAAATCTTGGTACATTTTATTGTTTCCAGGGTGTATTGTATACCTAGATTTATGAGCTTCCTCTAAAATCTTATTTCTTAATTCTCCCTGCTTCGGTACCCAAATTCTTCTTTGGTGGAATCTCCAAATTCCATCAGATCCTTGTTCTAACTCTTTTATTCTTCCTTTCATTCCTTCAGCAACATCCTCTATTGCTGTTTCTTGAAAATTCTTTAGTTGTTCCATTAAATCTAATTGTAGATTTAATCTGAGAGCACGAACCCGTCGTTGTTTCTCATGTTACTTACGACTTAAAGCATCTGCAACTACATTTGCTTTTCCTTCGTGATATTGAATATCGCAGTCGTAATCACTTAAGATTTCCATCCATCTCCTTTGCCTCATGTTTAACTCTTTCTGCCCAAAAATATATCTTAAACTTTTGTGGTCTGTATAGACAGTAAATTTACTTCCGTAAAGATAATGTCTCCAAATTTTAAGGGCAAAAATTATGGAGCCTAACTCTAAGTCATGAGTTGTATAATTTTCCTCGTGCTTTTTCAACTGTCTTGAAGCATACGCAATTACCTTCTTGCGTTGCATTAGCACACATCCAAATCCTAGTTTTGAAGCATCACAATATACTTCAAAATCTTCAGTCCCTTCTGGTAATGCTAGGATTGGAGCATTTGTTAATTTCTGCTTTAGAATTCTAAAAGCTTCTTCTTGTTTAGATCCCCATTCAAACTTAATGGCTTTACAGGTTAGCTTAGTTAATGGTACAGCTATCTTGGAAAAATCCTTAATAAACCGTCTATAATATCCAGCTAAACCTATAAAACTTCTAATTTCCATTGCTGTTTGCGGAACCCTCCAATTGGTAATTGCCTCTATCTTAGCAGGATCTACATGAATACCTTCATGATTCACCATGTGTCCTAGGAATTGTACTTCTTGTAGCCAAAATTCACACTTCGAGAATTTGGCATAAAGCTTTTCTTTACTTAACAAAGTTAAGAGTGCATGTAAGTGCTCACAATGTTCTGTCTGACTTTTGGAATAAATAAGTATATCGTCTATAAAAACAATTACAAATTTATCCAAATACGGTTTACAGATTCTATTCATCATGTCCATAAATGCAGCAGGTGCATTCGTTAATCCGAAGGGCATGACTGTAAACTCGTAATGACCATACCTAGTCCTGAAAGCAGTCTTAGGTATGTCTTCCTCTTGTACCTTCAATTGATGATATCCGGAGCGTAAGTCAATTTTAGAAAAAATATCTAGCTCCTTGAAGTTGATCAAAAAGATCATCAATCCTAGGTAATGGGTATCGATTCTTAATTGTAACCTTATTCAGTTCTTTATAATCAATACACATTCTCATCGAACCATCCTTCTTCTTTACAAACAACACCGGTGCTCCCCAAGGGGATGAGCTAGGTTGTATGAATCCTTTACTTAGTAATTCATCTAATTGTGTTTTTAATTCTAACATTTCGGTAGGAGCTAACCGATAAGGTGCCTTAGCTATCGGTGTAGTTCCAGGAATTAGATGAATCCTAAATTCTACTTCCCTATCAGGTGGTAATCCTGGTAACTCTTCTGGGAATACCTCTGGGTATTCTGAGACTACAGGAATCTCCTTAAGTTCTTTACCCTTAGTATTAATGATTACTGAAATCATATATACTATTCCTTGTTTTCGTTCATAACTAGCAACTTTAATTACTGATATGAACTTCACGGGCTTACGTGGTTTATCTCCTGTAATCATAATGATTTCTCCGGTGGTTGTCTGAATTTCTATAGAGTTCTTATCACAGAGAATTCGAGCATGGTTGGCTATTAACCAATCCATTCCTAACACAACATCGAATTCAGCTAATTTCATAGGTAACAGGTTTGCAGAAAATTTATGACCTGAAAGTTATATTTCTACTTTTTGCAAAACCTGATCTATTTTAACTGAATTCCCATCTGCGGTTTCGACTGTAAAAATCTGCCTAATGTTGGTTAAAGGTAACTTAAGAGCTTGACAGAATAAAGTATTTATAAAACTTTGGTTTGCACCAGAGTCAAATAATACTTTTGCGTAAATGTTGTGAACCAGCTATCACATCTGGAATGAGTTCTGCTTCTTGAGTAGTTAGCTGGAATGCTCTGACATTCTTCTTAGTAGCTCCTTCTGCAGCTTTGGCTTTGTTGTTATCAGCTGGTTTGACTAGTTTCGGGCAATCTGGCCTGAAATGTCCCGTTTCTCCACAATTGTAACAAATTGTGGATTTCTTCCTGCAGTTTTCTTCACGATGTCCTACAACTTTACAAAAGTTGCAGGTTACATTGCATCTTCCAAAATGTTTCCTTCTGCAATTTCTGCAGAAAGGCGGAATTGAGGATTGTCCCGTTCCTCTTCTCCTGAAACTGTTATTATTACCCATACGAAATCCTTGGGTAATTTTCTGAGCTAGTTCCTTCTTCCTGTTTTCATCTCTCGTACGTACCAGCTCGTCAGTGAGGGTATTAGCTAATTCCACAGCATCGTCAATAGTACGAGGTCTCGCAGCTTTAACGATGTTACGGATTTCACTAATCAGTCCCCAAATATAGCGAGAAATGAGTACCGGTTCTGGCGAAGCCAGTGTTGGTACTACTCTAGCATATTTGAAGAATGTCGAAGTATAACCACGACAATCTACACCCAGCATTCGATGATTTAAAAATTTATTTGCCATTTGATCTTTTTCATATTCGGGACATAATTTTCTTTCTACAAGATTCTTAAATTCTTCCCATTTCATGGCATATGCCTCGATCCTTCTTTTAGCTTGTAACACTGTGTTCCACCATTCTAGCGCCCCTTCTTTAAAAAGATTCGACGCATACATAACTTGATCTTCCTCAGCACATTTACTTATGGTGATCACTGCCTCAGTTTTCTCTAACCAACGCAGTGCTGCAATAGCCCCTTCATTACCTGCAAACTCAGTTGGTTTACAGGCAAGGAATTCTTTGTAAGTGCAACCAGGTGTTGCAGCTTTCATTTTCTTGAAAATTGGGGCTTGCAGATCTTTATGATTACCACCTCCGTTTATACTATTACTAAAGTTGTCGCCTTGGGTATGTTTACTAGGAATGATTGATTGAGGTTTAACAGGTTTTTGAACAGCAGCAACGATTGCTGGAATAGCATTGGCTATTCCTTGTGCAATGATATCCTCGATATCTTGCCTATTTAACAATTGCTCTTCCTGAATTTGCTCAGATTGATTTACTTCATTTACTGGTTCATTACCAATATTTGCCATCTGAGAATTAATTTATAGATAATTAATTAGTATAAAATAAGAAACAATCCAATGTCACAATTAATTGCACATAATCACGTAAACAATTATACAAACAAAATTGTAAATTTTCTAAAATTTCATTTATATATTATGCTTCCATATACAACCGTTTTATTGTTTATTTTACACATAGTGATTTTACTACTGTTATTATACAACCACATGTAACACCCCGAAAATATAAATCCTTATATTAAAATTTAAAAGTAAAAATAAACAAGAGTCAATCAACTAGGAATTCTAACTTAGTTAATTACAAGTCTTGAAATAACCCATGATAGGGTTAAAACACTCAAACTTAAGGATAAATCAAAGTTGAGGGTTTAAACTTGTCAAAACTGAAACTTAGGTTACTAATAGTAACCAAAACAAAACCAAACACCCCAAAATCTGGTGTCTGGTCGAACAAAGGGCAGGGGGCGACACAGGGTTTTCTTCAAACCCTTGTTTCATAGCAAATCTCCAAATTGAAGCTTCAAATCTGCCCTAAATCAAGTCTTGAATATGAATTAGTAATCCCCTCATAGTAAGGATCAAAAGGTATGTATAATTTTGATATTTTGATTCACCATAAATTCTAGGTTAATGGTGAATAACTGAAATTGAACCTAGATATGTCATGCATGAATGAATCTTGAAGTAATATGTTGTTTAGGATTAAACCCTAGATGATTATTTGTGAAAATCATTGCATGTTACTTGAAGAAATTACAATCACCATTGTAGGTGATTTATGATATTGTAAAGACTAGACAAGTACTAGGATTATGAAATTTTAATCTAGTGAAAAGCTGAATGGTATGAGGAAATTCAGTAATTTGAACGTTTAAATGTGTACAAATTGCTTAATTAAAGTGAAATTAGATGTTAAATTGCAAGTCATGAACTTAGTAATGATTGTAGAAAAATCTGACTCGTTAGGTGTTCGTTGAAATGCCTAACTGAGGATTTAAATGTTAGAATAGGAGGAAAACGCAGATTTAGTCATGACTCATAATGATGTGATTATGGTCATGAAAAGAGTTCTAAACAAGTTGTAAAACTGAATTTTCTAGGCAAAAAGAGTCCGGATCATCAAGCGGACAAGCCGGAGGGAATTCACGGGGGAAAGGCGTGCTCTAGAGGTACGAAATTACGATTTCGTTACATTAAGATTATTTATATGTTTTATTGTCGTAGTTTGAAGCATGGTAAACAAGATAGACCATTATGTCACGAAAGTGACTTTGCGTCTCAAACAGGTACAAACGGGTCAAAACGAGGTTAAGAGTAAATGTCACACCCCGAATTTCCACGTGTCACCGGTGGGCCCGGTAGGGGAGTATCGTGACGTGGTTGGCAACATAATAGTCAAACAACACAATATTTAAATGCACAGCGGAAGCAAAGTATAGATTTAATTCAACCAACGATATTGTAATATTAAGTATCACAAAAAGTCGAATATAAATCCACAGGTAGATCAAATTTAAACAGGAAACAATTGTTCAACAGTTTATGACATCCAAGCTGGCGAGACTTAATGTGGATGCTAGGAGACAAGCCAGCCTATTTCGCGTAGTACCTGCACTTAACCTTTTTAAGAAAATACGTCAGTTTACACTGGTAAATACAATCAACCGACTCATTTTGAAAAGAGTTTAAGAAAAAGCATTTAAGGCACAAGGCACAAATAATATTTTATAACTTGGGATAATTATGTAAATATATAAACTTGTAAACGAATTACATGTTTCTTATGCGTTCAGTAGTCCGGTCCTTAAACTGGATTAAAGATCAATAGACACACCACTTTATATAATGAGACACTGACAGGTGTACGCCTACACCTGAGTGCTAAGGTCGTGGCCATCTCGTAAGATGATGCCAGGGATATCCGGGACATGGTCATTAACCCCCCAAAGGCTTTAAGCAACAAAACATTTCAAAACAGAGCATATCAATGATTTAACCTCTATTCGATTAAAGATTCAATGCTGGACCAAGCGGTATTTTATATACCGTACCCCAAGCCCGTATAGGGAAAATAAGTTAAAAGTATTTACCTGAGCAAGTATAGTTCAAAATCAGCAAGTGCAAATATCTTTTACTGGTTCTCCTAATCTGGAACGAAGGTTTATAATAACCTATTAGAATCCTAACGGTCTTTAATTAAGCTCACGCTTAGACCGATTAGTTTTAAAGATACGGTACGTACGCACGATTAAGCGAAGACCAGATAGAATGTGATTTAGACCCGACAAGTTTGAAGACTTGCTTAGTATGGGTATATGATACACATTCTGGATTTTGAGACAAAACCGATAAGGTTTGACCCGTTTCGGCTAATTTATGTAAACTAGTTACATAAACCGAACCGAACGCGCATGAAGCGTAACGGGTATCCGTAAGAGTCCTAAACAGGTTTCCTAAGTTAACACGCCTTAATTAAGTTGTGATATCAGTAGAATATCACCCATGATGCCCAAAACGAGTTTAATCTCTTAATAAGCCCCGTAGGGGTATTTTGGTCATTTTAAAGATTATAAAACGAATTAATTAAGTTTCTGTGAACCGGGTCTGATTAAATCAGAAAAATGGTTTATTTTAACAGGTTATAACATTTGGTTATAAGTCTTATGAATCAAAATGGTTTTAAACTCAAACTACGCGTATAATACGCGTATAAAGCCGTTTTAAGCGACGTATTGTTTAAAATACGATTCTGAGTTTTCTGATTAAATAAACAGGCTCAAAACACTCTATTTAACTTTTAAAATCAGTAGCAATTGGATTGGCACCATTTGGACTTGTAAAACTCATTTTATGGCCGAAAAGGGCATATTCGGTATTTACCGAATTAAGGCGCTAATCCAAGCTTACGATCAGTTTAAAAATAATTAAAAATCTTCAAAAATCCCCAAATATTATTTAACATCAGTGGGGAAAAGTTTTGGTGCCGAAAATCGGGTTTAGATAGGCTATACGCTAATCGCGCCGATTAATTAATAAAAACTTATTATTTACGCAAATGCGCATATCTCCTAATCTAGACCTCCGATTGACGTGAAAATTTACAGACATGATTAATAATCAGTAACTAAGATTATTTTATTTTCATATCTCCAAAAATCTCGTTTTATGATCATAAGGGCATTACGGTCAATATTTAGGCGATTAACGGAAACATCCGACGATTAGGGATTCGAGTGGTATAAACGCAGAGGCTTATACACACATGTAACTAGGTCCTAATGGAACCTTAAGGCATGTCTAAACTTATATAAATCGGGTCAGAACTGAGGTCAACGCAAAAGTCAAACTTTTGCGTCTCTCGGTTCCGAATCGGTTCAAAACAGCAAATTGTCGAATCAAACAAGCCTAGACAAGTTTTTATACTTATTCTTAGGTTATACGAATGATAAAACAGATTACACGCCTTTTACATGGTTAAATATGCGTTTAACGATTCTGTTGACTTTTTCTATACATGTTTGACTCGACAAACGACCTAGATAGATTAGGAATCAGTGAGTGACCTTTTAGGGGTTTATTAACCATATAAATATCAACTTATAACAACCTTTGATTCGACAATATTCTGAACCTTATGTGTTTTATCGTGAAGTCAAACCGTAGTTACGACGGTTTGATTTCTAGGCTACTAACTAAGGAAAACTTGATCGAGAAGGGTTAGACATACTTACACTTGATTAATGGATGATGTGGGATGCTTGGGGCCTGCTTGTAAGCTCTGGAAATGCTCAGAAGTTGAATGTGGGTGTATGTTGCAACATGTAACTTTATATAAGAACTTGGATCCTTATCAATTAAGTCTAGGGATGTTGTTAGATGTCCAACATGTGTCCTACAAGCTATAAACCACCTTAGGGCAGCCCAATGTTTCGTAAAAATGAAATTGGAGTCGGATACATGCATCTACAGGCTGCTGTCAAAAATTTCGCAACTGGGCACCCCATACGCATCGTAGGCATTTAAGCCCTACGATGCGCAGGGCATCATACGATGCGCAGCAACAAACCCCCTACGATGCGCAAGCCTACAATCTGTTTTCTTAAATTTGCAATTTAGTCCCTGGTCCCTTGAAACATCGCTTTCCCTCTGAATCTTGCATGTTAAGACTTTGTAATTTATATATGGGGCTTTAATACTTATACCCACTTTGTTAAGTCCTCGGGTAACTTTGTGATCACCCGAAAAGCCCTAACTTTCAATGTTAACGATTATAACCCTTGCACACGAATTTTTATCACAACTTGCTCATACGATAACGAAACTTCATGAAATTTTTGTGGTACATTCTAGTGAGCATAATTAATCGTTACAAAGCTTCGGGTTTGTCAAAAGGTCACTCAGAGGTATAACTTAAACATGTTGGCACATTTAACCCCTGTAGATTGTAATCTCTCACTTTCTTCCACAATTCGCTTCGTATGATCCATGATCTATTCGTTTAAGGTTATAAACATCGTGTAGGGTTATTGCAAAGTACATTTATTCATTGTTGACACTTTGAACCCTTATATTTACACAGTTTCACTGTTCGTCAACTTTAGTCCTTCAAGACTATTCTTTCACACGTTCAAACCTATGACACGTGTCAACCCATTATAGGACGTAAATTTTCGAGGTGTTACATCCTCACCCCCTTAAAATAAATCTCGACCCGAGATTTACTGAAACAAGTAAGGGTACTTTTCTTTCATCGTGGATTCAACCTCCCACGTGAATTCGGGACCTCTTCGGGCATCCCATTTGACCTTTACAAAAGGTATATGCTTCCTTCGAAGCTTCCTTACCTGTCGATCTTCGATCGACAAAGGTTTTTCCACAAATTTCAAGCTCTCGTCGATATGCACATCTGTATAGGGTATAACCACGGATTCGTGAGCGAAACATTTCTTCAGATTGCAGATGTGGAACACATTGTGTATACTACTGAGCTCTTCAGGTAAGTTTAACTTGTAGGCAACTGACCCTACACGTTCGATAACCTCGAAAGGTCCTATATATCTCGGGCTCAGCTTACCTTTCTTACCGAATCGCATCACTCCCTTCCAGGGTGACACTTTAAGTAGGACTTTTTCACCTACTTCGAAGTGAAAATCCTTACGATTTGGATCCGCGTAAATCTTCTGCCTATTCCGGGCAGCTTGGAGATTGTTACGAATCTGGACAATCTTGTCCGTCGTTTCGAATACGATCTCTGGTCCCGATAATTGGACCTCTCCAACTTCCGCCCAACAAACAGGCGATCTACACTTTCTACCGTATAATGCCTCAAAAGGCGCAGCCTTGATGCTGGTATGGTAGCTATTGTTGTAGGAGAATTCGATCAATGGCAGGTTCTTATCCCAGCTACCTCCCAAGTCGATAGCACATGCTCGCAGCATGTCTTCTAACGTTTGAATAGTACGCTCACTCTGACCGTCTGTTTGTGGATGGTAAGCCGTACTAAAGTTCAAACGTGTGCCCAAAGATTGTTGGAAACTTTTCCAAAAATGTGATGTGTATCTAGTAACCCGGTCAGAGATAATAGCTACAGGTATGCCATGCAGGGCCACAATCTTATCAACGTACAGTTGGGCTAACATATCGGAGCTATAGGTCTCCTTAATGGGTAGGAAATGTGCTGACTTAGTCAGTCGGTCAACTATCACCCAGATGGTGTCATTTCCTTTCCTTGTCTTAGGTAACTTGGTGATAAAATCCATAGTTACCATTTCCCACTTCCAAGTAGGAAGTTCAGGTTGTTGTAGCAAACCTGACGGTTTTTGATGTTCTGCCTTGACTTGCGCACACGTCAAGCATTTAGCTACATAGGTAGCTACAGACTTCTTCAAGCCTATCCACCAATAATTTGCTCTAAGATCCTGGTACATTTTATCAGCTCCAGGATGAACATAATATTTAGAGCTGTGGGCTTCCTGGAGAATAACATCTCGGAGTCCTCCATAAACTGGAACCCATATACGTCCATTCAATCTAAGAATTCCATCCTTACTAAGAGATAACTGCTCCTCAGTTACTCCGAGCTTTTCGTTAGGATAGTTAGCTTCCAACACAGCTTCCTTTTGTGCAGCTAACAACCTTTCCATCAAACTGTTCTTTATTTCCATGCTCTTGGCATTGATTCGGATGGGTTTCACCCTCTCCTTCCGACTCAAGGCATCGGCGACTACATTCGCCTTGCCGGGATGGTATTTTATTTCACAATCGTAATCATTAAGAGTTTCCATCCAACGGCGTTGCCTCATGTTCAAGTCCTTCTGGTTGAACAGATGTTGAAGGCTCTTGTGATCAGAATAGATCACACATTTGATTCCATATAAGTAGTGCCTCCACAGTTTTAGTGCGAATACAACGGCACCCAACTCCAAGTCGTGGGTGGTGTAATTCTTTTCGTGCACCTTTAACTGTCGTGAAGCATAGGCAATGACTTTGCCTTTCTGCATGAGCACACATCCCATCCCGGTGTGTGATGCATCACAATAAACTACAAACTCCTCTATTCCATCAGGCAATGTCAGTACCGGAGCATTGCTCAACTTTTGTTTCAGAATATCAAAGGATTCCTGCTGCTTAGGACCCCAGTCAAACTTAATCTTCTTACGTGTCAGCGAAGTCAGGGGTGCAGCAATCCTTGAAAAGTTTTCTATGAATCGTCTATAGTATCCTGCCAAACCTAGGAAGCTACGAATTTCTGTAGGCGTCTTTGGCTCATGCCAATTCATGACAGATTCAACTTTAGCGGGATCTACTTGGATACCACGCTCACTAACAACATGTCCAAGAAATTGGACTGCTCGGAGCCAGAATTCACACTTTGAGAAGTTGGCGTAGAGCTTCTCTTTATGAAGTAGTTCCAGTATGCAGTGAAGATGCTTCTCATGGTTAGCTTGGTTCTTTGAGTAGATGAGAATGTCGTCGATGAAGACGATGACGAATTTGTCTAGGTGCGGCTTGCAAACGCGATTCATGAGATCCATGAATGCGGCCGGTGCATTAGTAAGCCCAAAAGGCATCACTAGGAACTCGTAATGACCATAACGAGTCCTAAATGCTGTTTTGTGCACATCTTCATCTCTAACCTTCAATTGATGGTAGCCTGACCTCAAGTCAATCTTCGAGAAGAAACTTGCCCCTTGCAGTTGATCGAACAGATCGTCGATTCTGGGCAAAGGATACCTATTCTTGATGGTAACCTTATTAAGCTCACGGTAGTCGATGCACAGACGCATCGATCCATCCTTCTTCTTAACAAATAAAACCGGTGCTTCCCAAGGAGACGAACTAGGTTTTATGAAACCTTTGGCTAGCAAATCATCTAGCTGCGTCCTCAATTCCTTCATCTCTGTTGGTGCCAACCTATAAGGCGCCCTTGCAACTGGTGCTGATCCAGGAATAATGTTGATTCTGAATTCCACTTGTCTATCTGGTGGCAACCCAGGTAGTTCTTCCGGAAATACTTCGGGGTATTCAGAAATGACTGGGATTTCTTCAATCTTGGGTTTCGGCTCATCTATAATCACTTGCGCCATGTAGATGACACAACCTTTCTTTAAACACTTAGAATCCTTGAGTATAGACATTTTCTCGGGTAGCCCATACTGGGTATCTCCCTGGATAGTAAGTGATTCACCAGACGGAGTCTTGATCATCACTTGCTTCTTATTGCATACAATCTGGGCCTGGTTATGCGATAACCAGTCCATACCCAATACTATGTCAAAGCCGGCTAACTTAAAGGGAAGTAAGGACAAAGGAAAAGAGTGATTCCTAATGGATATAAAACATCCATCTAATAAAGTTGAAGCGGTTTCTAAAGTGCCATCTGCTAGTTCCACCTCATACTTCACACTTAAAGTTCTAACAGGTAGTTTCAACAATTCACAAAACTTATTATCTACAAACGACTTATCAGCGCCTGAATCAAATAACACTCTCGCATAAACATCATTTACGAGAAAGGTACCTGTTATCACGTTATCGTCCTTAATGGCTTCCTTAGCATCCATTCTGAAGACCCTCGCATTGGTCTTCTTCCCCTCTTCATTCTTCCTTGTAAATTTTGGGCAGTTGGATTTGATATGCCCCTTTTCATTGCAACTATAACACGTTGCATCCTTTATTTTCTTGCACTCCAGGGTCTTATGTTCCGTAGACTTGCAAATCCCACATGGCCTTGGCTGGTATTGGGATTTTGAGTCAAGTCTGCACTTTCCAAAATGGTACTTTCTGCAAATTTTACATCTGGGTTTTTCACCCGATTGCTGACCATCTTTCTTGAATCCTGACCCCTTCTTAGAGTCATTGTTTCCCTTCTGCTTCTTATCTGATCGTCGTGAGTTGTCATCCTCACGCTTTCTTTTCTCCGTATCAGTTTTCCTCAGTGACCTCAGTCTGACAGCATCTGAGGTCAGAGATAACGATATGTCCGTTACTGACCGAAAAGTGGTTGGTCTGGAAGCTTTTACACTTGCTTTGATCTCCGGTTCCAAACCCCCGATAAAACGAGCTATACGTTTAGGCTCCGGAGTCACCAAATAAGGTACCAACCTTGACAAAGTATTGAAAGTAGTAAGGTAGGCCTGACAGTCCAAGTTTTTCATGACCAGTGCTAGGAAATCAGATTCAATTCTCTCAACCTCGTGTTGAGGGCAGAAATTTTCCTTGATTAGTGCCATGAACTCTTCCCATGTCATGTTGTATAACGGGACTTTCCCTGTGGCTTGGATCAAAGATCTCCACCAGGCTAAGGCTTCTCCTTTGAAAGACTGTGAGACAAACTTCACAATGTCTCTATTATGACAACCACTAATATCCACCACAGTATCCATTTCATCCATCCACGTCATGCAATCAACAGCTCCTTTTTCCCCATTGAAGTCTCTGGGTTTGCACGACACGAAGTATTTATAGGTGCAACCCCTATTACGAGGTTCTTGGTTCTGTAGGGCTCTTTGGGATGGATTACTCCTTTGATTCGAGGAGTGGTGAGAATTACTGTTGTGGGCAGTGTGGGTCCTGGAAGGTGTTCTAGTGTGTGATGCAGAATGGGTCCTCGTATGGGTACCACTTGATCCATGGTGCTGTCTACCCATAGCTATATTAACCGCATTATTTATCATAGCTTGCAACTCTGGACCTGCTACGTTAACTTGGGCATTTTCATTCACTATCCCTGGGTGACTGTTGACCTCGTTTGAGTCTGCCATGTATCTAGAACTGTCACATATCGACAACAATTTATTGGTGAGTTTATTATAAAATTGTCTTTTATGGCAATTTGTTAACCGTGGTAAACATAGACCATATCTGGTTAATTTATTACTCACATAAATTTAGGATTTCTAATATAATTTATCCTAATTATAAAATGATAACAGTATTTATTAGCACATAAGGCCTAGTCACAGGGACAATTTAGATTATAAGCTATGATTTCAGAGAATCAAAGCATGAAGGTTTGAACAAAATTCATTACCTTTATCAGACAGGGTCACAGACTAATACTGTCTTTTGTCTCATATGAAAATGAGAAGGGCCCGTAGGCATTCCATTACCAATGGATGGTAAAAGAACTGATCATATTTATTAATGATTTAACCCATGATTCAGAGATCATTTAGTTGGGTTTAGAATCTTTGAAAAGATCCATATATAATAATAACACGTGTGTTTTTAGCTAATCATGTCTGCCAGGAGTGTTAACATGTTTTCAGATGTTAACAGAGATTTGAATCTTTTTAAATAGTTTTACCATCTGGGCCCGGTCTTAAAATGACATACAGGCTAGGTTATACTTTTAAGATCCTTACAAAATAACATAGGCAGATAGACTTTTAAAAAGAATGATTTTGATTTATTTATTTCATATATCCTTTAATTATGCATAACATAGCAAAGATGAAATTTATAAACTTACATTCCATTAAACTAAAAGTAGTACATTTTTGCCCTAAACGGGACTTTTCACAGAAACAAATGCCCGCGCAGGAGCTATACATATAATACATGCCCTCACAGGGACGGTCTACAAAAGTAAATGTCCACGCAGGGACTACTAGAGACAAGTCCACGTAGGGACTAAGTACAAAGATAGATGTCCACGCAGGGACTACATACACACTTAAATAAATGTCCACGTAGGGACTTGATTTAAACAAGGAATACAACAATATATATATATGGGGATTTAACGATCCCGTTTCTTCTTCCCCTTAAGCAAGTTTGCCAAACCACTCATAAATCCCTCATTCTTCTTACGTTCCTTCTGGAAGTCTCGCTCCACTTTGGCCAGTCTTCGGCGGAGTTCCTCCTGCTCAGGTGGAGGAGCCCGTAGTGGCTGGTAATGTGGTGGCGGCTGAACAGGTGCTTGATACCCCTGAGTTGGGTATCCCATTCCCCAAGGAGGTCCGTATGGTCCTTCAGGATTATTATGGGCTTGGTAGCTTGCTGCTACGTTGTAAGGGTCATCAGCATAGTTATAGCCATGGTATGCTGGTGGTCCATATGGGTTGTAAGCTGCCGGAGCAGTATAAGCAGGTATTGGGTGGCCAAAACCCGGTGATGGCGGTACAATGGGTGCGGAATTCACCTCCGAAACTGGGACAGAAGGTCCTTCCATCTGTGGGACTCCATGAGTAGGCGGGTAATGGCTACCGCTAGAGTGTTGAGGGGTGTTGAGACGAAAGTCAACTTCTCGTGCTGAGATCCGTGCACCAGTCCTCCTACGTCTAGGTGGTGCTGGAGGCTCTAAATGAACTGGTGGCGGTGGAGGCGGTGGCGTGACTGCCACAAACCCGCGTTCCCCAGAGGAATCTTGATGAGGCTGCTGCGGTGGCTGCTGGTGAGGCGATGGGTGGTAAGATGGTGTATTGTACCACTCACACCGTTCGAACCGTGCCATGTGACTATCCGGACCCTGGTATGGTGTCCCGTGATATGACGATCCGTCAGAGATCACGAAAGGATGGTTCATGGATCCGGTTGAAGCCTCGACGGGATCTGTGTCCTCGTCCATATCCTGATCACCAGAAAAGTGATCTTCCGGTCCAAGTGGGTTAAAGCCCACTTGCTCTGGCAGATACTCTGCCGGGTTAAACTGACCCTGAAAAACAGGAGTAGGGTCGCCAAAATAACGTTGCGGGTTGTGGGGTTCGTTCTCTGACTGAGGCCCATAAGAGTCCTGATATGGAGGTGTTGAGGAGTGCGAAAAAGATCGTCTGGCATCGTCTTCATAGGTCCTCCATAGTTCCCTCGTTTCATCATTCCTTGTAGAAGAAGTTCGTCGAAATGAAGGCCCTGCCTCATGGTCGTTAGGGGCACTAGCTGGCTCCTTTCCTCGACCACCTCGTCTAAATCTTGGCGGCATTATTGTACCTGTTAAAACACACAAGATAATAACAAGGAAAAATATAGGGCAAATTTAATTAAATAAAATAAAAATTTGAACAATTTGGATTATCCCTAAGTTCTTTGTCTAGACTCGAAGATTTAGGAATGTGCAATTGTGTAATTGAGATTAAACACAAAAGGCTAGTGTCTAATTCACTCAGAGTTGGCTCTGATACCAACCTGTCACACCCCGAATTTCCACGTGTCACCGGTGGGCCCGGTAGGGGAGTATCGTGACGTGGTTGGCAACATAATAGTCAAACAACACAATATTTAAATGCACAGCGGAAGCAAAGTATAGATTTAATTCAACCAACGATATTGTAATATTAAGTATCACAAAAAGTCGAACATAAATCCACAGGTAGATCAAATTTAAACAGGAAACAATTGTTCAACAGTTTATGACATCCAAGCTGGCGAGACTTAATGTGGATGCTAGGAGACAAGCCAGCCTATTTCGCGTAGTACCTGCACTTAACCTTTTTAAGAAAATACGTCAGTTTACACTGGTAAATACAATCAACCGACTCATTTTGAAAAGAGTTTAAGAAAAAGCATTTAAGGCACAAGGCACAAATAATATTTTATAACTTGGGATAATTATGTAAATATATAAACTTGTAAACGAATTACATGTTTCTTATGCGTTCAGTAGTCCGGTCCTTAAACTGGATTAAAGATCAATAGACACACCACTTTATATAATGAGACACTGACAGGTGTACGCCTACACCTGAGTGCTAAGGTCGTGGCCATCTCGTAAGATGATGCCAGGGATATCCGGGACATGGTCATTAACCCCCCAAAGGCTTTAAGCAACAAAACATTTCAAAACAGAGCATATCAATGATTTAACCTCTATTCGATTAAAGATTCAATGCTGGACCAAGCGGTATTTTATATACCGTACCCCAAGCCCGTATAGGGAAAATAAGTTAAAAGTATTTACCTGAGCAAGTATAGTTCAAAATCAGCAAGTGCAAATATCTTTTACTGGTTCTCCTAATCTGGAATGAAGGTTTATAATAACCTATTAGAATCCTAACGGTCTTTAATTAAGCTCACGCTTAGACCGATTAGTTTTAAAGATACGGTACGTACGCACGATTAAGCGAAGACCAGATAGAATGTGATTTAGACCCGACAAGTTTGAAGACTTGCTTAGTATGGGTATATGATACACATTCTGGATTTTGAGACAAAACCGATAAGGTTTGACCCGTTTCGGCTAATTTATGTAAACTAGTTACATAAACCGAACCGAACGCGCATGAAGCGTAACGGGTATCCGTAAGAGTCCTAAACAGGTTTCCTAAGTTAACACGCCTTAATTAAGTTGTGATATCAGTAGAATATCACCCATGATGCCCAAAACGAGTTTAATCTCTTAATAAGCCCCGTAGGGGTATTTTGGTCATTTTAAAGATTATAAAACGAATTAATTAAGTTTCTGTGAACCAGGTCTGATTAAATCAGAAAAAAATGGTTTATTTTAACAGGTTATAACATTTGCTTATAAGTCTTATGAATCAAAATGGTTTTAAACTCAAACTACGCGTATAATACGCGTATAAAGCCGTTTTAAGCGACGTATTGTTTAAAATACGATTCTGAGTTTTCTGATTAAATAAACAGGCTCAAAACACTCTATTTAACTTTTAAAATCAGTAGCAATTGGATTGGCACCATTTGGACTTGTAAAACTCATTTTATGGCCGAAAAGGGCATATTCGGTATTTACCGAATTAAGGCGCTAATCCAAGCTTACGATCAGTTTAAAAATAATTAAAAATCTTCAAAAATCCCCAAATATTATTTAACATCAGTGGGGAAAAGTTTTGGTGCCGAAAATCGGGTTTAGATAGGCTATACGCTAATCGCGCCGATTAATTAATAAAAACTTATTATTTACGCAAATGCGCATATCTCCTAATCTAGACCTCCGATTGACGTGAAAATTTACAGACATGATTAATAATCAGTAACTAAGATTATTTTATTTTCATATCTCCAAAAATCTCGTTTTATGATCATAAGGGCATTACGGTCAATATTTAGGCGATTAACGGAAACATCCGACGATTAGGGATTCGAGTGGTATAAACGCAGAGGCTTATACACACATGTAACTAGGTCCTAATGGAACCTTAAGGCATGTCTAAACTTATATAAATCGGGTCAGAACTGAGGTCAACGCAAAAGTCAAACTTTTGCGTCTCTCGGTTCCGAATCGGTTCAAAACAGCAAATTGTCGAATCAAACAAGCCTAGACAAGTTTTTATACTTATTCTTAGGTTATACGAATGATAAAACAGATTACACGCCTTTTACATGGTTAAATATGCGTTTAACGATTCTGTTGACTTTTTCTATACATGTTTGACTCGACAAACGACCTAGATAGATTAGGAATCAGTGAGTGACCTTTTAGGGGTTTATTAACCATATAAATATCAACTTATAACAACCTTTGATTCGACAATATTCTGAACCTTATGTGTTTTATCGTGAAGTCAAACCGTAGTTACGACGGTTTGATTTCTAGGCTACTAACTAAGGAAAACTTGATCGAGAAGGGTTAGACATACTTACACTTGATTAATGGATGATGTGGGATGCTTGGGGCCTGCTTGTAAGCTCTGGAAATGCTCAGAAGTTGAATGTGGGTGTATGTTGCAACATGTAACTTTATATAAGAACTTGGATCCTTATCAATTAAGTCTAGGGATGTTGTTAGATGTCCAACATGTGTCCTACAAGCTATAAACCACCTTAGGGCAGCCCAATGTTTCGTAAAAATGAAATTGGAGTCGGATACATGCATCTACAGGCTGCTGTCAAAAATTTCGCAACTGGGCACCCCATACGCATCGTAGGCATTTAAGCCCTACGATGCGCAGGGCATCATACGATGCGCAGCAACAAACCCCCTACGATGCGCAAGCCTACAATCTGTTTTCTTAAATTTGCAATTTAGTCCCTGGTCCCTTGAAACATCGCTTTCCCTCTGAATCTTGCATGTTAAGACTTTGTAATTTATATATGGGGCTTTAATACTTATACCCACTTTGTTAAGTCCTCCGGTAACTTTGTGATCACCCGAAAAGCCCTAACTTTCAATGTTAACGATTATAACCCTTGCACACGAATTTTTATCACAACTTGCTCATACGATAACGAAAATTCATGAAATTTTTGTGGTACATTCTAGTGAGCATAATTAATCGTTACAAAGCTTCGGGTTTGTCAAAAGGTCACTCAGAGGTATAACTTAAACATGTTGGCACATTTAACCCCTGTAGATTGTAATCTCTCACTTTCTTCCACAATTCGCTTCGTATGATCCATGATCTATTCGTTTAAGGTTATAAACATCGTGTAGGGTTATTGCAAAGTACATTTATTCATTGTTGACACTTTGAACCCTTATATTTACACAGTTTCACTGTTCGTCAACTTTAGTCCTTCAAGACTATTCTTTCACACGTTCAAACCTATGACACGTGTCAACCCATTATAGGACGTAAATTTTCGAGGTGTTACAGTAAACATGTCAAGTAGAGTAGTTAACGAACACGAAACCTTGGTTTTTAATATGTAATTTATCTCGTAAGCGAACCCTCATGGGAAAAGTGAAACACGATAGTGGTAATAATCAGAACATGAGTATCCTAATCTTAGTTAGGTGATAATCATGTTCAAGATAATATTGCTGCAAAATGGGAGTAGAATAACAACAACAACAAAGCAAGAAGACATGTTCAGTGTCTACCGTAAGTTACGGTGACACCGTAACTTACAGTAGCAACCAAAAAGCTACGGTAGGATTCTCCTGATTTACGGTAGGTTACAAACTTTCATGAGCCACCGTAACTTACGGTGCTACCGTAAGTTACGGTAGCACTCAGATCCAAAAGCAGAATTTCATTCTTCATGGTTGCGTTATTTGGTCTTTAAGCACCGTTTCAATTATATTATTGACCAAAGACCTTAATACTAACATTTGTCTAAAAATGTTTAGTTTTTCAGGTACTCTAGTAGAAGGATGATGATCAAGCATAAGTATCCGAACCGAACACTCAAACAAACATTTCCGCACTTGATCTTTTGTTTTAAAATTATGTAAACAATTGTAGTTTCTATCTTGAATATAGTTTCGTAGGATCAAAACGTGAATGTTGTGTCTAGTTGTAACTTTCAAGTCTTGAAACTTTTTGTAAACTATAAATTTTGGCATGAAATGCAAGGTCTTATGTTATTAAATCTAGTATTATAAGCTGGGTCTTACAAGTTGGTAATCAGAGCTCAAGGTTGTCAATAAGTGTTCGGTTCAAGCTTGATCGATCGTCCGGTAAGAACTAACTTATTTTGTTAATAAATTATGTACTACGTAGAGAACGAGAAATGAACAAATATCCATGAAAATGAAAAGAGTGTGTAAGCTCACTCAAAAACAAGGAATGCATGAAACAAGAATTATTAAATCAAGTTACGAACTTGATTGAATTGAAACAAGAATTATTAAATCAAGTTACGAACTTGATTGAATTGAAACAAGAATGATTAAATCAAGTTACGAACTTGATTGAATTGAAACAAGAATGATTAAATCAAGTTACGAACTTGATTGAATTGAAATAAGAATGATTAAATCGAGTTATGAACTTGATTAAATCAAAACAAGTAAAGCATGTGTTATAAATGGAATGTTTAACAATCTATGTAAACATTTCAGAAATAGAGAAGGCTGATGGAGGTAATGATAATGCGGTGCCAAGAGTCACCGAACAAATGAGGGAAGTGATTGCTGAAGAGGTTGGAAAGGCGATCGAAAACAGTTTGTCGGGCTTTATTGATAAAATTCAAAACACAGTTTTATCAATAGTAGAAGAGAGAATCAAGAAATTGGAAGATGATTCCAATTCAGCAAAGGAAAAGCATGGTGGACGAAAGCCTTGTTCATACAAGGAATTCATGGCCTGTAAACCACCAATATATAATGGGGAGGTTGATCCAATTGTGTGCCAACGATGGCTAAGTGATATCGAAGGAGTATTCGAAAGAACTCATTGTGATGAAGATGACTACGTAGCTTATGGTACGGGTCAATTAAGAGGTCAAGCGAAAGACTGGTGGGATAACAAAAAGAAGGAGATTGGAAGTGAAGCGGCTAAGGCCATGACATGGGAGGAGTTTAAGACGCCGTTTCTTAAACACCATAGTCCTAAAGCGGTCATAAATAGAATCAAGGAAGAGTTCATGCAACTCAGACACAAGGGTGAATCCATAGACAAGATCACGGGGATGTTTATGGACAAGATAAAGTTCTGTGATGATTTGGTGACAAATGAAGAACAAAAGGTCTATTACTACCATAACATGCTAAGTGCGGAGTATAGAGAGTTCATAACCCCTTCAAAATACGAGACTCTTACCGAGATTGTCAATGCTGCTCGGGAAAGGGAGATCGAACTGAAAAAGAGCATAGAACGGGGTGAACGAAGGGCACAAGATGTGAATCCAAGCCCTACTAAGAAGGCACGAACAAACAAAAGCGCAAAGAAATCAGATACGAAAGGCGGGTCGCCAAGTTGCAGAATCTGCGGGAAGGGTCATAAAGGCGAATGCCGTTACAAGGATAAGCCTTGTCCCATATGCAAGAAAACGGGACATATGGCTATATCGTGCCCGGAGAAAGTGACAGTTTGTTACAATTGTTATCGAACGGGTCACAAAAAGTCGGAATGCCCGGAACTGGTTGGGAAGAAGGATGAGCAGAACCAGAAAGGTGAAGCTCCAAAAGCAAAGGCAAGATCTTTTCAATTGACCGCCGCAGAAGCGAAGGTTGAACCTGACGTGGTCTCAGGTATATTTGCTGTAAATTCGATTCCTGCACGCGTGTTTTTTGATACGGGTGCGAATAAATCCTTTGTTTCCTATGGATTTATTCGACATCCTTCATTTGTTTTAACAAAATTACCTGTGCCTTTAGAAGTAGAGATAGGTAATAACAAGAGCTTTATTGTTTGTGATGTATGTAAAAACTGTAAACTGAGCATTGACGACGAAGAATATTTGATAACCTAATCCCGATGTCAATGGGAGAATTTCAAGTAGTCGTTGGGATGGATTGGCTATCTCAACACCATGCAAAGATCGTGTGTTTTCGTAAAGAGATAAAACTAACATCTCCGAGCGGGAAACATGTCACCATTTATGGCGAAAAAGGAGGCAACCCCATAGTGATAGTATGCACAATGTTGAAAGCTCACAAGCTTATGAAACGAGGATGCAAGGCATTCATGATATACGCTAATGAGCACGAAAAAGAATCACGAAAGATTGAAGACGTACCGGTAATACGAGATTATGAAGATGTGTTTCCGGAGGATTTACCGGGGATACCGCCTGAACGGGAGGTAGAGTTCGGGATCGAATTGATTCCGGGCGCAAAACCCGTAGCAAAAGCCCCGTACCGACTTGCACCGTCGGAATTACAAGAGTTGATGTCTCAAATCCAAGACCTGCTTGACAAGGGATTTATAAGGCCGAGTGTGTCTCCTTGGGGCGCACCGGTGTTGTTCGTAAGAAAGAAAGACGGGAGCATGCGCATGTGTATCGATTACCGGGAGTTAAACAAACTCACGGTAAAGAACCGATACCCGCTCCCGAGAATAGATGACTTATTCGACCAACTACAGGGCGCGAACTGGTTTTCAAAAATTGACCTTAGGTCGGGGTATCATCAACTAAAGGTCAAAGAAGAAGATGTGCCGAAGACGGCTTTCCGCACGAGATACGGACATTACGAATTTCTCGTGATGTCATTTGGGCTAACAAACGCGCCCGCGGCTTTCATGGACCTCATGAACCGGGTTTGCAAGCCAATGTTGGATAAGTCGGTCATCGTGTTTATCGATGATATCTTGGTGTACTCGAAAAGTGAAGCTGAACACGCACACCACTTACAAGAAGTGTTAGAGACACTTAGACGAGAGAAGTTATATGCAAAATTCTCTAAATGTGCCTTTTGGTTACGAGAAGTAAAATTTCTTGGCGATGTCATAAATGCTGACGGAGTTTTGGTGGATCCGTCAAAGATAGAGGCGGTGTCAAAATGGAATCCCCCGAAGAACCCTTCAGAAATTAGAAGCTTTTTGGGGCTTGCGGGATACTATAGGAGATTCATTCAAGATTTCTCCAAAATTGCGTCACCGCTAACAAAGCTAACCCAAAAGAAAGCAAAGTTTATTTGGGACGTCGATCAAGAAAAAGCGTTTCAAACGCTAAAAGAAAAGTTAACTCAAGCTCCGGTACTGACATTGCCTGACGGAGTCGAAGACATGGTGGTTTATTCGGATGCTTCATTATCGGGGCTCGGTTACGTGTTGATGCAACGGGGCAAGGTAATAGCCTATGCCTCGAGACAATTGAAGATACACGAGAAGAAATATCCCACGCACGATTTCGAGTTGGCAGCGGTGGTATTTGCATTAAAAATGTGGAGGCATTACTTGTATGGGGTAAAGTGCACCATATTCACCGACCATAAGAGCTTGAAATACTTCTTTGATCAGAAGGAGTTAAATATGCGACAAAGGCGATGGCTGGAAACGGTGAAAGACTACGATTGTGAGATACATTATCACCCCGGAAAGGCAAATGTGGTAGCGGACGCTGTAAGCAGGAAAGCGGACTATGTCCCAATACGAGTGAGGTCGATGCAACTCGTGGTGACCTCGGGTATACTTGAACGTATTCGAGAGGCGCAGTTAGAAGCAGTAAAAGAAGAGAATTGGAAGAAAGAAAGAATAATCGGCCAATTGAAAGATTTGTCGGATGGGAATCACGGGTTGAAGACTCGATCCGGAAGGATATGGGTCCCACATACTTGTGGAGTAAAGGCGCTTCTACTTAATGAAGCTCATAAATCCCGTTATTCGATTCATCCGGGTGCAACCAATATGTACAATGATTTGAAACAAAATTATTGGTGGCCCGGAATTAAAAGGGACGTGGCGAAGTATGTGGAAAAATGCTTGACATGTTTACAAGTCAAGGCGGAGCACCAGAAACCATACGGCAAACTCCAACCATTAGAAATTCCGGTTTGGAAATGGGAACATATTACAATGGATCTGTTAACCAAGTTGCCAAAAACGAATCGTGGTTTTGATGCCATATGGGTAGTGGTGGATAGATTGACGAAAAGTGCTCATTTCATTCCGATTCGTGAGACTTATACGTCAGAAAAGATGTCAGAAGTTTATACCAATGAAATCATAGCACGTCATGGGGTGCCGGTGTCCATCGTGTCTGATAGGGATACCCGGTTTACTTCGAAGTTTTGGCGAGATTTCCAAGAGCAAATGGGAACCAAATTGTTCATTAGCACTGCGTACCATCCTCAAACGGATGGACAAAGTGAAAGAACGATACAAACATTGGGGGACATGCTACGGGCGTGTATAATCGACTTTGGAGGCAGTTGGGATGTTCACCTACCGTTAGTCGAGTTTTCGTATAACAACAGTTACCAATCTAGTATTAAGATGGCACCATACGAAATGCTTTACGGTAGGAAGTGTCGAACCCCGGTATATTGGGGTGAAGTGGGTCCACGTGAACTCGCTCACCAAGATATAGTACGAGCCACGAATGCGAAGATCGATATAGTTCGGGCACATTTGAAAGCGGCTCAAGACAGGCAAAAGGCGTATGCTGATAAAAGGAAAAGACCAATCGAATTTCAAGTTGGTGACGTGGTCATGCTAAAAGTTTCCCCATGGAAGGGCGTTATTAGATTCAGAAAAAGGGGGAAGCTAAGCCCAAGGTTTATTGGGCCGTTTAAAATTATCGGGAGAGTTGGCAAGGTAGCTTACCGTCTTGAATTACCAGAGGAGTTAAGTGGAATTCATAACACGTTCCATGTATCACAATTAAGAAAGTGCCTAGCAGACGAAACGACCTATATCCATTACGATGATATCGAAGTGGATAATAGTCTAAATTATGCGGTGAGACCGGTGGAGATTTTAGATCGAAAGGTCAAACATTTACGAAATAAACAAATTGACCAAGTTAAAGTCAAATGGGAGCATAGGAAAGGTTCGGACACTACGTGGGAGTCCGAAGAAGAGATGCGACGTCTTCACCCTACTTTATTTGGTACGTAATTCGGTTTCGGGGACGAAACCCTTTTAAGGGGGGTGAACTTGTAACACCCCGAAAATATAAATCCTTATATTAAAATTTAAAAGTAAAAATAAACAAGAGTCAATCAACTAGGAATTCTAACTTAGTTAATTACAAGTCTTGAAATAACCCATGATAGGGTTAAAACACTCAAACTTAAGGATAAATCAAAGTTGAGGGTTTAAACTTGTCAAAACTGAAACTTAGGTTACTAATAGTAACCAAAACAAAACCAAACACCCCAAAATCTGGTGTCTGGTCGAACAAAGGGCAGGGGGCGACACAGGGTTTTCTTCAAACCCTTGTTTCATAGCAAATCTCCAAATTGAAGCTTCAAATCTGCCTTAAATCAAGTCTTGAATATGAATTAGTAATCCCCTCGTAGTAAGGATCAAAAGGTATGTATAATTTTGAGATTTTGATTCACCATAAATTCTAGGTTAATGGTGAATAACTGAAATTGAACCTAGATATGTCATGCATGAATGAATCTTGAAGTAATATGTTGTTTAGGATTAAACCCTAGATGATTATTTGTGAAAATCATTGCATGTTACTTGAAAAAAATTACAATCACCATTGTAGGTGATTTATGATATTGTAAAGACTAGACAAGTACTAGGATTATGAAATTTTAATCTAGTGAAAAGCTGAATGGTATGAGGAAATTCAGTAATTTGAACGTTTAAATGTGTACAAATTGCTTAATTAAAGTGAAATTAGATGTTAAATTGCAAGTCATGAACTTAGTAATGATTGTAGAAAAATTTGACTCGTTAGGTGTTCGTTGAAATGCCTAACTGAGGATTTAAATGTTAGAATAGGAGGAAAACGCAGATTTAGTCATGACTCATAATGATGTGATTATGGTCATGAAAAGAGTTCTAAACAAGTTGTAAAACTGAATTTTCTAGGCAAAGAGTCCGGATCATCAAGCGGACAAGCCGGAGGGAATTCACGGGGGAAAGGCGTGCTCTAGAGGTACGAAATTACCGTTTCGTTACATTAAGATTATTTATATGTTTTATTATCGTAGTTTGAAGCATGGTAAACAAGATAGACCATTATGTCACGAAAGTGACTTTGCGTCTCAAACAGGTACAAACGGGTCAAAACGAGGTTAAGAGTAAACATGTCAAGTAGAGTAGTTAACGAACACGAAACCTTGGTTTTTAATATGTAATTTATCTCGTAAGCGAACCCTCATGGGAAAAGTGAAACACGATAGTGGTAATAATCAGAACATAAGTATCCTAATCTTAGTTAGGTGATAATCATGTTCAAGATAATATTGCTGCAAAATGGGAGTAGAATAACAACAACAACAAAGCAATAAGACATGTTCAGTGTCTACCGTAAGTTACGGTGACACCGTAACTTACGGTAGCAACCAAAAAGCTACGGTAGGATTCTCCTGCTTTACGGTAGGTTACAAACTTTCATGAGCCATCGTAACTTACGGTGCTACCGTAAGTTACGGTAGCACTCAGATCCAAAAGCAGAATTTCATTCTTCATGGTTGCGTTATTTGGTCTTTAAGCACCGTTTCAATTATATTATTGACCAAAGACCTTAATACTAACATTTGTCTAAAAATGTTTAGTTTTTCAGGTACTCTAGTAGAAGGATGATGATCAAGCATAAGTATCCGAACCGAACACTCAAACAAACGCTTCCGCACTTGATCTTTTGTTTTAAAATTATGTAAACAATTATAGTTTCTATCTTGAATATAGTTTCGTAGGATCAAAACGTGAATGTTGTGTCTAGTTGTAACTTTCAAGTCTTGAAACTTTTTGTAAACTATAAATTTTGGCATGAAATGCAAGGTCTTATGTTATTAAATCTAGTATTATAAGCTGGGTCTTACACCACAGACTCATAACCCATTTCTCCCTCGTCAACTTGCATTTTTAATAACGATGTTCCCTCTCATCATATTTCCATGAAATTTGTCCTCCTATCTCTCGGATCCTATTCCCAGCATCCATCAACTCTTCACTAAAATGGCGGAGTTCAGCCATATTCTCGTTACTCATCGGTGGATTTGGTAGAGGTTCTGGATCGAATTGCGGGAGAAAGGAATAAGGACTGTTGATAAGGTTTTGGAATTACCAATCATTTGTCCACCATTCATCCATACCTAAAGGTTGGGTGTGGATTATTGGTTCTGGGATTGCTGGTTCCAGATTTATAGGGAGTGGATGTTCAATAGGATTAGAGTAAAAATTATTATTATTGACAGGCCTAATAGTATCACAGCTTGTCAATATAAAATCTAATTCTTCCTGAAATGTCATTTCTTGAGTTGGCTTAGAGCTTTCTCCAATTTCCATCTTGGTTTGTCTAGAACCTTTTCCAACCTCCATTTCTATTTGCTTAGAATATTCCTCAAACTGTATTCCCATTTGTCTAGCATCTTCCCCTACTTCAATCTCCAATTCCTGCTGTTTTGAATTTTCCCCGGTTTCAATTTCTTTTCCTTTTTCTAAGGGATTATTTATTTTAGGAAGTCTCTTAGCTGGCTTTTTTCCTATGTACACGCCTTCCCCACACGAATCTCTTTCTTTTCTTAGGTTTTGGCTTTTCCAGAGGTGGAGCGTTGAATTCTATAGGTTGTTCCACATCAGGAAAGTATCCAGTAAATTCTTTAGAAACTTCTATGTTTACAGGGTAGAGGTTGAGATTCTCTAGGGCTCCAGATAATTCATTCATGCTGTTTAAAATAATAAATTAAAATTTATAGCAAATTTTATAAATAACCCTCAAATATTATTGCATACTCTGTGACTAATTTAATACAAAGGAAAAATTGACAATTTAAACATACTAAGTTTTATTGAAATTTTATTTATTTATTAGATGATATTTCTAGCTTGTAAGTTGCTAATGGTATTCTAAAGATTAGCATTTACTGCTACGGTGGCTAGCATATAAACATCCGCCCATTTTTCATCTAAATTGTCTTCCCATGGTGATTTACTGATTAATTCCTGGGTTTCCTTTTTAACTTTCTTTTCTCGGGATTTCTTTAATTTCTCCTGACTTTTCCTAATAATTAAACTTCTTTTATCAGGAGAAAGTGGTTCCTCGTATTGGGCTTTTCGAACAAATATTCCTTCTTCAGGAGTTTGGGATGAACTTCCCTTTTCATTTGATGACCTATCTAATTTAAGATAGATGTTTGAAAGCTTTTGTTTACCCATACTGTAACTAACAAATAGTCAGTTAATAAAACACATAATCACATAATAATAATCAGGAAAAATTAAGTATTTCTAATTACTTAATTAGCTTAACTCAGTGGCTCTGATACCACCTTTTTCTGTCACGGCCCCCGACCCGGTTTAACCCGTTTAAGGAGCCGTGGGACAGAAATCCCGTGGTATTTATTTAATTGAGTTTAACAGCGGAAGTTTATCATCAGGATCTTTTTAAAGCAAAATTTTCCCGATTATTTTATTTCACAATCTTGGGATAAAACCCCGGTAATTTACAATCATATGATTTCACGGAGAAATCACTATTTTACAAAACATATTTCTTTATTTTATAATGAGCCACTTTCTTAAGCTTGCAGTGCTCCACAGCACTTTTCCTGAATCACAACAGATCACCTGAAACATGTTTGAAAAAGGTTTTGTCAGCGGGAAATACTGGTGAATCACTCTTTTTACTAAAAGGATACACTTGTTATAATTTATAGTATTAAGAGTGATTACAATGTTTCCCAATATCAAACCAACTACCCACAGTATTTGTCACTCGACCACACATTGGCTATCTCGTTGTCCAATGGTGTCTGTGACTATGGTCATATCACCCCTTGGCTAACCCATTGTCCAATGGTGACGATTATCAAGTAATGTATACAAAACCCCACATACCGGCTGTAACTTGGTGATTACATAAACTTAATCACTGTAATTATAATCTTTGAAAATAACATGCTTTTGTAAATAAATTTGATAAAAAGAGAATGACTCACATTGCAGATTTAACACGGACAGAGTCTAGTCTACGGATTAGCCTTGTTAACCTAATTTAAATAACAATGTACACAAAACTGGGTTAGTAATCAATACAGCATTTACGATAACTCACTAGATCAAACCCTCACAACGAATGACAAAGTGCGATACTTAAACATCCATCGAATTAACGACGAATGACAAAGCATAACCCTAATGTGGGCAGCACTTAAACATGCATTGGATATTTTGATCGATCGGACAATGAATCGTAGCAGCGATTGAGTTATTACCCTGTTTTGCGGCAACGATTTGTGATCGTGTGTGTTTTAATAGTAAACAGAACGTATTTCAGTGTGTATAGCGAATTTGTTCGTCGTTTTAACTTCAGAAATCAAGTCCCAATGCCTACTATTTATACACGAATTTTGACCCCCCTCGCGTGACGCGAGGGGTCCCCCTAGGGGCTTCGCGTGACGCGAAGGCCACCTATTCACCATAGGGTAGCCACATCCTCAACTAGCCTTACTGACTTGACAGTTTCGTAAAATTCGAATTTGACAGATAGTTATTTAGATAATCGTAACTAGGGTTTTACCCCCCCTGAGTTTTAGGGGCCCTGATCCTGATTCTGCTAATTCTGAAAATTTTAGGGTTTGTGCAGAATTACTTGGGTGTCTTAATTAGGGTTTCCTATTGGATAATTAAAGTAATAAATAGGACTTTTTAATAAGAGTTGTTACAAGTCTAGACTCAGAAGGTCAAGGAATGTGCTACTGTGTCATTGAGATTAAACACTAAGGGCTAGTGTTTAATTCACTCAATGTTGGCTCTGATACCAACCTGTCACACCCCGATATTTCCACGTATTTCCGGTGGGCCCGGTGGGGAGTATCGTGATGTAGTTGATATCATCATAGTCAAACAACACAATATATAAATGCACTGCGGAAGCAAAAGATAAATATCTTACCATCCGAATATAAAGTAATATCAAAGTATTACAACGGAAAGTAAAGGATCCACAGGCGGATCAAATAAAAGAAAACTGTTCAACAGACTTTAGGCATCTAGAACTTGCAAGATTCCCTATTGACGCCCTGAGCTCCCAGCCAATTACGCATAGTACCTGCCACTTAACCTTTTGGAAAATACGTCAGTTTACACTGGTAAATACAATTAACTGACTCGTTTTGAAAATGTTTAAGAAAATTGGTTTGAATGCACAAGGCACAAACATTCTTTCATAACCTGGGACAATTTTATTAATAAAAATCTTGTATTCGATTTACATGGTTGTCCAACATTTAGGGCCGGTGATTATACAATACAAGCCGGTCAAGATTAATCGACACACCATAAATATAACTCACAAGAAGACATCCTTATGAGTGAGTATATCTTTTACATACGCTACAGGAGGTGTTATGCCTACACCTTGTGCTTAAGTTATGGCCATTCACTTTTTAAATGAGCCAAGGATATCCAGGACACGGTCATTAACCCCCAATGTTATTTGTTATCAATCAATACAGATTAAAACGGGATTATGAAATTTAATCATCTCCGATTAAAAGGTTTCTACACCCGACCAAGCGGTATTTTTATAATACCGTATCCCAAGCCCGTATAAGGGAAAATAAGTTAAAAGTATTTACCTGAGCTAGCAATGCAATTTATACTCAGCCATATATTCTAATCAGCAAGCTCAAGTACTTCTACTGGGGCTCTTAATCTGGAACGAAGGTTTTATTTACCTATTAGATTCCTAACGGGTCTTATTTAAGTCGTAACTTAGACCGGTTAGTTTTAAAGAAAGATACGGTTCAAAACGCATGATTAAGCGAAGATCGGAATAGAATGTGATTTAGACCCGACAAGTTTGGAGACTTGTATAATAAGGGTAAACTAAACACATTCTGGATTTTGAGATAAAAACGATAACGTTTGACCCGTTTCGGCTAATTTATGCAAACTAGTTACATAAACCGAACCGAACGCGAATAACGCATAACGGGTAAACGAATAAGTCATGAACAGGTTTCCTAAGTTAATATGCTTTAAATATGTTGTGATATCAGTAAGATACCTTCCATTATGCCCAAAACGAGTTAAATCTCAATTTAAGCCCCGTAAAGGTATTTTGGTCATTTAAAAGATTATAAAAGAGATTAATTTTAAATTCTGAGACTCGGGTCTGAAATAATCAATAAAACAACTTAATTTAATAGGGTCTAACATTTGGTGATAAGTCTTATGTGATAAAATGGTTTTAAACCCATACTAAGCGTTTACTACGCGTAAAAAGCCATTTTAAGCGATTTACGGGTTATACAGGAAATCTGAGTTTTCTGATCCGGTTATAAAGTTCAAAATACTTTATTTATTATATAAAATCAGTATAAATTGGATTGGTGTCAAAATATTATGTAAAACTCATTTTACAAGTAAAAAGGGTATATTCGGCATTTACCGAATTAAGGTGATAACCTTAGGTTATGATCAGTTTAAAAGTAATTAAAAATCTTTAAAAATCTCAAAATATTATATTACATCAGTGGGTAAAAGGTTTGGTGTCAAAACTGGGTTTAGATAGACTTTATGCTAATGACGCCGTTTAATTACTAAAAAGCGTTCTAATTACATCATTGAGCATAACTCCTAATCTAGACCTCAAACTGATGTGAAAATTTAGGGACATGTTTATAAATCAGTAATAAAGATTATTGTCCTTTCACATTTCCAAAATTCTCGTTGTATGGACAAAAGGGCATTATGGTCAACATTTAAGCAATTAACGGAAACGTGTAAACGAATGGGGCAATCAATGAACCAATCACAGAGGGTTATACCAACATGTAACCTGGTCCTAAGGAAGCCCTAAGGTATTTCTAAACCTATCTAAATCGGCTCAGAATTGAAGTCAAAGCAAAAGTCAAAGTTTTGCGACTTTCGGTTCCGAACAGGGTCTAAACAGAAAATTGTCGGATCAAACAAGCTTATACCAGTTCTTATACTTATTACCAAGTTATATGAGTGATAAAATAGGTTGCACACCTTCTACATTGCTTAAATATGAGTTAATTCGCAAATTAAGTTTCTGTTGACTTTTTATGACGAACTTTGACCCGACAAATGATCTAGTTAGAGCGGGAATCAGAGGGAGTCCTTTTGAGGGTTTATTACCCACATAAATACCAACTTATAACTACCTTCAAATTGACTAAACACTGGACCATTAATGTTTAATCGATAAGTCAAACCTTAATTACGACGGTTTGACTTTTAAGCTAAAAACTAAGCAAAACTTAATTAAGGAAGGTTAAGGATACTTACCAAGGTCTAATGCACGACCAGAGATGCTTAGGGAAAACTCTTGAGCTCCAGAAATGATCAGAAGATGAGTTGAGAATGAATGATCAAAATAGCAAACAAAGGGGGCTTTATATAGTGTTCTTGATCCATCAAGATCATGACAAACAAGGCTATACATGATCCTTGATGATTAACAAGTGTCCCTAAGGCCTAAGAATCAGTTTAGGCAACTCTTGGAAGTGATAAAGGGCCATATAAGTCGTTACATGGGCTGAACAGCCATTTTTTCCGAGTTTCTGCATCTGGGCAAGGCTTACGGACCGTAAGGTCCAGGTCTTACGGTCCGTAAGGACCTGGTCAGCATCCAGAAACTTTCATTTGTTGACAGTTTTAGCCCATGCACCTCCAAATGTCATTTCCGACACATCCAAGGCCCGTTAAACCATTTTTAAGGCTCTACAATGATGCCTAAGTATGGGGAACATGAAACATGCTCAAAAATATGCCGGATGTCGGTTCGTTTGGTCGTACGGTCTCGTTGTTCGGTTAATTACGACGAAACACGGACGGACGCGAAAAACGAACCAATTGACGCGACGAATGGAATTTTATCAAGCCAAACACTAAAATAACATATTTTAGTGCTTACATAAATTTTTGGGTGTCCGGGGATATTCAGAATGTAAGATATGCGCGTAAACGTAAACTTGTGCGCTTTTTGACACTTTTAGTCCCTGCATGACTTAAAAGCTTATTTTTGCGCACCAAACACCTTTAAGCCTAATTCTAAGCTATATTAGGGATAATTATGGTATTTTTATCTCATGGTCATATTCCGAAAGGTTCAATAACATACGAATCGGTATACTTTAGCAGTTTGACGCTTTAGGTCCCTCAAATGCGCAAACTTGCGTAAATCATCATTTAATAGCATTGAAGCCTCATCTAATCCATATTAGGCATTCTTGAAGGTATTATTAAACATCATAATGATTCGGGCTCGATAAAAGGTCATTCAGAGGTATAATTAAACATATTGACACTTTTAGTCCTTTATACTTGCAAGGTTGCGTGTAGCTTCACTTTTTGGCATAAAAGCCTTGGATGGCCAATGATTGGCATTCCCGAGAGTATAATTAAATAGCATGAGATTCTCGGTTTGTTAATAGGTCACTCAGAGGTAAGAATTAACATGTTGATGCTTTTAACCCTTTATTGCTCAAACTTTCAATTAATTACACAAACGGCTACACTTGATTAACAAATGGCTCATTTGTGAATATAAAACCGTAAAAGGTTATTTAGAAACTTATTTTAGGTATGATAATACTTCCAGTTCCTTCATAATTAATGTTTTTCGATTTTTCAAAAAATTAGTCCCTTGAATTCAATGTCCGACTTCATTAGGGTTTATTACACGTGTCAATACATCATTGGACGTGATTTTACGAGGTGTTACACAAAGGCAATCCAACTAAACAATATTGTTTCCGCTATAGGTATTATTGGAACCAATATTTTTTTTTCTTTTAGTATTTCGTTGGTTAGTTTTTTTTATACATATGTCGACGTTTCGATTCTCCTTTTCCAATGATTTTATGTAATCTCTTTCTTTTTCTTTTTTTTTTGTGGTTTGTTTTTTTGCTTATAACATTTAATTTTCAGCATTGACTCTTATAACCTCTTAATTTTCTAAATACTTTTTAACCAACTTTTACGTCTTTATTTTTATTTACGTGTCGATATAAACTTAAGTTGATTTATATTTCAACATAATTTTTTTTGTCTTCTGTCAAATTGTAGCATTCACACTGACAACCTTTTTACCTTCTAAATACTTTTCTGATCGAGTTTTCCAGTCGATGTAAGACACATGTCGACATACTTTTGTATCGAATAAAAAATCGAGTTACCCCGCCGCGAAGCGCGGGTGTAATACCCTAGTTAAAAATAGAAAACGATGTCAAGATTTCTTGAAAAGAAAAAAAAAATGTACTTTTTTCAATCACAACCCTCAGATATTAACTTTAGACCTTCAGATTCTACAACTGTTGGTTTTTCAATAAGTTTAGAATCAAAGACACGTTGCCCATATTCTGTAACCAAACTTTTAATATTCTTCATCAACAAACTACGGTACCATACATCATAAGTTAGATCTGTGAATTTGTTATTTGAGGTTTTAGTAAGTTATCATTGTATTTAGTTTATACATGAAAGATCAATAAAGTTATAAAATGATATTAAATAGAATTAGAAGTATACACCCTATCTATAAAGAAACCTTGTTCCATCTACGGGTCAGCCAAAAAAGATAATGGAATGTAATGCTCATTCCATTAGGCTGACCAACAATATAACTTCTGAAATAGACCCAAAAGAATTTCAAAATAACTGAAGTTAAATATATTAATGTCCTATATTACTAAAATACATCATCTGCGCGCCTTCTTCGGAACCGCCACCGGTAGTTACTGTTCCTTCTTCCCACTTATTTATTTCACCGTCAAAGCATGTGAAAGAGAAAGCAAGCCAACAAATGTTTGCAAGCTTATTTCACTTATGGAGGCCTAAGTATATCCTACCTATAATGTAAATTATACGACTATGAAACACAAGCTCATATAATAGACTATATCATGTACAAAAAAAAAAACATTTCAAAGTATAAAAAGACAACAATTTTACCTAACACCAGGAGCACTTCAAGAATTTGACCAAGGATCTGCCATGCTCGTTCAACGGAATCAACACTGCAAGTTTAATGATGCACATTAAGGTATTTGATTTCATATAAAAGTTATAAAAGATTCATAATTGACAACTGTTTAAAGATACATACCTAAACAAACCCTATGTAAATTGAGTTACCTAACTCGGAGAAAGTATTCCACTGCGAACATATCCCTATGTAAAAAACAATTTTAAATGTTTTGATGAATAAAAGTGTACCCTATTATCTACTTGTTTAAGGGCAAAATGTAATGTTCTAATTTGAGGTTGATTATTTCAAACTCACCATCCTCAGAAAATTCAAAATTACAAGTTTAAAAAACATGACTCGATACTATTAAACAAAGTAACAAACATTAGAAACACTAACAAAAAAACATGACTCAATCCTAAAATCATTTCAGAAAAGTAAAAAAATAAGATCAAGTAATGAATTAACAAACCTTAGGGTTAAGGGAGTCAACAATAAGAGAGGAGTTGACGCATTATAGGAGGAAGACTAATCTCTCAAAAAATCCACCACCAAAGTTGCATCTGACCATGATCAAATAAGGCCGACATCAACAAACTATACGAGTCTATGAAACAAACTATACGAGTCTATGAAACAAAATCAACAAACTATACGAGTCTATGAAAAAAATGCTTAAAACAACCAATCAGCAAAAATAACTCAATAGAGAATTAAGGTTCGTGAATTTAGGTACCCGATACAAAACCTACAAAGATAAAGATGGAGTTGTTAGTAGCCGATGCCTCTGGCGGACGGAGGAGAAGAAGTAGGAAAACGAAACAATGGGAGAAAGTGGAAGACGACTGAAGAGTATCCTGAGAGAGAGATGTCGACGGAGTATCTTGCTATGTGATTTATAAAACAATACAGATAACAACTATATGTTTTAACTTTAAAAAACTGTTTTCCACTTAGTTTTTTCCATCCTTTTTTATAGAAGGTTTGTTATACTATCTATCCTTAAAATTAGGAAGTTTTGTTAAAATTTGACTAAAGTATGAAGAAATTGTTTAATCAATTATTTGACAATAGTTTTAGTTTTTAAAATTTTAGAATGAAAATGTTGTAGAACCTATTATTTAACATATTAAATGATTATATAGTATGGGTAGGGATATGGTAAAAAGTGTCTAAAATGTGAGAAGGGTAAGAAGTGTTTTAAACCATTGGATATTTGATCTAATGGTTGAGATCAATAGGGTATAAAATGTAAATTGTGTTTTAATTAGAAGGACCTTATGTAAAATTAAAGGACAATAATGTCTTTTCCAATGTTTCAAATATGGTAACCGCCATCAATCTCCTAAAAACTAGCTATTCAAATTTAATTGCTAAATTATCTCGATCCTAAATTCTAAAAATAGAAAAATATGTAACCGCTGCAAAGAAACGTATAACACTATACATCCATCATATAACACTATACATCCAACATATAACACTATATAACAATATATAACACTATATATCCATCATAGGCATGCTACCAGAAAAATATAACACTATATAACACTATGCATCCATCATATAACACTATATAACCAAAGAACACTATATAACACCATGTAACACTATATAATACTATATAAAAAATATATAACACTATACAGTTCTAAATGGTGGTTGCACTACAGAATTAATAATTGATGGTGTTATATAGTGTTTTTTGATGGTTGCGCTACAGAGTTATATAACACTACAGAATTATATAACACCAAAAACCATATTATAACACCATATAACACCAAGTAACACTATATAACACTATATAAAAAATATATAACACTATGCAGTTCTGAATGGTTGTTGCACTACAGAATTATATAACACTACACACATTCGTAGATTAATTCCTAAAATCGAATTCCTATAATAAAGGGTGGAAGTTATTTTGGGCAGTTATCTTTAAATCAATTAATTGAAAGAAAATAGAAAATTACTAATTCACCCTTTTGAATTAATTTAGATATAGGACACTTGTCATCACCACATTATTTCTTACCCTTCTCAAACTTTGGACACTTTTTACAGGATCTTTTACCTATATAGTATAGATTAATTTTTATATTCTTCTTTAATCACTTGTACATTAAAGCATTATCTACTTGTACCTTTTAATCGGTGCGTCGATATTGAACAAGGCAACTACCGAAACGTCGACAAAAATGTGTAGGTCGTCATGCTATCTTTGGATTTTTTTTAAACAATATAGTTTATAAGATATGTCAAGAATAAGTAAAAAGATTATAAGTTTGTTGTGGAGGGGTGAATTGTAACTAATTATCTATAATTTTGTTAAAACCTTAGGGATTTAAGTGTAATAAGTTTAGGGACTTAAAAATAAATAGTGTTTAAAAGACCAAACTACCCTCATTTTAAGGGTCTTTCTATAAATAAAGGGGGAAAAAGTTCTTATTTTTTGGTATCTTAAAATGCCCTTGCCTCATGTATTATAATATAGTATAGATATATTATTATTAGCCAATGAATGGTAAATGGTAAAAGAAATTTAGTCTATTTTCACCTAGCATAGTTAAATTATTTTGAGTTTTTTTTATTTACTCTATCTTTGTTGTTAACATGATTTTTATTTTGACCCAGTATAGTTAAATTATTTTGAGTTTTTTTACATAACTCAAAACTATCATCTTAAGTCCCATCTTACTACCGAACTAGTTGCTTGGAGGGCAACGGGGTTATTAGTTGATAGCGCTATTAGGTTTGGCACCCTCACGACGTACCTGGATAGGATGGGCGTGAACTAATGACCTTAACCACTCGACCAATGTTGATAGGCATTGGGGAAGGGCAAACAACAGCCGTCTTGCGGTATCGAGTTATTATCAACATGCTTTGAAACTAAACACTTGGCAACCAAACGTTTTACAAAACTGTGAACTCGCCAGCTTTATGTTGATACACTTTTTCTGCATGCTTACAGGTCGATAGGTATTTGATGTGGGACTTGCAGTCTGGGGAGTTGGAGTGGTCATGGGTCGTGACTAGTGTAAAGACAAGGAGTATTGATTGTTTTTACATACTTTGGTTTTGAGTTACTAAATCAACGAATTATGCTTCCGCTGAACGTAAACAGGTTTTGAACAAATGTTTTGAATTTTCTAATTACATTGAATGGGAATTTTTATTTATTGTATTATTGTTAGTTCAATGTGATTAATGGCTGGATCCTGGTACGTCACACGCCTTGCGGTGAAGAAGATTGTTGAGTTGGAAGAATCACATGCTAATACCTAGGAGGACTTCACGAGATCATTGAAAGATAGCTAAAGGGCCTTAATATACACACGCACACACACACACACAAACTGGTGGGTGGTGTACGGACAATGGTGGTGGCGGTTAGGGATGAGCTTTTTTTCCCAAATACCCGTACCATACCGTACCTGTACCTGTACCAATTTTAGGTATTTGGTACATATATCGGTACTCAGTTTTATATAGACCTTTAAAAGTTTTTTATAATATGTTTTATTTCGTGTTATGGTATTTATAGTACTTGTAATGATTTTACCTATACGGTACCCGTATCATATTGGTACTCGTACCAATTCTACATATTTGACACCCGTACTATATTGGTACTCATGTCAATTTTACCTATTTAGTACCCCGTACAAACAGTCTGCAGATGGCAATGTCTGCGTGGAACAGACAGAAGAGCCTATGCATATATTTTTTTTAGAAAAACAAACACCATCTTAAAATAAGATGTAGACAAAAACTAATGATTATTTAAGAATACACTAACATTGAAAAACCAATTAGTGTACAGGAAAACAAAGACTCAACCGAAAATATAACTCAAGACAAATGTTTAACTCTCTATTTTAAACTTTATGATTAAGAAAGAAATTGTATCTTTAAGATTTAAAAGTTAGCATTTAGGAGAGATACATAGTGTTTTGACGTGTATACGGTCAACACTGCGCATGGGATAACAAGAATTCGTGCGTTAATCGTAATAAATATGTTTAGAATACTTATGTATTATTGAAAAAGTATGTTTATAAGTTACAGTAACTTTCGGGTCATTGAAACGACAAGAATCAGCAAGTAGATCAACTTACGCGATTTCAACACGTAGCGCGTGTGCGCGACATTTAATGCCATATCAGCAAAATACTAATATTTTGAGTATAAAAATAATTATTTTAATTTATAAACTAATTTTTATTGAAATTTACGTGAGAAAACGAGAATTCTGACGCAAGAACAAGCTGGAACAGAGTTGTGTGCAGACAATGGTGGGCTGAAGAAGGATGAGCTTGGCTGATGGGCTTCAAAGTTCAAACCCACTCCACCAAAACTTAGGTATATAAACCCCTATATACCTCCACATCCTTCATTATTCACAAACATTTTCTCTCTGCCTCATTTCTCTCTAAACTCTCTCTACATTTCGGCGAACCTTTCGGCGACCGTTTTCCGGCCAAAGGTACACTTTTTCTACTAATTTCGACGTTCCGAACACCATGGTGAGGTCCATTTTCTCTAATTTAGAGCAGTTTGTGCTGTAGAGAAACTTTGAAGAGAATCCGGCCAAATTCTGTCAAGTTTTTTTTCAAGTTTTCTCTTCATGTATGTCAAGATCTTGCTTTGAAGGATGTTGGTATTGCTTATCCAAACTATGTCAAGATCTTTCTTTTAAGAACCTCCAACTTATTTATAGTTAACTTCAACATGTACATCATACCATATTATATGGTAAATCGTACCGAAACGATCCGAAATGAGCCTACCCGCGCTCGTACCGAATTCTAGAGACCTAGCGAATTGCGACCCCGTTTCACGTTCCCGTACCGGAGCGTACCACGAACCATGTGACTATGGTCTCAACCATGGTTTCAAAAGTCGTTAGGCGTTCCTTAGTCGGATTTGAGAGTACTCGGGAAGTACTCGGCCTAGGCGGAGATTCCTCGGGGAGTAATTGGCCTAGGCGAACAATACTCGGGCCTCGGCAGCCGACCTTGTAGCAAATACTCGGGGAGTAATCGGAGCCTAGGCGGAGCTTTTACAACCATGGTCTCAACTTTATGCCGTCTTAACAAAAGAGGCTGCTACACCTTGAAATTTTTATTTACAGATTCATAGTGAGGAACACACCAAATCGATGGAATAGTGAAACTTGAGGTAACTCGAACTGCTGGAAAAATCGATTAATCTGAACAGTTGAGCGTAAAAGCAATGATACAAGTAGCGTATCAAAAGGGTTGTATTTAAAAGGGTTATAACTTCCACCATGTTTTTGAAATTAGAATTGAAATAATATCTTTTTAACTTGAGCGTAAAAGCAATGATACAAGTAGCGTATCAAATAAACAAACAATTGGCAACGTAAGTTGTAGAATATGAAGCTGAAATATGTAAGCGAACAAGTACCTGAACAGTTTCCGATGAAGAAAAGCTCGCCGGCAGCCTGGCGGCGATGGTGGAAAGAGGGAAAGTATGGGATAGGGTAGACGCGCGGAGGTCAAGTCAGCCCTGAAAACGTCTCCATATTTACAATAACTACGCTCCCACTCGCAAAATATGAACTTTTACCCCCTCTTAAATGGTGCCTGTAACTTTTTTACTTGTTTTGTGGGATACTACAAGGATCAAGGGAGTTGAGTCGGGAAGGGATGGGAGACCCGACCCCGATTGGTAATACCACCCCCGAGTTTGGGTATTTTTCGGCCAAAACTCAGTGAGGTCTCAATGATCCACGGGAGAGTTTGGTGATGATTGTGACAGTTTCACGACGATCAAATGACCATTAAAAATAAAAAAGAAATAATAAATTTTGCTTGAAGTGGTGGCATTTTAACATAAGGAGCATAAATTGTATGCACTGGCCTTGGAGGGATTGTCCATGAGAATGGCGAGATTAACATGTGTTCTTTGGACCCCCTGGATCAAACAACGACATTAACGTCTTCGACCGATCACATTTGTCAATAATCATTTGGATGGATCTGCCCCTCATTGTCCTCTTGTGGCAAATGGAATCCAATATAGATCCGGCTATTATCTTGTGGATGAGATATACCTTATTTGGGCAACTTATAATGAAGACCTTGCATCCGCCTGGAAACGATGCAAAACGTTGTTGCTACAACAAAGCATACGAAGCGGCACGAAAGGATGTTGAAAGAGTTTTCGGGGTCCTAAAAGGTGGGTGACACATTCTCACACAACCAGCATGTCACTACATCTCCAAAGGATTAGAAAAATCATGTCCATGTGTATTATCTTGCACAATATGATTTTAAAACATATTAGTGCGGCAATATCTTAGAAGGCTTAAAATTGTAGCAAGTGTCTCATATTATTTTTATTTGTTGGTTGAAGAGAAGAGATATAATCATCAAAATTTTAAACACACTATGATTCATGATTTCATATTTTCATCGGAAAGAAAATGTTTCAGATATGACTTTCTATGATTTATTTTTATATCAATATTTTTTTTTTAAACTTGCCTTTTATGATAAAGTTTTTTATTACATATGTGTGTAATTGACATTAACATAGTTACATAATAGGAAGAGCTCGGTATCGAACTGAAAAACGTAAAAAGTGGATACCGGTACCGAATTGGTCGGTACGGTACTAGTATTCAAAGATAAATAGACCTAAAATACTGAACAATACCAAACCGAAAGCACCGGTCCCGAAAAAAGTAAAAATTGAGTACCAAATTGGTACCAAAATTGGCTTAGTATAGTATCGGTTCGATGCCCAATACCAAATGCCAATCCCTATTACATAATACGCTAAATAATTATATGCATTGTTGTTTTTTTATTCAAATTGTTTAAGTATAGTCTAAATCAAAATTTATATTGCCAAATGGTTTGATTTTTGGGTTTGGAGGTTTTATTTTCCGACCACCAACTAAAAAACTTGAATAAAAACCACATTAGAATTTAGAAATGCAAAACCATAGTATTAATAAGTTTCTTAATTTTCAAAAAACATTTTTAGATGTCAAACCACCTAAATAAAAGTTAAATAATAACAATCGTAACAATAATACTTAATGTAATAATAATAAAAATATAAAAAATAACTATAATCAAGATAATAATAATAATAGTAAAGAGTCTCACTAAACATAACCTTAGTTTAAAAGGTATGTTTGGTGAAATATTCAGAACAGGAAAAATAATAAAAATAATTTTTTAACATTAATCAATCAATGTACATGCAATCATGCATTACTAAATTTGGAGAGCGTTGTATGGAACTCTAAAAGGACTACTTTGAAAGCTGAAAATAATAAGCGGAGATCAGTTTTGCAAATTTCTAAATTCAGGTTCACTGTCTTTTCTCTCAATTCCTTAATCAAAATTTTCAGATTTACCGTTTTCAAGATCATAGGCCTTAGAATTATAATTTTCGGTTCTTAAATCGCTGATTTCATCATATTTATCATCGTTGGATCTGTAACTTGATCGACTCTGATAGGAATCGACAATGACGGCCGCTAAGGATCAAGTGGACAAAATGAAGTACCGTCAGAGCTACCGCAACGTATGGCACACAGATCTCATGAGCACCATGGCGGCCGATACTCCTTGTAATTTAGTCATATATATTGATCCTCATTTTGATCTTCAGTTTTTTTTTTAAATATTTTTCTGTTTGATTTAGTTAACTCGATTCTAATTTTTCATGTTTGGTGTTTGTGTGTTGTTCTAGATTGCTGCTTTGCGTTATTCTGGTAAGTGCCTTTATTTTCTTTGAATTTTGTTGTGTTGATATTAGATCTATTTTATTCTATCATGTTTGTGTGTAAGGAAGAGAGTGATTTTCGTTCATGATCCAGATCGAAGATTAATGTGTCTTGCACAAAACGGTTTGGTTTACAGTTTATACTAAAAACTAGTGGGAAACAGCTGAACTAAACAATATATAATGTTGATGATTTTAGTGGCATCAAAGCCATTTTTAGTTTAACTCTAGATAAAAAATGTGAATAAACATTGTTACAAGTTAGATGTGAGTATTATCAAAGCATTTCAATATGATGGTGATCATTACCCTATTTATTAAGATATCCAAGCCCTTGATGAATTGCAAAACTTACATGTACAATTTTGGACTATGAACTTTTTTTTGTATTTTATTGCTCTTTTAAATATTAATAGTTGGGCTATACACATTTTTGTTTAACAACACCATACATGGAGTTAGTCTTTTGTTTTGATTTAATTTTATGTTTTTTTTGTTAATTATAAATGCCTAATATGCGTTAAAGGCGAAAACATTGTAGTAACTGAAGAAACGTATCACTTATTTATAAAGGTCTGATTTTATTATAAATGTTCTATAACCCTAAACTCTGAAAACAAACCGAAGTTAAATGGTTTGATGGTTTGGTTTGGTTTGGCTTGGTTCTAATTTTGTTGGTTTTGGGTTACCATTGTAGAAATTGTTACTAATGGTTTGACTCACTGTTTAACTTAAAAGCCGTCAAAATCAAACCGTAAAAGAACCCTATTCATTGTTACCCTTTTGATGCTTGTGGGTCTATGCTCATTTGTGTCCATTCTTGTTTTCTTATGTGTTTGGGTGACAATTATCAACTAGACTTTATTAAGTTTTTTCCCAACTAATTTCCTAAACATTTCAATTGTACAGTGGACCATGCGCATCATACAAGCTTCGTAAGCGAGCTCTCTATGGTGACATGTCAAGGTAATTACGTTTAACCATCATCCAAACTTCAGTTATGGAGATTAATCATATCAAACATTCATTGCCTGATTTAGGTATACATGCTGTGGTGGATATATGCCATGTAGTGGAAAGTGTGCAGAACGTAAATGCCCCGAATTTTGCCTTTGTACAGAGGTATAAATATATATGTAATCATTTTCTTAAAACATGGATTAAATATAACTAATGTTTAATCACTACTGCTTTTAGTTTTTGTTTTTATAATCTGATTTCAAAATTTTCAGGTCTTCTTCTGCTTTGGAAATTCTGTAGCCTCCACTCGCTTTATGTTGCAAGACGAGTTTAACATACAAACAACCAAGTGTGATAACTGTATCATTGTAATCGCTTGACCCTTTTTCGTTAATCCGTTAAGTGGACAATCTTTTGATCAACTCTAATCAATTGTGTTTAGGGTTTCATGTTTTGCCTCCAACAAATTGCGTGTATATTCTCCATTATCGCATGCATTGTTGGAAGTGAGGAACTTAATGAGGCATCCCAGTTGTTGAATTGCTTAGCTGATTTGGTATTTTGCTCGTAAGTCAGTCTTCTCTTGTTTGATCATAGAAACCTCGTTAAACTTTAGATAAAACATAATATACTAAATGATTTCTATCTTGTGGTTTGCTTTTGTAGGGTTTGCACTTGCATGCTGGTATGCTAAATAATTGTTTCATATTAGATTTTTCATTTTTTGTTTAAAAACCAGGTCTAAATAGTAGAGATCAATGTTTTAAAAACCGGTTCAAACTGGCTTGTAATACTATGAGTAGTTTAGTATTATTGTTAATAATTTTGCAGACACAACACAAGGTTGAAATGGACAAACGAGACGGAAAACTTATACCGCGTCCAATGGATGTTCCACCTGTCCAAGAAATGTCAAGGATGGACCACCCATATCCGGCTGCGCCGCCACATCTCCAATATGGACAACCACACTATGGCCAAGGGTACCCGCCTACTGGCTATCCTCCACAACATCAAGGCTACCCACCAATGTATCCCCCGCAAGGCTACCCGCCTGCCGCCTATCCTCCACCACATCAAGGGTACCCTCCTGTTGTCTATCCTCCACCACATCAAGGCTACCCTCCTGCCCCATATGCTTCTCAACCTTCTCCATCTCATGGTCAAGCCCATCCACCACCAGATCAACAAAAAAAGTAAACCTTTATGCTGTCATTGTTATTTTGCAAGCAAAATGAGAAATTTTTTCTTCATTATTTCTGCTTTCCGAACTTCTAGTGAGATTATGTTCTTTCATAGGTTGAGCATATGCATTTTGATTTGTACACAATTTTAACTTGGTATTTGATTTCATAAAGGATGTAATACATTAAATAATACTATCAAGTTTAAAAGTGGTATCGTTTCCAAAGAGCACATCAAATATTTTAATTATGTATTTCCATGATTCATTCTTTTTGTTAATTTTTATGATTAAATTTATTTCGATGGTATATTTTTAATGTCTTTTATGTCAAAGTACCAATATTTGAGTCAACTTTTAAAAGGATACGGAAATATTTGTTCACTGTATTTATTTAACTTGAGTGTATAAAAGAAAAAAAAAATTAACATTAACCAATCAAAACCAACCCAATATTCACCCATCAATGAAACGCCACCACCTCACCTACACATTTGCCCCCTCGCCGGTGGAGATTCTCAAGCCCCAATCACAACATCGTGCTCCACGCCAGACACGGGGTGGCTAGCTTGGTGTAGACTGGCTTCCACACCCACATCGTGTGTGTGGTCTTACAACCCACATTTTCATAAACTTAATATTTTTATTTTCACCCGGCTTTTTTAATACTAAAATAATGGTGTGTACATGTAAATGCAACACTTCTAAAATGACATTCCATTACCTATTATGCCCATATGAAATATGAAAGAAAAGGTATTGTCCCGTAGATAAGATTGATTTCATTATTTATATTTGATACTCACTAAGGTGTGTTATGGTAAAATATGAAATGTTAGAAGAACTTGGCAAGTGAAGCTCATGGATTGATTGAATAAAAGTTAATTGGATGAAAAGAAAAAGGTTCAAAGCCTCAACGTTCAACAACACGACCCCACACTAGTGGCCTCCATCACGAAAGCGTCATCTGCGCCCCAGCTAGGGCGGTGTTCCACACCAAACAGTCTGATGCGGCGGTGTTTCACACCCATAACACACAGTCTTATATAATAGGGCTAATAAATTATTAAAATAAAGTCATCATCCGGACCACTCTTTTTGTTAAAGTAAAGGTACTTGTTTTACTTCTTAAAGTTTATAAAAGGTTCCCAATATAGTGTATTAGTGTGACTAGGTTTTGATTTCGTTCATGATCTGAAAATTGCTTCCCTAGTTTTGAGGATGATCGAGTTCATCTAATGATCATTCCCTTCAATGATATCATCTTCTCAATACGAATCCGATTAATGAATTGAGTTTATTCAATTGCATGTAACTCAAATGATCAATAACTATTTTTTATATGAATCATATTCATCTACTCTCGTGTAACCAAGACGACTCAATGAACCAATTACGTGTATGAATGAATAATATAACAAGGGAACTCAATAACATCAGTTCACATTTGATGCAGGTATGTAATTATTTTAATCACAAATCTAATGTGACAAATCTAATGAAAAATAATTTTTTTTGTCACAAGTGTGTAGGAAATATATATTAATAAACTAAATTTAGTATTATTTATAAATATAATCGTGTATATCCTTGGTATTACTTTTGATTAAATAATGTAAAAATAACTTTTTGTCGGAAATGTGTCACAAGTTGTGACGCAATTCTGACGGAATATTTAAATCAACTAAAAATAAATATTTTATCACAGATGTGTAGTAAATATAATTATTTTTAATTATTATACTAATTTTACTATTATATATAAATATAAAAGTGTATATCCTTGTATTCATTTTTAATAAAATTAAGTAATATGCCTTAGTTGTAGGAAATGTGTCGCAACTTGTGACGAATTTCTGACGGAATGTTTAATTAAACTAAAGAATAAATATTTTGTCACAAATTTGTAGGAAATATTTAATAATTAACCTTTTGTACATTATTTCTGACAGATCTGTGATGAAACTGTCAATTAGTTAGGGTTTTTTTATTTTCTGTAATTGTTGCGTCAAAAATTTGACACAGAATTTTGGAAAAAAATTTTGTAGGAAATTTGTCACAAATATGTTTGAATCTGTGACAAAGTATTATGCACTTCTCTAGTCGTGTGTATATATATATATATATATATATATATATATATATATATATATATATATATGTTGCAAGGAACATATTATATTTCGTTAATATAATTAATTATCATGTGCTTGTTACAACATATTTTGTTAAAGTTGCCTACATGTTTAACACTTTGATATATGTTTGCTAATAAACAAAGTGACAAATAGTCCGTGAGTCACTTTAATAAAAGCCTCAATATTTTATGATGTGTAAAAAGGAATTTGTTTACTAGAAGTCTTTCCATATGTGTTGCATTTGTGGTCTAATAAAAGCCTCAATATTGTATGATGTGTAAAAACGAATTTGTTTAGTAAAAGTCTTTCCATATGTGTTGCATTTGTGGTCAAAACTGTTGGCCCGGTTTGTTGTAACGATTTGGTTAAAATTGCTAGATCAGGTCATTGTTGCTTCTTAATTCTTACAACATATGAGAAAGATATCTAAGTTAAGTTTCATTTTATACCCCCATACATATTGACCCGTTCATAGTCATCAATTTCGTTCTTTTCTTGAAAGATAAATCATGATTCATTAAGACACCATGAATTATGAAACATATGAAATGGTATTCTTACGAGACTCAACTTGGACGCAAAAATGTGTACAAACATGATTTGATATTTACATTAATGTTTTAATAACTTTGTTATTAATAGCTCTACTATGGGTGTGATCATATTGGATACGTCTGTTTTTTTACTTTACTAATTTACTATTCGAAAGCAATTTCAACTAGGTTTATCAAATAATTAGAACATAACTAAAAACAAAAAAATCAAATTGAAATAATTACATATTATATTGTTAGCATAGTTTGTAACCGCCAGAAAATTGAGTCATAGCCACTAGATCTCTTGAACTTTAAATCCCAACCGTGTAAGCTATAAAAAAAACTAAAAAATGGTAGTTTAGGGAGGTTACACACTCTATCTCTCCTATTTCCTTGCAATTAGAGCTTGTTGAGCACCCGCTCCTCTTATTTTCATGGAATGGACGTTTCCCATAATACATAAACACTAAAACGACGAGGAGAACTCCAATTCGTCATCTTCATACTGTTATCAATACTATCGATCGCCACTTGCTCCGACTGTTGACCACGGTTCAGAAAACCCTAGATTCAAGCGTTGGTTCACTTTTGAGGTTAATAAATATACGGTTTCGATTTATGTACATGATTTTAATCATAATTCAATCTTAAATGCCAAATATTGGCTTCTGAAGGTTTCTTACTGTAACACCCGTCTTAATTAATCAATATTTTAATAATAAGATACACATTTTATATGTTAAAATGTGACTTTACAAAAATTTGATATACTAACATTCCCAAATAATTACAACGTTTCAAAAACAAATTTATAAGTGTTTACATAATTCACTTATAATAACACAATTCAAGATTTGATGCGGAAGCTTCATTTAACGTGTGTTCGGTTCTTGCTCGACGCTTGATCTTCATCCGGGACTCTCGACATTCACCTATGATCAAAACCAACTTAGAAGTCAGTTTTGATAGTTAAATAACAAGTACAACAAAGAAATTGGGTCAAATAATCGAAATAATAAAAAAAATCAAAATTTTCAGCATTTAGGCCGTCGCCACGCGCAACGGCAAAAGGGGCTGTCCGTGGCGCGGCGCCACGACCTTATTTCGACATATTGTTGCAGCTGGTTGCTGCATATTCCCAGCATAACCCGATTTCACGGAAACGAGCATAACTCTCTCGTTTTTAATCCGTTTTACCCGATTCTTTTTCCTACGCGTCCGTAATTTAATTCTCCATCTTATGGAGTTAAAATCCAACATCCGGATTAATAAAATTTTAGACTTTTAAGTCTTCAACTTATTACCCTTTTTATCGAATTTTGACCCGTTCGTGATTTTATCAAACAAACATGTTTATTTGATCTATAAACTCATGAGATTCATAATTTCAATATCTCCTATCATATTAAACATAAATCACGGGTTTCTTACTTAACTAAACCCATTTACGCTCAAGTGCTTATTTTGACCCATTAAGAGTGTTTAAGCACTATAAAGCTTAAAATCGCTTTCATTCATTTCTAGCATCATATTCCTACATTTCTTATCAAGTAATCTTCCACCACAACTATATGTGTGGTGGATTTAATGTGGATATCTATATGTTACTAGTTTTACCCCTCGGATTATTGTTTTTCGTCAAAGACTCATAATAAGTCATTCGACCCAAGAATCTACATCTTTCACTTTCTATACTTATTCCAAGTATTTATTTAATCATGAAACTTGTTTCCAACTCACTTTTAAGGGTCGTTCGCTCGAATTAGCTTACAAGGGCATTTTGGTCAATCTTCATCCTTCTTTTACTACGAAGGACTTTTAAATACTTGTTTGACCCAAAAAATCGACCTTTTAACTATAGCCTTCTCTAGAAACCAATATGTTTCTAAAACACCATAATCATAACTTAATTTATTCGGTTTACCTAAGAGGTAACCAAGTATCTATATTTTAACCTTGCCTACTCTTATAGAACCTCAAGCTCTACATGATGAGTTGAATCATTATACATACCTGACTCGGATCAATATATTGACCCGTTTCGATACCTTGTCTTAGTAGCCGCTAAGAAATAGCGATGTACATATCCATCTGATATTTATTCCTATAATCATATAACTCAACAAACCATTAGTTGATATTGTCAAAGGGTGATAATTTCACCTTTTGACCCGTTTGGTCTAAAGAACCATGAAACTCTATGAGATGATATTTATTACCATCTTATTCATACAACTAACTCCGGTTTACGCCGTATAGTCGTTTTACTTGTAAATCGTCAGTTGATTCCCTTGACCCATTATAACCACGCTATGACGTATCTTTTCCCCCAAACTAACGATTATTGTCAACAAGTGACTAGAGTACTATTTTACCCTTATTATTTGCATTGGTTTACCATACAAGGTAATTATTAAAAACTCGTTATCTTTTAGTCATTTCATGACTATTTGACCATACTAGCTCCTTTTTATCCATTCACATGTTTATGACCATTGTCTTTTGTTCCGGGCCGCACTTGTCGTGTCAGAACATCATAATTTAAATAAGACTTATGCTTCGTAACCTATAAAATCATTAGGTATTAAATAACTAGAGTGTAAACTTTACTTACCTTACATCCAAATTATGCTTTTCCGTCATTCATGCTTCGTTCGACCCGCTTCCTTCCCCAAGCTTTCACCTAGCTTGCCAAGCGTCAAACTATCATTGTAATTGTAAGATGGTTAGGTTAATCATAATCATTTATGACTATTCCATCCTACGCTTCTTATGTCCAATTTATCATTCGATCATATACTTGGTCGGCTTGACTTTTTAAAGTAAATCGACTTATCAACTTATTCCATGCACATTTGGTTTATTGAATTTCACTTAGGCATTTTAACGAACACCTAACGGATATAATTTTTACATATTTAAAATCAAGTTCATAACTTGTTATTTTTGCCCAATATAAACATGCATTTCAATTCCGTTAAGTCAAGCATGCATACTATTATCAGAATCATCTTATAGAAATCAAGTAGCACCACTTTTGATAGTCATAATTCTTGTGTTCATCCTATTTCTACAAAACCCGTTTAACTTATAAATGGATTAACATGAACTTCATAATCGAAATACAAATTCAGCAAGTTATTGACTAGGGTTTACTCCTAGACATGTTTTCATTACTAATTTCATCTAAACATCAATTAATCAAGCTCAAATTTCGATTTCACATATTATCAAGAATTTAAGACAAAACCAAATGATGAAATTTAGCATACCTTATGATCCCTTCACCGAGGTGATCACGAATTTGTGCTTGGATTTCGATTTGGGTTAGATCTACCCCTTCAATTTGCTGATTTTATGCTTGTTAGGGTTTGAGCTAGAGAGCTTCTTGGCTCCTGTGTTTATGTCGGCCAGAACACACACTCAAGGTGTGTGTTTTGGTGTTGGGTTTTTATTTATTTATTAAAAACTAGTTTCTAGTTTAACACTTTTAACCCCTTTACTTTTCCCAAGTTTTATTTAGGGTGTTTTAATCAAGTTTCCTCATTACCACAAGACTTGTAATTAACTAGGTTATTTATTTCCTAGTTATTTTTTTTATCTTGTTCATAACCCGTTTTATTTTTAAGTCCCGTTAACCAGGGCCTTTCGCAAATTTATTTTCTCAAAAGCTCTCGTTCAGCTTTTATTTAATATTAGGATTATTTATTTAAATCCTAATACTCACCGGGCTACTTTTACCACTATCGGTACTTTACCCGTCTTTTAGTACTAACGTAGTTTAATTACCAAGTCTGTTTTCGGGGTGTTACATTTACAGACCGCAAGGCGTATGCCATACGGCCCGTAAGGCATTGATAATTATTTTGGTCCCTGATGACTCTTTACGAACCGCAGGCCACCACCCGTTACGGTCCGTAAGGGGTGCAACTGGCAGAATGTTGATGGCAGCAGCAGCCTGCTGCTCCTGCCACTTAGCTCGCAAAATTGCCACACTTCTCATGCTTCTTCCACCTATGTGGACACTAGTGATCATGTGAGAAGCTTGCTAACATGTGGCATGATCATCTGAGCCTTGTGCAAGTATAAATAGAGGTGCTTATGCACCATTTCAACTTGCACCTTCACATATCTTTCTCTCTAATCTTCTTGGAGTGCTGCTGATCTATAGAGGCCTCCTAATCTCTGCCTTGAACACTTGTAAGTGTTCCCTCAGTTCTTTTTCATTTATAGACTAGATAATGGTAGAAAGTCAAGCAAATTGACTTTTGCTTTGACTTTCGGTTATTACCATTTCGGTCAAGCCAATGTTCGAATCGAACATGGCTACATGATCGTAATAATATAGGTGTTAATCCCCTATGAGGGCACCTTATGAAGATCACATTAAGTTGGTCAAATGACAGGTCAAAATTTTATTAAACAAAAGTCAAAACGCAGATTTTTGTAAATTACGTTAAATGAACTTCTAAGTATCGAAACATCAATTTTTAACATAATATCAGTTTGAATAACATATTAGGACATGTTAGATCATGTCCAACCCGCCATTTCCGGCTTAAAGCTCGGTTTGCAACCGAAAGTCAAACAGTTTGACTTCTACTTTGACTTTCGATTCTGACCCGTTTAGGATAAGTTAGCTACTGATTTGAAGTTGTAGTATGACCATATTAATGTATGGAATAACACTCTGAGGTTATACCATTTGGTCATACCATTTGTTGGGTTTTTAAGCAAGTTCACATAATATGCTTAAATAATGACCAAAATGCCCTTCTTGCACATAGAATGATTTTTGAAACATAATGAACACGTAAACTGACTTTGAAACTGATATAACATCATATTATATATGTTTTGGCATATTGGACTTGATATAGACTCATCTGATCACCCGATGCCGCCTATGCGCGTACGGTTGACTTGTATAACTTAGTTTATATAAGTTAGCTGAATCGGGTCAAAACCTTTCCAAATAAGTTCTAATCAGAATGTATGATTGTTTGACCCATATTATATGAGTCATAGTACTCGTGACGGTGCATAACACATTCTATCCGGTCTCCGCTTAATCTAGCGAACCGTTCCACTTTTATTATAAGTTAACCGGTCCAAGTCATATGACTTGAATAAGAACCGTTAACATTCTAACGGATCATAGTTCCATCCATTCCATACTAGGTGCCTCCAGTAAATTGCACCTGTGTTAGTTATTTTTATTTAACGGTTGTGCTTAATATATCTTTGGATTGTAAAGATAAGCTCAGGTAAATACTCTTAATCTATTTTCCCTATACGGGCTTGGGATACGGTGAAATTATTTACCGCTTGGTCGGATATGGGATCAACGATCTATGAGTCCAAAATCCAAATAACCCATTTTAATCCATTATACTTGATAACTTAAACATTGGGGGTTAATGCGACCGTGTCTTGGATATCCACGTCTCACTTAATTGCAAGTGGCCACGACTTAAGCACGGGGTGTGGGCATACACCTGACAGATGCTAATGCTATGATAAAATATTTTCTTACCCATATGGAGATTAAAGTGGTGTGTCGGTTAATCATGTATCAGAGTTTAGTTCCGGGCTCTATATGTATTGACAAACATGTAATACTTGTAACAAGAGATATAGTTTATCCCAAGTTATTTATGAAAATGATATACCAAATGGTATAAAAATAGTTTTGAAAAGATTTTCAAAACATGTCGGTTAATTGTATTGACCAGTGAAAACTGACGTATTTTTAAAAGACTAAGTGCATGTTAGCAAGTACAGAATAGGCTGGAGCTCCTCGGTAATTCTATATTGGAATTTGCGACTCCAAGGAAAAAGCCTAGTAGTCTTTATGTAATCATTTTGTAAATTTCGATCCACCTGTGGATCTCTAGTACACTCTCAATCTGTATATTTTTTTGAACTTTCAAACATTTGTACTTGTAATAATTATTTTATATTCCCAAGACTTCCGCTGTGCTAAATGTTAATATCTATATCAATCGACATGCATAAACCCCAAGTCCGGGCCCACCGGGAAATCAGGGTGCGACACACAAGTCTGTAGATTTAATCAGACCAAATATGTGCCAAAGCCTCTCGCCTTCCACAACTGTAATTACTGAGGCAGCGGGAGAGTATTTGACAATTTTACCCTTATTGCCTCCTATAGTTTCAAATTATCAACAACACAGAAAGACTAATAAAAAAGTAGCAAAGCTAAAAAATATAAGGGGAGACAGAGGGGGTCGTCTTCACCACCACCAGCTCCGGTAGATCTGAAAAATATCCGCTAACAACGGTCCCTTTACATCCCCAACTCCAAAACTGAACTGGCAGGTGTAGAGCTGATGAACAATTATGCACTACTCTACCATTAGATGGCTTTGTCATGCACAATTATTCTACCATGAGTTCAACCTCCTTTTCCTCCCACCTTCGAACTACATCTTCCCACTTTCTTTGCGAAAAGGGGAAAAGACTCGAGAAGAATATAGCTCGGTTTCCATCATCCCTTCAAATTTCGAACAACTGTAAATATATATAATCTATCTTTATCTCAATGATTATCCAATTCTCCTATCCTATCCTATCTAAGCAATAACCTCGGTGAATAAAAATGGGAAAATTGATAAATTGGATTAAAAACAACACCAAATAAATTCTTGATCAAGAAACCCAAAAAAACTGAAGTTTCAAATTGTAGTTGATTTTTTCCACTTATCAGCACAACTTTCAAACTTTAGTTGATTTTTTTCCACTATATTGTATGGGATTGAGAGATTCAAACCATATCCACCAAGAATTAAGACAGACCCTCAGCTCAAGTTTCAAACGTTAGTTGATTTTTCCACTATTTATATGGGATTGAGAGATTCAGACTATACCCACAAAAAATTAAGACCCTTTCTTAAAATCTGAAACTATTTACTGTCGAATGCTAAATGACCCACAAAGCCATTGGAACTCTCTATAGATTTCAGTTTTACTAGTCGGGTCTTTAAAATACCAAATTCAACTTAAGTTTAACCCTCTTAGAATTGAAAAATTAAAGACCTTTTAAACAAAAAATACATTCAATGAAACTTCATATATTCAAAGAATAGTAGTAATATATTTTCAAAGCAAAGAATATTAGACAAACATAAACTCTATCAAAGTCTCATATATTCGTATTCACAAATTTACAAACTACTATGTGCAAGACTCACCATCTCATCCTCCAAAATAATCTTTAATCTTCCAATATCTCATTATCATCAAACCCTACATTAAACAATAGATATAAGTTAGTATACATATAGATACATGAAAAGATACAAGAAAAGATAATTAAACTTACCTTGACTAAGTGTTTCAAGGATATCCTCACTAGGTACTACAAATTCTATCGATGGGAGAGGATTCTTAAACTTAAACCTTTACTTTTTAGAACGATTATCTTTGGATTCTATCCTTTCCCCTATCTATTCCTTTATCAAATGTCTACCGTTTGATAATCTGAAATTTTGTTTGTATGTCAGTACATAAACACTTTTATCAAACAAAATAACTAGATACAAATAAAAGCTTACGTTGGTAGGTCTGATTGAGAAAGGCTACTTGTCTGACTTATAACACGAATAGACACTCGTTTCAACCATGGATGTGCATCACTTGACAACCACCATTGAACTGTATATTAAAAATAGTAGATTAAGAGAATAATATATATATATATAGATTTTAAATTAATTGGTTAAAAAAATACATGGATCAACGGTTATCTCAATATTTTCGTCGTTTTGAAAAGAATCAAGTTCATAAGCTCCTTTTTCTTATTCAAGTTTATCATCTGGTGCAATTTTCCCAAAAAATGCCCCCCCCCCCCATAGAGGATGTAATGAATGGTTAATTTCGGGAAAAAATAGGCTAAAGTAGAAGCCAGCCTTATAATGTGGAACAGAATATGCTTGAATCCTACTATTGATCATATTCCAATACATCCTATACTTTTCTGAAAAAACATTCCTAAACACCTCCTTTGCTTTATACAGAGCTGCAAACATATATCTTAAACTAGGTGTGGTTTATCCAATGGTTAATCGACGTAAACTTAATTAAATCCCAACCAAAAGATGAACTCGTTTACATTCTTCCCAAAAAGATTCACTTAGAATATAGTAGACAACACTATGATCCATTAAGATTTTATTCTCAGCATTTTCCCAATCTTTTATTCTTACCAATGCTTTCATAGTTACTTCAAAACTAGTTAGTCTTTCTAATGTATGAAAGTCTGTAGTACATTTCGTTTGACCCACTAAAATGAGGTGAAATCCTAAAACTCTCTTAAAATCTAAAGGGCATGGGTTCTTGCAAAGAAGACCTATTACCATTTTCGCGTTTTCAGCTATATCATTGTTTTGGTCAAAAATTACCGAAGCAATTTGACGCCCACTGTGGGGCAAGTGGTGCTATTTTTAATCAATACTTTGTTAAAATCATTATTCGGTTTTCTGTTTTCGAAATTCTTTTCAAAACTATTTTCAATGGCCTCAAGATCAAACATGAGCTCTTCCACCGTGTCTGCTACAACCTCTGCAACAATTGGTTCGCTGCTTCCACCTCCTCCGAGAATGCAAGCCTCTTCACAAGGAACTGAAAGTCATGTGGCTCGGGATATTATCCCTGCTCGCAATGTCCAGGGATCCAGTCCTGTTTTAGTTTCTAACGAAGAGATTTTAAATTTGTTTGGTAGTGTACAGGAACAGATGAGGCAGCAGCAGGAGACCAACCAGATGCTGATGAGAGAGATTCAACTCTTGAAGTCTGGCCCGAGTCGGCCTTCTGAAGATACTGCCACTCCCTTGCAACCCAGGGCTTTGAACTTCAGTTCTGAAGTCTATACTGAGGATAACCGGGGGAATATTGTGCCTAGCCATTCCCAGAATCATACTCCTGAGACACCTTCTTCAGTAAGAGTATCAACTGTGAGGAGTTCAGGATATGTTTCAGGATATGGCCACAACCCCCAAGCTGGTAATGTATCTAATAATAATAATACTCTTGCTGCTAATGGTGTTGGATCTTTGCAGGATGCAGGTATGACATCAGCATTTTCCAGGGAGCTTCAAAAACTGAAGGACATGATATCCAGTGTACCTGTGGTGGTTCAGCCAATTCCTGAAGTATCCCAGGACAGCCACAGGATATCCCGGTTTGCATATCCTATTTGTGATGCTGAAATCCCAAAAAGATTTCAAACCCCAACATGAAGCTCTATGACGGAACTACGGATCCTGAGGAGCATATTGCCCAGTATAGGGAAAGGATGGAAATCAACTCTATCCCTCCAGACCTCAAAGAAGCATGCTTGTGCAAGGGTTTCGGTTCTACCTTAACAAGATCAGCCTTAAAATGGCTGTTAAACATTCCTCCTCACTCGATTACTTCTTTTGCTCATTTAGTTAATTTATTTAATAGTCAATTTTCTTGCAGCCAGAGTTTTAAGAAATTAGCCAGTGACCTTTACAGGATAACTCAAGGACCTCAGGAATCCTTGAGGGATTATGTGAACAAGTTTAGTCGGGAATCCTTGGATATCCCACAACTTGATATTGCAACGGTCGTGCAAGCGTTCAAGATGGGGTTGCAGAAAGATTCTCAATTTTACCAGGATCTTGTAATGAATCCCTGCAGGAATCTAGACGTAGCTCGTAACAGGGTTTTGAGATACATTCACCTGGAGGATGATAAAAATATGCAAGAGAGGATGAATTCGTCCACTACCTATGAGTCAACCAACAGGAAATCAGAATCCTCGTATAAACCATACCGTTCTAAACCGTATGGCAGAAATGATGGCAAAAAAGTGAATGCTGTTGAAGACGAGGATCCTGAGGAGTATCCTGAGTTGTCTGAATATTGTTTTTCTGTTAACATACCTGAACTGATGTATGCTATGCAGGGTTTAGGAGACAAAGCAAGGTGGCCCCGAAAGAATCAACAAAAGGCTGATTGGAAGGACAAGTCCAAGTGGTGTGCCTTCCATGAGGATTTCGGGCATGTTACTGAAGATTGTATCGCTTTGAGAAAGGAAATAAGCTATCTCTTGAGTAAGGGATATCTGAAGGACCTCTTGGGAAGAAAGAAGAATAAAGGTCAGGATCCTAAGAAGGATCCTGAACGGGCAGCATCGCCTCCTGCAGATACAAAAATAATTAACTTTATTTCAGGAGGATCCGACATATGCGGCACGCCATATTCTGCGGCAAAAAGACACGCGAAGGAAGCTAAAGCAGAGAGGGGAGATAAGCCGACAAGGATGTCAACCCTCACAACTGACAAAGTCATCACGTTCGATAATGATGACAGGGATACTATCCAGGATCCCCATCATGATGCCTTAGTGATAACGTTATATGTTGCTAACCATTTTGTACGCAGGATATTAGTGGATAATGGCAGCTCAGTCAACATAATTCAGCTGGAAATATTGAAGAGGATGCATGTATCTCCTATGGACATTACTTCGAAGTCTACTGTGCTCCTTGGTTTCAGTGGAGAAGCTAGGAATACCGTAGGGGAGATAAAGTTACATGTGTATATTCAAGGGGTCAACTCAATGCAGTGCTTTTGTGTCATGGATTCTTTATCCTGCTATAATATTATATTAGGTAGGCCTTGGATCCATGATATGAAAGGTGTTCCGTCAACCTACCATCAATGCATCAAGATCCCTACTCCTTGGGGAGTTGTCAAGGTGGAAAGTGATCAACAGGAAGCAAAGGAGTGTTATTCTTCTTCGATGAAATCCTCAACAAAGCCAAGTGCAGCATAGCAATTAAAGATTCAAGGCCAGGATATCATGGAGGCTTCAGAACAGGATGTAAAGAAAGTGATCCTGGATCAGAATAATTTGGATATCTCGGTGCTCGTGGGAACCAATATCCCTCAGGATATTGAAGATCAATTGACTAATTTTTTGAAATGTAGGATGTCAACATTCGCGTGGAAGCACGAGGATATGGCAGGTATTTCCAAGGATATTATAACACATAAGCTCGGTATTGACAGGTCATTCAAGCCTGTCCAACAAAAGAGAAGGAAGTTTGCTCTGGAGCGAAATGTGATCATCCAAGAGGAAGTTGAAAGACTACTATGGAGCAAGATGATTAGGGAAGTGAAGTTTCCTAAATGGATGGGGAATGTAGTTATGGTGCAAAAGAAAAATGGGAAATGGAGAGTTTGTGTAGATTACACAGACTTCAACAAAGCTTGTCCCAAAGACCCATTTCCTCTTCCTCATATTAACTCAATGGTGGATGCTACTGCCGGCCATGAGATGTTAACCTTCATGGATGCATCTTCAGGATTCCAGCAGATCCAAATGGAACCTTCAGACCAGTAGGATATTGCCTTCATGACACCAACAGGTATTTATTGCTACACTGCTATGCCCTTTGGTTTGAAAAATGCAGGTGCAACGTATCAAATATTGGTGAACATGATGTTCAAAGACAAGCTGGGGGACACTATGGAGGTATACATCGAAGACATGGTAGTAAAATCTAAAAAGACTGAGGATCACCTCCAGGATATCAAGGGAGCATTTGATATCCTGGATAAGTATAACATGAAGCTCAATCCTGCTAAGTGCCATTTCGGAGTGGGGGCAGGAAAGTTTCTAGGATATATGGTGACTAAAAAAGGGATAGAGGCGAGCCCGGAGCAGATTAAAGCTATCTTGGATATCAAATCACCTTTAAATATGAAGGATGTTCAACGGTTAACAGGGCGAGTGGCAGCATTGAATAGATTTATTTCAAGATCCTCGGAAAAGTGCAAGGAATTTTATGATATCCTGAAGCAGAATAAGAAGTTTGAATGGGGAGCAAAGCATGAAGCAGCCTTGCAGGATTTGAAGCAGTATCTTTCAACTGCACCCGTATTGATGAAGCCTGAGGATGGTGAACCATTATCCCATGTATCTTGCGGTATCAGGGAATGCAGTAAGTGCTGTCCTTGTAAAGGATCATGAAGGTCAGCAGTATCCTGTTTATTATGTTAGCAAAAGTTTATTAGATGCTGAAACTAGGTATTCCCACTTAGAGAAACTGATTTTAGCCCTAGTTATGGCGTCAACAAAACTTAGACATTATTTTGAAACACATAGGATTCATGTTAAAACCAACTATCCTGTTAAAAACGTGCTTAGGAAACCCGAGATGTCGGGTAGGATGGCTAAATGGTTAGTGAAATTAAGTGCCTTTGATCTAGTATATGAACCTAGAAATGCCATAAAGTCTCAGGCTTTAGCTGACTTTGTGGTTGATTTCAGTAGTGATATTCAAAATGAAGTAGACCTAGAAGTACATCAGCTAGGAGAAAATTTAGAATCCTGGACGCTATATACTGATGGTGCTTCTAATGTAAGAGGTGTAGGTTTGGGTATACTACTAAAATCGCCACAGGGGGACATATTACCCCAGGCTATTAGATGTGAGTTTCTTGCCACTAATAATGAAGAAGAATATGAAGCTTTAATTGCAGGATTAGAATTGGCTAAAAGTATGAATATCAGGAGTTTGCAAGTATATGTTGATTCTTTGTTAATCACTAATCATTTTAATGGAACCTATGCAGTTAAAGGTGAGAAGTTAATCGAGTATCTCGAAATTCTCAAAAAATTAGCAGGATATTTCGATATTTTTACACTTGAACAGGTACCAAGAGAGGATAATGCTGAAGCTGATGCCTTGGCAAATCTAGGATCATCAGTCAGGATACCGGAAGGAACCCGAATACCAATATTACATATCCTATATCCTGCAACGGATCCTCGGGATAAGGACGTACAAAGTGTTCAGGATCCTGATGAGTATCCTGAGAAGGATCCTAAGTCTTGGATGGCTCCAATCATAAGATATCTCAAGGAATGACACATCCCAAAGGATGAGGATCCTAAGGCCTTTAGAATGAAGGTATCATGATTCACTATTATAAATAATGTCTTGTATAAGAAATCTGTTGCAGGACCATATCTGAGGTGCTTAGAGGATCCCGAAACCAAGGAAGTGCTTCAGGATATACATGAAGGGGATTGTGGTAACCATACTGGGGGCAGGTCGTTGTTCTCAAAGGCATTAAGAACAAGATATTATTGGGCGGCAATGAGAAAAGATGCTGCAGAATATGCTCGAAGATGTGATGCATGTCAAAGACACAGTAATATATTACATCAGCCGGCCGAGCCATTTTATCCTATAGCCTCCCCTTGGCCATTCATGAAATGGGGAATGGATATAGTAGGAAAATTGCCAAAGGATCCAGGAGGAAAGGTCTTCATGCTGGCAATGACCGATTATTTCTCTAAGTGGGTCGAAGCTGAAGCATTCGTTCAAGTTAGAGATCAGGAAGTGGTATCCTTCATAAAAAAGGAATATCCGAACTAGGTTTGGAGTACCAGCTGAGATAATTTGTGACAATGGATCTCAGTTTATAAGTAAGAGGACTACTGACTTTTGCAAGAGTTGGGGAATCAAAATGATCACTTCCACCCCAGTACATCCTCAAGCAAATGGACAAGCAGAATCCTCAAACAAGATAATTGTCAACAACCTGAAAAAGAGACTAGGGGCTAAAAAAGGAAGATGGGCAGAAGAACTACCCTTTGTATTGTGGGCTGATAGGACGACGGTGAAAAATGCAACTGGCCAAACCCCGTTTTCCTTGGTATTTGGAGTGGAAGCGGTGATCCCGACAGAAATGGTAATACCTACAACAAGATCCAACCTCCGGGATCCTGAGCAGAATCCTGAAGTCCTATGTGAGGAATTGGATACTTTTGATGAGACAAGAGACGCGGCAAGGCTATGGATGGCAGCATATCAACAGAGGATATCTAAAGCATATAACAAGAATATAAGGACTAGAAGGTTCCAGGTCGGAGATTGGGTATTGAGAAAGGCTTTCCAGAATACTACTAATCCTGCTGATGGAAAGTTGGCTCCAGAATGGGAAGGACCCTATGAGATTGAATCAGAATCAGGAAAAGGAGCATACCGACTCAAGGATATGGAGGGGGATATGCTACCAAGATCCTGGAATGCTATACATCTGAAGCTCTATTTCAAGTGAGTTTGGAATTTAAATTCTAACTCAGAATGGTATAGATTCTATCTCTATTATAAAATTTTAATATTATTTATTGTTTTGAACCCATTACTGACTTAAGTATCGGAGGGGTGTTAGCCAGGCTAACACCCACCTTAGCTTACAGTTGTTTTGCAGTATATGCTTCGGGATATAGCTCCAGGATATACATTTAGGATACTTCGAAAGATTAGAGGATTGGCCCCCTCTCTCACGTTTAAGGGAGATTGGGTATTGAGAAAGGCTTTCCAGAATACTACTAATCCTGCTGATGGAAAGTTGGCTCCAGAATGGGAAGGACCCTATGAGATTGAATCAGAATCAGGAAAAGGAGCATACCGACTCAAGGATATGGAGGGGGATATGCTACCAAGATCCTGGAATGCTATACATCTGAAGCTCTATTTCAAGTGAGTTTGGAATTTAAATTCTAACTCAGAATGGTATAGATTCTATCTCTATTATTAAATTTTAATATTATTTATTGTTTTGAACCCATTACTGACTTAAGTATCGGAGGGGTGTTAGCCAGGCTAACACCCACCTTAGCTTACAGTTGTTTTGCAGTATATGCTTCGGGATATAGCTCCAGGATATACATTTAGGATACTTCGAAATATTAGAGGATTGGCCCCCTCTCTCACGTTTAAGGGATCCTGAACCCTTCACAGGTTTAAAGCTATTCACCTTTCTCTCTGTTAGACCCTAATTCGTAAATGACAAAAGTCGCAGCGGAAATTCGTACCTTAAAAATTTTGTTCGTTACAAACACCTTGTCCCTCTTAAATTCATTTTTAAGGTTAATTCTTTTTCAATAAATACATTTATTATACTCGTTTATAATAAGAAAACATAACCTAGCTTCACCCGTTACGTACTCAACACTCCCGTACAATCTATCTTGTGACTCGGTCTTCGATCGCTCCTCTTCAGGATGATAATCTGGCTCAACAACCTGCACTCACCAAATACATACCAGACATTAATACACTTTATCAATATGTACGATTCTTAACCATGAATTATTTACATCCCATTCTTCCTTTACATTAAACATTTCTTCCCGCGTACCTCACCTCTGGTGAGTCTTCGATACTGTACCTGCATTACAACTAAAACTCCAGGTACACGAATAACCACGTAAAACTTAACCATACTGAATAAATTACATACGTGCCTAAACTTCATACATAATATTTCCATGCATACTTACGTTCACACGCGCATACACACCTACTTGCATACATACACACACACATTCCTGCCAACCTACATGCATACCTACATATAACCACATCTTTATCATTATATACGTATTTACATCCACACCTACCTACATCATTAAGTACACCCATGATATTATACCTATATACACACATAATCCCCAATTGCAACATACCGAACTAATACACGCCTACTCTCAAACATACCCTCATATATCCCCGTATACTTTCTTACGTACTTATAAACATGCATACATACCTATCAAGTATGGGCATACACTTAAATTCATAAAAACGTAAGTTAAACTAGTCGTACGTAACTTAAAACGCGTTTAAACGAGTTCCCAAGACAAAACGAGGCACGAAAACGATTTTCGGAGAAACTGCACCCGTCGCGCGACGCGACGGGCCGTCGCGCGACGCGACCCCCCTAAAAAGTCAGAAAGTTGTTGCTGCTGATCTGCAGATTCTCAACACGATCCGGTTTTACGGAAACGAGCATAACTCTCTCGTTTTTTATCCGTTTTACCCGATTATTTTTCCTACGTGATCGTAATTTAATTATCCATCACATGAAGTAAAAATCCCGTATTTGGATTACCGAAATTTATGACTATTAAGCCTTCGGCTCGTTACCCTTTTACCAAATCTTGACCCGTTCATGCATTTATCAACATAACTTATTTGCTTGACCTTAACTTCATATGAACCTAATAATTGCAAGGTCGTCTATCATAAAAGATTCGTTTCCGACTACCTTACACCTTATTTCACCCATCTTCGCTTAAAAGCTTATTTTGACCCGTTAAGGGTAATTGCGCATTGAATGGTTTATGAATAACAAAACCATACTCCCCACTTTCATACTCGACCAAATCATTACACTAATCGAATAACTTGTTTCTAAAACTACTTTTAAGATTATTTGCCCAAAATACCCATCAAGGGCATTTTGGTCAACTTTACTTCCATCATTGACGACGAAAGACTTTAACACATATTTGACCATCAAACATCATGTTTAATTTATTTAAAACATTTTATTACTGGATCGAACTAAGAAGTGATTATGGAAATCACTTACCTTATGCGTCCGTGCTCGTATCCGAATCCTTGCCTCTTCTTGACCCGTTAACACCTCATGCTTGAGCCCATCTCGACGTGATTCCTATACTTTCATTTCATCAAAATCACGTTCTTATTAGCATGCTCATTTGTACATGTTAACAATCATATTAACCGCATATTTCACACTTAGCTTTCATTAATCATTTCTAACAAACATAACTCATATAATCATATCCATATTCTTTTAAACTCATGTAACTCATCATATCATTACATTTAACGCGGATTGCTATAACACGTATCATACGACTTCCTATAATCCTACTGATGTCGGGTTGAAATAAGTTGTTTTGTATATAGTTTGTTTCGGTTCTTAGTATGTTAAATATATTAAATAGAGTGTGTTATCATATTTAAAGTGTGTGGGTTGTTTGTCGTATAACAGGTGTTAACAAAGTTAAATGAGAGAATTGAGCTCAAAAATGGATTCTACGGGTTAACACGGGACGCGAAACGGAAGAAAATTAATCTCGTTATCTTAAGCGACACGCGGCAGTGGCCGTATTACTTTCCGCGACCCGCTTGAGCTTGTCGAATCATGTCGGTCAAATAAAAACGTGAAAGGACTAATGAAATTTGGATCAAGGGTTTACGAGGAGTTCTAGATTCCTAAAAGAAAGGAATGGCTGACAAAAGATCACGAGTTAGAAATTGTGTTGGGCCATGGCATGAAGTAATTAACTGGATGTGGGCTTCACCAAAAATAAGTTGGGCCATGATAATATGTAATTTTTGTGACAACAATTTGTGAAGTCGGTGGGTATAAAATTAGAAGAATTAAATGCCACTTTTTGGGGATTCAATCGGCAGCCGTCGCACAGCATCACGACATCGAACATCAGGGACGAAATTGAGCATCTTTATTCTTCTTTCAAGCTATTCTATGAAATCTAACCAACTTGGAATGACAACCAACGCGGCGAAGATTACCATGAGCGGCTAAATCTTTCGGTGACTTCCGCCCGGATGAACGTTTACATGGTTTGATATAATTTTCTGTTTTTCTGATTCTTGTAAACTGGTACAGCTTGACCACTTGTGTTGGATTATTGGTAAACGTTTCTTGTGTTTGAATTACCTGTCGTTTATTAAGCGTATTGGCAACTTCCTTGCGTTGTTAGCGGGTTAGTAAATTGGTGGGTAGTTGATACAAACAAACGGGTTATTAGGTTGCATAGTGAATCTTAAAAACTATCCCTATTAATTAATCAAATTCATTAATTCCGAGGCCATGTCTATGTGGTGTTTTGAATCAGAAAACGGATTTTTTTTATATTAAAACGGGTATTCGGGATTCCGGGTGGAGGTTACTTCTGCTTAATATTGATAACACTTTTCGTGACAAATTGTGTTTTCTTTGCAATTAAACAAACAAACCCCTAAATTAGATAGTTAGTTTTTAATTAATTTCTTTAACACTGACCACAAATTCCCCGTGGATACGATACCCTACTTACGCTATCTACGTAGCTTATTTAGGTTTTTGATTGACCCTTACGACAGTCATCACCTACCTTTACGACAACGAGTCAAATCATGTTACTTATACTTAGTTGACTTTTGAGAGTCAACTATTAACCATATTTAACTATCGACTTATCCTCATATACCCGTAACATCATAATCAACTATGCGGACGATACTATATACATTTTATCATCCGTTTGGTGTGCGTACCACCTTCTAAGCATAACGTACAACTAATTTATGCATAAATCTTCTAAGTTCATATATAATTTATCAATTCCTACTACTAATCAACATATAACATTCACACATAAACATCAAACATATCACTACCACATTTCTCTCAATTCACTCACAAGAATTCATCATTTTTCATCAACAATCAACAAGAATTGAACATGGATGATCATTCAAGTCATCATCCTTACCAAAACAAGTGGGTTTCACCTCTAAACATCAAATTAACACAAACCTTACATAATCTATGTTCTATATGATGATTCTAACACTTATACATGATAAATTTCACATTAACTTACGGATTAGAACATAACCCACTTCACACATGATCACAAATCTTTGATTTAAGACATACCTTACGATCCCCGTCTGAAGGTGATCACTAATTCATGCTCGGTTGTGAATTTGGGTCTTGATTCGTTCTTCAATTTGAAGCTTTTTGATGAACTAGGGTTTGGGGCTCTTGAGAGCCCCTGATCGTTCCATCTAGAACACACACGAAAGTGTGTGTGTGTGATCCTTTTTCTTTAATAACTCAACTTTTATTTATCCCACTTTAATCCCTCGTGTTTGCTAAATATACATGATTGGCACTACTTATTCCTTTTTACTAGTTTTTACTATAAACTTTAACTAGGTAGAATAGCCTAGATATTTATTTCATAATATAACGCATAAGGACATATTTCGAATATATAACGTCTGGATTTTGGGACGTTACAAGTCTACCCACCTTAAATAAGGTTTCATCCCCGAAACCTTTCTTACCTTTATTAACACTAACTATTCCTTCTTTAGGTTCCCTCAACACGACCACGAGTCCATCACAATGACTATCTTCCCATTTCAAGAACTCATCCCGGAGTCCTTATTACTGTTTCTTTCACTAAATAATGCTTGCTGCTAACGTACTTCGTAGCTACCGGTTCATTCATCATTTTGTTTGCTTGAAATAATTGCAACTTACCATTACTAACATTCCTTTATATTTATTTCATTATTCATATACTTTTCGTCGTCTATACGATCCTATTTCGTAATTTACACATACACATGTATGTTTAACATTAACTGGTACATTTTCATAGTAAGTAACTATCTATCCTCGATTTATAATTTATTCACATAAATGACTTCTTCCTAATAAGTCCATGCCTTCCATACTTTACTTTCATGTAACATTCTCATTTCTTGACTTGTTAATAACGGTTCAATATACATACTTCTTTAACCTGTAATCATACACACTTACATACTTTAACTCTAACGTGAACATCCTTCTACGTTTTCTACAGTTACTTGTACCTTACATGCCTTTACGTTACCTTTAAATCATTTTGTCCATTTCACATCACTATTGCTTTCACTTCATGCATTACTTAATTTACATATATACATGTGTGTCATACTAGTTTATATCTATCCAGCATAAGTTAAACATCCTACTAACCTCTTTTCATTTCACAAATCGACGATCCGTAACCCAGATCGAACATCTTCTTCTCGAGTACTAGCCGTAACCGACCAGGTTTCATTCATCTTTATAATGAGCCTCCGCTCGTGCACATTCTTTTACCAATATGATTGGTTCCATCACATCAATAGTTCTAACATTATCATCAACAACATCGGTGGTTAACATATGTCATTTAAACATTCATTACACTAGGTGATTACCCACCTATAATTCTTCTACAATTTCCTACGTACCTACCATAACGTACCACACATTCTATCTCTTACATGCAATCCTTTCATTCTATTAATCACTTCGCCAACTGAAGTACACGCTTGTACTTCCTTCCATTCATGCTTACCTGCAAAGACCCTATTACATCGTTTCAATATTTCTTACCAAGCTTACCATTTCCATCCACACTCAAGTTATTGTCTGGGTCCCAGTCCGTCATCATTCTGACTTCTAAGAGTCAATTTCTAGCACATCTAACAAGTAACTTATACAAAACTTCATCTATTATACTATCACCTTTTACTTTATACTTATTTCTATGACCCGTTCGACTCAATCATGGTCAAACTGTCGACATCTTCTTATGCGGATTAAATTTCATCTCTTATATTTTTTTTAAATCCGTCTCACGGATTTAGACGCATCATTCATGCTTTTTCATTCATTGAATTCCGCCTTACGGATTCAAACATTTCTTCATTCTGAATCCGTCTTGCAGATTCAATCATTACATTCATGCCTTTCATAACTTCTGTGTTTTGAATCCTTCTCGCGGATTCAAACATATCATCCATGCCTTGCATCCTTGAATCCATCTCACGGATTCAAACATTGCATTCATGCCTTTCATCCTTGAATCCGTCTCACGGATTCAAACATTGCATTCATACCTTTCATTCCCTGAATCCGTCTCACGGATTCAGACATATTATTCATAGCTTGTTGATCCGTACTTAATTACAGATTCAGCATTCTTCATTCTTATCAGGCATGTTTTTCATTCTTACATAGAACTCTCAATTTCCCGAGAGTCTTACTTCCCATTTCACCCACACGCCCGCCTGCTACCCAACTCTACCGGACATACCTGTAACAATTATCATGATCTCACGAAAGTCATACGTTTCTCGTGTACTGGCCAGGTACACAATCCACATAGTAGTTTCGTGCCTTCATGTAATTGTCACCTTATGTCCGTAGACTTAGGTTTTGGCGCGTGTATCCCTTTCAGTAATTCATTACTATACTATCATTATCCTTCATTTAACATTTTCCTTCTCTTAATGAATTTTACTACTACAGATACCCACATATCGAATTTACGTACCTGGATTCAAATTTGGCTTATTACCTCTTTGCCTGCTTTAGTATTCATCCTAGACTGCATTCACATATCATCCTTTTCAAACACTTATGCTTACCTTGCACACACAAAACCGTCAGTTTCTTTATACGTATACATAAGTACAAAATTACATTAGCTTTTACCTTTGGATCTTGATCGAGTCTTAGATTGTACGGGTTTCTTATCTCAAGAGCACACAAGTTTGAGTTCAAGTACTTACCTTCTCGTACTTGATTCCCTCAAACCAGGGCTCTGATACCAACTTGTTAGACCCTAATTCGTAAATGACAAAAGTCGCAGCGGAAATTCGTACCGTAAAAATTTCGTTCGTTACAAACACCTTGTCCCTCTTAAATTCATTTTTAAGGTTAATTCTTTTTCAATAAATACATTTATTATACTCGTTTATAATAAGAAAACATAACCTAGCTTCACCCGTTACGTACTCAACACTCCCGTACAATCTATCTTGTGACTCGGTCTTCGATCGCTCCTCTTCAGGATGATAATCTGGCTCAACAACCTGCACTCACCAAATACATACCAGACATTAATACACTTTATCAATATGTACGATTCTTAACCATGAATTATTTACATCCCATTATTCCTTTACATTAAACATTTCTTCCCGCGTACCTCACCTCTGGTGAGTCTTCGATACTGTACCTGCATTACAACTAAAACTCCAGGTACACGAATAACCACGTAAAACTTAACCATACTGAATAAATTACATACGTGCCTAAACTTCATACATAATATTTCCATGCATACTTACGTTCACATGCGCATACACACCTACTTGCATACATACACACACACATTCCTGCCAACCTACATGCATACCTACATATAACCACATCTTTATCATTATATACGTATTTACATCCACACCTACCTACATCATTACGTACACCCATGATATTATACCTATATACACACATAATCCCCAATTGCAACATACCGAACTAATACACGCCTACTCTCAAACATACCCTCATATATCCCCGTATACTTTCTTACATACTTATAAACATGCATACATACCTATCAAGTATGGGCATACACTTAAATTCATAAAAACGTAAGTTAAACTAGTCGTACATAACTTAAAACGCGTTTAAACGAGTTCCCAAGACAAAACGAGGCACGAAAACGATTTTCGGAGAAACTGCACCCGTCGCGCGACGCGACCCCCCTAAAAAGTCAGAAAGTTGCTGCTGCTAATCTGCAGATTCTCAACACGATCCGGTTTTACGGAAACGAGCATAACTCTGTCGTTTTTGATCCGTTTTACCCGATTCTTTTTCCTACGTGATCGTAATTTAATTATCCATCACATGAAGTAAAAATCCCGTATTTGGATTACCGAAATTTATGACTATTAAGCCTTCGGTTCGTTACCCTTTTACCAAATCTTGACCCGTTCATGCATTTATCAACATAACTTATTTGCTTGACCTTAACTTCATATGAACCTAATAATTGCAAGGTCATCTATCATAAAAGATTCGTTTCCGACTACCTTACACCTTATTTCACCCATCTTCGCTTAAAAGCTTATTTTGACCCGTTAAGGGTAATTGCGCATTAAATGGTTTATGACTAACAAAATCATACTCCCCACTTTCATACTCGACCAAATAATTACACTAATCGAATAACTTGTTTCTAAAACTACTTTTAAGATTATTTGCCCAAAATACCCATCAAGGGCATTTTGGTCAACTTTACTTCCATCATTGACGACGAAAGACTTTAACACATATTTGACCATCAAACATCATGTTTAATTTATTTAAAAAACTTTATTACTGGATCGAACTAAGAAGTGATTACGGAAATCACTTACCTTATGCGTCCGTGCTCGTATCCGAATCCTTGCCTCTTCTTGACCCGTTAACACCTCATGCTTGAGCCCATCTCGACGTGATTCCTATACTTTCATTTCATCAAAATCACGTTCTTATTAGCACGCTCATTTGTACATGTTAACAATCATATTAACCGCATATTTCACACTTAGTTTTCATTAATCATTTGTAACAAACATAACTCATATAATCATATCCATATTCTTTTAAACTCATGTAACTCATCATATCATTACATTTAACGCGGATTGCTATAACACGTATCATACGACTTCCTATAATCCTACCTTTACGACAACGAGTCAAATCATGTTACTTATACTTATTTGACTTTTGAGAGTCAACTATTAACCATATTTAACTATCGACTTATCCCCATATACCCGTAACATCATAATCAACTATGCGGACGATACTATATACATTTTATCATCCGCTTGGTGTGCGTACCACCTTCTAAGCATAACGTACAACTAATTTATGCATAAATCTTCTAAGTTCATATATAATTTATCAATTCCTACTACTAATCAACATATAACATTCACACATAAACATCAAACATATCACTACCACATTTCTCTCAATTCACTCACAAGAATTCATCATTTTTCATCAACAATCAACAAGAATTGAACATGGATGATCATTCAAGTCATCATCCTTACCAAAACAAGTGGGTTTCACCTCTAAACATCAAATTAACACAAACCTTACATAATCTATGTTCTATATGATGATTCTAACACTTATACATGATAAATTTCACATTAACTTACGGATTAGAACATAACCCACTTCACACATGATCACAAATCTTTGATTTAAGACATACCTTACGATCCCCGTCTGAAGGTGATCACTAATTCATGCTCGGTTGTGAATTTGGGTCTTGATTCGTTCTTCAATTTGAAGCTTTTTGATGAACTAGGGTTTGGGGCTCTTGAGAGCCCCTGATCATTCCATCTAGAACACACACGAAAGTGTGTGTGTGTGATCCTTTTTCTTTAATAACTCAACTTTTATTTATCCCACTTTAATCCCTCGTGTTTGCTAAATATACATGATTGGCACTACTTATTCCTTTTTACTAGTTTTTACTATAAACTTTAACTAGGTAGAATAGCCTAGATATTTATTTCATAATATAACGCATAAGGACATATTTCGAATATATAACGTCTGGATTTTGGGACGTTACACTCTCGAATTGGGTTTAAACACCCCGCCTGGAGTGCAAGTTATCCAGGAATAGTTCAAGGTGGCGGGACCAGTTCATGTAAAAGTGGCTGACAATTTCGTCACTGTTGGCTATATCCTGGATTCTCAAGGTATATGAGGATTGATCACCCTCTCTCACGGAAGGGTATTTTCATACTCTCTAAGGTTTAAAGGTTATCACCTTTCTATGTCTTGGAGTTTATACACTCCCGCCTGTAGCGCATGAAAATTTGGGATTTTCCCCAGGATACCTATGGGATTTTCCCCAAGGCACTAAGGATTTATCTCCAGTATGTTTTTGGGTTTTACCCCAGTAACACAAGAACTGTCCAAATAGTTAGAACTTGAATTCAACAATTAACTATGTGTTTGAAGGCTTTATGCACATGGGACATTCCTCCCAGGGCGATTGTGAATCAAACTCAAACCTAGTGTACTAAGTATCTCGGACTGGGGACATCTTAGTTGAAGAAGTTACAAAAGGATTGGAAGTTCGATATTAGGGTTACACTCTATTCCTGGTATGATCTTTCCTTTGTGAACCTTACATAAGTTTCTTAAACTTTTGAAGCGGTGTTTAAGGCTCGAATATCCTGATAAGGATATATCTTTAGGATATGTTCTCAAAATGTGTTTTTGGGATACGTTTCAGGATATTTGATTGGAATACTTGGGAAATTATACTTGGGTTTAAAATTAGTACTCTGGTCAAACAAGTGTTATCAAAACGGATTTTGAAAAATAAACTATCTTTTATTCTTTAAAGACTTTGTCTAAATTATTTGGGTTTTGAGAAGTCCTATTTGATGAAAGTCTTCGTAGGATACCACTAAGTATATTGATCAGGATATTTTCAGGAAATAATTGTGCTAATTTTGCAAAGCTAAAATCTAAACTAAGTAATGCATGACAAAAAATTAAAAGGCGACAACAAATAAGTCAAAAGGCAGTTATATTAAAACAAGTCAAAAGTTGTGCTTTTGGTTTCACCTTAAACCAAGGCCCATCTGCCAAAAGCACGATTAGTTTTTTACCATATTTACGCAACGGTTGAAGGTTTCATCTCAAAACGAGACCCATCCGCCTCCAACCATTGCATCATTCAAAAAAAATTATACTAAGTGATGACCAAGGGCTTCATCCTGAAACCCAGGACCCATCCACCTTTGGTCATCATATTGTTCTAGTGCAGGAAATATAAATTGTTCAAAGACAGGAAATGTAAATTGTTTAAACAGACCACAACCGTGGAATTTAAAAAAGTGGGCTCCGGCCTTGGCACGTATATCCATCATCGCCCACTTCGCTGCCTCTAAGGGGCAGCTCCTCCTTCCATCATAACCTCGTCGGCAACATCCTCCCCAGCATTTCCTCCAGCATCACCTCCAGCATCATCACCAGCATCCTTCGAAGCACCAGCATCATCTGCCTTCTCGGTTGCCTTAGCAGGCTCCTCTGCAGCAGACTTTGAAGGGGGCTCCACAGGGTTACCACCAAGATCCTTCAATTTCATCTCCCAGGCTTTAACATTCCATGAAGTGCATTCAACACCCAAAGCCATGGCCTCGTAAGCCATTTTCAATCTGGCCTGGAGAAGGGAGATAATAACAGAATTCTTGAGGCTTTCCCGGTATGAAGCCATGTCCTGCTCATGTTGAACTTGGGCTGCATCGAACTTGGCTTGAGCCTCGTGAGTGATCTTCTGGATGGCAGACTGGTGATCCTGAGTCATTGCCTTGTACTTAGCTTCATAGTGTTCCGATTTGGCGGTGGAAAATGTTGTTTGATCTGCGATGGTGGCCTCGGCCTTCTTCAGTTTTCTCTCTAACATGGTGTTCAGGCCGCAGACGTCTTCATAGAGGAATACCAGGCGTTCGAGACCCTGCAAAATAAAGAAATCAGGTATTGACTTTAATTAACTTTATTAACCAACATATGTTGCAGGATATGGGTCAGGATACTAACCTGGTTGAGGAAGCCGGTCATGAATTTGCTGGATTCCGTAAACCCGTGGTTCTCAAATGGGAACACATGAGGTGTAGCGGGAGGCTCAACTTCCTTTCTCTTCCGGGAGCTAGAGGCCCGGGTCCTGGATGCCGGAGGAGCTTTGGGAGTGGTAGTAGTCTTCGAGCCAGTAGGCTTCGGTGTGACAGATGACTTCGGATTGGATTCTTTCTTGGTAGGTGCGAGGCTAGAGTAACTGTCCAACTCGTCGAGTTGGAAGCCTTCGAGGTTGATAACTGGCACTGCACAAGGGAAGATATTTTTAGACTTATTATGCCTCTAAAAAATAATCGGTTTAATAAATAAAGATAATTTCTGAAAATATGCTTACCAGACATGTTGGAACTTGATCTTTGACTTGGACTTGTGAGTAGCAGGGTAAAGGTCCTTTCACTTCCCGGAAGCTTGTAGATTTCTTTTATTCTTCCTTCTGATTCGGCACTAGGGGGAGCTAATTCCTTGAAGTTTGCTGCAAAAAAAAAAAAAAATTAAGCATATCAGGATATCAGTTCAGGATGTAGTCTCGGGATATGATTGGGGTTATTCCTAAAACCCTAAATCCTACCAGAAGTTAACCATGTTTTAGGAAGGTCAAAACCCCTATCAATGGAGTCCCTTTTCACAAAGAAGAATTTTCTTGTCCATTTATCCTCGTTCTTGGTAGCCTTAAGAATGAGAGGATCTTTGGAGATAGAAAATAAAAGGAACCGGCTGGAACCATGAGATCTTAAACGATAGGCCATCGAAAGATCTTCGATGCACAGGTCGGGCATGTGACGAGCCTTAATCCGCTCCAAGGTGACTAATACGCGCCAAACCATGGGCATGATTTGGGCGAAGCTAAGGCCAGTAAGCTCGAAGAAACGAGAAATGAAGGGAGAAAACGGATACTGAAGCCCTATGGAGAAAGGATAAGCAAAAAAGCATACCCACTCGCCAGAATAAAAATCCGATCGGACCTCTCGGTCGAATGGATGGAAAATTATCCCGGTGGGAAAGGCACCGGAAGCTCGTAAAGCCGCAATGTCAGCATTATCGAAAGGAGGGTTCCTTAAGCAGGTTTTGTCTGTGAAAAGGGGGAATAGAGTCCACCGTTTGGGATCTAGTGCGGGTAGCAATGGAGGATCACAACCGGAGAACAGAGGATTTAAACAGGGAAAATAGGGAAGAGAGAGAGAAAAAGTACCTGAAATTCGCTTGAAGATATAGATGACCATACTGAGAAGTCCCTCAGTTAATATAGGCTGGATATAGGGAGTAAAGAGTAAATGTAGCATGCGAAGTTGCACAATGTCACCTCAAACGTCGTCTCGTTTTAATTGCCTCGGTTTGCGAGATAAAGTTTTAAAATATATCCGTTGGATTGGTATACCAACAGATATATTTGGGGACAATTGTTATGGGCCATTTTCTAAACATATATCCTGACTAATATTCTGCTTTTGATTGTTTATTTGTGATCAGGATACCAGACCAGAATATTGGTAACATCCTGATGTGATATCCTGGTAATGACTAATTTAACCACGTGCAAATTAGAAGGTGCGGGTCCCAAACGGTCAAGTGGACCTCTTCTCCTTAAGACTCGGGCAAACCAATTATATGAGAGACATTGAACCCGGAAGAAGTGGACTCAACGTTCACTTGAGGAATATTCGAAGCATCACGGCTTAATAGGATAGTTAGTTGATTTCGTATAACTATAAATAGATTGATCGGATCAGATTAAGTCACTCACTCTCTTCCGCACACTTTACTCTCTAGCTACTAGCAATCATTACACACAAACACTTGTACTCAAACTACATTGTACCACCTAGTTGATCCGCATCATATCCTGCACTGTATCCTGATATTTGAAGTAATAGAAGAACAAGGCAGCTGCGATTGTCAGCTCCCGAGGTTTTGTGCCAGCGATCTAGATTGATCAAGGGCTTTCCTCGTACATCTCGTGTCACCCTTTACATTTTTGCTCATTGTTTGATCATAGATACATCTCTATATCCTGAGCCGTATCCTGGAAACTGTTTTTGCAAACAACTTAATCAGCATATTTTCAACACACTTTCTTAGCACGCTACCTCACTTAACTAATTTGATCACTTAATTACTTCGGTAATTTTTGACCAAAACAATCATTTACCCAAGTAACTCTTCTAAAATCTTGAAGTATAAAGTCAATCATTTGTGTGGCACAAGTTGTGAAAAAATGCGGGTAAAATCATGATCAAATTCTTCACCTAATTGAATGTATGTGTCTTTATTGTTTGTTATTACCTGAACTACATTCTCCACTCCAACCTTTTGAATCACCTCAGTGAACCAACCACGCAGATCTTAATTCTGATTCATTTCAAATGAGTTGATATGCATAGTATCAATAGGCGAATTGGCATGAAAATCAAGAAACCTCTTTCCATAGGAGGTCTTCCTCTCAGATGCCAATATTGAACAACCTATGTGTTCCCAATTCTCCATCAGGGAGAATTAAAAAGGAGAATGAATGAGGGGGGTTTGTGAGGAGCAATGTTCTCCTACCCGGACCGGACAAGCCAGACTGACCGGTCAGGCTGGGATCCGCTGCTTACGCCAGGCCGGTTCAGCCCAACAACCCGTTTTTACAGGTGGCCGGCGGTTTGGCCAGAAAATCGTGACCCTTTTGAACCGGCGAACCCGTTCACCACCAAAGATTATGGAAGGCTTTTGAAGCTTCGTGTATGGCATTGAAAGGTGAAGCTTTCCATTCAAAAACACTAGCTCGCAGTGTACCATAAATCTTAGAGAGAAGGAGAAGAGACATATATTAGAGAAAAGAGAAGGAGAAGAAATAGATATCAGAAAGGAGGAAAGAGGCAGCTGAAAATCATTCATTTTTTTTATATTAGGGTTAAACATTAGTTTCAGAAAACCCCCTCATAAATATAGCTCTAACACTTTTAATGACTCTACTTCTAATCATTTTAGAGATGAATTTTATTATAAAACTAAAACATTATTTAACACTCAAATATTTATTAGAATTTTAAATATGTATATATTATTTAAGAAATTATCCAGTTCTTAAATCTAGTTCAACCGGTCTGACCAATGAACCGTTAAGACATCCGGTTCGATGTCCGGTCCGGTTTTAAAAACACCGGTGAGGAGAATTCAACATGTGGTTATTGAAATAGATGATATGAAAATGATAGACCTTACCGAATCGGTTCAAATTAAACCCGACTAGAGGACGGAGATTAGTATACATCATACGAAGAACAAGGCTTTTGGTGTTGCATAAAGTATTTTGTGTATTTGGAAGGATTTTGGTGTTGAGAAAAACAATTATTGGGTTGATTTTTGTGAGGAAGTGAAAAATATTGAAACTTTTGAGAGTATAATACATCATATGAAGAAAACCCTTGTTCAATTTAAAGAAGATACTTGCCTCTGCGAGTCAAAGAGGTAGAGAGAAGGGAGAATATGTACGTGTACGGGTATTTCGGTATGGTACCCGCTTTGGTACCACATTGTTTTTATTTTAGTTTTTGAGAACTCGTACGGGTACTATATATGTAAAATTAACATGAATACCAATATATTACAAGTACCAAATATGTAAAATTGGTACGAGTACCAATACGATACGGGTACCAAATAGGTAAAATCAATACGAGTACCATAATATGAAATAAAACATTATATAAAAAACTTTTAAAGTTCTATATAAAATTCGGTATCAATACCTATTTTCCCATACCGGTACCAATACCGAAAATACCGAATACCAAAATCAATAAAATTTGGTACCAATACATGCACTGAGTACCTAAAATCGGTACGGGTACAAGTACGAGTACGGTAGAGGTATGGTTATGGGTATTTGGGAAAAAATGCCCATCCCTATTCTGCAGGGTGCATCTGTTTGCAAGTAAAAACTGCAAACAGTGGATGCCCCTAGCACAAGTCAACAGCCAAAAATCAAAAATAAAATTTATTTTCAAAATATCTCAAAATAAAAGAATTAACATGCTCTACTTTCAAATGTTGTTTCAAAAACATTAAAACCAAAACTCTGTTCCAAAAATATAACATTTGTTTAAGTGGTTTAAAACTCTGTTTGTCTAAAGTAAACTATTGGAAGACATAACCACAGTTCTTTCATCCACTGTTTTGTCTAAAAGGTCACAGACCCACTGTTTGATCAAAGTCAACTTTTATAACCTTTGTTTAAATAAAACATACGTTACGTTACTTCATAAGAGGGTTTTCTTAGTGGGACCGACCTTTGGTAAACAGACCTTTGAAAACATAGGTTAGTTTCTAAGAAACAGTGGTGCTATGTCACTCAAAGAGTAATCGTTGGCCACGTCATCGTCACGGTTCCATAAACCCTATAAAAACCCTTGCCAAACAGAGTTTCCATTTATCATTGTATAATTCTCAAAATGAAAAGCAATTAACAAAGATAAAAACTCAGAAATCACAATCTTAAAATCAACAATGGAACTCGCACTCAAATCCTCTCACAATTACCTTTCGTATCTTGTCAAACATAACAAGAATACCGAATTTCATCACAACATTGATATTCTTCAAGCTTCAAAATATTTAAATATTTTGACTGCGGATACACCAATCCGTGAAGAAATGTTGAGAAAATTCTGGGCAAATGCAGATTTTCTGCTGAGAAACAAAAAGCCCCTCACAATTATTTCAAAGGTTGATGGTACCGATGTTTAGATCACGCCATAATCATTATCCACCACCTTCAATCTAAACGACTTGACAGGTATGGAAACTTTCTACAAAAATGATCTACAAAAATGATGCTCAACTAGTGGGAGCTACACTTTTTAAACCACACTTCTCTCCCGATATGTAATTATTTTTCCATACATTTTTAGTGTGCTTATTTGCAAAAACCACCGTTTTAAAAGAAATTCTCTTAAAAACTCAATATTTGGGATATGCTATTCTCGTGAATACAGATTATAATCTATCCCAAACACTGTTTGTAGACATGGTGGTTAACATAAAAGCAATATGAAAGGATATTGCCAAGGCATTTCTTTTGTATCCAAGTCTATTATGTTTTTACCTTCAAAAGCTATTAACAAAAGAAATTTTTGAACAGGGTTGTTAGATTATTTGAGACCGTTGGTATTTGAGAAACATAGCTTACGACATTTTGTACTAGCTTTAATACTCAAGGGGTGAATTGTAATTAGTTTTAGGGTTTTGTAAAACCTGCGCGGCGTATTTATGTGTGTCCATCTTGTGTTAGTAAACTATGATGACTATTTATAGAAACTGAAGAAACTGAGATTTCTAAGCCATACTAATACACGTTACAAAAACGTTAAAGCTTTTAGTATTTGCGACATTTTCGTGTTGTTTTTGTTTTTGTTTTTGTTTCTTTTTTTTTTCAAACTCACGTTATGTTTTTTTACCTGTTGCCGAACACATTTTTTATCACATCAAAGAAGTGTAATGCTCTAATATGATGTGAATGAGCCTTTTCTCCGTTAAAAAAAGAGTTAAATGCTTGGTTGGTCCCTGTGGTTTTCAAAAATTGCAGACTTGGTCCCAATGGTTTACTAATTACACGCGTGGTCCTTGTGGTTTTCAAAAATGCACTCGGTTGGTCCCTAGCCCTAACATCAGTTAAAAATCTCAGTTAAGTCCATGTTAAATGACCAAAATACCCTTGCTTATTAACTCTCTTTATAATTTAAATAAGCCCTTTCACCACATCATCTTCCCCAATTTAGGGTTTCATCTTCATCCACACATCTTCATCCACACATCCCGCAACCCACCGCCTCCACCTTCCCTACGACCGGAGCTTCCTCGTTGCCATAAACCCATGGGTCAGGATGGGAGGGAGGAAAATAGGTTGCAGGTCAGGATGGGTTGGTTCAATCTTCATCTCATGATCTCATCGCCCTTTTCATTCCCTCACTGAGCTTTTGATTTCGCCAGCAAACCTCACGGCTACAGTACCTCCACCACACGTCTCCGTCACATCTCTCCGCCGCACGCGACCTATCCGCTGGTGCCGGCAAAATTGAAACTAATTGATGTCATTATGCGTCTGATGCGATGTATTTTCAGTGACCTAATTCTTTCTTTCTGCACAAGCTAAGGTACCCTTGTAAACCACTTATCTTGAAATCAGAAATGTAATCTTCAATTTATCTTTGAGGACCAAAAGGGTGGATGTGTTTTGTATCACCGATCGGAAATATATCCAGTCGGTTTCCACTTCATTTTATTTCCCCAATAAAGCTTTTCATAGGAATTTGGTGTGTACGAAAATTGAAAAGTGGGATGCAGTAATTTGTTCATGGTGCTTTGATTTTGTTAATTGCGCTGATGAATTTTGTTTTTTTTATAATTATGATTTTTATGTTGCAGCTCATCTTTTGTGTATGATCTGAATTTATGTAAAAATTTTGGGTATGATTTTTATATGCTGGTGTTTGAGAGAGAGAAGGGGGTTGTTGAAGAAGATGATGAGGGTGGTGGTGTTACAGGTTGAAGAAGATGATAAGCAAGGGTATTTTGGTCATGTTAGGGCTAGGGACCAACCGAGTGCATTTTTGAAAACCACAGGGACCACGCGTGTAATTAGTAAACCATTGGGACCAAGTCTGCAATTTTTGCAAACCACAGGGACCAACCAAGCATTTAACTCTTAAAAAAATTAACTAGTAGTCTTACTATGTTCTAGCGTTTAATAAAAATTCAATGACATCTAACTTATACATTAACTTGTAGGTAAATAATGACTACCTGGAACAAAGAAGCTCATGTCTTTGAGCAACTTGGAAAATGAGAAGTTCGCTGACTAACCGAGCGTACATCTAACATACGAGAGAAACAAACTAAATTATAGCTCGAAATAAACGCACTTCGTGCGCGTTATTGGACCCCACAAAATGTAAATAAAAACTAATATGCTTATTTATATTAGTCTGGAAAAATTACAAGTTTTGTCCTTTATCTTTATAGTACTTTACAGGCGGTGTCCTTTTTTTCAAATGTTGACAGGCGGTGTCCTTTATAGGGAATTTTGTTGCAAGTTTTGTCCTTTGAGCCTAACACAGTTAGATTTTTTTGTTAAATCTGATTACCCAAGGGTATTTTAGTCTTTTTACTTATTTAAAGAACAAAACTTGTAACTTATTCTTTAAAAAATATTTAAAAAAAATTATATATATACGTATAACAAACAAGATGTTCATCTTCCTTCACTCCTAGAACAATCATCCCCATTTCTTCTTCACCCCTGTATTATTCCACCTGCAACACTACACATTCTCACAATACTAACCATCAATCAATGGAGTTTTCAAGAGTTATCAACCCTCACCCTCTCCCCTTACTCGCCGATTCACATGCTACTAAACCCTTACCCGCTCCTTGTTCTTCTTCCCTCTTTCTCGGATCCACCCGCACCCCCCGCCCCACCCAAACCCGATCCATGATCCATTTCCTCTGTCATCATCGATCTGCTGCTGTTGCAGTGAAATCGCAGTGGTATACCGATATTCATGTAGAAGCTAACAGGGATTTTGGGGCTTCTTGACGATTCGCGGTGGATCAGTTGATTTTGGGGCTTATTGACGATTCGCAAATCGAGGATCTTATAAAAGAAGCCGGAGTTGGGGCGTCACGGGACAAACATTGTAATTTGGTAGAACTAAATATGTGAAGTGGAGTGTAATTGGCTTTCTATGAACAAAAGTTATGCAATTTGGTTAGTTTTTGCTCAATTTTTGCTGTTAAAACTTTGTTTGTCTTCAAAAATTGCAACTTTGTAGAACTCTACTCCCTGTTGTTTATAATTTTTTTTATAAAAAAGTGTGAAATGGAGCAGAATTTGGTTTTCTATCCATAAAACAAATTATGCAATTCTGTTAGTGTTTGCCCATTTTTTGGTGTGAAAACCCTGTTTTTCCTTAAAAATTGTAAATCTACAGGACTCTGTTTTCTTTTGTTCATAATTTTTTAAAGAAATTGTAAATTTGTCTATACGTTAGAACAAACCAGTGGAGCACCAGTAACCAGTTTAATCCACTGTACATTTCAGAAAAAAATGGCAGCCATAAACTGTTAGAAACTTTCCTAATTCTAAAAAAAATAGTTTCTGCATCTCCATACTCCATCTAAATTTGGGGAAAATTCAAAACACTCTCATGATTCCCCCAAAAAATTCTGTTTTTATATGGTGGTGGTGGGAGATGGCGGTGGTGGTGGTGGTGGTGGTGGTAGGAGATGGCGGTGGTGGTGATGGTGGTGGCCGGTGGGTGGTCTAAGTGATAGAGAGATGACATTTTTATTTTACATATTTAGTCCTTTCAGGTGAAATTATAAGAATGCCCTCATGTGCTTTGCACATGATCAGATTTAACAAAAAAATCTAACTGGGTTAGGGATAAAGGACAAGACGTGCAACAATATTCCCTTTAAAGGACACCGTCTGTCAACATTTGAAAAAAAGGACACCGCCTGTAAAGTACTATAAAGATAAAGGACAAAACTTTTAATTTTTCCTATTAGTCTTTGTGATTGTTGGTTGTCAATTTTGTTGTTATTTAGATTAACAATCAATGATATAATATGATACTTTCGTTTATGTTTGCTTATGAAGTGTACAAACTTTATCCATCTAACAAGTGAAATGCGGTTGGGGTATGTTTGTTACGTATAATAATTATACATTTGATCAATAAATAATTTTTTGTTACGTCTTATTGTGTAAGCCCCTGGCCGCGTCGGGCCGGGACTTCCATCTAGTTATAGCTATTTTACAAAAATCAACGGTCCAGTTCATAAATTTTTTGTATGTTTGGTGCATTTCTTGGTAGATTACACTACGCACCTGAGTGTTACATTTAGCGGCACGGATTAATCTACACCTTAAATTGTCTTTATCTTCTAGAAAAGAGGCAATGTATATAAAAAGAGGGTCATCAACATCAAGAGTAATCTAAAAAAAACACTATACGTATACACTTTTATTTAGTCTCTTCGTTCATGGTTGAATTTAGAGTCAAAAGTGGTTTCTAAGGGCAAAACATGTAAGCCCTTTAATGTGTTTGATACACATTCTAAGAGAGAAGATTAACTTGTTTGATCTAACATGAATACAATTTATTCTTTGCACTTCTTGCATTTGTACGTTAAAAAAAGTATTGATGACAATTTCAAATATTAACCACATATGAGTCATATGACCATTATGATACATCTAAACTTGTTTAATACACATTCTAAGGGAAAAGTATTTTGTAAAGCACCAGTGATAACTTTTTAAAGCATAAGGAATCATGTTTTTGAGGATTTATTTTAAATGGAATCATGAAATTGGTTTTTTAAGTGGTTATTAATATGATATAAATATAAGATACTAAAACTATCACCAGTCTACACCTATAAATGTTGGGTTCGTAGGCCTTATGGGCCCTACATGGGCTTAACTTGGAGAACAAGTTTGATAAACCCTAGATTATGTCTTTATAAATATTATGATGTACTTGTAATGTTTAACACCTCAATAAAATATACTAGTTGCCACTCGTGGACGTAGGTCAGTCTAGACCGAACCACGTAAATCCTTGTGTTCTTTATTGCTTTCGGTGTCGTGTTCGTGTTCGTGTGTGCACTCGATCCTAACAACTGGTATCAGAGCTTAGGCTCGTTACACACGGAAAGCAATCGGGAGAAGAGAGTTGCGATCAAGGGTAGTCGTTGGCAGTTCCACCGCCGCACCAGTCGTTCACCGTTCTTCGTTCGCCAAAGGTTCGCCAACACCCCGTTTTAATTAACTTGTCAAAGGTGCCGTATTTTTGTGGGTCTCGGCCTGCAAAGAGATAGAAGCCATAAAAGTTTTTTTTTTGGTTGCTGAGATATCAATCCAGAAAAGGAGGCAAACTATTTGATCAATGTTAATATTCCTTTTTTATTTGGAACCAAGATATTGAGAAACAAAAAGCAGTTTATTATTGCTTTGTTTTTTTAATCGAGATCAGAAAGAACTAGAGGAACACGTTTGTGTTTCTATTTCGTTTCAGTTTCTGATATTGGTTAAGGTTTGGGTTGGTTCTAGGGATATTGGTTATTATTGTTCGGTCTTGGAGCATCGGGTTATCGTGTTTGGCTTCGGGCTTGTTTCGGGTGTCGATTGTTTGGCGCATTTAACGGGCAGTTTAGCCGGGGTGGTTTGATTAGCGGGGTGTCGCGTTGATCTAGTTTTTTTTTTTTGGGGGGGGGGGGATTTCGTTCTGAAGAACAATTTCTTTTACCAGTTTGACCAGCGTGTGTTTAACCATTTGTTTGAAGATCAAAGAAACTTGAATCGGGTGTTTTCTGTTTCTATTTGTTTCAGTGTTGGTTTTCTATTTGTTTCAATTTCAGTTTTCGTTTAGTCGTGTTTGTATTATCATGGCAGAAGACGGGAAAATTCAGATTGAAAAGTTTGACGGGAAGAAGTTTGGTTGGTGGAAGATGCAGGTTGAAGCACTACTTTGTCAGAAAGACTTAGATGTAGTGCTCGAGGATGAAAAACCAGAAAAAACATCACAAGCAGATTGGGATAGGTTGGATAAGAAAGCCAGAGCAGTGATAACGCTTTCTCTATCGGAGAATGTTGCATTCAATATCCAAAAGGAGACCTCAGCTAGAGGAATGATGGCAGCATTATCGAATATGTATGAGAAGCCTTCTGCAGCGAATAAGGTTTATCTTATTCGAGAGCTTGTGAATACTAGGATGAGGGAAGGTGATTCAGTTACAGCGCACATCAATAACTTAAACTCGATCTTGTCTCGTTTGGTGTCTGTGAACATCAAGTTTGATGATGAGGTCCAGGCCCTATTGTTATTGTCCTCATTACCCGATAGTTGGTCCGGAACCGTAACTGTTGTTTCGAGCTCTTCAGATACGAGTAAGTTCACGTTTGCGAAGATGCGAGATATTATTCTGGGCGAAGACGTCAGAAGAAGAAATTCAAGTGAGTCATCGGGTGACTTAATGCATGTTGGTAGAGGAAGAAAGAATAATAGAGGTAGTGGCAGTAAGAATAGAAAGAGGAGTCAGTCTAGGGCTCAAAATGATGTAACCTGTTGGAACTATGAAAAGGTTGGACATTTCAAGAATCAATGTCCAAATGAAAAGAAAGAAGTTAACACTGCAGCAGACCATTCAGATGATGAAGCTTTGATTTGTAGTGTGGAGAGCAGTGTGGATTCCTGGGTTATGGATTCGGGTGCTTCATTTCACGCTACCCACAACAGTGAAGCACTACGGAATCTTAAAATTGGGGATTTTGGTAAGGTACGACTTGCAAATGATGAAGTCTTAGATGTCACAGGCATGGGTGATATTGACTTAGTTACTTCAGTTGGATCTACCTGGACTTTGAGAGACGTGAGAATTAATTCCAGGCTTGAAGAAAAGGCTTATTTCAGTCAGGCAGCTGGATGATCAGGGTCACGAGGTTAAGTTCGCTAGTGGACAGTGGAAGGTAATTAAGGGAAATTTAGTAGTTGCATGTGGCAAGAAGAGGGGCTCATTGTATATGGTCAGTGTAACGCCTGAGGGAGAGGCCATCCCAGTTCAGAAGAAGACCAAAATTCAGTTCACAGAATCTTGGAGGCAGAAGAAGGTTTGTTTTGCAGGAGATAAACCCAGAGTCACAGGTCAGATTCAGGTTAAACGTGCTAGGAAAGGTTCAGAGAAGCCAGTCAAGGGTTTCGTGGCAGTGGGAGCACATGTAGTGCTTCAGTCAGAGCTCCCAGACGACAGTGGGTTAAGAGAACTTGTATTCCAGCGGTGAAAGTCTCTCCAGTGAATTACCTGCTTATGATGGAGAGTGTTAGTTCTCAGGTTTTCTCAGGGTCCGGCAGTTCGTTTAAGTGGGAGCCGGAAGGGACAGAGAACGAGTCACGAGTAGTGACTAATGAGTTGAAGCTCAGTGGGAGCTTCAACGAGCCTTCAGGTTAATTGATGAGAAGGCTGGTGGCAACTAGAGGTGGAGCTTAGAGTTTCCGTTGACAGATTGCAGAAGTACATCTAGGAGAGCAGACGAAAGTAGTTCAAGGCCTCCGAGTGGGAGATTGTTGGGTTCGTAGGCCTTATGGGCCCTACATGGGCTTAACTTGGAGAACAAGTTTGATAAACCCTAGATTCTGTCTTTATAAATATTATGATGTACTTGTAATGTTTAACACCTCAATAAAATATCCTAGTTGCCACCCGTGGACGTAGGTCAGTTTAGACCAAACCACGTAAATCCTTGTGTTCGTTTATTGCTTTCGGTGTCGTGTTCGTGTTCGTGTGTGCACTCGATCCTAACAATAAATACGTTCAAATAGTTAAACAAATGTTACATCGGATTTTCATAAATGCACTAACATATTTTCTTCCGACCTTAGACTGCGAGGTATGAGCTTGGGTTAAAAATAGATTGATTTCAGTTTTAACACATTATCGTAAAAAATCAATGTAAAAAATAGTCGCTAAAACATTTAGGTTTTGTTTCTCAGATTTGGGTTTTTTTTTCAAAATGGGTTTTTGTTGTTGAAAATGGTGTAAAAGAATCTTGATTTAAAAAACCTTTACATTAGTTCTAGAATGATAGTTTCATGATTTTTGTTGGTTTTGGGTTCACGTGGAAAATGTTGATAAAAAGTGATAAAAATCAGATGTAAATAATACTTGCATTGCTCTCGAATGATAGTTTCATGATTTTTGTAGGTTTTTATGATTTTACGTTGCTATAAATGATACATACCTAAGATAGGTGTCGGTGCAAATATCAGGCGATAGAGGTGCAAACTATCATTTACAAGAAACGAAGAACAACTTGGCTTTATTTTTGTCACATTTTTCGTGATTTGAGTCAATGTAAATGTTTAAAACGTAAATATTTTGTAAGATGTTATTTATTAATTTAAAAACTCTTGCAAAGTTTCTTTATTTTTCATTAAGTGCATTTGTCTTTTATGGAAAATAGGAAAAAAAGATAGTACAAAGTAAAAGTATGTTGTTACAGGGAATATAAATTGTCAGAATATCAATTTACAAACCTACCATTTTTGAACAAATATTATTATTTTAATTTATTACATGTAAATTCAAAAGCTAAAAGTATCTTTAAATCTCAGCCACTTATTATTTCTAAATCAATGGTTTAAATCAGTTATTTCAGTTCTCATAACTCGGTACACTTCTCATTTTACCCAATCCATATATATATATATAAACGGTTAAAAAATACCTGGATCAACGGTTATCCCAATATTTTCATCGTTTTGAAGAGAATCAAGTTCATAAGCTCATGTTTCTTATTCAACTTTATCATCTAGTGCAATTTTCTAGAAAAGGCCCCCATAGAGGATGTAATGAATGGTTAATTTCAGGAAAAAAAATGGGCTAAAGTAGAAGCCAGCCTTATAATGTGGAACAAAATATGCTTCAATCCTATTATTGATCATATTCCAATACATCCCATACTTTTCAAAAAACATTCCTAAACACCTCCTTTGCTTTATACAGAGCTGCAAACACATATCTTAAACTAGGTGTGGTTTTTCCGATGGTCAATCGACGTAAACTCAATTAAATCCCAACCAAAAGATGAACCCGTTTACATTCATCCCAAAAAGATTCACTTAGAATATAGTAGACAATACTATGATCCATTAACATTTTATTCTCAGCATTTTCCCAATCTTCTGTGCTTACCAACGCTTTCAAAGTTTCTTCAAAACTAGTTAGTCTTTCTAATGTATTAAAATCTGTAGTACATTTCATTTGACCCACAAAAATGAGGTGAAATCCTAAAACTCTCTTAGAATCTAAAGGGCATGGGTTCTTGCAAAAAAGACCTATTACCAGTTTCGCGTTTTCAACTATATCATTTACCCAATGAACTCTTCTAAAATCTTGAAGTATAAAGTCAATCATCTGTGTGGCACAAGTTGTGAAAAAATGCAGGTAAATCATGATCAAATTCTTCACTAATTGAATGTATGTGGCTTTATTGTTTATTATTACCTGAACTACATTCTCCACTCCAACCTTTTGAATCACCTCAGTGAACCAACCACACATATCTTAATTCTGATTCATTTCAAATGAGTTGATATGCATAGTTCCAATAGGCGAATTGACATGAAAATCAAGAAACCTCTTTCCATGGGAGGTCTTCCTCTCAGATGCCAATATTGAACAACCTGTGTGTTCCCAATTCTCCATCAGGTACGGATTTGGGAAGAACTCGTGATTATCCAGAATGATTTCATATTCGGTATTCCTCTCAGATGCCAATAATGAATGTGTTCGATGATGGAGTTTTTGGGGGTGTTTAGAATCGGAATTAGGAATTTAAAGTAGTGAAAATATGTATATATGGAAGTAATATCTAAGTTCTAAGAGTTTGTTTATGACACCATATCAGGTGGTTTCATGGGTCCCAAATTGCCCATTGGAATTCATAACAAGTACTCTAGAATCTTTGATATGATAGCTTAGGTTTATGGTGGTTAATCATTGTTTGATTAACACTACAAACTCAGCCATGTTTTTATATAATTATATATAGTTTATAGTAATAATATATCCTAAAACTAAGTCCAAACATAGATTATCATGTATGTCAAGTATGGAGGTTTAACCTCTTGTAAATTCACCACTACACAAACCATCACAAGGATGATTCGGAGGGTCATGAACATCAAGGATTCACCACTACACAAATCACCACAAGGATGATTCGGAGGGTCATGAATGTTTAAGGAAATGAAACTAACTAATTCGAGCTTAATTTAACAAGTATAAACAGAATTTAAATGGGTGTTTGAACCTAAAACTTTGATGGAAATCCCCTAAACACAAACCCACAACCATAGACTAAGTTGTGAGCTTGGTGGGAACAAGATTCCATCAAGTTTTCTATCAAAACATGAAGATTTAAAAAGACAAAAATGAGCAGAATTTTATACGCACTTTGGACCTCAAAAATGGTGAGGTTTCACCTTAGTTTTCCCAAGTAAACTTGTGAAACCTTCCTAGAGGTTATCCAAGTGTTTTAGTAGAAAGAAACAAGAAGAAATAGAAGAAGTGAGTTAAACTCATTTAAAAAGTGTTGAAAGTTTCTGATGTTGTTGCTGAAACTCAGCTGTGTTTAGGGAGTGGTTGAGGGTGATTAAGTGTTTCAAAAAGTGGGAAAAAGGATGGGGAAGTGTTCCTTATATAGGGAAGGGTTTAGGGTTTCAATGGGTTGGGCTTTGGATATGTTTAGTGGGCTGAATAACTCAAAACAAAAGAATTTAAGTGGGCTGTTAAGTCCGATCGCTGGCTGGACAACCTCTTTCTTTTTTTATTTTTTTAAACAATATGACATGTATTTGAGGTGTATTTTATATAATTAACATGTTACCTAATGTCTAGTGTGCATGTAACATGTTATCAAGGCCTAGAAAGTGGATTAAACATGATTTAAAGTATGAACATTATGAGAAGTAAATGTTTTTTAATGTAAAAGAAACATGTGACAAGTAACAACAAGTATGTGTAACGTATAAGGACGTGTCAAACAAGTGTAAGTCTCGTAATCGAATAATCAAGTGCTTTGCGTGTATGAAACGTTTAAGAATTACGAATACACGATCATTGTTTACAAGTTAAACTTATGTTTATGATAATTATGAACCATGTATCAAACTAACGTATGTATCAATGTGTAATCATGTATAAACGATGTATATTTCATATAAAAGATTCATTTCATTACGATCAAACTCTCGGATTTACAATAGCTTGAAACGAAATACGATTACAAAGGAAACGAGCTTTCAAAAATGGAAATACAAGACATGCTTTCTAAATAGGGAAAGTTACGAAAAAGCAGGGCGTTACAATTATTTCCAAGGTTGATGGTACCGATGTTTAGATCACGCCAGAATCACTATCCACCACCTTTAATCTAAATGACTTGACAGGTATGGAAACTTTCTACAAAAATGATCTTCAAAACGAGTTCATAGAAATGGATTACGATGCTCAACTAGTAGGAGCTACACTTTTTAAGCCACACTTCTCTCCAGATATGTAATTCTTTTTTCATACACTCTTAGTGTGCTTATTTGCAAAAACCACCGCTTTTAAAGAAATTCCCTTAAAAACTCTGTATTTGGGATATGCTATTCTCATGAATACAAATTATAATCTATCCCAAATACTGTTTGTAGACATGGTGGTTAACATAAAAGCAATAAAAAGGATATTGTCAAGGCATTTCTTTTGTACCCAAGGCTATTAGGTGTTTACCTTTAAAAGGTATTAACAAAAGAACTTTTTTAACAGGGTTGTTAGATCATTTGAGACTGTTGGTATTTGAGAAACATAGCTTAGGACATTTTGTACTAGCTTTAATACTCAAGGGGTGAATTGTAATTAGTTTTAGGGTTTTGTAAAACCTGGGCGACGTATTTATGTGTCCATCTTGTGTTAGTAAATTATGATGACTATTTATAAGCTACTGAAGAAACTGAGATTTCTGAGCCATACTAATACACGTTACAAAAACGTTAAAGCTTTTAGTATTTGCGACATTTTCGTGTTGTTTTTGTTTTTATTTCTGTTTCAAACTTACGTTATGCTTTTTTTACCTATTGGCGAACACATTTTTTATCACATCAAAGAAGCGTAATGCTCTAATATGATGTGAATGAGCCTTTTCTTCATTAAAAAAATTAAGTAGCCTAACTATGTTCTAGCGTTTAATAAAAAATTCAATAACATCTAACTTATACATTAACTTATAGGTAAATAATGACTACCTGGAACGAAGAAGCTCATGTCTTTGAACAACTTGGAGAATGAGAAGTTCGATGATCTAACCGAGTGTACATCTAACATACGGGAGAAACAAACTAAATTATAGCTTGAAATAAATGCACTTCATGCGCGTTATTGGACCCCACAAAATGTAAATAAAAACTAATATGCTTATTTATATTAGTCTTTGTGATTGTTGGTTGTAAATTTTGTTATTATTTAGATTAACAATCAATGATATAATATGATACTTACGTTTATGTTTACTTATGAAGTGTACAAAGTTTATCCATCTAACAAGTGAAACACGGTTGGGGTATGTTTGTTACGTATAATAATTATACATTTGATCAATAAATAATTTTTTTGTTACGTCTTATTGTGTAAGCCCCTGGCCGTGTCGGGGCGGGACTTCCATCTAGTTAGAGTTATTTTACAAAAATCAACGGTCCAGTTCATAAATTTTTTGTATGTTTGGTGCATTTCTTGGTAGATTACACTACGCACCTGAGTGTTACATTTAGCGGCACGGATTAATCTACACCTTAAATTGTCTTTATCTTCTAGAAAAGAGGCAATGTATATAAAAAGAGGGTCATCGACATCAAGAGTTAATCTAAAAAAAAAACTCTATACGTTTACACTTTTATTTACTCTCTTTGTTCATGATTGAATTTAGAGTCAAAAGTGGTTTCTAAGGGCAAAGCATGTAAGCCCTTTAACGTGTTTGATACACATTCTAAGAGAGAAGATTAACTTGTTTGATCTAACATGAATACAATTTATTCTTTGCAATTCTTGCATTTGTACGTTAAAAAAATGTTGATGACAATTTCAAATATTCACCACATATGAGTCATATGACCATTATGATACATCTAAACGTGTTTAATACACATTCTAAGGGAAAAGTATTTTGTAAAGCACCACTGATAACTTTTTAAAGCAAAAAGAATCATGTTTTTAGGATTTATTTTAAATGGAATCATGAAATTGGTTTTTGTTTAAGTGGTTATTAATATGATATAAATATAAGATACTAAAACTATCACCAGTCTACACCTATAAATACGTTCAAATAGTTAAACAAATGTTACATCGGATTTTTATAAATGCACTAATATATTTTCTTCCCAACCTTACAAACAACATTTACTAATGCATACATTTCCACATCGTCATCACATTTTATATTCATATTTAATAATCATATAATTTATATGATTAATTATTTTTATTTTGGTATTCTTGAAACTAATAGAATGAATTTAAAATAAGTGTTATTGGATTTTAATAATTCTAAGTTTCACCTTTTGGCCGATTATAATCACAGCTTTAAAAATTTCCTACAACGATCCCAACTAATAATCCTAACATAGGTGCACTTAAATCAATTAAGGAGTCTACAAGTGCACTTGAATCTATTGAGGAGACCAAATTCTTATATGTTTGAAAAGGATTAATGGGGGGCCAAACTTTTACAAGTTGGGATCGTTGGAGAGAATTTTTTAAGTTGAGATTATTATCAGCCAACATGTGAAACTTAGGATTATTAAAATTCAATAACCCTTAAAATAATAAAAATTATTTTATAAATTAAAGAATTGCAAATATTAGACATTATAATGATTCAAAATATAAAAATAAACATGATATACATTTTGTTAAAGCACCGTAAAAATTACATATATAAGACATTAAGACTATCACCAGTGTAAAATGTAAAGAGTATAAAAAGTGTATAAAAAGTGGTTGTGAGTGTGGGGTTTTTAAAATGTAAAGAGTATAAAAAGTGGTTGTGAGTGGAGGAGAGAGAAAATATTACTGTTCATCTGTATATTTGGGGGGACACTGTTCACCCACTATAATTTTTTAATATATATTGAAAGTGGTTGTGAGTGAAGGAGAGAGAAAAATGTAATATATATTGAAAAAGAGAGAGAAAAAGTATTTGTTTTTAGTGGAAATATATTGATATAAGAGTTGTTTTTTAGTGGAATGTATGTATATTTTTAGTGGATTGGATGTGAATGCTCTAAGATGCTAAATACATCTACAAATGCGTCCAAACAACTAAACAGCTCTCACATCAGATTTTCATAAATACACTAAAAACACATTTTCTTCCTAACCTTACAAACAAATTTACTAGTTCTTACATTTCTACATCGCCACCACATTTTACATTCATATTTAAGAACCAAATTTTCTATGATTACTTTTTTTTAATCTCGCTCTCTTAAAATTAATATAATGTACTTAAAACAAAAAAAATAACTTTATAAAATAAAGAAATGTAAATATTAAACATTATAATGAAATAAAATCTGAAATAAACATTATATGCATGTTAAAAGCATACATAGTAGGGATGAACATTTGGTACTGGATACCCGTACCGAATTTCTTCGGTACCGATACCCACTTTTTGGCATTTTCGGTACCGATACTTTCGGTACAGTATCGGTAAAATATCGAAGTTTACCTTTAAATACATGTACCATACCGGTCCCGTACCGAAAATTTCAGTACTGGTACTGGTACCGGTACCCGATTTTGATGAATTTCGGTACCGTTACCGGTTCGGCATGGTACCGGTTCCACACTCATCCCTAATAGGCAGAACTCATTATTGCATTTGAAACAACCACAAAGAAAACACAACTTTAAACCTACATGGGCCCACCACATTGCCAAAAACGTTGCACCTCCAAACCTGCGCTACGTCAAGACTGGCCGATGTGGTGGCTTGGTAGCCTTAACCACGCCGAGCACATCACCCCATATAGAGGCGTGGGGGTGGCGTAGGGCAGCAAATTCTTCACTGACTTGGGGATTCTTTTGGGAGGTGATATGGCGTGCAATGAGTGGTGGGTTGTGTTTGGAGATTGTTTATTGGTTGATTATTTATTTTTTATTTTATTTTTTTAAAGAATACAGCAAACAGTTGGGGCCTTTCTACGCCCCCCTCTCACACCGCGTTTTCTGGGGTTTGACGACGTGGTTGTCACGTGTCACTCCACGCCCTCCCTTAAAGCCCTTCCACACCATGTAGTCTAAGAGCTTGGTTGCTCTAGTGGGAAATTGCTATGATTTCAATCGTTTTTCTTCCCTCTTAACAAAAGAGGATAAAATCGGTGCGTTTATACTTTTGAGATCCATATAGGTTTTTGTTACAACATTCCTAATATAAAAAAAGAACTGATACTATCATAATAGTTAAACATACTACGTTTAAAGAAAAGTAAAGGGACAAAAACTAAAAGTATCGTAGCTTACACGCATTTAAAGCCACATAATGTTGTTATAAAGCCTTCGATGTTGGGCTAAAGGCTCGACAGTTATGCCGGACACAACAAACGTCAAGCTATCATTTTTGTTTCGAGGGCTGCATAAGTGACGACCGATTGATAAAATAAATTCATGAAGAGAACCAGTTTCAATAGTTATGTCTACAATAATAATTACCCTACATATTAATAATCAGATGGAATGAATATAGTATTTTTAAAATATTTAATATAATAAACCATTAGATATAGTTTTTTTTTTATTTTTATATTATAAAATTGTTATTTTCTTTACTTTTTAAGTTTGATAAGTTTGGTGTCAACCAGTACTCGTATCGAAAATACCGGTTCGTTATCGGTAAATGAAGGTAAAAAGCAGCACCAGTCTGGTACATAAAACGGCAAAAGTCGGTACCGGATTGAGTTTGATAGTCTTTTAGTTCGAGAAGTTTGGTATTGCTACCCAGTACCATTTGCTAATTCCTGATCACAGGTACCGTACGAACAACAACGGTATTGTATAACTTTTTTTTAGTTTCAGGGGTAGGGATGAGCTCGGTGCCAACTGATACCCCGGTTACGGTATCTGTATATGAAGGTAAAAACCGCTAGCGAACCGGTATCAGGAACGCCAAACGTCAGTACCGAACTGGTACTTAGGATCTTTCGGTTCAGGAAATTCGGTACCGGTACCCATTACTATTTGCCCATCTCTGACTACGGGTTTCTACCGAACAACATCATTACCATACAATTTTTTTAGTTGATTTTCTTTCGGTTATTTTTTAGTGTTTTATTCTACATTTTCTTTTTATTCTTGTCAGCGGTTCGGTGTGCAACGCGCTCATAGTGATTTCAAACACATATAAACACAGACTAAATAACAAAAGTAGTTCGCCGCCACTCGACAACAATTTTTATAACTAGTTCTCTTTTAAATTGACAATAGAAAAAAATATCATATTTACACAATATAATACCATCATCACTATTTCTTTACTAGACCAGTAGCCATCAATAAAACTAAAATACTTTAATCCCACTCTACTCCACTAATCTCCGATGACTCGCCGTAATAATTGCCGATACCAGACGCCGCCCACAACCTTTCATTAAACGAATCCTGCAAATCCTCAGGTACAAACGTTGTCCGACAAAGCGGACAAGTCTTCTGACTATGATCCATCCACCGGTCCAAACAACACCGGTGAAATATATGCCGGCAATTCATCAACTGCCGGACCTCATCACCGGAATCAAACTCATACAAACACACAGCACAACTCTCCGGCGGATCTTCCACCTCTGAATACTTCACAACCGGAAGAAGCTCACGGATGAGTAAAGTAGACACTGTTTGGAAATTGTTTAACACTTCCGGTCGGGTCGGGTCGGGTGATAAATCGGGTTCTGTTAAATATCCTACACCCATGAACCGAAAAATGGTCGAAATGAGTTTGCGAATGAAACCCAAAACTGTTAGGATATGAATCAGAAGTTTTGGGAGAAAAACCTCTGTGTACCCAATTGGAAACCCCATATTTTTTAATGTTCGATCGAATTGTTGGAGATGAAATGATGAATTTACAATCGAATTTATAGGAAGTTGAAGAAAGGGGTGGAAGTGAAGAAAGGTAAAGTGGAGGGGGTTTAGTGAAAATATGGAAGATGTTGTCTATTATGATTGGTCCATTGCCACGTTGTTTGAAAGGATTGATTACACGTTATGTTGATACTACTGCCATACTTATAATATCGGAAAAAATCAGTTTAATTTGTCTCATGTCTTCGTGTAACATAAGTTGATGACTAAACTTTCGTTTTGCTATCTGTATTTGGTCGTTTTATTGGTTTTCCTTCAATCTATTAAAAATAGTCATTTTACTCTAACATTTTACTATGTTTTTTTCTATTTTGCTCTCCGACTTTTAACTCGGTTAAATCATTTAACTAAGGATAGGGGTATTTTAGTCATTAGATATTCCTATAGATAAAATAGATATTGAGGAGGGTAAGATGTAGATAGTCTTACATTTATTCCGTAGGAAGAGAGATTATGATTACAGTGAGACCACCAGCCAATGTTTTAAAAACCGGTAAATACCAGCCGGTTATACCGGTATTACCGTTTCCAGATATAAATCCGGTACGAAACACCCTGGTAAATAAGTGAAACGGCATAAGGTTTGTACCGGCAGTAAAATCCGGTTTACCGGTTTGAAACGTAATACCGGTACCGGCCCAGGGTTATTTTAGTTTGGGTTGTTACTTATTTTTATTATATATGTTACTTATCTTACGTAATTTTTATATATTATGATTATTCGTAACTAAAAGTTCTTATTTTATATTGTATGAAACGAAAATAGTTGGGGCATTCTATACACACCCCCCCCCCCCCCCCATTACTAACCACACCCCCCTTGTGAGAGGAAACTGTCGGTCCCACGTAGGCCCCACCTGTAAGTTATGTGAGAGGAGGGGGTGTAGTTAGTAATAGGGGGGTGTGTATAGTAGTGCCCAAATAGTTATCCTCTAGTTGATGAGGATGGTGATAATAGTGAATTTCATCTTTTATGTGATCGTGAACTTGATGTATTCAACACTCAAACGGCTTAAATATATTGTACACTTTCATTTAAAAGAACTTGTTGGAAAATTGAATGATTTTCGATTATCTTTTGGATAATTTTTTATTATGGATTTACTTTTGTATCATCTTTTAATATGTAATCATGCATTTTTTGATTAACTTTTGAGTTGATGTTGTAATTTATGAAATTATAGAGTTAGATAGTCAACCCGGTTGAACCACTCGGTACAACCTGGTTAAACCGGTTGAACCATTTTTTAGCCTAATCCGGTTTGATTTAAAAACCGGTTTTTAAAACATTGCCACCAGCTCGATAGTAGTTTTCAGGACAAAGACACATAACACTTAGTAATCAGGACAAAGATTGATTACTGCATGTAACCCCTTATCTTTTGGTTATCTACGTCACCACATGACGCATGATTAACCGTCCGCCGTTTTTAACATTATTTTTACGAAATTAGTAAAATAACGTTAAAACTAGTGCAATTTCACTTTTGCCCCCTCCCCCCCCCCCCCCCCGGTCCGAGGGCCCACACATATATACATTATATGCGCACACTTCAACCGGGCCGTATAAGTTGATTTTCAATGTTTTGACTGAGGGTCCTAAGAGCAAGGTGCTTAGCCGCTCTCCCTTTGCTAACTGAACACCAACCCGATCTACCATTGGAAATAGGCTAAGAGCTTTAAGCCAACAGTCATACTAACTCGCTAGCCAGCTAAGCCCCTGTCTTCATCGACGGCAAAGTATGTCGGGCAAAGAAAGGCGTCTCGCGGTCCTTCATGACACCAGAGTTGGATTATACTTTGGACTTGATCAAACTCTGGCTCACCTGGAAAGTCCTTTTTCATTTCAATTTTTCATTTTGCCCAGGATAGAAGCAGATGTCCAACGGTGATGGGTTGTGTGTGCTCTATGCAATATGAATTCGACATTTTAGTTTTTTTACAATGTATCAAGTTTGTATCCCATTACTTCATATGTGGATAATCTTCATATGCTGCGATTTGTTGATGAATATACATAACGATCTATTTAGAATGTATCGCTGATCATGTACAAGACATGTTACGTGGCTTTTATTTTCGGGAAAATTATAATCAAAGACTTACAACATGGATATACCTACCTATCTTAAAGAATGAGCAACTAATGCTTTGTCCTCCTCACATGCATCATCATTATAAAAACCCATGAGGAGATTACTTCAACTAAGGGGGAGGGGGCGGTCCGTTATGGACTCCCCATAACGAGTGATAGTATCACTAACACCACTACATTTCTATCACTAGTGATAGAATATTGGGTGATGACATGGCATGATTTAATGGGATATTGGGAGTGATAGAAATCTATCACTAGTGACCACCCCCTCCCCCTAAGGGGAGAAATAAGAAGAATAGAAATTAATAGGAGAACATGAAAAAGTGAGCTTAAGAAATTACTTATCACTAATCTCAGAGCTACCTTGTGGTAACAAACTTTGCTTTAATTTATATATTGTATAAATATTTAGGATATACAAACCGGTAACAAACTTTACTTTAATTTATATATTGTATAAATATTTAGGAAAAATAATTGGGGGGAGGCGATCCAATATAATTTTTAAAATTTCCGGACGAAAAATCGGAACCTATACACTTCTAACAGAAACATTGGGGTGGGCGGGTACACCCCCGGGCACCAACTAACCTTCGCCCTTGGTTGTACATCATGCCTTTTCAAGTTCTACATGTATGTAATTTCCATATCAAAGCATATATAAAGCTTACTTGTCTCTAAATATTGGGTAAATGATGGTAGAAACCTATAGAAAATATATAAAAGAACTATATAATTATTCGCATATCGGGTACGAAAAGCGATGCGCTTGGCTCTTTGTGCCTCGGTTTTAGAGCCAAGGTTTTAGATTTTGTCGCTTTTGTGCACTTCTCGGTCTTTTAAAACCAAGGTTCCATCATTCGCTTATCCAAGATATATTGCCATTAGACTAAAGGGTATGGGGAGCCTCATCCCCAAGGGGATGGGCCGCCACATCAGCGCCACGTAGGCTCGGCTTGAAGGGGATGAACCTAGGGGGTGGGGGATGAACCCCTTTATATATATATATATGTATGTATGTATGTATGTATGTATGTATGTATGTATAGATGTATGTGTGTTAGGAGAGAGGAGAGAGGCACGGCTACACCGGCTGTGGGGAGCCGAAGTTGCCGGGCCGGACATGAGGGGGGTGGTGTGGGGGACCGGCGCCGGTCCTAGCCGGGCCTCAGCCGGCCCCCATACCCATTAGTCTTAGCGATGTACAGGTAATATCCGTCAGTTAAATAACTGTCAGTAATATGTCCATTGGTAATTATAATCTTACCCACGCTTGATTTCCTCATAAAATTTCACCGATAAATTACTGACGAATCCTACTTTCGGCCAGGAATTCTTCCGTTGAGGATTTGAAGAAGGTTTTGTGATTTTTAGTGAATTGAAAGGCAAACATAAATAGTTAGCAAAAATAAGGATATCACATGGATTCATTGCACCTTGAGAATATAGTACCGTCACACTGGGAGTTGCATAGTTACAAAAAAAAAGTCCTTTTTTGATCAGTCCAAAACTGGCTGTGACTCGACATTATGCTACCTGCAGTAAACTTTTACTATTTGTACCACATGCAATTATTCATGTACATGCATTTTTTTTGAAACGGTGAAATTAATGTATAGGTTACTACACTCTCCAAATCGGAGAGCCTCATATTGCCCCACTCCGGCCAGACTATGTTGTCTTAACCGGGTCCACGTTAGCTTCAGTGTTTGGCTTTTTTTGGGCGATTCATTGAGAAACCATACCGCCGGCTGCCACTTGACTGTCGTTGTGCCACCACGAGAGGAGAACACTCTATCATAACACACGGTGGGACGAAAACCTGGCTGGGCTCGAGAATCGAACTCACAACCTGGCACAAGGCCTAGTTCAAATCCTTCATTGCCTATACCCACCCCAAAATGACACAAGTGAAAATTGAATTTGAGTCTATTAGAAAACCCAAACCTCCTATCACTAGGCCATAAGTGGAGGATATTCATGTACATCCATGCCAAGCATAATACCTTTCTTTACTTAAAGAAAATTATAAATATAAACTCCAACTTAGAAAAAAAAAAAAAAACCCTCAAGGCCCTTGCCTAAACAACCCTAATCCTCACCAATCCAGTTATCCAGCAGTATATCATTCTATAACCAATATATCATGAGTAAAAAGAAATAAAATAATGAGTTCCTAAAAAATAATCAGTTTTTGTTGTAACATTTTATTTCATTTGTGAATTGATTAGTTCAAAATATTTTTATGTTTTATGCCCTTTTTGTATAATAAAAGTCTGATAACGCACAAACGTTCAAACCAAACCGTTCGTAACCGTTCAGTTTGGTTTTAATTTTCAACGGTTCAATTTCAGTTTTCAAATACCAGAACCGTGACTATTGGTTTGGTTAACAGTTTAACCCCAAAACCGTCCAAACCATGTAAGATTAAATATATTACGTATTAATATTTAATCTGTAGCCATTATAATCATTTACATTATATAGATCAAAATATATAACAATCCTATTAAATAATTAGTTGGTAATTGTTGATGGACCATATTACCCTTATTAACTAATTAGGGTTTCCTCCTGGGTGCTTATATAAGGAGAATTATGTGGAGGTTAAGGGGTTAGACAGTTACACATTAGAAACACCCCATTAGCCATAACATCAATATTCGACCTCCTCTCCTAAACCGAATCCTCTATTTCGGTTCTCATCTTCACCATCATCAGTCAGCACCCTAAGGAGGAACCAGACCAAGATGACAATCATGTCAACCCTTAATGGATTCTCTGCTAACCTGTGCTGATGCAACCAAAGGTATGTTTTATTGTTTTCCTTCATGTATAAACAGAACTGATTCAACAAACCAGACCATGAACACCCTAGTATGTATTATGCCTCGAGGTCAGTTTTGTAGCCTTCAGCCCAAGTTGGGACATCTTGTGTTGGATTGGGGTTTGTTGGTGTAGGAGTGTTTGCCGTTGCAGGATGAGATCTCTCCCCAATTCTTATTCCCGCTAATTGTACTTGACTAAAGGTATAATCATATACCCAGTTCAACTTTTCCACAATCGAAGCATTTGGATGTTATGGATGGTAAACTTCAAAAACTGGAGGAGATTGGCTTGTAGGCGTTGGGGTTGAAGGTGGTGGGTTTGAAGGAGGTGAGTTTGAAGGTTGAGGGTTTCCACGACGTGTTGATTGTCGGCGGTTTGAAGGCGGTGGGTTTGGAGTAGGTTGGTTTGAAAGTTGAGGGTTCACACTCGACGTGTTGATCGTCGACGGTGTGAAGGTTCCACCGGTTCAGTGAGAAACGGATAACCACTCCAAAACGTGGTGAAAAAAATGTAGTGAATAGAAGTTATGAAATAGTAGAAATTTTGAAATGGTGTAGAATGAATTGAATTGGTCTAAATATGGAAAGGTTAAATGGTATAAGTTTGAATTTATCTAATTTAAAAATAATTTTATTTTAATTCAAACGGTCAAAAGTCCGTTAAAAGCATTTGCATTCAATCTTCTCTCTTCGGGTTCTACCAACCCCAAACCATACCTGCCGGCCACTACCCATCGGACCGGCGGAGGTGTACTAGCTAGGGTAGTAGCACCTACCCAAGGCCAAATCCTTGCCGGGCCTCAGCCGGCCCCCACTCCTTCCAGTCTGATGAGTCAATTGTTGCACAATGAATGCAATTGGTCTCAGTAACAGAACTAGTACAAAATTTCACATGGTGGACAGGTGACAATATGTACGGTTTGGATAACTGCACAAAACGTACCAGACTTTTTAGTTGATATATTTTTAAAATTTTGTTAAAAAAGAATAATAGTTGTTGGGCCAAAGCAAAAGCAAAAAAGAAAAAAAAAAAAAAAAAAAAAGAGAAAGGGTTATCCGGTGGCCTAAGAGAGGGCCATGGTGGTGACAATTTGCAACCTAAAGTGGTGGTTCTTCTTTTGGGATTTCCATGTATATTATCTTTTATTTATCTATGAATAAACTCCAATTTGCGTCCTGAAGAATGTTGACGGTGTCAGGTCGATTTCCCAGAACGATTTTTTTTGCTGCCTGGATCCCCAGGCATGCAAAAGCGCTACATATTGAGTCCCCGTTACAAACTTAGTTGTATGATTAGAAAAATAAAATCGAATGTGATAATACTTAATTCTCAAAAATCAATTACGTAATATTTGTTATGTTTTGTCACATTTAAAACATGTGTTTCTAAACGGTTTCGATTAGTATGGTGAAGTATACAACATGACAATGAAGTTTGTTCCTGCTTTAAGAGCACTCGACAAAGCAACTAACATTCAAAAGTATTTCATATCTTTTTCCCTTATAAGAAAATGTGATATTAAAAGTAAAAATAATATTGACTACACATCAAAACCGCGTTTCCCATGTAAAGCTAAAGCCCCACCGTTTGGACATGCCTAAACTTTGAGTTTGATTTATCAGTTATTTTTGATTATTTAGTTATGTAATTATGTTTTATGTATATGTATAATTATTTATATATATATATATGGTGCTATAATATGTAAAATAATTAGATTATTTAGTTATTTTATTTATTTTAACACTAGTCTAAGATCCCACGAGTTTCGCGGGTGGCTTAACACAAACATATAATATCTACTGGCATTGAGATGAACTTTGTAATGAATTTTTTTTCAATACAAACGTATAAAAATAATACTGAAATAAAAAAAAAATTATAGATAAATAAGTAGCCCAAGCCCACTATCAAAAGGCCGCCCGAAGGCACACTACGACAAAACCCGTTTAGATTAGATTCGAACTTGAGCCCTCTTGTTTTTTTGAACGACAAATTTCTTTACTTATGTCGTCTGTGGGACTTGAACCCAAGACCGGTTGTATCAAAAAAGCAACCAACCTTTAATCGTATGAAAAGGCCTAAATTTTCATGGGGTGTGGGCGACCCATGAAGAGGCCTATAGGCTACGCCCCTAAGAGTAATCAAGTACAAAAATGCATAGAAAAAAACTGAGGAATTAGGTACTTCTAAAGTTGCTATTCTTGGAATTAATAATGAAACAAAACATGCATAACTACTCTAAAAAAAACTGAAGAGAAAACTCCTCAATGCGTGTTTGAGCCTAAATCCTCATTTGCATAGTCATATGTTCTTTGACCTACTCAAGGAGAACCTCAACGTTGACTTTCAAGGTCAATTTAGTTGATTTTCAACTCTAAAATTGACTTGGAATTCTAAAAATCCTCCAAGAAAGTGCAACTAAACTCAATTGCAGCTGATTCTAACTTCAAATTTGGAGCATTTCATTAGCAAGGTGAATTTAAAAATAATATTAAAAATTTAAATGAAGTTCAATCATTGATAGTGAAAATGTAGCAAGTCACATGGGCCTATTGATATCATCAAGTAACACATAATATAGAAAATCATTGACAGTGTAAATGTAGCCTGTCAAATGGGCCCGTGAAGGATTAAAGACCTCGGATTTAAGAATTGGACAACTGCACCATTTGTACATTGTGTTCATTGCAAAGAATATTGTTTTTCTATACATGTGAGCTTACGAAATCATATTCAGTATACACCAAACACATGGCCACATCCAGAAACTACAACACAGCATTAGAACAAATATAAGAGCTACACATAACAAAATAGTTTTTGAAAATAAACCAAACAACTCCCCGGTAACTGTAGTTGGAAAAGGGCCAACAATTACATCGCATATACCTAGGTTTACTAACCTAGTTAGCTAACCCGTTTTAAATATATAGTTTCCATAAAATGGGCGTGAGATAAAATAACCATCAATAAACCTAACATGAAGGTTTAAACATTCAAAAACTTGCATAAATGAATAGAAGCAAATTAACATGCAAAATCTAAGATTATAACTGATGTAAAATATGTTTAGGAATAAAATGATGCGAAAACTACCTTAAGCTACAGAGTCTTGTACCCGCAACTCGCAACCCTGTATCAGTTCCTAGCTCTTTGTAACAATAAAAAAACTAAATACATAACACATAGGAAATAAAGGTTTGCTAAAGCTAAAAGATGAAAAAAAAACACCTAATTTTATTTCTTCCTGAGTATCCTACGATTGAATTGTCTTCCATCACAGAGCACGTCGTTTCTGTTAAAAAAGAATGTACTGATATCAACGTCATGAGATTATCAAATCAATTGTAGCATATTAAATTGGAATATGTTACATGTTCATAACTTTATATGCATAAAAGTCTATCCTAAAAGCAAGAAGTGAAATTTCCTAAATGCAACCCTAACATATACAGAAGGCGTGAATATACCTGTGCAAACACCCATCCAATAAGCCACTCAATATTATCAAGCTCCAATTCAAAATTCAGTCGATACTCCCTAATCCGCTTCGCATTCTGGTCATTCCATCTGGACTCTTCTTTCCTCCTCTATCAATGACAAAATCCTCCACGAAGCTCTCCAAGCACCGATCACATTTTTATATCTAACAGAACAAATTCCTCTCTTCCGTAGTCAAATCCTCACGTATCTTTGCAACTTTCTTCCTTGCTTCCACCATCTCTATCAATATCATGCGTAATCAATTCAAAAAAAATCAAATTAGTATTCTGTAGATGTCTCGCAACTAAAGAATAAAGATCCAATTCAATTATCGATTACATGGATTTGCGACCTTAACACCACCATCGTCTGTCGCCGCCACTCGTCTCTTCATCGCTGATCTAGGGTTAGAGCCCCAAATCGCCATCTTCACTTTGTCGCCTGAAAGAAAAAATGACAGAGAGAGAGCCCCATAACTTTGTCGCCTGAAAGAAAATTTGACATAGAGAGAGCCCCATAACTTTGTCGCCTGAAAGAAAATTTGACATAGAGAGAGCCCCATCATAACCTAACTACAAAGCTACAACAAAATTCATAATAGAAATTAAAGAACAAACAACAACAGAAAAGATCATTGTTCACACAAGTAGTTAACCAGTTCCGTCTTTGGAACCAATATATCCATGGCAGTATTCAGCTCCAAAGTTCTGCATCTGATTCCAGCAACCTACCATTTCAAATCTGCAATATCTCCGACATTCGAACTTGTAACCATGGAAGTATTAAGTTATGGTCTTTGGAACCAGCAAAGAGATCGGTAATCAGTTTCTTAAATGATTCAATTAACCTTTAATAATCCATTGCAAATAAAGCCTGATAAAATTGTTGCAACCAAAACTGATAATCTCCACCAGACACAATAACAAATGTCCTAAGGCTTCTTAGTAGTTATTGATCATTATTTAGGTCTAATAAGTTCATAAATCTACCTCAATCAAACAACTTAAAACACTTAAAAATAGAGTGAATCTACACTAATACCTAATATTATCATCAAACACACAGACATTACATTATAAGCATTACAAATCAATGGATGATAATATTGTCCATGTCTCCGTGACTCCATCAATAATTCAATATAGTTATTACAAAGCGTAAACAATCAAACAAAAAAATACCTTCCATTATGTGAAGAACCATATCAAAATTGATGCCAGAACGAATGGCAGCATATCATTCTTCAGTTGTCTCATGGCGGTGGACATTATCACTACGAAGATCAACAATATCGAGTATGAAGATCCCTGTAACATCGCAGTGAATAACAAAAGATGCAGCAGAGCAGATGACAGTCAAATTGATCTGTTTGTGTTCATCTAAGAATAGCAAAACCATATAATCTTCTAGTTTCGAAAGCACCGATATCAAACAGTTTAAGAGCTCCGTTATTTGAAATCGAGTAGAGAGCACAACGATGATGTGTTGTTACAGGAAAGAGAGGAATTAAGATTAGATAATAGATATACACGACTTACCTGATCACTGCAACTCGTCGTCGGCATTCAATTTGGTTTTCAATCAATTTCTCCATAAAGACTGGTTGCTTTCAATCGCGATTGAAGATGAAGAAATCTTGGGGTCTGGATATTGTAAATAATAGATTAGAGATCGATTAAAGCGAAAGAATCAAAAAATTGTCGGATTACAACATCAAAGATAGAGATAAACATACCTGATGATAATTTTTGTGTTTGAGATTTAGGGTTTTCTGAATGGCCTATTGAGTGTGGTTATTGTGATTGCAATTAAGATTGGAAGGAAACTGATTTCAACAATATGGAAAGTCCATCAATCTCTTATCAATCACGGTCAAGCAAAAAGAGGGATGAATGGTGTGGTGCAATCCCGCTCAATTTGTTTCAATAAGGGTTAAGAGAATGCCAGGTGGCAATAAGCTTTTTAAGAATAGGACAAATGTCATAAGTTTGTTTTGTTTTATTATAAGGTATAGATGATTGCTTTTATATTCAAAACTACAAGACGTTACTTCAAAAGCCTCTTTAAACCATGTAATTTAATTCATCAAAATATGATTAAGCCAACTAAAACCAACCCTAATCGACATACAATTATCCAGTTACACAGGTCTAAACAAAACAATTTAATGTAGTTATATTGGTATTGACAAGAGAAGGTCTGCTTTTTTAGGCCACTCGGTATGGGGGTCGTCCAGGCCCGGCAACGCCCCCCAACACCATTTCCTTGGGGGCGGCGGCGTTACATGCGGCAAGGAGGAGACGCTGAGGACGGGGCTGCTTCTTCTCACACACACATATACATACAACACATATATATTTAGGCTCATCCTCAATTTCCTTAGGTCCATCATCTTTACCACATCCTCACACCATCCTACGTGGCGGAGCATCCTTTGAGAACTGCCCTCCTCCCACACCGAGTAGCCTTAGAATGACTATCTCGCAGACCATCAAAGTCTACGTCAACCATCTGGTGGATAACACGTTTCCAAAGTAACATTAAACTCAACCTCTTTGGTGAGAGAGGTAAAATAGCACACCTTGACATAAAGGAGTGTGTTGTAATTTGCTCTTATAAAAATGAGAACTATAAACCAAGTTAACTACTTCAATAAATAGAAGTAAATTATTTTAAGAAAATATTAACGACTTTAAACTATTGTTTTTATTGTTTCACTTAATAAGGACGATGCGACGTTCTTAACGGTATGCTTTATTGTGATGTGATTTTCCTTGATTGCAACAAATCCCTGCTTTCTTCTAAAGCAACTTCCAATAGCTAACTTGTAAAAAGTTAAAGACATCTTTCCCACCGTGTTGGTATATTTTTGGTTATATCATGATTTTTTTCTATTGGTTGCTATAACAAGTGTCAGTGTCGTAGTTAAACGAACTGATACCCACCCACCGCGCAACACGCGGATTTAATAACCCTAGTTTAACTTTAAAATAAATTATATATAAGAATTATCTTCTATTTTAGTCCCTAAGGGCATTATGGTCAATTAACCCAAACTTAAAAGAAAAAAACAAACCAAGTTAGCTAGATGGATGAAAAGCGTTAAAAATGCAAATCTCAGGGCTAGATTTGTTATAAATTAGATTTTTAGAATATACTAGTTAAAAAGGATAAACCTCAGGGACGAAAACGAAAATTTACTCTTTAACTTATGAAAGTTAGAGCTCGAGCTCGGCTCCGTTCGAGTTTTGTTCCTAAAACTCGAGCTTGGCTCGTAGGTAGTTTTCAAGCTCTTATTATCTATTAATTAAGTTAAATTAACTATAATCATTATTTTATATAATTTAATATTTTTCCAAAATTTTATATATAGTAATTATTAATACTCAAATATATATTTAATATATTAATTAAAAAATATACAACTAACGGGCTCATTTAGGCTTGCGAGCCGGCTTGAGCTCCATAAGCGAATCTCGAGCTCGGTTACTAAACAAGCTTAACTTTAGGCTCCGGCTTGAGCTTGTTTAAACTTGACTCGTTTGCACCCCTAAAGAGAGGTGTGTGAGGGGGTGAATTTTGGGCGTTTGTTGTGTTCGAATATCTGGACGCATCCCATTCAGATAGACCGCAATTGAGTAGTGCGCACAACGCCACGTCTTGGATTGCAAATGTCTAGCTCACTAGCTCAGCTCTTTGAATTTTCAGACGAACATTGAAGGTGCTTTTAGAAGAGAAAATAAGTACAAAGAAAAAATTAGAATACAACTCACATTAACAATACGAATATAATTCTTTTATTCTTTAAATTTCAAATAAAGAAATTTGACATTTTTCTAATCATGAGTGATTTTAAGCAATTTATGTATGGTATCTATAATATATTTTCTTTATTTAATACGTATAATATATGTCTATAACCTATTATATTATATATGAGCTTAATGGGCTTGATTTATGAGATTATTGAAGTGATTGGGCTTATTGGAAAAAGCCTTTTTTAATGTGTATTACAAAGCTTTGAATCAACCTTATTTCGCCTTAAAAGCCCAGAAAAGTTTTAAGTGAACAAACATGAAACTACATTCAAGAAATTAGGTCAATGATCTCGATCAAGTGGTGGAGGGCTTGCATTTCTCTTGAGAGATGCAGGTTCGACTCCCACTTGGTGCAGAGTGAGGCATTGGTGGGCAATGATAGGAGACCTAGGGAAACCTAGGTTGGATCCTTGAGCCAAACCGGTTTTACCGGTAATTTCACCGTCGTGCCTACGGGCGGGTGGGTTACCGGGTTTTCCCCGGAATTGGTGATGGACTCGGGTTACTCTCGGAGTACTCCGTTTGTCCAGTGCTCGGGATTAAGTTTGTTGGCCGTTAAAAAAAAAACATTCAAGAAATTAGAATACATATATTTTTATTTAAATTTAAGGTAGTAAAAGAGCATGTTTTGCCTTTCCTTTTTCAAAAAGACGATTACGAATTTATTAATTTATATATTATTTACTTTAATTTATCTATTAATATTAGTTGTTGAGAATTTTTTATTTTTAATAACTAGTATAGTTTTCTTGTATTACACACGTCTTTTTCGATAAAAAGAAATTCACACGCACTTGCAAATAGATATGTGCGTGTATCCCGTACCATTTTCATTGTATACTTTAACTATTTGGGTATATTGTTCCAAACTTTTTTTAGAACCAAAACCGATTTCATATCACACAATAAGTCTCACTTTTGTAGAAAATATATAATTTAGAACCAAAACCGAATTCATATCACACAATAAGGGCATGTTTGGCTAAGCTTTTTGAAACAGCTTATTGACTTATTGGCTTTTTGAAAAGTCATAAGCTTCAAAATGATGTTTGGCAACGAGGGTGTATGTGAGGGGGAAAAGCCAATAAGTCAATAAGTCACTCCATACTGACTTTTCCAAAAAGCCAATAAGTCAATAAGTTGTTTTGAAAAGCTTAGCCAAACATGCCCTAAGTCTCACTTTTATAGAAAATATATAATAACATATCACACAAATTTTAAGGGTGAAAAAAGGGCAAACGCCTATGGAAAAGTATTTGTGTTAAACATAAAGTAAGGGCTTGGTTGTTTAACTCTTAATGGTTCAGACCTCTTACTGGTTCAGCACTTAATAGTTCAGACTGTTTGTTTCGAGAGTAGATGTCTGGATGGTTCAGACATTTGCCTTTAAATGGTTAAGCATTATACAAATGTTAAATGGTTAAGACCTCTACTCTGAATTGGTCAGACATTTGCATCTGAATTGTTAAGCATTATACTGGCTCTTAATGGTTCAGACCTCTTACTAGTTCAACACTTAATAATTCAGACATCTTACTGATTCAGCACTTAACCATTCAGAAATTGTCAAACAACCCCTAAAATTGATGTAAAAACATTATGGAAGCAGAAAGTATTTCTTTTTTAATGCTTGGAGACTCCGGTTCGACTCCCGGGTGTAGCAAAGGTGTGGGGACCAGGCAAGGATGGTAAGTGCTTGTTAGCCAATGTTGCGCAAGTTCGAGCCTGAGCCGCCCCGGTTTTAACCCGGCCGTTACTCCAGTGAGGTGTCTCGTGTGGAGGCGGTACGGTTTCCGGGCGAACGCCGTAGCCAAGTCTAACCACTCCCAGCGCGGACCCGGTTAAGACAACGTAAGTCTGGGACAGACTTGGTTAGGGTCCCCGTCTTGGGGATGTAAATATCTTAAGAAAGTTATCGTTCAAAAAAAAAGAATCAATCCTTCAAATTTATTAATTAATCTAAAACATATCTATAAACATTCAATGATGTTTAATACTACCTACTTTTAAATTTATTCCTTCATCGTTTTATATGGCTACGAAGGAGAGAAGAGAGACATGTGGGGTAGTTTAAATAGAAAGGAGTTTAAGAGTGAAAATAGTAAACAGAAAGAGACGTGTGTGTGTGAACGATGGTAAGATTCTTGAAAAAAAAAAGTTTAATGTCATGAGAACGACTCAAACTGGTTTTTAAATAGAAACTACTATAAATATGTATCGCTTAAATAATCGAGTTATTTTTTTTTAAATAATGGTTTTGATTGCATTAAAATAACCGAGTTATTTTTCTTAAATAACTAGGTTTTAACCCGCGCGCGTTGCGGCGCGTGAAATAAGCATGTTAATGCCTTTCTCACAAACTCTTTATCAACAGATGAAACAAATTATGATAACATTAGAATCTCATTCGAAGTAGTACAAATTAAAGCACGTTTTGACCCATTACGTTTTCTACACAAACGGATACATACATACACTTTTTTAAATACTAAAGAGTGCAATATCTTTCAAAACTCGAACTGCTTCTGATTGATCAAACTATATATACAACCTTTGATATGAGACACTCAAAATTGGTTAAGTGAGATAAAAATTTGATTAAAATTGCTTCTGCTTACCTTTTGTTGCAGTAATTTGTGATTTCCAAAAATGCCCTTTGTTCTGAACCCGTTGGACCATTAATGGGTAAATTGCTTCTTCCGAGCTCTTGTGCACCTTATCTTTTGTATATGTATCCGACAGTGTGCAAGATATCTGCTCCAAAAGCAGATAGATTACAGTTGAAGAGGAAAAACATAATCAAACCTTATACAATGCCTCAATGAACATCTGCAAATAAAAAGGATAAATACAACAACCTCTTTTTGTGAATTCCATTAAGAAGAATCTGAGGAAGGTAAGAAATCTAGTTCCTAAGAGTTTATTAATGTGCTTTACTAATAAAAATTATCAGTCGGCACTTGCTAAAAAATAGACATCATTGGTTCCGCCTAATTTTACGACCCCTAGCGCCTCGTCAAAAACCTAATTGCCCACCATCGGATTTTCCAACCAACTCCTCAACTCCACTTCCTTAGGTTAAACCCTAATCCTCAAAAGCGTGGTAAACCTAACCCTAATCTCTCGCCTCAATGGCCACACCGACATCGTCTCCGACCCCACATGGTTATTCGACTCGCTACATCTACAACCCGCGCATTGACGAATGCGTCAAAACCCTACACGACCACATCAATTTTGTTTTCTTTCTACATCAACTTTAGCGTTTAATCAAAACATATCATCCCTCAATCATTTGATGAGACGAAAAGGGTTGGTATGTAAAAACAGAAATCAACCAGATCATTAGACCTTACTCATTACCTGTTACATCCGTAACATTTCGACCATGACCATAGCTCCTTGAGGCCGCTAAATCGCTAATTGGCGAAAAGGTCCCAATGGTTTCGTTCACTAAATTCTCACCTAAAGGGAACTTTATTCCCATGGCAACACTGAGACCAATAGCACTCTAGAGAGTAGAGATCTAAAATCAGAGATCCGCTTAGGCTGCTGACCTGCTGTGTAAAAAAATAGAGTTATAAAGGCTGGTTCATTTCGTTGACTGCTAGAGTTTTGCTTGTTTTGTGCAAAAGCGATCTAGTAGTGGAGAAAAAATGTAGGCAAATTTCATGCTAATCAGCTAATGCAATTGAATATGATCTTATAATGGTTTACAATTTACATACCAAAAAAGCAACCTCCTGCCAGCTGTGCGATGAGAGTTTCCAAGCAAATATTATGAGTTGTTTTTTAAGCAAATGTGTCTTCAACACCGCTGGTAACTTTCTTTCTCGACTCAGCAATCATTTCTATATAAGCCTGGAACGGAAAAAATATATATCATTACATTAGATCTAGAAACCAATTTCCTTTTAACATACTTTGTGTAATAGGTCTGGTTAGGGTTATAAACAGGCCCAGTCGGAGCTTTATAAATCTTAAGTGCATCTTGTTTCAAGTGCAGATCTTGAGGTCAGCCAGTGATTGTTTTTATAGGCTCAAAGTCGCCTTGTATTCCAGATTGAAAGTTATGTGTGTACTGATTCCTGTTGTGCGTTAAAACCAATTTTTCGGTATCCAAAAGAGCGGTTCCAGGATTCACATTGATTTGGTCAAAATTGATGTCACCCCATCGTTTCTACCTACAATTTCCATCGCTCTGGCAAATTTTACAATTTTCTGCTGATTCAAAAAGCTTTTTGAGCTTCTCATGTTCTAAACATCATCAACTCCATATACAAATTTTAATTCCTTTTCACAGCAATCACTCGACACCTACAATCTACAGCAGATCACAAATTCAATAAAAACATTCGCTGTAAATTAGTAACATCAATAAGACACACATACACATAAACATATATGTGTGCATCAACATTTGTTAATGGTGTTGAATAAACTGAATAGAAGAAAAGAAAGAATTACCCTAATTGAAGAGCCTGGGAAGGTTTGACATGATCGATGGAGATGGCATCGGAATCTATCATACATTACAACAACGTCCACCATCACCGGAACCCTGGTTTGCTTGAGGCCGGAATACTCGTCGGGCCCCTTTTATTCATCTTTTGGAACTGTCGCCGTCAACATTCTTACCCAGAAAAACCCTAAACTCGCCGACAGAGTGCCTCCTGCCGTCATCTTCTTCAGCCTCAGGAATCGCCCCAGTCGCTTCTTTTCCTCTCCGTCCACATCACAGACACACCGTCTCGTGAATGCTTTTGTAGAAGCTGGTTCTTGTTTTTGATTACAGAGAAACAGAGGAGAGAAAGGGGGTTTAGGGTTTTATCAGTTGGCAACAAATGCGACGCGTGGATGACCGTCAAAATCACCCAGTAAGAGACAAACACCCAATGCAGACACTGTTGAAAACGTTTAGTTTTTAAGTAATTACCGGCATATGTAGGTTGGAGACTGGAACTGTAGCAAACACCTGATGTCAATTGATATATATAATAATGGTTTTGATAGAAAAAAAAAGGACCTTGTCTGGCCCGCTGGAAAAAGGCGTTGAAAAAAAAAAAAACAACCTAACCTGCCTTTAGGTTAAAAAAAAACCTGAACATTGTTATTAAATTTTATAACGTGTACACACTGTCACATATTTGTGTGCTAGTAAAAATATTTACATATTTAAATTTGCATATGTTAAAAGAAAATTATATAAAGGCAAATGGGTACTGCCAATGATCTCTAGATCAAGTGGTGGAGGGCTTGCATTTCTCTTGAGAGATGCAGGTTCGACTCCCACTTGATGCAGAGTGAGGCGCTGTTGGGCAATGATAGGAGACCCAGGGAAACCTGGGTTGGATCCTTGAGCCAAACGGGTTTTACTGGTAAATTTCACCGTCGTGCCTACGGGCGGGTGGGTTACCGGGTTTTCCCCAGAATTGGTGGTGGACTCTGTTGGCCCATTATAATTATTTGGCCCGGTATCATGGCCCTGTATATAAAGTTACGTAAAATTAATTGGTTTGGGCTGCAAGCAAAGTGGGAGTTAAGATTGGTGTCGGCTAAGGCTAGTGGATGATTTCAATTCAAAAGTTGAATTATCTTTAAAACTTATTTTATTGTTTATCTAGTTAGATTTCCTTTCCTAAGTCAAATAGGTTAAGTTTTGCTTTTTGTTCAAGTTTGTTTTGAGTATTTAATCAAGAGTCTGTACCTTATTTTTTTGAATCATAAGAAATAAAAAAGAGTCGTGATAGTTCATCACAAATACCGTGTTCGTTTTCTTCTTTCGATCCAGTTGAATCTTTCAATTGGTATCAGAGCTTCAAGGTTGAAGACGTTTGATCGGCTAACCCTCGATTACACAAGGAGATTTCGCATCAGTATTAAGGTGTTACAAGAAGATGGCCGATGGTGGAGGAGTTCAAGGACAACTCGCTAACGTGGTTAAAGATTCGGGTAGTGCGTCTCTACGATGCCCGAAGTTAACGGCTACAAACTACACCGCCTGGTCCATCATGATGGAAATGGTGTTGGCGGCACATGGCTTGGAGGAAGTCATAGATCCGGTGACCAGCGGTGCCGCCGATAAGAGGTTGAAGAACACCGCTAAGGCTCTTATTTTCCAGTCGATTCCCGAAGACGTTTTGCTTCAGGTGGCAAAACATAAAGACCCAGCTGATGTTTGGGAGGCTTTACAAGTTCGCTATCTCGGAGCAGACCGAGTACAAAAGGCTCGACTAATGACCTTGCGTAGTGAACTAGAAGGATTGCAGATGAAGGAGTCTGACTCCATAGAGGAGTTTGCCGGAAAGCTTTCAAGTGTGCAAACCAAATTCAAGAGTCTTGGCTCAACTCTTGAAGATGAAGTCCTTGTGAAAAAATTACTTAATTCTGTACCCGATAAATACCTACCCATAGCCGATGTTATTGAACAAACCACTGACCTCGAAACCCTTACATTCGAAGAGGCCATTGGGCGACTTAAAGCATTCGAGGAGAGAACGAAGATGAGGAAGGTTGTGGGTGAGAATCAGAGTAAACTCTTGTTTTCGCGCACCAAAGGGTCTTCAAAACAGAATTTTGATAATGGTAAAGGACGTGGCAAAAGTAATACCGACAGGGGTCGGGGTAGAGGACGAGGCCGAGGAAATTGGAGAGGTCGTGGAGCTCGATCAGGTTCTCAAGGTCGTCACGAAGGATCAACGGGTCATGACAAGTCAAAGGTAACTTGTTATAAATGCCAAAAACTCGGTCATTATTCAAACGAGTGCCCAGACAACGCCGAGAAAAAGGATGAGGTAAACCTAGCAGAAACTCAAGAAGTAAATGAACAACTATATATGGCCGTCACGATACATGAGGAAGACGATTGTGTACTTCTCAACGAACAAAATATAGTTCCTGGAAACTATAAAAAAGAGACGGGTTTATGGTATTTGGACAACGGTGCTTCTAATCATATGACTGGGGTTAGAAGTCACTTTACAGAACTTGATGATCGAATTAAGGGAAGAGTATCGTTTGGCGACGGGTCGAGTATAGAAATCATGGGTAAGGGAACGGTGACTTTACAATGTAAAAGCGGTGAACAACACGTGGTTACAAATGTCTATTTTATACCCAGCTTACGTAGTAATATACTAAGTCTTGGGCAACTTACCGAAAAAGGGTGCAAAGTCATTATGGAAGACGAATTCTTATGGCTTTATGGACGAGATCGAAGACTACTTGTGAAAGTACAACGGTCTGCGAATAGACTATATAAAGTGATGCTAGATGTCGTTACTTTAGTGTGTTTGGCAGCACACATAAACAAGTCTGATTGGCTTTGGCATGCTCGACTAGGACATGCCAACTTTCATGTTCTGCATGAGATGACAACAAAAAATATGGTGGAAGGAGTACCTCTCATCAAGAAGAATTCACAAATCTGTGAAGCTTGCCTAGCTGGAAAGCAACACCGATTGCCGTTCCCGAAACAGTCCATATATCGAGCAAGTCAACCTCTTGAGCTAGTATATTCGGACATTTGCGGACCCATTACACCAGTAACACCCGGAGGTAATCGCTATTTTATTCTCTTTGTCGATGATTTTAGCCGGTTTACTTGGGTTTATTTGATTAAGTCTAAAGACGAAGCATTCCCTATATTTAAAAAGTTTAAGGCGTTGATCAAAAACAAAACTCGTTTAAAAATTAAAACACTTCGGACAGATCGAGGAGGCGAGTTTACCTCGAAACAGTTTAATGAATATTGTGATTCAGAAGGAATTAGAAGGAACTTGACCACTCCGTACACGCCACAACAAAATGGCGTAGTTGAACGGAAAAACCGAACTATTCTTGGTTCGACTCGTAGTATGATGAAGGCGATGAAAGTCCCGCAGAATATGTGGGGAGAGACTGTTCGACATGCAGTGTTTCTGATGAACCGGATCGGCACGAAGGCATTAAAGGATAAAACTCCATTCGAAGCTTTAACGGGTTTAAAACCTGATTTGGATCGGTTAAGGGTCTTCGTGTAACATCCCAAAAATATATAAGCTTACACTAGAATTATAAAGTGGGAAATAAACAAGAATAAGCTAACTAGGATAAGTAACCCAGTTAGTTAGGAGTCTTGTAGTAACACACAAATGAATAGGAAAGGCCTAAATTATAACTTAAATGAAAGTGAGGGGCTATTGTGTAGAACTTGAAACTTAATAAAAAAAAATATATCACCAAACACCCACTTAGGATGTCTGGTCGACCAAGAAGCAGGAGGGGGCGACAAGGGGTTCTCACCCAACCCTAATCCTCACAAAAACCATAAATTGAAGGCATAAATCAAGTCCAAATCGATTTCCAAGCATGAATTCATGATCACCTAGTTGAGGGGATCATAAGGTATGTAAAATCTTGATGATTTGAGTTAATTCAAGTTCTAGGTTAAATATGAAAACTTGAAATTTAGCTTGATTGTGTCTTGCATGAATGTAATTAGAAGAGATATGGTGTCTAGGGATGAACCCTAAGTGAAATCTTGTTGAAAGATTGCATGATAATCATAGGGTTTATACCCACCAATGTAGGTGACTAATAAACTTGAAGAAAGCTTGATAGGCTCTAAAATTATGATCTTGTTCTAACATAAATCTGAATTTAAGAATAAAATTCAGAAAGATTGATGTTTAAACATGTAAAAAATTGACAAATTGAGGTTAGTTTGGAGGATAATTACAAATCATGAACTTGGTTTTCTTTATATAAAATCTGGCCCGCTAGGCGCTCGATGAAACGCCTAAGTGAGGGTTATAATGCTAAGAGTTGAATAAAAACGCAGATTCGATCATTGTTGAGAATTACGCGTTAAAGCTTATGAAAGAGTTCTAAATTTGGTTGTGAATGGAACTCTATAGGTAAAGAATCCGGGTCGTCAAGTGGACAAGCCGGAGGTGATACACGCTAGAAAAGTGTGCTTAAAAGGTACGTAACTTTCGGTTTCGTTACAATATGCATAAACAATAGTCTTAGAAATGTTGATGAGATTGTAGTGTCAAATGTGAGTTTGGTATGTCATAGAAGTGACGAAGTTCACTCGAGAAACCAAGCGGGTCAAAAGGTTTGTCAGATATGTTGGTTGACGATATGGTTAATTAGTCATTTTGGAATGTAAATAAAATGATGTAGCTCACTAGATAAAGAAACGGATTAGAATATTTGTGGTAAGAAGTTTGGTATGTTGATGAAATGGTGAATTCCATTAGACAACCAAACGGGTTAAATAACGGTCGAAATGTTAGTGTCTGAAGTGACTTAAAAGTCACTAATTAAATTGGAATTAAAAGAGCGTAGGTCATGGAATGGATGTGATATGCATAAGGTTGACAAGCCCGGGAATGGGAAATTATGGTTAGAAACCAATGTTGATAAATTACACAAGTATGTAACTTGACCCGTTACATTAAGTGAATTGTTATTTAATTATGTACGGTTACATTGTAGAATACAAGTTGTGTTAATTGTAGCGACCATGTTCGTTACTTAAATCCGTAGGTTAAGAATTGGTTATAGTCGTTTGGTAGTCATCAAAAATGGAGGATTCCGTAGATGAGCCAAACGGGTCGAATAATGGTGTACATTGTAGTGTTAATATCTTATGTAGATAGCGATGGCGATAACGGTCACAAGAGCATGAAGCCATAGATTTGGTATTAAAGTGCCGGTGATAGTAAGCCCCGGAAGTTGGGTAATAAGCGCCTAGGTTTACTAGTTAAATAGTAGCAAATTGAGTAAAATTTTAATGGGTCAAATAAATGCATAATGACATTTAGTTGTTCGGTCCGTAAGTTAAATTTTCGGTATAAAAATCTTAATAAATACGTTGGTAAAGAATTTACAGACGTTTAGGAAAAAGAATCGCCTAAAACGGATTTACTAGTCAAAAGTTATGGTCAAATGAAGTTAAAAACTTGAAATTTCGGAGCTGGCAGTAAATTGCAGGATTCAGCAATGAACCTGCTGGAAAACGTATTCCCCCGCGCCACGCGGGGGAGACTCAGTGAACTGACGCGACACGCGGGGGCTCCCGCGCCACGCGACAAAGGGAACGGATCCTGCCGCGACACGCGACAGGATAACTTTTGAAATCTTATTTTATTTTTCACATTTCGATGTCGGAACTTGTTTATATGTACTATATTAATGTCAAAACTAACTTTTAAGTGGTTTTGACTCTAGGTAATGATGGGGTCTTTTCGGATGGCGATCAATCATGTTTTTGAAGAACTGAACACACACACTTTTGAAGCTTCCGCAATTATCTAGTTTTGTTTTGTAAAAAGTGGAATATGTAAACATTTTAAACCATGCTTTAGAATGTTGTAAACATGTTTAAATACTCAAGATGTAAAAGTTTTTGATAAGTGGCATTTTCTTATAAAATGCTTACTTTAATTATATATATTAACGATTGAAATAGTTTGGGTGTTACACTTCGGTTGTCAAGCTTATGTAACGATGACAACTCCTCATATCCCGAAGCTAGATGATCGTAGCATTCCTATGGTGCATTTGGGATGCGCAGATGGAACAAAAGGGTATCGCTGCTATGATATCGAAAGAGGTCGAGTGGTGGAATCAAGGGACGTAGAATTTGATGAAACAAAAGCTTGTGATTGGTCCAAACATGTTGAAAAAAATGGTAATCATGAGTATGCATGGGATGACTTTATTGTTGAAGGAGAAGAGGAATTATATTCAGAAGTGATGGTACCCAATCAAAGTACCACACCTTCAACTAGAAATAATAATGCATCAGTGGAAGTGTCTTCGCCAAATCAAAATGTAGCAACCAGTGATACTCAAGTGGACTCAAGAATAAATGATGAAAATTTGCATGAAGTTGAACCAACAGATGCAAATTCACAAAGCCCAAACCATGAGAGTGAAGAACCTGACAATGATCAAAATGCTCTCCAAAATCCATTACGGAGGTCCACTCGACAAGTTAACGCACCTAAATATTTTGATGATTTTGTCATGTTACAAGAGATAGAGAATCTTTAGTTGGAAGGAGAACCGATAAGGTACGAAGAAGCCGCGAAAGACTCAAAATGGTTGATTGCTATGAAACAAGAAGTTGACTCGATCGAGCGGAACAAGACTTGGCATTTGACGAAGCTACCGCCCGGTCACAAAGCTATAGGGCTGAAGTGGGTCTTTAAATTGAAACGGGATGCGAAAGGCAATATTATAAAACATAAGGCAAGGTTAGTTGCGAAAGGTTACATACAACAACATGGTGTAGACTTCGACGAAGTCTTCGCACCCGTAGCAAGGATGGAAACAGTTCGTTTGATCCTTGCATTGGCGGATCGAGAAGGGTGGATGGTCCACCACTTAGATGTCAAATCGGCTTTTCTTCACGGAGTGTTAAACGAAGAAGTCTATGTAGTACAACCTGAAGGTTTCGTAAAAAAGGGGAAGGAAAATTTAGTGTATCGGCTAGATAAGGCGTTGTACGGTTTGAAACAAGAACCCCGAGCTTGGAACCATAAGTTGGATCAAACCTTGAAAGAAATTGGTTTCATAAAGTGTCCGTATGAGGCTGCCGTTTGCAAGCAAATAAACAAAAATGGGTTATTAATAGTGGTGATTTATGTTGACGATTTATTAGTCACAGGTACAAATCTTAAATTGATTGAAGACTTCACAAAACAAATGGAGTCTAAATTCGAAATGTCAAATCTTGGGCTACTGTCATATTATTTAGGCATTGAAGTCAATCAAGGTGAACATGGTACAATTTTGAAACAATCTGCATATGCAAAAAAGGTACTAGAAATAGGTGGCATGAAGGATTGCAATGCCAGTAAGTATCCAATGGAACCTAAATTGGTTTTAACCAAGGAAGGGACTGGTGCAGATGTGAACGAATCATATTATCGGAGACTAGTCGGTTGTCTTCGCTACTTAACTCATACGAGACCGGATCTAAACTATTCGGTTGGATTAGTGAGTCGGTTCATGGCGTCACCGAAAGAAGATCACCTACAAGCAATTAAACATATCTTACGGTATGTGAAGGGAACCGTAGATTATGGGATTCGTTATTGCAAGAAAGGAGAAAAAGAATTAGTTGGTTATAGCGACAGTAGTCACGCTACCAATCGCAACGAAGGAAAAAGTACAACCGGTATGGTTTTCTTTCTCGGAACCGGACCAGTTGCTTGGGCTAGTAGAAAACAACAAACGGTTGCGTTATCGTCTTGTGAGGCAGAATTTATGGCTGCTACGGAAACCGCGTGTCAAGCGATATGGTTGCAAAAGTTATTGAATGAGTTAACCGGTTGGGAAGTAAACAAAGTGAAACTAAAGGTCGATAATAAATCTGCGATTGAGCTCATGAAAAATCCCGTATTCCATGGCAGGAGTAAACATATAAACACTCGTTATCATTTTATAAGAGAGTGTGTTGAGAATGAGTTGATTGAAATTGAGCATGTCAGCGGAGAAGAGCAAAGAGCCGACATCCTTACCAAGGCATTACCGAGGCTGAAGTTTGAAGAGATGAGAAATCTTTTGGGCGTCGAAGATTTGTCGGAACCGGGTCAAAAATTAGGGGGGTGATTTTTGGCCCGGTATCATGGCCCTGTATATAAAGTTACGTAAAATTAATTGGTTTGGGCTGCAAGCAAAGTGGGAGTTAAGATTGGTGTCGGCTAAGGCTACTGGATGATTTCAATTCAAAAGTTGAATTATCTTTAAAACTTATTTTATTGTTTATCTAGTTAGATTTCCTTTCCTAAGTCAAATAGGTTAAGTTTTGCTTTTTGTTCAAGTTTGTTTTGAGTATTTAATCAAGAGTCTGTACCTTATTTTTTTGAATCATAAGAAATAAAAAAAGAGTCGTGATAGTTCATCACAAATACCGTGTTCGTTTTCTTCTTTCGATCCAGTTGAATCTTTCAGACTCGGGTTACTCTCAGAGTACTCTGTTTGTCCAGTGGGTGCCCCGAGAGTGCTCGGGATTGAGTTTGTTGGCCGTTAAAAAAAAGGCAAATGGGTACTCATTTACCATAAAAATCTATTTAATAGGACACTTTATGCTAAATATGCATATAAAAGATTTACATATTTTAATAGGAAATTAGATTAAGGCAATTGGGTATATCCTGTTTTTACTAATTAGAGTTTATTGAAATATTAACTAATATAATTAAGTAATTTAAACCTAAATCATACACCCTACGCAAAAGACATGTATGCCCTTATAAAAAATCAATTTAAGGGTGTGAGTGTAAGCTAAGGAAGAGATTGAAACAATTGGGTAACCACAAGAAGCAGAAAAATCAAATTAAAATTATTGAGCAAAGTAGATATCTGGACCAAACTACAGGGAGCAAAATAGAACTTTACTCCATATTATTTTTTTAAATATTGTTTTTAATTAAAATTATTTATTATTATTTTTTAAATCAGGTTAATATAATAGAGTAATAACATCAATTATTGTAAAATCTTTGCGCTAATATTCGCTCTTAGACCATTCGTAGTGGTTTAGTAAATAATGCCCCTATCCTTGGGCGTTTTCCGCCATGTGACAGTCCAGTCAGCAATGGGGCATTATTGGGTGTTTTTACAAAAAGGGCGTAGTGGGATAATGCCCAATAATGCCCCGTCAATCATTACACAATTATTAAATTTTTGAGTTAATTGCCAAAATCGCCCCTGAGGTTTGAGCACATTTGCCATTTTCGTCCAAAATGAACTTTTTGTACCATTTTGCCCCTCATGTTTGTAACTTGTTGCCATTTTCATCCAAATGCCTAACAAAGTTACTTTATACCGTCTGATTGGGTATTTTTGAAATTTCTCAATTATAAGGGGGTAACTTGTAAATTATCTTTACATCAGTCATTTATAACATACCTTCTTCATAAAATCCATTTACACAAAGACATAAAAAAACCCAAGTTTCAACGAATCGGTTTTGGAATGGGCAGAAAGGCAGTGAGTTTTACTTTACTTCATTGTGATGATTGAATTCTTATGTTGAACTAGTAAATTTGTTGTATAAGACTATAACCCTCCCTGTTGTAGTTCATGATGGAAAAATCTATATACACTTACTAATGATTACATCTCAGGGTATCACTAAAGAATAAATATCAGCAAATACTATAAAGAATTATCAGAAAAATCAATTAGTGCCGAATGTAAACTAGATTAGGATGAAAACCAACAATGTTAACGACACGAGTTCATCATCATATCCTCCATATACCTAACTCTTTTTCTCAGGCAATTCATCAAACAGTATCAATGCAATATCAAGTTATCAACCAACGAAACAATTACATGCTTATAAAGCTACACACCAGATATCTGAAACTCAAATGGACTTTAAAACGTCAAAAGAAAGTCAAACAACCGAATTTAACGAATACCCATTTATCAAATAGGAGCAGAAACTGATGGGTATTGCCAGAATCGAAGCAAGCTTCAATCTTTTACTGAAATTAACGAGAACGCATGAAAAAATATTAGAAGATAATTTACAAGTTACCCCCTTATATTTGAGAAATTTCAAAAATACCCAATTAGACGGTATAAAGTAACTTTGTTAGGCATTTGGATGAAAATGGCAACAAGTTACAAACGTGAGGGGCAAAATGGTACAAAAAGTTCATTTTGGACGAAAATGGCAAATGTGCCCAAACCTCAGGGACGATTTTGGCAATTAACTCTAAATTTTTTAATTAAAACTAATTAAATTTCATTTAAATAAAAAACATTACATTCTTAAAAAAAATTCAAAAGTTAAATAGAAAACATTACATATCTAAACGACAAGGACCAAAATTCAAAAGTTCAAAAGTTAAATTTAAAACCATATCTAAACCACAGGGACCAAAGTTGTCAAAACTAAACTTTTAAAACCTGTTATGCATTTCATCTTCTTCTTCGTTTTTTATACAAATTTTCCGAAAACAATTCCGGCTAACCACAAAACCATTCCGACTCGAATTCGTCCCATTCTGTAACGCCCTGCTACTTCATACTTTCCATAAATAGAAAGTCTTGTTTGTATTTCTATTTTTGGAAGTCTTATGTTCTTGTAATCGTTCTTTCTTTGTAACCGTTGTAAAATCCGAGACTTGGATCATAAATAAAACTCGGATTTTGTTAAATTCATGTTATACATACTTTATACATGCTCGTACATTCAATTTCATGAAACAATTGATGCTTATTCATAATTCTTGGAAACTATGTGCTAAACTTGCAAACATGTGAAACTTATGCATAAAACGTGTTTTGATCGTAAACGATATTTAAATACGACATTCATACGCTTAATTATACTTGGTTTATGTTCCTCATACTTGATTTGCCCTTAAACTATGCTTTTATGGCGAAATTAGTCCCTAAAACACCCTAAAAGCACTAAATAACAAACTCTAGGGGCCTAATTGCAAGTTAATGAAACTTCACCCTTCCCCTTGTCACGTGCCGCGTAAGCTTAGCCCTGGGGCTACGCGGGCCGTGAGCCAGGTCCCAAATCAGCAGCTTTGTTTCTCCTTCGCAATTTTGAGCGGGATTTGGTTGTTTTTGAGTTTAAACCGGGCTTTTGCCATTAAATACTCATCTAAACCAACCCTAATCACTTCCCTATAATTACCAAGTGCCTCCCAAGCCATTTGCACTTTACAATCACCCTCACAACACTCTCAAACTCTCAAATTCGTAGCTGCAAGTTCAAGTTCGGACAGAAACATCAAGCTCCACTAAAGTGAGCATAACTTCTTCATTTCTTGTCCGTTTGAGCTCTTTCTTTTTCCAGAACACTTGGATCGACCTTAGCTTTGATTCCATGGGTATTTCACAGAGAATAAGTCCCTGGAACTTCGGAAAACAGGCTCCAAAGTTCACTGTTCGTTTTGTTTTGAATCAAACCTTGTTTATACTTGTGCAAACTTGAGTCTAACTCACTCAAACCCACGTCCTTATGCTTATAACCACTTCTATGGTTAGTTAAGCTTAAAAACGGGGCTAAGACATACGAAATCAGAGGTTAAACCTCACATATATTCTGTTTTGTTTAGGTTTTTTAACCCACAAGTGATGTTCAAGCTTCAAGCTTGATGAATGTGTGATTATGGACTAACTTGGGTTATCCAACATAGAATCCCCACATTACTTGATGATTTCTCATAGTGTAGTTGTTTCTTATTCTTGTATTGATATTAGTTCATGACCCTCCTTGTATGTTTTTACATCAAGTGTAGTGATGAACCATAAGGGGTACCTAAATGGAAGCTTGTTCTTCCTACCTCCTACATGACTTCCATGATACTAGAGGTGCCTAAATGAAGAATAATCTTCTACCTCATGCTTGACTAATGGACTAAATAATACATATAATACTTATACATATATATACTATTTGAACTCTTGATGGTGGACTTGTGTTCATTCGTCAAGATATTAGAATAACATCATCTAAGGCATAAGACTTGTTACGATTCTAATGAGTATACTACTCATGAAAACATTAACTCTTGAGGTTCATAGTGTCAAGAACAAGTACTTTGCGTTAAAGGATGATTACTTTCGAATACATATGTTTTTGTGTTTTAACTTCCTAAATCCCTAAATCTTCCAAATTCCCAAACTCACACACCTATGTTTCCTTTGTGTAGAAGGACTTGGTGTTCCAACCTCCTAATCAACCAACTCACTCGCAGATTCAAGTAGAACACTTGCAAAACCGTGAGTATACTCGCAACCCCCTTTTTATGTTTACCACCTTTTGGGGTGTAACATGTTTAACTATTAAACTACACTTAAACGTATTCTTTATGCAATGAACGAAAACAATCCTTATACATGAATACTATGTTGTGATACTTGATGCTTATACGTGGACCATACTTATGTGATATGTTTTAGTCATTAGCTTTCACGAGCCTCCATTTGACATGTATAGCGCTATAGGAGTAACGCACCGCCCGTAGACTAGTGGTCATGTTGAATTATATCATTTTGCGTAAACAGAGGGTTGACTAGAAATATTGCATGACATGTGATCGGAGAGTCGCGCTCCGGTCAAAGATAATATTTATTTACCCAAATTACCCTTAACAAATAGCTAGTGGTAGTAAGAGGTCGAACCACGAAGAGTATGTGGTTTGCGAATGGATTCGATTGAATTATGAAAAGATGTCACACTTATGAAGATTGCTATGATATATTTTTGTATTTTTTGTTTAATTGAAAGATGTGAATTAGAATTACTAAAATGATTGAATGGATTAACTACTAGTGATTAACAAATTGCAAGAATTAAAATTGATTGATTGAACAATGATAAGAAAACAAGGTTCACACCCGGTTTCAACTAATGCAAGACTTAGGTTACTATGTGTTTAATTAGCTTTACTTGAAATAATTCATTAACGGGTCGCAATCACAAAGCTTAGGTGTCAATCGCCATTAACGTCATAAACAACGGACCATGATACACTTCGTTACTTTGTACTAGCAAATCCTACCAAAAGACAAGGCATAAATACGTGTATTCATTTCACAAAGTCAAATTTAATCATTCACTCGACAGTTTGCAAATTCAATACCAACGTAGGACAATTGTCTAAGATTCAAATGCACTTCAAGTTGTCACAAAACAATTATCAAAACATAATAAACCCTAAATCTTACAAAAGTCTACACCGGGGTGAAACCTCCTAGGAATTAGCCGCGCATGATCGAAAGAGCTTGATCACCGAATGTTGAGAACTCGAAGTCGAACAACTTGAAGTCTTGAGGATGATGGATGATGAGGTTTAGGGTTTGGGTAGGTAATGATGATGAACGGATGAATCGATTGATGGAGCTAGGGTTTGGAATCAAGAACGTGATATTGATTGGATTCTTGATTCGGGTTGTGTGTATGATATTGGATGGAATGGTAAGTGATGGATGATGATTCTTGGCTCCAAAGTGATATTCAAAACTCCAAAGTAAGTGTAACCCCCGAAAATTGATGGCTAAGATGTTATGTAGATCATTCATGACCCAAGAAACAACAAAAACGCGTTGGCACTCTAGGGGAGCCGTCGCCGATGGCCTGAAGCCCCGTCGGCGACGGTGCGTGTTTCTTGAGTTTTGGCCGACGGCCTTCTTCGCTGTCTACGAACATTTCAGGCTACCGGAGATTACACATGGCGTCGCGACGGTGCCTCAAAACCTTCTTTTCTGTTTTTCGCGTTCCTTGCTCCCGGTTAACCCGTTTCGCATCCCGGTGACTCGTTTTTCGTCGCGGTGGTCCGTTTAGCTCCCAATTAGCTCCTTAAACTTCACAAGACCTGCAAAACACAAATCCTTTTACAAGTAGGCTATTCGGGATAAAAAGTTAAGTAAAAACATGAACTTAGACATAAACGAACATCGGTTTTCGACCACGTATCACATCCCCACACTTGTCTTTTGTTTGCCCTCAAGCAAATCTGTTTTTCACTTTCACGTGGGTCGAACAACGAATACACTCCCCATTCCCGAGACGAAGGTTAAGGTCCAGTGCCATGTTAAAGTTCAAACTCTTTACAATTTTCAACATATTTAACGGTAAAATGATTTCACATACAAAAATGGTTACCCAAGATTAACCCGCCCGTGAAACCAACAATTCATGCACATCCCTCACAATGTTCTCTCCACTCGGCTTGTAAATTGGCTAATGTTTATAATGTATTAGCACTTCAAATAATATTCACTCAAAACCGATTAGAACACATACCCGCATAAGCTTGCAACTCAATCATTCTCCACCATTGATCACGAACACTAAGCACAAGTCATAAGGTCTTTGTAAAGGTTGTAACGGGGCTAGGCTAAGGGCAGGAATTAGGATATTTTAAAGTGGCTAAGGTGATGAAAATTCGATTTTTATTACAAGAGACTACTCTAAACAACACTAACTATAAACACCAATAATGAGGCAACAACTCTTCACCTTTTATTCAACAACTACTAACACTTCTTTTTGTGCTTTTTTCTTCAACGATTTTCAATTCTTTTTCATAATATTTTCTGATTTTTCTCTCTCTCTTTTTTTTTACATATATGCAAACAATCAAGAACAACTATACAAATACGACTCCTATAATCGAATTTCCATCACACGGGTTTAAAAGAAAAAGGTTTAAAGTTATGGGCTATAGGGTGATCAAACGAAGGGATTAGGCTCAAAATGGGCGACTAGGGGATTTGTTTGGGTAAGGATAGATAAATGGTTTTAAAGAAAAGGTTTACCTAATGCCTTAATCATTCTCGTGCTTGTATTCGGTCTATGGTCTCAAACGTATCAAAAGTTGCAAGTTCTACAATATATGACTAATGGTCCACTCAAACAAAGAAACATAGGTATGTAATCTATTATATTAAAGTGGCTCAAGACCTCACATATCTAAAAGGGTATGGTATGTGACATGCATAAAAGATTAGTTTCTTAGGCGGATTATTCCCAAATAACCACCCGCTAAATACCCGTCATGCTATTAACTTGAACTTGACCATGACAAAAGACCAAAATGGGTTATGACATCCCTCGTTGACTTAGTTACTTGTGCTTTGAAGATCGCTTTTGAAACAAGGTATTTTTGAAAAATTTTTGAAATTTCCCCCCATCCCCACACTTGAGGTAAACATTGTCCTCAATGTGTAGTGTTTAAATAAACGGGTCAAAAACGAAAATTTTTACTACTCCCCCATCCCCACACTTGAAGTACATATTGTCCTCAATGTGTAAGAACTAGAGTATTAAACGCACAAGGGATGTGACACGACTAATTCCCCAAAATTTCACCCCGAAAAATAATGTACAATTTACAATCCACTTATTTGCTAATCTAAAGACCAAAAGTAAAAAGAAACATATGCACCTGGTTTTTTAGCTCATTCTTCGTATGCTCCTCTCCTCTTCATGAAAGCGGTTGTCCCACGAACCCAATGTACCTACAAATATTAACCCTTGTGTAGAAGCATGCTTCTCACAACCATCAAAATTTGTTAGTTACCTACTTCTACCACTTTTATGAAAATATTACCAAGCTATACGTTATTTTACTTTGATTTATGTGGAAAATAATTTACAACAACAACAAACCTAACTCACTTTCGTAGGAATCACGGTTGCATTTAGCTTATGCAACAAGCCCTTTTAAACCCCCCCAATAGCTTGGGAGGACGAGAGGTCTCGTGAGGGTTATATAGGGAACACACCCACAACGTTCATTTAACTAGGCAAAAATAAATAAAAATAACGGAAGTAAAATAATATACAACAACATAAAACATACCTCGCCTCTACCGTTGATATCTCTCATTAGGGTTCACTGGCGGGTTTGGCTGGTATTGATAACCAGTGAGGGCCTCAAACATATCCCTGTAGTTATCTACTGGGCTCGGCTCTCCTTGAGGTGGTGGTTGGTAAGGAATCGGGATGAAGCTAGAGCCGACTGCCTCTGGCCAATGAGGGGTTGGATCGGATGGGCCTTGTGGATGGGGGAGGTTGGGGTAATCAGTCCACCCCGAGTGTTCGGCATATGGGAGACCGACTTGATAGTCTCTTTGATGTCGCTCCTGATCATGGAGCACTTTAGTGTTATTAAGAGCCATTGGGTTAGAGACGGCCAAAGCTCTCCATCGGCGTTGTTCCAATTCCATTTGTGCATTTTGACGCCTAGCCTCATCTTCCTCCCACCCCCGTCTGTGGGCCCTTTCTTCCTCTTGCAACTGTAACAAGCGTTCCATTTGAGACTGTTGTAACGCTTGTTGCAGTTGTTGTTCTTCCATCTGTTTCTCCACCCTCTCGCGAAAGGATGCTTGAAAACCCCATTGCTCTTGCGAGTACGCCCCTTGCGCCTCTTCCCATTCTCTCCTGCTCGCATGGTATTCTCTCGCTTCACCAATGCCGGCCGATACATTATCGTAAACCGCTTGTTGCCCACGGGTCCACAACTGGTATGACGGTATCTGCCTTTGGTTCACAAAGTCTGCCACATTGGCAGATATTTCCCTATGCTGCTTCCTATACCTCTGCCTCGGTCCCCGCGGACCGGAAGGATCCGTCTCCTCCTCAACATCAGGCATCTCCTCATCGCCTTCTTCTTCATCACCCTCTTCATCACCCTCTCTCTGTTCATTGAATCGGTAACTATCTCCTTGTTCATCTTCAACCGTGTGAAGATGACCAAAAGCTTTTACCGTTATCTTCCAATGTCGCCTTATGGATGTGAAGTTGAACTGATCGATGGGTTTAGACACCCACAGTGACTCCTGAGGCAATGCATTCTGCTGCAGAATCATTGCGCTAATCAACCTTGCATAAGGGATCATCTTCCGCTTGAATGATTCCCTTGTATCCCATGTATTGATCATCACAATTTGACGCCATGATAGCTTGGGCGTCCCATACAACAGCGAATGTAGAACCCGGCAGTCGGGTGCCTTCACTTTACCGCGGTCCCCAAACCGCACCAACACATTCTCCAACGAAATGCCTTGTAGTATTTTTCCTATCAAAGACAAATCGCTTCTCGAATCCCCTGCACCCCCAGAACCTGTCAATATGGATGCTAGCATTTGCGGCGGATCAGCTTCATTTCTTTTATTATCCAAAAACTGATCATAATCGTAGTAATCATACGCTTCAATCCCAAGCGAATCAAATCTCGCTATAGCATTCATGTGCTCGAATGACATGATCATTTGGTTTTTGCCAATATTACCGACTAACCGCCACGTAGGAGCCGGCCCATCAGAATGCTCAAACCGTAGCGTAGATAGCCATTCACAAACCGCGCCCAAATACACCCGGGTGGTTATATCCTCGCACCAATCAAGTACCCGTTCCCATCCAAGCTTTTCAAACTTTTGAACTATGCCGATTTTTCGAAATTCTTCGACATCCACCGTACGCTCACACACTGCCCTCTCGGGTACGGGCTTTGAAACACCCGTGACCATCTTCATTTTCCACATCTTCGCCTCTAATTTCTTGTTTCGGTACCGAGAAAGAGCCTTCAGTTTGTCGTCTTTCCAAACCGAGGCTGACTGACTATTCTTGGCCTCCTCCCAATCCCAATCTTGTCGAATAAGTTGCCCATCACCTTCTTCTACATTACTTAACTGTTCCCAACGTCTTTGATATTGCCCCGAGCCTGAACCGGCTCCCGAAGACGAACCTTGCCGGGAGGTTTTTGTTTTCTTGTTTCTTCCAAACATAGCTACAATCAAAAGACAATAAAGAACAATTAGCACACCCAAATCTTCAAACAATCTCAAACTTTGAACATAATATGCAATGTTGAATTTCGATCAATAATTAGACGTAAAATCGCCTTTTTAAACTTCCAAAGTCGCACATTTTAACATCTACATATCAATTTAGCATGTTTATTCACAAGTTTTCTCAAAATTTCATGGTTTTAACAATATTCAACATTACAACTATGCTCAATCATGCAACAATCTAGTGTAATCACATCACCAAGACTAAAGCATGCTCAAATCCCACCCAAATCAAGTAAACATTCTTAGGTTTATGCTAAAACATCATACATTATGATAAACAACCTACTCTTAAACAATGAGCTTAACATTTCGGAAGAAATCAATAATACATATGAAAATCATGCATAAATTTTCTGAAATTTCATACCTTGAGTGTAGATAAACAAGAAGAACTAAGAAAAAGTGCAAAGCAAGAGACTTGGATGAACACTCTTCAAAACCCTAAGAATCGCGTCCAAAAATCTTGCAAACGAGCAAGAATTACTGAAATCCGTTATGGGGGTTTTGTTCCTCTCGAGAAAATACACACAATAGGCTCAAGAATCAAGTGATTTGGTGAAGAATTGAAGAAGTTATGAGAAGAAGAAGGTTTAGGGTTCTTGAGGTATTTGGTGAAGAAGGTGGAGATGAAAAGGGAGTGAATGAACGATGGATGCAGAAGATTTGTGGTATTAGGGTGCAAATGGGTCAGATTGTGGGTCCTTAGGTCGAGTTTGTGGCTTAGAATACGTTTATGTGACATTTGAATGGGTTTCAAAAACCCATGGTTCGAATCTAACCCTTAACATCAAAACAGCGTTGGACGGATTTAGGAGGGCCGTCGCCGACGGCCTGATGCTCCGTCGGCGACGGTGCTTGGAAATGATGGAAGTGGGCGACGGCCTAAGTGGCTATCTACGGCAAATGTTGGGCGACGGATGTTTCTAGGGACCGTAGACGACGGGCATTACTACCGTCGCCGACGGTATGCAGAAATGTCATTTTTTTATATTTTTTTTATATTTTTTTATATTTTTTTATGAAAAATATGAAGAAATTTATTAACTTTTTATAAAAGAACTATATACATTAAAAATTCCTAAAAATTATTAAAAATCTTTTTGTAAATTTTTATAAGTTAGATTTTTTAAAAATGCGGAAACCGTTAACGGCCCTACCACCCCCCGAAAAATCGTGTATTGTCCCTAATGCACAAAAATAAGTCTAAAAACATACCTTTTGTCTTCAAGACCCGTTTATGATGCCCGAACTTCACACAACCACAAGAGTTAGTACAAACGAGAACGATTAAACACACAAATACTCAAACAATTAAATAAATTGTACATAACTTTACAAAATTCATTACCGGTCCATTCAATTGACCTCATAAGTTGGCACACTTACCATAAAGTTCACCAACTCCACATTCTCATCTTTTTTCTCATTGTTACCATCAAGGAACGGTTTAAGGCGATGCCCATTAACCGTTTGCTTCGACCCATCCTTCGGATCCTTGATTGTAACATCTCCAAGCTTTTCGACCCGTGTAATTACGTACGGGCCCATCCATTTGCTCTTGAGCTTACCCGGGAAATATTTAAGCCTTGAATTGTATAGCCAAACCTTTTGACCCACTTCAAACTCCTTCGGCTTCAACTTCGCGTCATGTGCCCTCTTCATATCATCCTTGTACTTCGAGGCGCATTCATACGCTTCTTCCCTAGGCTCTTCCAACTCGCAAAGCCTTAACTTTCGCTCATTTCCTGCATCGTCATATTTCATGTTAACTTCTTTAGTAGCCCACCAAGCACGATGCACAAGCTCAACCGGTAAATGACAATTTCGCCCATAAACTAAACGATAAGGTGTAGTTCCAATAGGTCTTTTATGAGCCGTTCTATAAGCCCACAAAGCATCATTCAACTTCGTTGACCAATCCTTTCGGTCGGGTCGAACGGTCTTTAGCAAAATTTCTTTAATTTGCCTATTGGAAACCTCCACTTGACCGCTTGTTTGTGGGTGGTAAGGAGTAGCGATTCGATGGTCAACACCATACCGTTTCAAGAGTTTGCCAAAGTTAAAATTCTTAAAATGAGATCCCCCATCACTAATGATCACTCGGGGAATCCCAAATCTAGAAATTATATTTGTTTGTACAAAATTGCAAACAACGGTATGGTCATTCGTCTTCGTGGCAATCGCTTCGACCCACTTGGATACATAATCGACCGCCACCAAGATGTATAAATTGCCATGTGAATTAGGGAATGGGCCCATGAAATCGATCCCCCACACATAAAAAATATCTACAATGAGGATCGGTTGCATGGGCATTTCATCCCTTTTAGAAATACCTCCTAACTTTTGACACTCTACACAGTTCTTAGCGAAATTAAAAGCATCCTTAAAAATAGTCGGCCAATAAAGACCGCTATTGAGCACTTTGTGCCCAGTTTTGTGACCACTGAAATGGCCCCCACAAGCAAATGAATGCAAGTGCATCAAGACGCTAGGAATCTCCTCGTCGGGTATGCATCTTCAAACGACTTGATCCGGACAAAACTTGAATAAGTCCGGTTCTTCCAACGTGTAGTGCTTGATTTGAGATAGGAAGTGCAACCTCTTCCTTCTATCCCAATGAGCCGGCAAATCACCTGTAACCAAATAATTAACGATATGAGCATACCATGGTAAAATTCCAACTTTTAAAATTTGCTCATCAGGAAAGTTCTCATTGATCTCTTCACGGGAAGAATCCTCCTCCACAACCAATCGAGACAAGTGGTCCGCAACCACATTCTCATTCCCTTTCTTGTCTCTGATTTCCAAATCAAACTCTTGTAGCAAGAGAACCCATCGGATTAATCTCGGCTTTGCATCCTTCTTGTCCATAAGGTACCTAACTGCAGAATGGTCAGAATATACAATGACCTTAGTACCCCATATATAAGCACGAAATTTATCCAACGCATATACCACCGCAAGTAGCTCTTTCTCGGTAGTTGTATAATTTAATTGTGCATCCGAGAGGGTCTTACTTGCGTAGTAAATGGCAACCGGTTTCTTGTCTACCCTTTGACCCAATACGGCCCCCACCGCATAATCACTTGCATCATACATAATTTCGAATGGTAAAGACCAATTTGGTGATTGCAAGATTGGGCCTCAACCAACTTTTTCTTCAAAATGTTAAAGGCGTTTTGGCAATTTTTATCAAAATCAAATGTTTTATCTTTCAACAATAGATTACATAGGGGTTTCGTTATATCACTAAAACTTTTTATAAACCTCCTATAAAACTCCGCATGTCCCAAAAACGATCGAACACCCTTAACACTTGTAGGATAAGGCAGAGTAGATATGACTTGCACTTTTGCTCTATCCACCTCAATCCCACGACTTGAAACGACATGCCCCAACACAATCCCTTCTTGAACCATAAAATGGCTTTTTTCCCAACTCAAAACTAGATTTTTCTCAACACATCTTTTCAAAACTTTTTCGAGTTGGTCAAGGCATGTATCAAACGATGACCCAAATATTGAGAAATCATCCATGAAGATTTCCAAAGACTCCCCCACCATATCTGGAAAGATACTCGTCATACACCTTTGGAAGGTGGCGGGGGCATTACAAAGTCCAAAGGGCATTCGCCTAAATGCGAAGGTACCATATGGACAGGTAAAAGTAGTCTTTGCTTGGTCTTCCGGATGTATAGCAATTTGATTGTATCCGGAATAACCATCCAGAAAACAATAAAATTTTTGTCCGGCCAATTTCTCAACAATTTGGTCAATAAATGGTAAAGGGAAATGATCTTTGGAAGTTGCAGCATTTAACTTCCTATAGTCAATACAAATACGCCACCCGGTTACCGGCCGAGTGGCGACCTCTTCACCTGCATCATTTGTGACGACTTGAATACCCGCCTTCTTCGGAACTGTTTGTGTTGGGCTCACCCATTGGCTATCCAAAATAGGGTATATAATACCCGCATCTAGCCACTTCAGTACTTCCTTCTTAACTACTTCTCGCATGTTTGGATTTAGTCTCCGTTGTGTGTCGCGAGAAGGACTCATGCCATCTTCCGTGATGATCTTGTTCATCACCATCGAGGGACTAATTCCCTTCAAATCCGCAATGGTCCACCCAATAGCGGCTCTATGGGTGACCAATACTCTCATCAAGTTCTCTTCTTGCTCCCCGTTTAAGTTAGATGCGATAATTACCGGAAGCGTGCTACCTTCACCCACATAAGCATACTTAAGATGCTTAGGTAGCACCTTCAACTCTAGCACCGGAGGCTCTTCCAATGAAGGCTTCAATTTTGTATCAATGCTTTCCGGAATACTTTCCACTTGATGTGTCCAAGTGGGCCTTCCTTCCCTTGCCGCCATAACCTCCAACTCTCTCACTTCTTCATCCATGCTCTGATTTGTCTCTCCTTGTAACCTGTCAAACATGAAACATTCCTCTATTGTGTTTTCCTCTTCGACACTAATGTCGCATAGAGGTATACACTCGTCAACGATGTCTGCCATGTAGCATTCATCGCTAACTAGAGGATCCGTTAATCCTGAAAAGTCATTTAACCGCAACCGACGGTTACCAAAAGTCATGTCGACCGTACCCGATTTGCAATTAATTTGGGCATTCGATGTTGCCAAAAATGGTCGACCGAGGATCACCGTTGGTTGCTTAGTTCGGTCCAAAGAGACATAATCTAATACGAGAAAGTCCACTGGATAGTAAAAGTCCTCGACCTTGACTATTACATCCGTGACTATCCCACGGGGTAGTTTAGGGGTCAAGTCGGCTAACACCACGGTGGTGTTAGACACTTGAAGTGGACCAAAATCATACTGGTCATACAAACTACCCGGCAAGATACTCACACTTGCCCCAAGATCCAAAAGTGCCCGTGTCATTTTGAATTCCCCAACTTGTATTGAAATAATGGGCGCCCCCGGATCTTGAAGTTTTGGTGGAAGTGCACCCGAAAGAATCGAACTCACATTTTCAGTTAAATCAAGTTTCGTAGGAAACTTGTGAGTCCTCTTTTGGGTGCATAAGTCTTTCAAGTATTTTGCATATGAAGGTACTTGCTTGATTGCATCTAAAAGTGGTAAATTGATTTTGACTTGTTTAAAAATTTCCCACATCTCTTCTTGTTGTGGGCCTCGTTTATTTACCACTTTCTTAGATGGTCCCAACAAAGCTTCGGGATAAGGGGCGGTATTAACCTCCACACCCTTTTCCTTAGCTTTTGGGACGGGAACGTTCACAACGAGGGTATTATTATTAATTTTAAAATCATTTTTCTTTTGACCCGTTTGACCGTTTTTACCTTCATCATCACTCGCATCTTCCACCACCCCTTCAACAAACTTGGGTGATGGTGGCTCGACACCACTATCTATGACTCGACCACTACGTAAAGAAATTTGATTAATTGGTACCTCACGTGTGTTCCTCGAGTTCGACCCTTGATGCTTAGGGTTCACCGTGGTATCACTTGGAAGTCCTCCTCCACTTCCACGAATTTGAGCCATCTCTTGAGCAAGTTGCCCCACTTGCTTCTCTAATGCCTTTTGGGATTTATCCCTCACTTCGAACTCTTTCCGCATTTCAGTTTTAATTTCTTGATTTGAATTCATGAGAGCTTGATGTGAGTTGGTAAGAGTGCTCATAGTATTCATGATGGCATCTAGTTTCGAATTAATCGAATCATCACCTTGGGAGTTTGATGCACCACCCCCATTTCCACCTTGGTTGTAACCCCGTTAATAGTTGCCTTCACGGTTTTGATACCCTTGATTACCACCTTGGTTGTAATTCCTTTGGTAACCCCCTTGGTTACCACCTTGACGATTGTTATACGAAGACCCTCCTTGACCACCTTGATTCCCCGCTTGGAAATTCGGATTCATTTGATTCAAAGAATTGCCATACCGGAAATTAGGGTGATTTCTCAAACCCGGATGGTAAGTGTTGGAGTTCATGTCATATTGCTTTCGATCCCCATACACTTGGTTTACCTCCTCGGTGTAATCATTCGACCCCGTTGGACATTGCTCGGTTCTATGCCCAACATCTCCACATTCTTCACAAACCGTGAATTGTACCGCGTTTACTTCCTTCTTCTTCATACGAGCCATTTCCCGCTCTAAGGTAGAAATTCGATCCTTAGAATCAAGATCGGGAAGTGACCGGGAAATGGGATGTTTCTTAGCTCTATCGGCCGATTCCTTCTCTTTTGACCGTTTGCTCATCCGCTCCAAAAACTCCCAATCATCATCTTCGTGATTGCTTAAGAGAGTCCCGTTGCTCGTTGATTCAAGGCGATTCCATGTCGCGTCATCCAAACCACGTACAAAGCACTTCACCAATTCCCACTTTTCTATTTGGTGATGTGGGCATCTCCGCATCAATTCTTTGAATCGAGTGAATGCTTCATGTAACGGTTCACTCGATAGTTGCCGAAACGACCTTATTTCATCCCTAGCGTCGTCGGTCTTCGCCAACGAATAGTATTCGTCTAAAAAGACTTGTTGCATCTCACCCCATGTCCGGATGCTATTCGCCGGAAGTGTGAGAAACCATTGCTTTGCCTTGTCTTTCAACGAAAATTGGAACAAGCGAAGTTTGACCTACTCTAATGCGAAGTTGGGCCCCCCGATGGTGTTACAAATGGACGAAAACTCCGCCAAGTGCGTTTACGGCTCATCATTAGACCTCCCATTGAAGTGGGGAAGTATATTGATGTAATGAGGTTTACAATCAAACAAGCTCCTTTCGCACACTATAGGAGAGTCGTTATCGGTGACTACCGGTCGAAAATGGTCATTCACTCCCCGTGGAGGTTGTTGACGACGTTGTGGACCGTTAACCTCTTGATCGACCGGCCTTCGGTTGTCCCTTCGATCACCTCTTCTATCACCACCTTGATTTCGACCTTGGTTACCCCTTAGATTACCTCCTCCCACGAAACGAGGAATCCGATTAGGGTTACCATTGTTGTTATTGTTGTTGTTGTAAAACCCATCATTTCGGTTCCGTTGATTGTTATTTCGTGGTTGGCGGTTATTTTCGTAACCATCATTCCTCCTATCCCCATACCCGTAATCATCATCCCCTACATAGTTGGCGTCTTGATAGCCAAACTCCTCATCTTCAAATCTTCATGCATTGTAAATATTACCCCGATTCACATATCCCCAATCTTCGTCATCGTTAGCCCGGTCATCATAATATCCTCCATCATCCGAATTTTCCGTATGCATATTCACATGTTCCGGCAATTGATAACCGGGAACACTATATGGTTCGTCATCAGGGATGGCGTTCCTCAAATCGTCTATGTTGAAGAATGGGTCTTCGTTCGCGGGATTGCCACAATCTCGATTACCTCGACGGTCGGAATTAACATTCCGGTCATCAAGATTGATGGGTAAAGAATTGTGTCGATGAAGGTTTTGTTGTTGGGGTGTTCGTTGGGTGTTATTGGGATTTTGGTTTTGAAAGGGTGGTGTGGGTGGTCCATTGTTGTTGTTACCACCCGGTCGCTCTTGAGGCATAGGTTGAACATTTTGGGCGGGATTAAAGTTGCTTCGGTATTGGAATTGGTTCGGATTTTGATTTTGGTTGAGGTTTTGGTTGGAATTTTGGTTCACCATTGAATCGGTTTCAATGATCGGTGTGATCGCGCTCCGGTCAAAGATAATATTTATTTACCCAAATTACCCTTAACAAATAGCTAGTGGTAGTAAGGGGTCGAACCACGAAGAGTATGTGGTTTGCGAATGGATTCGATTGAATTAGGAAAATATGTCACACTTATGAAGATTGCTATGATATATTTTTGTATTTTTGTTTAATTGAAAGATGTGAATTAGAATTACTAAAATGATTGAATTGATTCACTGCTAGTGATTAACAAATTGCAAGAATTAAAATTGATTGATTGAACAATGATAAGAAAACAAGGTTCACACCCGGTTTCAACTAATGCAAGACTTAGGGTTACTATGTGTTTTAATTAGCTTTACTTGAAATAATTCATTAACGGGTCGCAATCACAAAGCTTAGGTGTCAATCGCTATCAATGTCATAAACAACGGACCATGATACACTTCGTTACTTTGGACTAGCAAATCCTACTAAAAGACAAGGCATAAATACGTGTATTCATTTCACAAAGTCAAATTTAATCATTCACTCGACAGTTTGCAAATTCAATACCAACGTAGGACAATTGTCTAAGATTCAAATGCACTTCAAGTTGTCACAAAACAATTATCAAAACATAATAAACCATAAATCTTACAAAAGTCTACACCGGGGTGAAACCTCCTAGGAATTAGCCGCGCATGATCGAAAGAGCTTGATCACCGGATGTTGAGAACTCGAAGTTGAACATCTTAAAGCCTTGAGGATGATGGATGATGAGGTTTAGGGTTTGGGTAGGTAATGATGATGAACGGATGAATCGATTGATGGAGCTAGGGTTTGGAATCAAGAACGTGATATTGATTGGATTCTTGATTCGGGTTGTGTGTATGATGTTGGATGGAATGGTAAGTGATGGATGATGATTCTTGGCTCCAAAGTGATATTCAAAACTCCAAAGTAAGTGTAACCCCCGAAAATTGATGGCTAAGATGTTATGTAGATCATTCATGACCCAAGAAACAACAAAAACGCGTCGGCACTCTAGGGGAGTCGTCGCCGACGGCCTGAAGCCCCGTCGGCGACGGTGCGTGTTTCTTGAGTTTTGGCCGACGGCCTTCTTCGCTGTCTACGAACATTTCAGGCTACGGTAGATTACACGGGGCATCGCCGACGGACCTTTTGGCCGTCGGCGACGGTGCCTCAAAACCTTCTTTTCTGTTTTTCGCGTTCCTTGCTCCCGGTTGACCCGTTTCGCATCCCGGTGGCTCGTTTTTCGTCCCGGTGGTCCGTTTAGCTCCCAATTAGCTCCTTAAACTTCACAAGACCTGCAAAACACAAATCCTTTTACAAGTAGGCTATTCAGGATAAAAAGTGAAGTAAAAACATGAACTTAGACATAAACGAACATCAGTTTTCGACCACGTATCACCATGATAGGTTGATCTTGTATAAACTAAGTTGTCACGTGGATTCGTTTTTAAACTTTTATACTTATACTTATTCTTAAACTTGTATACTCGCCTTTGCTTTTGCATTGAATTGTATTTTAAACATGTTACAGGTTGAGGATTGATGATGCTATGAAAATGGACTAGCAAAGATGCCTAGATACTCACTTAGACGTTTAGGTTTAAAGTGTTGTATCAATTTAGTTACGTTATGTTTGAACAATGTTGTTATTTGAATTTCTTGTAATGTTTTGACAATTTATCTATGAAATGAAATCGGTTGAATTAAATATTATCACAAATAGTGTTATAAAGTCTCTTGCAATCTTGAACAAGTCCCACTCCAATGATTCCGCTATTGGTTGGGGTGTGACACATTGGTATCAGAGCCATAACTATAGGGAATTAGGTAGAATTTCCATGTTCGACCTAGTCTATAGTAGGAACCATATTCTTGACCATTCTTGTTACATGCTTAAATGTTACTCTTCCTACTTTGCTTCCTTCTCTTCTTTTTGGTCTTAATACTTACATAATGTCTTTCCTAAGACATTTTACACAATACACTTGAAGACTTGAAGACACTCTTTATACAAAAGAGACGAGTTTACCAAACTAGGCGTGAAACCCACTATTTGGTGAACGACTCTCATTCTGCTTATTCTTATTTTGCACGAAATTTCGCCATTTAGCTAGGAGTGAAATCCACATCTAAATGGTAAATTTCCAATTCAAACTCTAGTGGACCCTCGTCAAAGTGTTGAAATTATATTTTGACCCGACGAGTACCAACCACATTAGGGTACAAAATCGTCAAGTTAGGGGTGAAACCCGCACCTTGTCGATTGAGTCCCATTCCTCGATTTTCGATCTCGCCAAAGTTTCGATTGTTTTCGATCGATTAGAGACGTGTAGTAACTGGAAGGGTAAGATACCGTTAATCGCTTCTCGACAAGAGTATCTTATCTATAGGCCAAAGCATGTTTCTCTAATTTGAAAGGACTTTCGATTCACTTTGGAATAGTCGACGTTTCTAAACCCGAAACAATCCTATGTTTTATGAGCCTCTCTTTTATGTGATTCAATTTATATGTGATTTTATACTTGTTACCTCATTCATTTTGAAACCGTTACACAATTCACACGTCTCGCGCAATAAAAAACAATAATAATTCTCGTGAACAAACTAAATTTATACTCTTTTCACGCATTCATACGTGTTTATACTTGTTGAGTACTTGATGAAATCATGCTAACTATGTGAACCATACGTGTTACATCATGCTTACATGTTTAAAACTTGCAAACTTATTTCAAATTTATGATCAAGTCTCATCCTTTTCCTTTCGATTCCTTAGATGTCGTCCGACGGTGCTTCCAAGAAAACCAAGTCAAAGAAGGGTTCGACCTCCAACGCCAATTCCAACTCCATGTCACAAAAGTATTGCATGAAATTCATGGCCAAACAAATGGCTAAGGTCATACCCGATATTGTGAACAAAATTCAGCCAAACACCGATTCACCGCATGGCTCTGTCGATTCGAAGGCCGAAAAACCCAAGCCGATATTCCAATTCAAGCAATTTATGGCTTGTAAACCTTTGGAGTTTACAGGCGAAGATGGCGCTACCGCCATGATGAATTGGTTTGACGCAGTTGAGCTTACATCTTTGCAAAGTGGTAGTCCTGATGAGCTGCGAACCTTGAACGCAACTGGAGTCTTTCGCTCGAGGGCACTCGAGTGGTGGACCATCGAACGTAACAAGAGAGGAAACGATGTTGCGCATGCGTTACCTTGGGACGAGCTTAAGCAGCTTATGAAAGACCACTTTTGTCCTCCCCACGAGCTCCAAAAGTTGGAGAACGAATTTTGGAACCTAACGCAAAAAGCGACATGTATGGCCTGATTCCGCGCTTCAAACAACTTAGTATCCTCTGTCCTGGACAAGTCGATTCCATTCCCAAAACCATAGCCAAGTTCATTCGCTGTGTTACACCTTCCTTGACCAATCATCTTGCCTCTGCTAACCCTAAAACCATAGAGGAAGCCTATACCAAAGCCACCGAACTTAACAACAACTGCGTTCTCCATGAAACCTATGACAAGGTTTCAACAAAGAATGCACGCCAAGCTACAACCGACACTACCACTATTGAGCCCTCACCCTCCCAATCGTCCAAGAAAAACCAAGGCAAAAAGCGGAAGGCTTCGAGCCAAAATTGTGCGGTCGTCACTCCGCCAAACCCACAACCCTTACAAGCTTTAGCCGCCGTTGCACCCGCAAACACCGAACCACCAAGACCAGGCTATGTTGGATCTCATCCCAAATGTACTACCTTCTTGTTTCATCATCCTACCAATGTACCCTGCCGCAAATGCGCCAACTGTCAGAGGTATGGGCATTTTGCCAACCGATGTCGAAACTTACCTCAAGCCCAAAACAACCAGAATCAGGCTATCGTTGCAAACCCTGTTCCTAACCAAGCTCAACCTCAAGCTGTTCCTGTGCGAGCATGCTTCAAGTGTGGCGATCTCAATTATCTCGCCAATGTTTGTCCCCAGCGTTATCAGCCTCAACAACAGCAGCAGCAGCAACCGCCACAGCAGCAACAACAAGCTCAACAACCTGCTAGAGGCCGAGCTTTCGTCATCACTGCCGCTCAGGCTCAGAATGCCAACGATGTCATTACTGGTACGTTTCTTGTGAACCATGTTTATGCTTCTTGTCTGTTTGATACTGGAGCCGATAAAAGTTTTGTGTCGCTAGAATTTGAATAATTGCTTAAGTCTAAACGCTCTAAGTTGCCAAAATCTTTCGTCGTCGAAGTTGCTAATGGTAAATCCGTCACTGTTGATTCCGTTCTTCCCAACTGTTCCTTGAATCTCAACGATCATACGTTTTCAATCGATCTTATACCTATGCAAATGGGTAGCTTTAACATCATAATAGGCATGGACTGGCTTAGGCGAGTTTGTGCTGAAGTTGTTTGTTCCGAAAAGTTTATCCGCCTCCCTCTTCCAAACGGTGATTCTCTACACGTGTATGGCGAGAAACCTTCTCAAGGTCTCAAGCTTATGTCGTGTATCCAAGCAAACAAATGCTTACGCAATGGTACCTTCGCCTTTCTTGCCCATATTGTGGAAAAGAAGGACAAAGGCCCAAGCATAAGCGACGTTCCCGTCGTACGTGATTTTCCTGATGTGTTTCCCGACGATCTTCCTGGTCCGCCTCCTGCCTAGGGCTGTCCAAACTGCTCGACGATCGCTCGAAAAATGCTCGAAAAATGCTCGTTCGATTCCCGCTCAGTTTGTAAATGAGCCAATCGGATCGGTTCGATTCAAATTCAATCCGAGCATGAGCAAAGCTCTGCTCGCTCAGTTTCGCTCGAATTATTTTTATTAATAATTTATATATATATATATATATATTTATATTATAGATTTTATACATTAAAAACCCAAAAAAATATAATAGCCCAAAAAAAAAAGCCCAAATAACATTCAACCCAACTTAATATTTAATATGAAATCTAACCCTAAATCCTATTCCTAAAAGAGTATTCACTATTCAGTCGTATCATATTCATATCGCCGCTCTCTAGTCTCCGACTATCACTCTCTGGTCTCCACAGTCACACTCACACACATCGTCGGACAATAAAAGTATCAAACAAGTGAGTCGCTCCAGTCTTCAATCTGCAACATATCGCCGCTCCTGTGTTTCTTGATATTGTTAAGAACATTTTTAGAATCATGATTTGAGTTATGTATTGCTTTTGTTAGTAAAGTGTTGGACATGTTTTAATTAAGTTAGAATTTGTTTTGGTTGAACGAAGCCTTATCATTCAATCGAGCGAAACCAAGCGAAAATGATCCGCTCGAATTTTTTTAGGATTTGATAAAACCGAGCGAAACCGAGCCGATCGATTCAAATTCAATCCGAGCATGAGCATCAATTTTGCGCTCGGTTTTACAAATTTGATCCGCTTAGATCGGATCGGTTGTAATTCAATCCGAGCATGAGCAGACCCTCGATCGGATCAGATCGGCTCATGAACACCCCTACTCCTGCCCGTTCTGTCGACTTTCGCATCGATTTAGTGCCTGGCGCTACGCCTGTCGCTAAGTCTCCTTACCGTTTAGCACCCTCTGAGATGCAAGAGCTCTCGAGTCAACTCCAAGAGCTTCTTGATAAAGGCTTTATACGCCCTAGTACTTCTCCTTGGGGCGCTCCCGTTTTGTTCATTAAAAAGAAAGATGGGTCATTCCGAATGTGTATTGACTATCATGAGCTCAACAAGCTTACTGTCAAGAACCGATACCCTCTTTCTCGCATCGATGGCCTCTTCGATCAGTTGCAAGGCGCGACCTGCTTTTCAAAATTCGATCTTCGTTCTGGGTACCATCAACTTCGAGTCCTTGAAAAAGATGTACCTAAAACCGCCTTTCGTATACGTTATCGTCATTACGAGTTCGTGGTTATGCCCTTTGGTTTGACCAACGCACCTGCTGTTTTCATGGATTTGATGAACCGCGTGTGCAAAGCATACTTGGACCGTTTCGTGATCGTTTTCATCGACGATATTCTTATTTATTCCAAGACACAAGAAGAGCACGAGCGACACTTGCGTCTTATCCTTGAACTTCTTCGTACTAAACGTCTATATGCCAAGTTCTCCAAGTGTGAATTTTGGTTAAAAGAGGTTCAATTCCTTGGCCATACTGTCAACAAACTTGGTATTCACGTTGACCCCACAAAAATCGAAGCTGTGAAGAATTGGATCGCACCTAAGTAACCGTCTGAAATTCGTTCGTTTCTTGGTCTTGCTGGTTATTATCGTTGTTTCATCTCCAACTTCTCGAAGATCGCTGTTCCTTTGACCTCTTTGACTCTAAAAGAGAAACCTTTTGTTTGGGGTCCCGAACAGGAGGAATCTTTTCAAACGCTCAAGGAGATGCTGTGTAATGCTCCTATCCTCGCGCTTCCTGATGGTAACAATGACTTCGTCGTGTATTGCGATGCTTCAAACCTTGGCCTTGGTTGTGTGCTTATGCAACGAGACAAGGTCATCGCTTATGCGTCGAGGCAACTCAAGATGAATGAGAAGAACTATACTACTCACGACCTTGAACTTGGCGCAGTTGTTTTTGCGTTGAAAATTTGGCGACACTACCTTTATGGTACTAAGTGTGTGGTCTTCACCGACCATAAGAGCCTTCAACACATCTTCGACCAGAAAAAACTGAAAATGCGTCAACGTCGTTGGGTGGAACTGTTAAACGACTATGACTGCGAAATCAAATACCATCCAGGTAAAGCGAATGTAGAAGCCAACGCTCTTAGTCGTAAAACTCATGTGAAGAGTATCCGTTGTCTCCAACTCGTTAACGATCTTCAAAACCGCATTCGTGAAGCCCAATATGCCTCTATTAACGAAGGTAGTCTCTCTGTTGAAATACGAGGCACTAAGGAACATGAACTCGTGTCTAAATCCGATGGCATTCTATACTATCTCAATCGTATCTGGATCCCTAATCGTGAAAACCTCCGAGACTTTCTTATGAATGAGGCACACAAAACAAGCTATTCTGTTCATCCTGGTGCTGATAAGATGTACCACGACATGCGTACATCCTATTGGTGGCCTGGGATGAAGAGAGATATCGCCTCTTACGTTGCGAAATGTCTCACTTGTTCGAAGGTAAAATCTGAACATCAACATCCTATTGGTGGCATGGGATGAAAATCTTTACATACATGTATACACTCATACATATCTTTATACATACATACATACACATCTACATGCGTACATACCTTTCCTACATCTTTACATACATCCATACACTCGTACATATCTTTATACATACATACATACACATCTACATACACGTACAAGATCTTGCATACTTCTTACATACTCATTCGTTAATTACATGGGACTTAGACTTTGATTTATAGCCCATAAACATCTAAGGATCGATCAAAATCATGTTTAGGAAGCCCGCCGCAGTCCACGGATAACAAACCGAAGCCTACGATACATAAATCAACTTAAATAACAAATTTCATGTTTTTGGACTTGGGGAGGGCGTCGGCGACGGCCCTAGGGCCCGTCGGCGACGGCCCGTGGTTCTTCCCGTACCCAAAAACCCCGTAGACAGGTAAATAACCCGTCAGCAAAAAAACTAACTTTCTAGAGCCCGTCGGCAACGCCCTCTAGAAATGGCACTTTTCTGCAGTTCCGTTTCGTTGTCCGTACGCACTAAAACGCGCATAACTTTTGAACCGTTTACCCGTTTAACCTCCCGTTTCTTCCTACATGCTTGTAAATTCACATTCTATCATATGAACTTAAAATCCCACATCCAGATTAAGGAAATTCTTAACTTACACGCTATCGTCTTATTATTCATTTATGATTTATTCGACCCGTTCATGCATTCATCCACATAACTTGTTTGTTTGACCATAACTTCTTATGAACCTAATAATGTCAACATTGTCTATCATAAAGATTAAGTTCTCGGATGTCTTGCATCCTCTTGACCCATTTTCGCTCAAGATCTTATTTTGACCCGTTAAGGGTATTTGCGCATTTTAAGGTCCTTAGCTTACGAAAATCATACTTCTTGGTTTCTTACTTTTTCAAAACATTCATTTAATCGAATAGCTTGTTTGTAGTCAACTTTTAAGACCATTTGCTCGTTTTACCCATCAAGGGCGTTTTTGTCAACTTTGCTCTATCCTTAACAACAAAGGACTCCCTTGCATAAGTAACCAATGCTACTACTTAGCTACAATTCTTAATCACACTTACCTTGCTCGGATCAAATCTAAGATCCGTTTAATACTTCATCGGTCTCATACAATTCTTTCCTACTTGACCTCGATCATCATACTTAATTAAATTGCACATAACTTTACATAAACAACTAAGAAGTGATTACGAAAATCACTTACCTCATGCATCCGTGTTCACATTCGTTCCTCGCCACTTCTTGACCCGTTAGCCTTCCGTGCTTGATTCCGTCTCGACATGATTCCTATACTTCCATGTCATCGAAATCACATTCTCATTAGCATACACAGTTGTACATGTTAACGATCATATCGATCACATAATTCACATTTGACGTTATAGTCACTTCTAACAAGCATAATACCTATAACCAAATTCATACCATTTCCAACTCGTGAAATCCGTCATGTCATCGCATTAAACACACATACGTCTAACACGCACCGTATAACTTACTTTAATCTTACAATTATGACAACATGTCTAACCATTCTTCTTATACACAGTTGACTTATTAGAAGTCAATGGTCCATTTACTTTAACTTTCTACTTATCATTATATACCCGTAACATCATAATCGACTATACGGACGACAATATATACATTTTATCATACGATTGGTGTGCGTACCACCTTTTAAGCATAACGTACAACTAATTCATGCACAATCTTCTAAATTCATACATAGTTCATCAAATCCTTCTACTAATCAACATGTGGTATTTAAAATTAAACATCAAACATATTATCATCACATTTTATTCACTTCATCTAACAACAATTCATCATTTCTTATCCAATTTCTTTAAACATTCACACATATAAACGATTTCAAACATCAATAATATAAGCATATTATCATTTTCATCATATCACCAAAACCCACTTCATAACTATTTCTCTAATCACTTACAAGTGATCTAATCTTAAGTTCTTCATAATTTGTTCATGCTTTTGATGTGTGTACTACTTCCTAAGCACAGTGTACAACTAGTTCATGCATATCCTTCTAATCTCATACATAATTCATCAATTTCTTCCTTCTAATCAACACGAATCATACATGCATAAACATCAAACATACTAGTATCACATTTCTTTCAATTCCTCTAACAAGAATCCATCATACAAATCAAAATACATCAACATTCAACAAGAATTAGACATGGATGATGATTCAAATCATCATTCTCACCATAACTAATGGGTTTCACCCTTAAATATCAAATTAACCTAATTCATGCATAAGCCATGTTCTAGATGATGATTCTAACACATGTTCATACTCAATTTCATACCAATTCACGGATTAGAACATAACCCACTTCGTTGAAGATCACCAATCTAGAATTTAAGACATACCTTACGATCCCCTTGTGAAGGTGATCGTTATTCTATGCTCGGTTATGAATTTAAGCTTCGTTTGGCCTTTCAATTTGATGAAAAAGATGATGTTAGGGTTCTTGGCTCCATGGGAGTCTCCTGCTCCTTCTCGAACACACGATGTGTGTGTGTATGTGTGTATTTGTTTTTCTTTTATAAATTCAACTTTCATTTACTCCACTTTAGTCCCTCAAGTTTGCCATTTATAATAATTGGCACAACTCTCATCCCTAAATTGTTTCTTTCATATTCTTAACTAGGTTAAATAACCTAGTCATTTATTCCTTGATGCACCATATCATAACATTTAACGAATATAAACATTCGGGTTTTGGGGTGTTACGGTAAGAAAGGGAAACTCACACCTCGCTACGTTGGTCCTTTCAAGATACTCGAAAGGGTTGGCAAGGTTGCGTATAGACTGGACCTACCTGAAGAACTCAACAATGTGCATCCTGTCTTCCATGTGTCAAACTTAAAGAAGTGTCTAGCTGACGAAGGGTTTCAAGTTCCACTCGAGGACCTTCAAGTCAACGAGACCTTGCACTTTGTGGAAAAACCCGTCGAAATCATGGATCAAGGAGTCAAGTTATTGAGGCGCAGTAAAATCCCTATCGTTAAACTTCGATGGGAAGGTAAACGTGGCGCTGAATTAACTTGGGAACTCAAGAGTCACATGAAGACGAAGTATCCGTATCTTTTCGCTACGTCTTCCTAAATTTCGGGACGAAATTCCCTAAAGGATGGGAGACTGTAACGCCCTGCTACTTCATACTTTCCATAAATAGAAAGTCTTGTTTGTATTTCTATTTTTGGAAGTCTTGTGTTCTTGTAATCGTTCTTTCTTTGTAACCGTTGTAAAATCCGAGACTTGGTTGTAACCGTTGTAAAATCCGAGACTTGGATCATAAATAAAACTTGTATTTTGTTAAATTCATGTTATACATACTTTATACATGCTCGTACATTCAATTTCATGAAACAATTGATGCTTATTCGTAATTCTTGGAAACTATGCGCTAAACTTGCAAACATGTGAAACTTATGCATAAAACATGTTTTGATCGTAAACGATATTTAAATACGACCTTCATACGCTTAATTATACTTGGTTTATGTTCCTCATACTTGATTTGCCCTTAAACTATGCTTTTATGGCGAAATTAGTCCCTAAAACACCCTAAAAGCACTAAATAACAAACTCTAGGGGCCTAATTGCAATTTAATGAAACTTCACCCTTCCCCTTGTCACGGGCTGCGTAAGCTTAGCCCTGGGGCTACGCGGGCCGCGAGCCAGGTCCCAGATCAGCAGCCTTGTTTCTCCTTCGCAATTTTGAGCGGGATTTGGTTGTTTTTTAGTTTAAACCGGGCTTTTGGCATTAAATACTCATCTAAACCAACCCTAATCACTTCCCTATAAGTACCAAGTGCCTCCCAAGCCATTTGCACTTTACAATCACCCTCACAACACTCTCAAACTCTCAAATTCGTAGCTGCAAGTTCAAGTTCGGACAGAAACATCAAGCTCCACTAAAGTGAGCATAACTTCTTCATTTCTTGTCCGTTTGAGCTCATTCTTTTTCCAGAACACTTGGATCGACCTTAGCTTCGATTCCATGGGTATTTCACAGAGAATAAGTCCCTGGAACTCCGGAAAATAGGCTCCAAAGTTCACTGTTCGTTTTGTTTTGAATCAAACCTTGTTTATACTTGTGCAAACTTGAGTCTAACTCACTCAAACCCACGTCCTTATGCTTATAACCACTTCTATGGTTAGTTAAGCTTAAAAACGGGGCTGAGACATACGAAATCAGAGGTTAAACCTCACATATATCCTGTTTTGTTTAGGGTTTTTAACCCACAAGTGATGTTCAAGCTTCAAGCTTGATGAAGGTGTGATTATGGACTAACTTGGGTTGTCCAACATAGAATCCCCACATTACTTGATGATTTCTCATAGTGTAGTTGTTTCTTATTCTTGTATTGATATTAGTTCATGACCCTCCTTGTATGTTTTTACATCAAGTGTCGTGGTGAACCATAAGAGGTACCTAAATGGAAGGTTGTTCTTCCTACCTCCTACATGACTTCCATGATACTAGAGGTGCCTAAATGAAGAATAATCTTCTACCTCATGCTTGACTAATGGACTAAATAATACATATAATACTTATACATATATATATACTATTCGAACTCTTGATGGTGGACTTGTGTTCATTCGTCAAGATATTAGAATAACATCATCTAAGGCATAAGACTTGTTACGATTCTAATGAGTATACTACTCATGAAAACATTAACCCTTGAGGTTTATAGTGTCAAGAACAAGTACTTTGTGTTAAAGGATGATTACTTTCGAATACATATGTTCTTGTGTTTTAACTTCCTAAATCCCTAAATCTTCCGAATTCCCAAACTCACACACCTATGTTTCCTTTGTGTAGAAGGACTTGGTGTTCCAACCTCCTAATCAACCAACTCACTCGCGGATTCAAGTAGAACACTTGCAAAACCGTGAGTATACTCGCAACCCCCTTTTTATGTTTCCACTTTTTGGGGTGTAACATGTTTAACTATTAAACTACACTTAAACTTATTCTTTATGCAATGCACGAAAACAATCCTTATACATGAATACTATGTTGTGATACTTGATGCTTATACGTGGACCATACTTATGTGATATGTTTTAGTCATTAGCTTTCACGAGCATCCATTTGACAGGTATAGCGCTATAGGAGTAACGCACCGCCCGTAGACTAGTGGTCATGTTGAATTATATCATTTTGCGTAAATAGAGGGTTGACTAGAAATATTGCATGCCATGATAGGTTGATCTTGTATAAACTAAGTTGCCATGTGGATTCTTTTTTAAACTTTTATACTTATACTTATTCTTAAACTTGTATACTCGCCTTTGCTTTTGCATTGAATTGTATTTTAAACATGTTACAGGTTGAGGATTGATGATGCTATGAAAATGGACTAGCAAAGATGCCTAGATACTCACTTAGACGTTTAGGTTTAAAGTGTTGTATCAATTTTGTTACGTTATGTTTGAACAATGTTGTTATTTGAATTTCTTGTAATGTTTTGACAATTTATCTATGAAATGAAATCAGTTGAATTAAATATTGTCACAAATAGTGTTATGAAGTCTCTTGCAATCTTGAACAAGTCCCACTCCAATGATTCCGCCATTGGTTGGGGTGTGACACATTCCGTCACAAATTCCAGCTATCTCCATCTGATTGGCCAAAAAAATTGCCATTCTAGCGTGATTCAAAGCACGCCGGTAGGGATTATTTTGCGAAAAAAGCCAGATCACGCCAGAGGGGGTGGGGGGGGGCGTTTTCAGGCGTGATTGGGGGAAAAACGCCCAGGATCTTGCCCACTATGTATGGTCTTACTACAAATATATAATTAAGTTGACCAATATATTTTGTTTGATGATCTACTAGATCTTCTCACAAAATTCGCGATTATTTCAAATCTATCTTTGATTAATAAATTATAATGATAGTGATATTTTTAAATTAAACATTACCAAAAACAGCCTTGTATGAATTTTTTATATTAGATTATTAATGATAACCATAATTTTGAATTACTTTACCAAAAAACGAACCTTACTTCAAATATAATTAAAAAAAAAAACTTAAGGCAACTTAAACCTTTATTGCAAGGTTAACAATGTTTTATGTTCTTACACCTCAAAGACTTCGTCCCATCAACTTAAAGCGTTGTAGCTTTATTTCGTCAACTGCATATTGTAATTTAGAATTCAGCTAGTTATAATGCCCGCGCGCGTTGCGGCGCGGATACATCGCAAACATCGAATGGATTAGTCCAAGCATTATGTGTTGCGTTAACCACACGAAAACGCGTGTTTTGACGTGTCCGATTGAACTTAATGTAACCTATATAAGCATTGCGATTGGATCCAAGCGTTATGTGTTGCGTATCTAGGGTTTAAGATGTTACTGAATCATATGAACAACGATGGAAATAAAAAGAAAAGGATTAAAGAATTGATGAAGATTACCAGGTGCGTGATCCAGGTTTAAAATAAGCTAAGCAAGAACGCAAGAAAGCCTTATGAGAGTTCGGGCTCAGCTCGGCTCGATTCGAGCTTTGTTTTCAAAGCTCAAGCTCGGCTCGTTAGTATTTTCTCAAGCTCGAGCTCGACTCGGGCTCAGCTCGTTTATTATCTATTAATTGATATATTAAATAAAAATAATATAAATAATAGACTTTTTAGGCCTGCGAGCTCGATACGTGTTTATAGGCATAATAAAATCATATAAATAATAATAACAATAAGATGGTTATCGGGCTGATTTAAGCTGTTCGACACCACCCCTAGTCGTAAATTCATATACAAAACAGTTCATATATTGAAGGTCCATGTTTCTTTCTAATAGTTGCTATATTGAAGGTCCACATAGTAGTAAAGCACACCATACTACACTATCAAACCAAACCACATGCATACATATTTGAAGTCACTTGTTCTGGTTTTCCGTACGAAACTGTCTGACACGCGTGGTCTCGAACTCTCGGCAACCTTCCTGGCGGCGCCAGGTGTTCGGCCAATCATCTTATTCCCGAGGAGATTCATATTCCTACCTATCCTAACGAAGGAAGCAAAAGGATAATACCCCACAGGGCCAAGTGTGAATATAATCCATCCATGTATACTACCATCAGTGGCCAATGTAAATATATAACCTGACCATACAACCATATCGATGATAGGATTGCCATGAGCAAACCCACTCTCCAAGCAAATGTAACCCTGTAGTTCTCCACCATCGTAAGCATGTAACATCTAAAGGGTTATATTTATACCCGAATCATATTATAAATGCCGATTGAAAAGAATGATTATGAAACGAAAAGTAATTCTTCATATAGGCACCTGTCATATTGCCGAAAATAAGCATCAAATGAGTTGGAAAACATGAGTGATTTTGACGATGAAATGTATAAATTGGTTTAATTTATACCTCAAAAAACAGTATCAACTCCACTGAAAGAAAAATTATAATGATATTTAAAAAGTTATTCTAAATTAAAAATTAAACTGATTAAGATTTTATTGTATCATCTGATAATCAGTTTGAATTTCTATGTTTACATCCTTCTTCCAAATCCTAACACTTGAAAAAAAACAGAAGAAGCAGAATTGTTCGCGTAATCACTTCGACAAAAAAATATAAGAGAGTCGTAAGAGTTACAGTTGGTTATAGTTGTCTTCCCGTTAAGCGACCCTTTGTTTCTTGTGATGCCGAACACTCCCGATCCCAATTCACCAAACACCATTTTTGCCTAAACAACAAAAATATTCCATCAGACTTAATAATGAGGTTATTAACATGTGAAACTTTTCATACTTGTGTAAGCATTTAATCAATTTAATTGTACTCTACCATAGAGCTCAATTATAATATCGGAAGTAAAAAAAAAACATGTGTGACTTTAAAAGTGAAAACAAAAAGAAGCAACAACAAAGTAACCATTTGCTACCCCTGCACAACTATAATATGTCATAGTGTACCTGATAAGCTATAATATGTTAAAACACATTAGCAGCAGCATCCTCATTTGAACCACTCAAATCATTTGAACCATTCAAATTATTGACATTGGTTTAACTTTCTAAGATCATGATGAAAAACCAAAGTCTTCTATCTTCTTGTTCCAATAGCTAAAAATGGCATCAACATGATCAATGGCATCACAATTTTCTTTACTTGAATCTTCATGCTCGTGTACACCGATTAGAATTAAAGTACATTAAGGTGTCATTTTTTGCACAACTAAAAAACGAAAAGGTGGAACCAAAGCTATTAAAATTTAAAACCAATCCTAATTCCACAATTACATCAACAAATTCCCAATTTAAACGATGATACTTTGATCTTCGTTTCAAACTAACCATCATTCCTCCTAAAAAACGCCAAAACAAATCATAGTTCGTGACAAAATGAACCATTTTTCACAGCGTGAATGTATAAATAAAAAAAACACCATATTCGACATTGTATTTAGGTCGAGCTAATAGATTAGAAATTATATGGCAACTTTCAACCGTTTCTTTATTAGTTGCTTCCCACCTCCTCCATAAATCCCCAAAATTCACCCCCCTAAAAAACCCTAATCACAAAACCCCAAAGGTAGAAACAATCAATCATAAAAATAAACAAAAACCGAACAAAATTCTACAAATTTATTATGTTATAAGATTAAAAAGACCCAAAGATAGATACCCAAATGGAAATTTCACACTTTTATCTCAATAACTAAAGGGGCAAACATTAAATTAAAGATTTATATATAGCAAAGAATTACAGAAATAAAAAACAAAATCAATGAAAACAACCCCCAAATGAACACATTGACAACAAATCAACATGATTAAAGAAAACAAATCATTAATCAAGCAAAGAACATACCTTTGTTGATTGTTCATAAGGAAATCAATGCAATTGAAGCAAGTAATGGAAGTGTTGATCTCCGGTGACTTGGTGAAGACCGCGGTTTCGATTGACAGAAGCCGCAGACTGCATGACGGCGGCAGGTCCTCCTTTATCCTCGACCATTGTGGTGGTGGAGCTGTAAAGGGTGCGGGCGGTTCGTGGCAGTGGTGGAGCTGTTCGGCGTTCAGCGTTCATCGTTCATGTGGTGATGTGGAGAAAAATTGGATGAACCGATGAAACGATTTGATTAGGGTTACGAATGGATGGCAGTATGCCAGTATATAAAAGAAAAACGGAGGAATTGTCGGTGGCAAAATCCACCGACTTTGTCCTTTTTAAGTCTTTAGGGTAATATCTACAAACAACATGAGGGGGTAATAGTGGTTGCCTTCTATTGGGCTAAATGGGCGGCAACTTCAATAGTGCCAGACAGCTGTCTGGCACTCCACTATTGTCCTAATAAATTTACGATTTTATCATGTTTGAAAATTATAATTTTGTCATCAGTTCAAAAATATGTTTTTACCCCCACTTAAAAATAAATTTGCGCTTTTGCTCCCAGCTAAATATTTCGATTTTGCCCTCGGTTCAAAATTACGATTTTGCCCTGTTTCAATTTACAGTTTTGCCATTAGTTTTTTTCCTTTAAAAATACAATTTTGCCATCAGCTCAAAATTATGTTTTCCCCTCACTTAAAAATAAATTAGCACTTTTGCTCCCAGCTAAAAATTTTGATTTTGCCCTCGGTTCAAAATTACGAATTTGCCCCGTATAAATTTATAGTTTTGCCATTAGTTTTTTTTTTCTCACAGCCAAGTTACGATTTTTCCCTCAACTTAAATTTACATTTTGTCCATCGTTTTTGTTTTTTTTCCTGGTGAAATTACAATTTTGCCCCCAGTGTAAAATTACAGTCATGACTACAGCTTCCTGGCACTCCCCCATAGGTCCATTTAATTTATGATTTTATCCCTGAATTAAAATTATGATTTCGCCCTCAGTTAAAAATTACGTTTCTCCCATCGTTTTAGTTTTTTTAGCAAAACAATAAAGGTTTTTTGTTTTAATTGGTTTACTCGATTTAATTTTTTTTCGTGTCAAGGAGCTGCCTAACACTGGCTCATTAGTCCTGAAAAATTACAGCTTTGCCCTGCGCCCAAAATTATGGTCGTAATTATCATCGTTTTTTTTTCATAGCAAAATTATAGTAATCTTTTTTTTTAATTGATTGAGAATTATTCGGCCATCGCCCCGCAACGCGGGCAGAGCATCTACTAGTTTGTATACATAAAGTATCTTATAAAACCATAGCTATTTTATTTAAAAAGTAACGTAAAAGCTAATGACGACAATTTTCTTTATTTAACTTGTGTAATACTGTAACACCTCGTAAAATCACGTCCAATGATGTATTGACACGTGTAATAAACCCTAATGAAGTCAAACATTGAATTTAAGGTACTAATTTTTTGAAAAATCGAAAACTTTGATTATGAAAGGACTGGAAGTGTTAGCATACCTAAAATAAGTTCTAAATAACCTCTGACGCTATTTATATTCACAAATGAGCCACTTGGCGATCGAGTGTAGCCGTTTGCGGAATTAATTGAAAGTTTACGCAATGAAGGGTTAAAAGCGTCAACATGTTAATTCTTACCTCTGAGTGACCTTTTAACAAACCGGGAGCATCATGGTATTTTATTATACTCCAGGGAATGCCAATTATTGGCCGTCTAAGGTTTTTATGCCTATAAGTAAAGTTACGCGCAACTTTGCAAGTTAGAGGGACTTAAAGTGTCAATATGTTTAATTATACCTCTAGATGACCTTTTAGCAAACCCGAAGCATCGTGATGTTTAATAATACTTTCAAGAATGCCTAATATGGATTAGATGAGGCTTCAATGCTATTAAATGATGAGATGCGCAAGTTTGCGCAATAGAGGGACCTAAAACGTCAACTTTTGAATCTACGCCTTTCGGTGACCTTTTAAGCGAACGGGAGTGTAGTAATATTTAAGTATATGCTTGGTAATGCCCATTATGGGCCATGGAAGGCTTGGATGTTAGTAAACGACATTTCGCGCCACTTTGTGCGATTAAAGGACTAATTGCGTCAAACTGCAAAAGTATGTCGATTCGTATGGTAACAGACCTTCCGGAATATGACCATGAGTTAAACAGACCCTATTTATTCTTTATATAGCTTAGATATAGGCTTGGAGGTGTTTGGTGCGCAAAAATAAACTTTCGAGTCATGCAGGGACTAAAAGTGTCAAAAAGTGCACAAGTTTGCATTTTCGCGCATATCTTACATTCTGATTATACCCGGGCACCCAAAAATTTATGTAAGCATTAAAATATTTTATTCTAGTGTGTGTCATGATAAAATTCCATTCGTCGCGTAGTTTGGATCGTTTTTCGCGTCCGTTCGTGTTTCGTCGTAATTAGACGAACAACGTGACCGTACGGCCAAACGAACCGACATCTGACATGTTTGTGAACATGTTTCATGTCCCCTATGTTTAAAAAACATGGTGGAGCCTTGAAATGAGGTTAACGGGCCTTATACGCATCAGAAATGACCTTTAAGCAAGTACATGGACTGAAACTCCAATTCTGAAACTTAGTTGCTGAACTGAGCAGCCCAGACGGGCCGCGTAGACCCCCCTTGGGTCTTACGCGGGGCGTGTGAACCTGCCAGACCTGCAGAATGTTGTTTACAGCCAGTCACAGTCTGTTCCAGCTTGTTTCAGCACTTGCAAATCGTATTTCTTCAATCCTTGGGCACCCATAGTATTAGAAATCAGGGGGTAAGTTGTGTACGGTCAAGATCAGGGCTCGTTTTTCAAGAAACGATCCTAACGGTTCTCAAAAACCTATATATACCCCTTTGATCTCGGCTTGCATTCACACCTCATTCCATTTCTGCTTTGGTTCTCTAAATTCAAGGGGATCCTGATCATATTAGGAACCTCCTTCAGTCCATTGGACTTTTGTAAGTATCCTTTCGTTCTTAGTTTAATTAATTAGCGTTTATAGCAGAAAAGTCAAGGGTTTGCGAGAAACGCTTTGACTTTTAAGCGGTTGAGCCATTGTTCGCAACGAACATGGCTACGTGACCGTAATTAGGTAGGTGTTAAACCCACAAAAGGGCACCTCCTAATTACCACGTTTACTTAGTTAAATTTTTTGGTCAAAGAAAAGTCAAACGGGTTAGTTTTAAATAAAATTCATAACTATTAATATAGATGCCATAAAATCAGTTTTCTCACTTTAATAACTTGGTAAATATTAGTTGAACATGCCTAAGCATGATTCAACCCGACAATTCTAAGTATAGGCTCGGTTCGTAACCGAAAGTCGCAAAAGTTGACTTTTGCTTTGACTTTCAGTTTTGACCCGATTTAGCTTAGTTTAGATATGCCTTAGGATTCCACTAGGACCATGTTATAGGTTAGTATAACCCTCCGAGGTTATACAACTTGGTTCCATAGAAATCCTAGTGCATGCATGTTTCCGTTAAATGCCTAAATGTTGACCGTTATGCCCTTTTAACCTTAAAACGAATTTTTTGAAAATGTGAGAGGATAGAAACCTTCATTACTGATTTATAAACTTGTTCCTAAAATTTGACATCAATTTGAGATCAAGATTAGGAGTTATGCTCAATAGCGTAATTAGAAAGCTTTTTATTAATTAAACGGCGTAATTAGTGTATATCGTATCTAAACCCAATTGTTGATACCAAAATTTTTACCTACTGATATAAAATAATATTTTGGGATTTTTGAATATTTTTATTTATTTTTAGGCTGAGCATAACATAGGGTTCTAGGCTTGATTCGGTAATTGTCGGTTTTGCCCTTTTGGCTTATAAATTGAGTTTTTCAAAACATTTTGACCCCAAACCTTTTGCTACTAATTTTATATGATAAATAAAATATTTTAAGCTTTCTGGAATGATAAAAATATCAGTTTTTCTTATAAAACCCGGAAATCGCTTAAAATCGCCTTTTTACGCGTTTTTAATGCATAGTATAAGGTAAAACTATTTTTAACATATAAGGTATGATACCTGCTGATGTTTTAAGTAAATTTTCATAATTAAATAGTAGGCAAAAGTTTTAAACTCAGAATTCTAATTTTGACCTCTAAAGCTTAAGTGAAATTACCAAAATGCCCATTCGGTGCATAGTTTGGTTATAATTAATAAATTTCACATATATGTAATACCCTACTGATATGACTTATTAAATTAAGTATTTTTACTGATTATATCAGACCTAAACCTCAGATTAATATTTGACCTCTCTTATAACCGTTAAAATGACCAAAATACCCCTACGAGGCATAAATTGGTTTTAAATTCGTTTTGGGCATAATGGAAGGTATCCTACTGATATCACAACATATTAAAGGCATATTAACTTAGGAAACATGTTCATGACTCATGTGGTTACCCGTTACGTACTTTTCGCGTTCGGATCGGCTTATGTAACTAGTTTGCATAAATTAGCCGAAACGGGTCAAACCCTATCATTTTTATCTCTAAATCCAGAATGTGTTTAGTTTACCAATACTAAACAAGTATACAAGCTTGTCGGGTCTAAATCACATTCTATTCCGGTCTTCGCTTAATCATGCGTTTGAACCGTATCTTCTTTTAAAACTAACCGGTCTAAGTTTAGGCTTAATTAAAGACCCGTTAGGGATCTAATAGGTTATTAAAAACCTTCGTTCCAGATTTAGGAGCCCAGTAAAAGCTATCTGTACTTGCTGATTTGACATACGGCTGGGATTGAATTTATATTTAGCTCAGGTAAATACTTTTAACTTATTTTCCCTTATACGGGCTTGGGGTACGGTATATAAAATACCGCTTGGTCGGGCATTGAATTTTTAATTGTATGAAGGTTAAATTATTGAAATGTCCCGTTTAAATTGTTTTGTTTGCTTAAAGCCTTTGGGGGGTTAATGACCATGTCCCGGATATCATTGGCATCATTTTAAGAAATGGCCACGACCTAAGCACGGGGTGTAGGCGTACACCCGACAGTGCATAAATAAATAATAAGGTATAACCGCCGGTTACGGGAATAACTCACCCTGGGACTATATCATGTGATGTGTCTATTAATCTTTAACCCGGCGTCAATCCGGGCTACTGAACGTATAACGAACATATAATTCTTTTACAAGTTTATATACAAATAATTATCCCAAGTTATAAAAAGTTTTGTGCCATGTGCATTCAAATCAATTTTTTCTAAACCTTTTCAAAATGAGTCAGTTAATTGTATTTACCAGTGTAAACTGACGTATTTTCCCAAAATGGCTAAGTGCAGGTACTAATCGGAATAGGCTGGCTACTCCTAGCATCAATAAAGAGTCTCGCAAGCTTAGATGTTAAAATCTGTTGAACATTTATCTTTTAATTGATCCGCCTGTGGATCCTTTACATTCCGTTTGTAATACTTTGATATTACTTTATATCGGTTTGTAATATATTCATCTTTTGCTTCCGCTGTGCATTTAAATTGTGTTGTTTGACTATGATGATATCAACTACGTCACGATACTCCCCACCGGGCCCACCGGTAATACGTGGAAATTTCGGGGTGTGACAGGTTGGTATCAGAGCCAACATTGAGTGAATTAAACACTAGCCTTTTGTGTTTAATCTCAATGACACAGTAGCACATTCCTTGACCTTCTGAGTCTAAACTTAACATAGGAATGCTCTCGTCTCTATTTGGAGAATTATTGCTTTCAATTCTATATATTTTTAATATGTCGCCAAGTAAAGAAGTCGTAATGGAAATTCTCCCCATTCGAAGCCTAGGAAAGGCCGAGTTTCGTACCGCGACTAGGATAAACGTGCAACCAAGGAGAAAACATTCAGAAATAAAATGAAGAAGAAACTCCTTTTGCTGAAGTTTGCTTCATTAGTAAGTCCTTATAAGGACATTCTTATCTTTCAGTCCCTTCATGGACAACATTATTTCTTTCAAACCCCGTTTAGGGCAATTCTATACCTCCTTTAAAAATCATTGGAATGTTTTATCTAAATTTCATTTATATCATTGTATATGAAAATAATACATGAAATAAATTAAAATAACATTCCTTTTATAAGATCTACCATTATAATAAAATGGCAAAATCTAAAAAGGACAAGACCTAGCCCATGTGTCATTTTAAGAACAGGGCCAAGATGCCAGTTCCTCAATTAGATTCAGATCCTTATTAACATCTCAATTTAGGATTGTTCTGCGTTAAATATTAAAAGAATCTTAAAGGTAAACCTAGCCTATATGTCATTTCAGACAAGGCCAATATGGTAGAACCTATTCAAAAGATTCAAATCCCTGTTAACATCTGTAAACATGTTTATATTCCTGGCAGATGTGATTCGACAGAATCGCATAAATCATCCTTATATTGGATTCTCCCGAAATCCTTTCTTATTTTGTGAATTAAGCATCCATCAGGGATATAATGCTTGCGGGCCATATTCATTGTCATATAAGATAAAAGACAGTCGTAGCCTACAACTCCCTGTCAAGAAAAAGGCAATGAACAACGTTCAAGCCTAAATACCTTGATTCTAGAAAAATCATGGTTTATAATTTAAAGTTGCCCTTGTGACTTGGCCTTTTGTGCCATAGTTATATTTTAATTAAGCTTAGGATAATTATAATGAAAATCCTGAATAAAATATATGAAATAAATCAAAATATCATTCCTTTTCTGCCAGTATACATATTAAAAAGAATCTTAAAAGGTATAACCTAGCTGGAATGTCATTAAAGACCTAGCTAAGATGGTAAAACCTGTTTAAAAAGAGATTCAGATCCTTGTTAACATTTGAAAACATGTTAACACTCCCGACAACAGTGATGCGATAAAATCACACTTGTCATCTTCATATTAGGAATTTTCCAAACCCCTTATTTAGCGTAAATGATCAAGAGGAATCATGGCTAATAAACGTCGAACATGATGAACACATCAAAACATCCATTGGGATGAATACCTTCGGGCAAAGATGTATACATGAAAAAAATAGTTTTATTTCATAACTTCTTGTTAAGACAATGAACTATGAAATTTTCCGATCCAAAGGAATCATCGATTATGTTTTAAAATTTCCCTAGTGACAAGGCATCAGTGCCATCAAAAGTCCTTTGGAACAGGCCCTTGTGCTATATATACAATGTCGGTACGACATTGACAGTCGTGACTTATGTCCCCTGTCTAATAGATATGAAGGATTATATTCCGTTAAAATGCCAAAGATGGTTTATTTAAAAACCTAGGCAAAACATAATCAAATGAATTTAATACTATCTATTCGCGTATATGGTTTATTTGTACCATGGCTATTTAATCATCAAATTCGACAATTCACCATATAATTAAACCAATTATTACTACTTGGTTTGTAGCCTTCAAAGCTTCACCATGGCTGACTCATCTGAAGCTCACAATCATCAAGTTGATCAGAATGATAATGCAAGACTGAACTTAACGGGCACCGAGTTACAGGCTATGTTGGATACAGCCGTAAACAAAGCCGAGGACCGTGTATTAAAGGATCATAAGCGAAAGTGCGATAATACCCCAAATAAAGGTTACAAAAGGGTAAGACCGGTTCAAACTATGACCAGTCTATGCCAAAGGAGGCAAAACCCAAATGTAAAACCTGTGGGAAGAAGCACTTCGGAAAATGTTTCTATGAGCAGACCAGGGGATGTGTCATCTGTAAAGAGATGGATCACAAGACCCATGAATGCAAGGACTTGAAGGACGCCACATACTATGGTTGTGGCGAGAAGGGGCACATAAAGACCCGCTGCCCAAAGAAGGCAACAAAATGGAAATGCACTTTGGAGTCACAAGCTAGGCCTTGTGGGATTTGTAATAAGGAAGGGCACAAGACCTTGGAGTGCCAAGACATAAAGGACGCAACCTGCTATGGTTGCAATGGAATAGGGCACATCAAGACAAATTGCCCAAATAAAACCAAGAAGCCTAGGGAGGCTAAGAAGACCAAAGCTGGAAGCTCTCAAATGGATGCTCAAGAGGCTATCCAGGATGACAATGTCACAACAGGTACTTTCTTTATCAATAACGCTCATGCTAGAGTATTATTTGATTCAGGTTCAGATAAGTCTTTCGTAGACAATAGATTTTGTAAATCATTAAATCTGCCTGTTAAAACTCTAAGCGTTAAGTATAAAGTAGAATTGGCCGATAGTACCTCAGAGACTGCTTCAGCAATATTAGATGGATGTTTTATATCCATTAGGAACCATTCTTTTCCGTTGTCCTTGTTCCGATAAAATTAGAGGGACTCGATATAGTGATAAGAGTGGATTGGTCGTCTTATAATTAAGCCCATATTGTGTGTGATAAGAAGCAAGTAGCCATCAAGACTCCTTATGGTGAGCCTTTGACAATTCAAGGAGACACTGGGTATGGATTGCCTAAGCACTTGTTGAATTTGGTATTTAACACCAAAGCTTCGAGTATGGAAAACTCAGAAGAGACAAACAACTGTAATTAACGCAGCTGTTAGAAAGGCTATAAGAAAATTCGTGAAAAAGGATCAAGAAGCCTAATGCTGCTCACTTTAAGACACATGTCGCTGCTCATGAGAAGGGCTTTAATCATACTTCAAATGCGAAGAATAACCCAAACAAAATCATATATGGCAAGGAGCCTATTCCTTTTAGGATGTACTTAAAAGTACTTCGTCTCTTGGAAGTCAAGAGACTTCAATAGTAAAAAGGGGCCATCGATTGCAGGAAATTGTTGGATGAAGTAGAAACCATTAGGTGTATCAGCGGTTATGCTGGAAAGGACACGGTGAGGTATGCATCACAGTCATTCGATGACAATACCCTTAATTAGTGAGGACACTAATGAAGTCCACAAGAAAGATCCTCTTATACATTATGGGATGGTCCCAGTTTTAAGGACTTTATTAGAAAAACCTATTATCCGCATCACGAAATGGAAAAAAAGATGGGATAAGAATTTTCTGATTCTCACCATAAAAGTTCTAGATTGTCGACAGTATGTTACAAGTTTTAAATTCATTGGCTGAGATAGTACCCTATTCTATTTACCCAAAATCTAAGCTTAATGCAAATAATTATTGGTGGTTAGCATCGGCAATGAGAAGGCACATTAAGGTTTCAAAGCCTGCTTCTTATAAATCCATAATGGATCTACCTCAGCTACTCACGTTTTATAGATTAAGAAATAGCCAGTCAGAGCTGAGACTGCCCTAAAAATTTGTCAAAGATTTCGCAGCTAAGTTTAAAAGGATTAAGATTAGAGGCGATTAACCCTCCTGGTGAATGATTAGAGGCGGTCCACATTAATAATGAAACTAGATAAATCCTTTATAGTGATTTTATTGCTAAGAGTTACGTTTGGTTTCAGGTGCTGCTAAGTCTCTCATAAGACCATAAGCTTAGCAAACTTTTAGAAATTTTCCCGTAAGAACCCCAGATATTAAGTGTAAGGTAAGACTTACAGGCAAAATCATAAGAACCATTTCTTCTGTTCCTATCAGAAACCTTCAGTCGTAAGATTTTTTTTAAGTATCCTCTCCCCAGAGGAAGTGCGTCAGCATATATAGTCGATATCTCTTTGATCTCTATCGATTGAGAATACCAGACGGTATGATAAAAGCGCCATATGAGGATTGATGTATCTTAATATGTTCCATAGATTGCTTCCATGCCTGATCAGTATGGAGGTTTAATGCATGGGACCACAAAGATATTCCGATGGTCATATGGTACTAAAGTCAGCTAATGGTATTCAAAGAAGATATCCAGAATGGAATTGTCCAGGTAAATGTCTTCGATTAAGGAACTCGTGGACTCGTAACTTAAATGTGTCACTTATCTGACACAGAATATGATAGATGAACTGGAGCCTGAGATTTGGAAAATCTCTGTAACCTCCTTGCATTTTGATTATCTTCTCCTAAGATTACCCTGTTTACCTCCTGAGAGGCAAGTAGAGTTAAGATTTATATCCCATTTAGGGTTGTATTATTATGGAATCTCCAAGACGGCTAGTACCATCTTTGGAAGAATCGAAACCCTGATTAAGTAAGTTTTAAAATAGAGATTCATATGGCCTAACTCAATATTCTAAGAATTCGGTATAGTTAATTAAGAAAGACGGTTCATTTTGCTTATGCATTGATTACCGCAACCCTATTTAGGCAACAATTAAGAATTGCCATAAGCTGCCCAGGATCGTCGATTTGTTCGACTAACGGCAAGGATTAGCTATTCCTTAAAATTAGTTTTAAGCAGTGGTTGGAATAACTGTAAGTCCCGTAAACCGGATCTTTCAATGATATCAAACAACCCAATTGATTGTGCGGAATCCAATCAGTGGGTGATTCAAGAAATCAAAACGAAAGGAACAAGAACACCGAAATAACCTTTAAACTTGCACACGATTCTATTACTATCAACTAGCAAAATCGTCTGGTACAAGCTCACAACCAATCGCCTCTCTCTCTAACTCTAGAGGAATTTTGTAACTATGAAGTTCCAACCCTAAAACAAGTTAGAAACTTGTTTATATACATAGACAAGCCCACTTCCCTACATGGGCTCCCCTTGGGCCTGCTTGGCCCACATGGCCTAAAGCTTGGCCCAAGTGACCTATAAAGGTCCACAACCTAACATAAACTAACCCGGTAAGACCCAGTTCATAACCATAGCTCGTTGTATTAATTTGATGCGTCAGTCTCACACTTTAGGGCCTAACAATCTCCCCCTAGACTGATGCCATCAAATTGTCTTCATAGCATGAATTCAGCAACGTCTTCAACGAAGTCTATGGTAGTCGCTATGCTGCAGATGTTGTGGAAGTTCTTGACTTCTGAACTCTCAGCACTGGGTCTCTTCCTTCAGCTCTAGTGGTTAGCTTCATATCAGGATCTTAATCAACTTTTGCTTGAAAATCTTGTTAAAAAGAATGCGAGAGGAGGATTCTCAGCATCTCTTTTCTTCTTTAATCTTTTTCTTTCAAGCAGATTCATGGTACTTCTTCAAATGTACTTTCATTATCAGACGGCGTTTCGTATCCGGTTCTTCTGACTCAGGTACATCTTGTTATTGTGCTGCTTTAGGCTTCTTCAGCAACTAACAGCATCTCAGTCTTCATCAACCCCTGTTCTTGATTAAAATCAAGTTCTGCACATGCTCACAAACTCATAAGCAAACATTTCTTATGCAACAGGGAGAGTACCACATAAACACTAGGTACATCCAAGTACTTATACTCGGATTTCACAATTTAAATTCTTTCAACTTTTTATGATCAGTCAAATCTTCAAGAACGGTTACATTTTTTTTTAATTTTTAGAAAAACAAAAAGACACTCTATTTTTGGATTTTCGATTTTATAGAAAAGCAAGACACTATTTTTGTATTTTTGTATTTTTCAATTTTTTAATTTTAAGAATTAAAAATAAATAAAAACTCAAATATAAACAACTACCATAATATACAATTACAATTGCAATGGGATCAAAATTCGTTCTCAGGCAGACTAAGGAACACTTTTCAGTATGAGCCTAATCAAACTGGTCTATGCGATTGCCAATATGTTTGTCCACTTAAACTTTAACGCTCAACTTTCAATTTTGTCAACTTCGTGATATGCTTAAGGTAATATTATACTATTATACCCGTGTGTCCCATTCCAAGGCATACCCCCGCGATCAAGGTAAGCACAACGATTCATCGTAGCAGGTGAGTATACTGATGTCATCCTTTAAGATATCCTGACTGTGTCTAGGTCTGCATATAATCTGTTTTATCATGTTTTGATTTCTTAACAATGAACACCCAAATAAATACTAATCAAATCCTGGAAATATAAACAGCACACTCTATCATGCAAGTATCTTCCCTACCACATATTTCACAAGTCCAATCCAGATTTCTGAAATCTTAACTGGGAATAGGTTGAGAAGAGAACAGAATAGATCTTTTGCAGAGATGGTATAATATACAGATCAAATGAGTTTTTCTCAGTTTGATATAGGTTTCTTGGGTTTCTTTTGGGCACTTGAGGGCCTCTTTCGGGTGTATTAGATCTATAGCGCGACAACGTACAGCTAGGTCAGCATGTATCTGGATGCAGCAGAAGCTGTCGTTGCCTAGCACCTCCAGGTCAGCATATATCTGGATGCAGCAGAGGAGGTACACGACTTTTTCAGAGAAGATTTCAGAATCAGATCAAAATTGTGTGTATCGGGACAACATACAGACATTCAAATAGAAATGAGCTAATTCCAAGTGACTTTCTTTCCTGGGGTCATGTACAATTTTAGTTATGAACAGAAGAACAGCCAAGATATCCCCGGATGATTCAACAATATAAAGACCCGAAACCTCAGATGTTGGCTATCTATCAACGCAAGATTTAAGACCATAAAATCATACGCCGTTGGTATGTTACCCACATGGTACATAGTTCGTTATGTTTATAACACTTAGTATCTTTTATCATGTTGAGCGTCAAGCCTATCGACATATCGCAGTAGATCCTAGTCTTTTCAGCTATGGCACCTTACATGTATTAGTCAAACCCTTTAACACAAACATTTATTTCACTTCCCATATCATGCAATTTCTCTTTTTGGCTTTTTAATTTTTCAAATGTTTTTGTATTTTTCTCAATTTCTCCCCCTAAAACAATGCATATATATAGAGAAAACTCTTTTTGTATTTTTCTTTTATGAGTTTTCTCCCCCTAAACTCTATATCTATCTATATGTTCCTCTCCCCCCCTAAATTTGTGCATAAATCTTGTATTTTTGCGCAAATTTACCATTTACTAGAGAAAGGACAATTTATATACAAAGTAATGAACTAAGAAAGAGAAAAAATATTTTTGCTTAACCATTCCGTCATTAGATTGAAGACTAATCAAATTCAAATCAAAGTACTGAATTTAAACGGTACCTTTTGCTGATCTTATCTCACTTCTCTAATCTCCTCCAAAGGAAACATATCATCTGTAAAAAAAATTTGAACTTTTTGCAACAGTGAAATGTTACCCGTTTTTATCTCTGGAACAACCGCTATCAACATTCCAGAGATTGTCAACAGCTCCTCCTTAGTTGTTCCTGAAAAGTAAGGAGATTAGTAAGACATGGGTACCCAGGCCATCGTGGTCCTGGGATTTCCTAAAGCATCAAAATAAGACACTTCCTTTAAACACAAGTCCCCTTTTGTCTCAAGGATTGGAGACGTCACTGCTTTGGATTTGGGTTTCCAAATCTGTTTCGGTTTAACAAACGTGTTTGTTGCCTTCTGTTGAGCAACTTTAGCTGATTCGGGCTTGTTAGTTTTAGAAAAACATTTTTGTTCTTGAACAGCCTTGCGTTTGTTTTTAGCCGCGTTCCATTCCCCATCAGAAGGTTTAACCTTAGGATTCACATTCTTCATTGCCTTAGGTGAAGATACCTTCATTGGCTTGGAATGGTAGTTATCCTTTGATGTAACCCTCTGATTTTGCATATAATAGGGTACATAGGGACGATGTGTGCAATTTCGAGCAATGTGACCAGCAATGCCGCAATTGAAGCATGTCTGTCTCTTCATGTAGAAAGCATTCTGATCAGTTGGATTTGCTCGTGCAGGCCCTGAAGGACGAACCGGTCCTTTCTGTGCTTGTTTGTGTTGCACATTTCCCGCAGACGAAGATGAATTTGGATGTCTGTACTTGTCGTTTGCTGGGGCCTTCTGTGGTGGAGATTTCTTTTGATTCTTCTTGTTTTGATTAGACTGCAAGTCTTGTTCAGAAATCTCACCAGTCTTTTCGAAAGCTTTGTTAGCACAGTCAAATGCATATTTCTCACATTTGCCATTACTGACTGGCTTAACAAAGGCATTTTTCACATCACAGGCCTTTTGAGGACTATTGATGCCCGTTGAGGACTGTGAAGAGCCTGATCGTCTGTGATGTTTAGGCTTCTTATTTCCGCGTCCTTTACCTGCTCGCTTCGGCTCTTGTTGCTTGATCTGAACCTTTTCATCACTAACCGAAGGTTCAGATTTTTCAGCTTGCGCACTTGGAGCCTTGTTCACGTTAGTCTTCACTTCTTCCTTCATATTGTCAGCTTTGACAGAATCAGAGAATTCTGGTTTATCAGATGAAACACCAGAAACTTCAATAGAAACTTCAGTAGAAACTTCAGCTGAATCATCAGATGAATTATTAGCACAAGACGGTTCTGCACATGACACCCTTGAGCTGAATTCACTAGAATCAACTGATTCCAATTTCTCAGAATCAGCTGCTTCAGGTGATTCGTATTTGGAATCAGATGGTTTAACTGGCTCATTCGTTTCGTTTGCCGATTCAGTCTCTGTTACGCAAGCATCAACGTTTTCGCCCAAATCATCAGGCCTGAAATTAATCATAGAGTGAAAAAATGAGCCAAAAATGTCACACACATGAGAACTTGATGCTTGTTCATCTCCAACGACACCTTCAACTTTAACTTCATCTGCAGGGGAAGATGAAGCATTAGGATCAAAAGTACCCTTTGAAACAAAATTTACCGAAGGAGTCGCTCGTTTATCAACAGGTCTGCTGTTGATTGATGACTTATTGTTTTTGGGACCATAAGTCATTCTACTCTCATTCATCATCTCCTCCTCAGTCATGGGTAAATAAGTATAATTGTCATTATAAGGAGGAGGAGCCTGATTAAAACCCAAACCACGCCCTTTATTTTCCTTGTATGCGAGCTGTTGATTACACAAGTTTTTGACTAATTTACTGGAAGAATCAAATTTCTTAATATTAAGCTCATTAATTTGATATCTATCTCTGATATCTTCCAGTTCCTTAGTCACTGCGCACAGTTTTTCCTGAACGTATAAGAGTTGAGATGATTTTACACTTACATCATCCTTGAGTTTGATGATGTCTTTTCGCTGAGCTTCGATCTTTTCTTTGAAAAGTTTTTCGTTTTTCGATAAAGTAAAGTTTTTATTTTTTATGTCTTGATAATCTTGAATTAGCTCAGCGTTGTGCATTCTATAAACTTCAACTCTTTCTATACATTCAGGAGTACAGAAAGCAGAAAGTACCTCTTCTTTGGTTAGACCTTTAACAGGAGCTGAGAGAATCTGAGTCATGAAAGCAAAGTTTTCAGCTGCAGTTTCCTCCTCTTGTGCAGATCCTTGATCATTTGAGGTCATAAAAGCAATATTATTTGAAGCAGCTTGATTTTCTGGAGCAGAAATGTTCAAACGCTCAATCTCTGAATTCCAATCAAAATTGATGTTGGGCTGAACCACCAGGGCTTGAGCTAATCCTTGTGGCTGAGGACTTCCAGTAGCAGTAGCATCTGTTATACTGGCAGTGGTCACAAGAGCTCTTTCTCGATTAGGTGTTGCGGGCTGTGCAGGAGTTTGTTCTCTATTTATCAGAGGTTTTGTGCAATTTCGAGCATAGTGTCCTTCCTCATGACAGTTAAAAGGCACCTTAGCAGCTCCATTCCAAGCAGTGCCCCACCTGTTTTTACCTGTCCTTTTTGTGCCCTAAAAGCAGTCATTGCCATCTGCCAGGTGATGTCCATTTCTTCAACGTCATCAGGATGAATCTGAGATAGGTCATCGCCACACCATTTTGGAGGATCAATTTTTCCTGCAACGAAAGCGTTTAAACAATTGATAACAGAGGCTGCGATATCCAAATTTTCCTTTGACTGTTTAGTAAAGAAAGCTATCATCTCATTGTTCGCAGTGGAGGCGGAAGCTGCAGAAGAAGCGTTCACAGCAGAAGTGGGAGCAGCATTAGGAAATGATGGAGCAACTTGAGCAGAAGACCCAGAGTAGTAAATGTTTGCTGGACTAGGAGCCGCTTTAACAGATGCAGCATTGCTAAACATTTGAAAACCTCCTTGAGACAAGAAGGCTGCATTGTTGTTTGACGAAGATGGTGCAACAGTGAATCCTGCAGCTAACATACTGTTTTTATGATTGATCTCTCTTTGCTTGTCATCCAATTCACATGCTTTGATATGAGAGATCATTTCAGATAAACTACACCTAGCAAGATCTTTTGTTTTCTTGATCATAGCCACATGACGATCCCAGCTTTTAGGTAATGCATTTAAAAGTTGCCTATTTGTTGATGCATTTGAAGTAGGAATCTCTTCCATCTGCATTTGTGTGACTAACTTGACGAACCTCTGAATCTGATTATCAACAGTCTCCCCATAGATGTGATTGAAGTTATTGAAGTTCTGTCTGAGCAAGTTTCTTCGACTTTCTTTCATGTCTTCATTCCCTTCGTAAACGTCAATCAACGATTCCCAAAGCTCCTTAGCAGATTTGCAAGTGCGAAAGCCAACAGCAATATCAGGGCCCAATCCCATGGTTAAATAGGACAGTGCTCTTTCATCTTCCTCAATTATACTGAAATCTTCTTCAGTATATTCACTCTTTGCTTTCTTTACTTTTAGTCCGGGTTCGGTAGGACTGTCAGTCATAATCTCCCTTGGACCTCTTAAGATGCTTCTCCATATCTTTGAGTCCTTGACCTTCACATGCTGTTCAAAACGCCATTTCCATTCTGGAAAATCATTTGCATCGGTTAACCTAGGAATGCGTGTAGTGGTTCCAACCTTTGAGTCCAGTTCTTGTTGTTTGTTAAGGGCAGCCAGATCAGTGTTATTTGTCGACATGTTTAATTAATCAGTTAATTAATTAATTAAATTTTAAGTCCAAATAGTCAACAGGTCAAAGGTCCGTGATCAGTGTCGTTGCGAGTGAAGACTGATTGATGATTGCGAGACGAAAACTGGTACTAGTTGCGAGTCGAAACCGTAGATGGTTGCGAGTCGAAACCAAAGCAGGATGAGCCGAAACTGATGATGGTTGCGAGTCGAAAACAAACAGGATGAGTCGAAACTGATGATGGTTGCGAGTCAAAACCAAACAGGATGAGCCGAAACTGATGATGGTTGCGAGTCGAAACCAAACAGGATGAGCCGAAACTGATGATGGTTGCGAGTCTAAACCTGCAAAACAGATAAGAGATAAGATCTGTTGACTCGCAATCCCTATTTTTCAGCACTTTCAAAAATTCAAAGATATCGTAATCTTTGAATCTGTTGAACACCAACTTTCCGAAAATTCAGCAAACACCTTTTCTGAAATCAACAAACCAAAATCAGCAATTTTTTTAATGATTCGATCAAGAACATATTGAGTATTTCAATAATTTTCACTGCAAAAACAAGCAACAAAACTGGATCAGTAGCAAAACAGGTTCTTGAATCTGAATGATATCAAAACCGAGCCTTGAAAGACTTCAATGGCTCTGATACCACTTGTAAGTCCCGTAAACCGGATCTTTCAATGATATCAAACAACCCAATTGATTGTGCGGAATCCAATCAGTGGGTGATTCAAGAAATCAAAACGAAAGGAACAAGAACACCGAAATAACCTTTAAACTTGCACACGATTCTATTACTATCAACTAGCAAAATCGTCTGGTACAAGCTCACAACCAATCGCCTCTCTCTCTAACTCTAGAGGAATTTTGTAACTATGAAGTTCCAACCCTAAAACAAGTTAGAAACTTGTTTATATACATAGACAAGCCCACTTCCCTACATGGGCTCCCCTTGGGCCTGCTTGGCCCACATGGCCTAAAGCTTGGCCCAAGTGACCTATAAAGGTCCACAACCTAACATAAACTAACCCGGTAAGACCCAGTTCATAACCATAGCTCGTTGTATTAATTTGATGCGTCAGTCTCACACTTTAGGGCCTAACAATAACCATCTCACCTTAAAAATAAGCCTTTCTATAATAGTTGATATATAAGTACTACGGCTGCTCCTTTGGAGGCCTTGTGTAGATGAAATATCAAAACGTCCGTTTGATGGACGAGACTTTGGTAAGTCAAATTATCAGGATCTGAAAGTTGTCTTGGAAACAACAAATAAGATCATACAAATCCATAATCATATGTGAGTTGCCAGTATTCGACAGAAAAACAAGGATTAATGAAAGTAGCAACCCTCATAAGTTCTTGTTAAGGAATAAGGTTCAACAAAAGATATCACCCAGGAAGGGTGTACCAATTTGTTAAATTATCAGGCTAGTTAAGCTCTGAATATATAGAATCATTCGAGGGAGTCGAATGTATCAAGATCAAATAGCTTATAAGCTAAAACCTATTTAAGGAGCTTGGCAGAGCTCGCAATGCAATACACACTAATGATTTAAGGATGTATTTCACCAATAAGTCGAGAAGCATTATCACATAATGATATGCATATTTATGATAGGATGAGAAACCTGTATCGATTAAGGATCGACAGGTTAAGAAGCTACAAAGAGGATACATGTACCTATTATAGTGGTCAACTTGCGAGCTTGGAGAGGCTCCAAATATGCTACTGAAGTTAAGTCCATTATGCGACAAAAAGAACTTCCAGCAATTTAGCAAATCTCGAGGTCAAGATTTCTTTTAAGGGGGTGAGGATGTAACACCTCGTAAAATCACATCCAATGATGTATTGACACGTGTAATAAACCCTAATGAAGTCAAACACTGAATTTAAGGGACTAATTTTTCGAAAAATCGAAAACTTTGATTATGAAAGGACTGGAAGTGTTAGCATAACTAAAATAAGTTCTAAATAACCTCTGACGCTATTTATATTCACAAATGAGCCACTTGGCGATCGAGTGTAGCCGTTTGCGGAATTAATTGAAAGTTTACGCAATGAAGGGTTAAAAGCGTCAACATGTTAATTCTTACCTCTGAGTGACCTTTTAACAAACCGGGAGCATCATGGTATTTTATTATACTCTAGGGAATGCCAATTATTGGCCGTCTAAGGTTTTTATGCCTATAAGTAAAGTTACGCGCAACTTTGCAAGTTAGAGGGACTAAAAGTGTCAATATGTTTAATTATACCTCTAGATGACCTTTTAGCAAACCCGAAGCATCGTGATGTTTAATAATACTTTCAAGAATGCCTAATATGGATTAGATGAGGCTTCAATGCTATTAAATGATGAGATGCGCAAGTTTGCGCAATAGAGGGACCTAAAACGTCAACTTTTGAATCTACGCCTTTCGGTGACCTTTTAAGCGAACGGGAGTGTAGTAATATTTAAGTATATGCTTGGTAATGCCCATTATGGGCCATGGAAGGCTTGGATGTCAGTAAACGACATTTCGCGCCACTTTGTGCGATTAAAGGACTAATTGCGTCAAACTGCAAAAGTATGTCGATTCGTATGGTAACAGACCTTCCGGAATATGACCATGAGTTAAACACACCCTATTTATTCTTTATATAGCTTAGATATAGGCTTGGAGGTGTTTGGTGCGCAAAAATAAACTTTCAAGTCATGCAGGGACTAAAAGTGTCAAAAAGTGCACAAGTTTGCATTTTCGCGCATATCTTACATTCTGATTATACCCGGGCACCCAAAAATTTATGTAAGCATTAAAATATTTTATTCTAGTGTGTGTCATGATAAAATTCCATTCGTCGCGTAGTTTGGATCGTTTTTCGCGTCCGTTCGTGTTTCGTCGTAATTAGACGAACAACGTGACCGTACGGCCAAACGAACCGACATCTGACATGTTTGTGAACATGTTTCATGTCCCCTATGTTTAAAAAACATGGTGGAGCCTTGAAATGAAGTTAACGGGCCTTATACGCATCAGAAATGACCTTTAAGCAAGTACATGGACTGAAACTCCAATTCTGAAACTTAGTTGCTGAACTGAGCAGCCCAGACGGGCCGCGTAGACCCCCCTTGGGTCTTACGCGGGGCGTGTGAACCTGCCAGACCTGCAGAATTTTGTTTACAGCCAGTCACAGTCTGTTCCAGCTTGTTCCAGCACTTGCAAATGGTATTTCTTCAATCCTTGGGCACCCATAGTATTAGAAATCAGGGGGTAAGTTGTGTACGGTCCAGATCAAGGCTCATTTTTCAAGAAACGATCCTAACGGTTCTCAAAAACCTATATATACCCCTTTGATCTCGGCTTGCATTCACACCTCATTCCATTTCTGCTTTGGCTCTCTAAATTCAAGGGGATCCTGATCATATTAGGAACCTCCTTTAGTCCATTGGACTTTTGTAAGTATCCCTTCGTTCTTAGTTTAATTAATTAGCGTTTATAGCAGAAAAGTCAAGCGTTTGCGAGAAACGCTTTGACTTTTAAGCGGTTGAGCCATTGTTCGCAACGAACATGGCTACGTGACCGTAATTAGGTAGGTGTTAAACCATCAAAAGGGCACCTCCTAATTACCACGTTTACTTAGTTAAATTGTCGGGTCAAATAAAAGTCAAACGGGTTAGTTTTAAATAAAATTCATAACTATTAATATAGAAGCCATAAAATCAGTTTTCTCACTTTAATAACTTGGTAAATATTAGTTGAACATGCCTAAGCATGATTCAACCCGACAAATAAAATTCATAACTATTAATATAGAAGCCATAAAATCAGTTTTCTCACTTTAATAACTTGGTAAATATTAGTTGAACATGCCTAAGCATGATTCAACCCGACAATTCTAAGTATAGGCTCGGTTCGGAACCGAAAGTCGCAAAAGTTGACTTTTGCTTTGACTTTCAGTTCTGACCCGATTTAGCTTAGTTTAGATATGCCTTAGGATTCCACTAGGACCATGTTATAGGTTAGTATAACCCTCCGAGGTTATACAACTTGGTTCCATAGAAATCTTAGTTCATGCATGATTCCGTTAAATGCCTAAATGTTGACCGTTATGCCCTTTTAACCTTAAAACGAAATTTTTGAAAATGTGAGAGGATAGAAACCTTCATTACTGATTTATAAACTTGTCCCTAAAATTTGACATCAATTTGATGTGTAGATTAGGAGTTATGCTCAATAGCGTAATTAGAAAGCTTTTTATTAATTAAACGGCGTAATTAGTGTATATCCTATCTAAACCCAATTGTTGATACCAAACTTTTTACCTACTGATATAAAATAATATTTTGGGATTTTTGAAGATTTTTATTTAGTTTTAGGCTGAGCATAACACAGGGTTCTAGGCTTGATTCGGTAATTGCCGGTTTTGCCCTTTTGGCTTATAAATTGAGTTTTTCAAAACATTTTGACCCCAAACCTTTTGCTACTGATTTTATATGGAATGATAAAAATATCAGCTTTTCTTATAAAACCCGGAAATCGCTTACAATCGCCTTTTTACGCGTTTTTAACGCATAGTATAAGTTAAAACTATTTTTAACATATAAGGTTTGATACCTACTAATGTTTTAAGTAAATTTTCATAATTAAACAGTAGGCAAAATTTTTAAACTCAGAATTCTAATTTTGACCTCTAAAGCTTAAGTGAAATTACCAAAATGCCCCTTCGGTGCATAGTTTGGTTATAATTAATAAATTTCACATATATGTAATACCCTACTGATATGACTTATTAAATTAAGTATTTTTACTGATTATATCAGACCTAAACCTCAGATTAATATTTGACCTCTCTTATAACCGTTAAAATGACCAAAATACCCCTACGGGGCATAAATTGGTTTTAAATTCGTTTTGGGCATAATGGAAGGTATCCTACTGATATCACAACATATTAAAGGCATATTAACTTAGGAAACCTGTTCATGACTCATGTGGTTACCCGTTACGCACTTTTCGCGTTCGGATCGGCTTTTGTAACTAGTTTGCATAAATTAGCCGAAACGGGTCAAACCCTATCATTTTTATCTCTAAATCCAGAATGTGTTTAGTTTACCCATACTAAACAAGTATACAAGCTTGTCGGGTCTAAATCACATTCTATTCCGGTCTTCGCTTAATCGTGCGTTTGAACCGTATCTTCTTTTAAAACTAACCGGTCTAAGTTTAGGCTTAATTAAAGACCCATTAGGGATCTAATAGGTTATTAAAAACCTTCGTTCCAGATTTAGGAGCCCAGTAAAAGCTATCTGTACTTGCTGATTTGATATACGGCTGGGATTGAATTTATATTTAGCTCAGGTAAATACTTTAAACTTATTTTCCCTTATACGGGCTTGGGGTACGGTATATAAAATACCGCTTGGTCGGGCATTGAATTTTTAATTGTATGAAGGTTAAATTATTGAAATGTCCCGTTTAAATTGTTTTGTTTGCTTAAAGCCTTTGGGGGTTAATGACCATGTCCCGGATATCCTTGGCATCGTTTTAAGAAATGGCCACGACCTAAGCACAGGGTGTAGGCGTACACCCGACAGTGCATAAATAAATAATAAGGTATTACCGCCGGTTACGGGAATAACTCACCGCGGGACTATATCATGTGGTGTGTCTATTAATCTTTAACCTGGCGTCAATCCGGGCTACTGAACGTATAACGAACATATAATTCTTTTACAAGTTTATATACAAATAATTATCCCAAGTTATAAAAAGTTTTGTGACATGTGCATTCAAATCAATTTTTCTAAACATTTTCAAAATGAGTTAGTTAATTGTATTTACCAGTGTAAACTAACGTATTTTCCCAAAAAGGCTAAGTGCAGGTACTAATCGGAATAGGCTGGCTACTCCTAGCATCAATAAAGAGTCTCGCAAGCTTAGATGTTAAAATCTGTTGAACATTTATCTTTTAATTGATCCGCCTGTGGATCCTTTACATTCCGTTTGTAATACTTTGATATTACTTTATATCGGTTTGTAATATATTCATCTTTTGCTTCCGCTGTGCATTTAAATTGTGTTGTTTGACTATGATGATATCAACTACGTCACGATACTCCCCACCGGGCCCACCGGTAATACGTGGAAATTTCGGGGTGTGACAAATACATGTGACTATAACCTAGTTTAATGTATATGAAGAAACAAATATCGGAATAGGTTTTGAATGAGTATTTGGCTTCAACGAATTCTCCTCTAATTATCCTTGACTTCAAACAGATTGAGAAATATGGATCAACGATCTTTGCAAAACAGACATCGTCAGCCTCGTCACAAGAAAAGGGTTCTGCCTGACTATCATCCGACGTGAAAATATGTACCGACTCCTTAAGAGTGAATAAATATGTAAAGACCGTAATTGTAAGTTTAGGGTATGTGAGAGTGCATGAGAATGCGTTCACCTTTACCAGATGTTACTTATGGAGAAAGAGAATTAGGGTTTCCATCTTCCTCACCTCCTCGAGATAGCGACGTCTCCTTTTCAAAATGGTTTGAGATACCTTTCATTTTTTTTCGTCAAGACACGCAAGCATAACTAACTTTTTAATCAAATATGACTCGGGTTAACCAGATCAGATAGAGAATTTATGTTATTCTAGAATTAATCGAAGTCATACCTCTTCAATTTAAAATTGTATTCGATTTGTGGATAAGTTTAAAAATAAATGTGCTTGAAAATAAATATAAATATAGTAGAGTAGCGTAAAACACACACATCACATTAATTTCTACTATAGTTTTGTAACATACAACTTCTCAATCCAAACAACAGTGTTTGTTTTGTCCATTGAAGTTAATTTCACTTAACCTATACCTCAGACAAAATTACAACTGTCTATTATTAGTTTGACCCTCGAGGATGGTGCCAAAGCGTTCCAGGAAGAAACTGACTGGCTCGTAAAATCCCCTGACTTGCTTTCCACGAGGAATTCGCTGACAATAAGATTTAAATCTGGATCTCCCTCTCTGGGAGAGACACGAAGTGCCGTTAAGACCGGCCAATATCAAATTGACTATGATGTTAGATATTTCTTTTCAAACCATGTCCTTAAAGTAAAAACAAATACAATTTGTTAATTTCATAATATAAAATAGGAGTTAATATTCACACCCTCTTTTTTATAAAATAAGCCACAAGCAAATCATTGAATGGAAGTGTCATAAATAAACTATTTGGCAGAGTGAGTCAGCTGACAAAATTTAATAAAAAGAAACTAGATCAAAAGTATTATTGATAGCCCTACATGAGATTTGGAACCATAATTAAACAATTAAAGGGGCTAATATATTAGTCCTTCCAAAAAAAAAAAAAAAAATACATGATACATCACATGTCCACCATGACATGAAAGACATGTTGGCATGATTCATGGCCTTCTACTCCTGTATTCATTTATTATTCACTACATGTAATGTAACCTTCATAAAGTAATTGATTTTGAATTAGACGATGGTAGTGTTTTTCTAAATGTATTAGTACTTTACAAAGGTTTATTTGAACTTGGTACGCCTAGATATGGTTTTCGACTTTATTATATAAACTATATATGATATGATTTTAGTGGCATGTTGTTAAAATACACCAGATTGATCAGAAATAATATTACTAATATTAAAAGTTGTCAAAAATATATCAAGTGCTTACAAATATATTACCAAGTATAATAGTGTTCTTTTGTGGACCAACCATCATTAAGGATTTCTATGTAGACTAGTTTTATATCAAAACTCACTGCAAGATGATCTAGACACTCGCAACGCCACGACCGACTTTGTACTTTTGATCTTGGTGCCTAAGGTTAATTCGGTATGGGCTTGGATGGTGCCTAATAAAATCGTCATTACAAATGCACTTGTTACCGAAGTGAACTATGTCGGTGCTGAACATAATTGGCTCGACTCATCAATTGGTACTGAAAGCGAGTTTGGTATACCTTGTTGATGGCAACAATTCTGTTGATTCCGAATGATTGAGCGATGGCTATGGAGAAGAGTCGCAACTATTACATTATAGATGGTTCAAACTTCAAAGGTTGTGTTGGCTCGATTCATGAAAGTTAGTTACGGTGGTTTAAAAAAGAACTTTTGTGATGGTTCGGCTCATGTGCCTTTGATGGGTTGTGACTAGGGATGAGTTTGGTATCAACACATGTACCAAAAATAGCCATCCTAAAAATTGGCAAAGCTGGATACCGGTACCAAAAATGCTCGGTACGATACGGTATTTGAAGGAAAAAAATCGATAAAATACTGGTACCATTTTAAACCGAAAGTACCGATCCTGAAAACATAAAAAACTGAGTACCGAATTGGAACCAAAATTTTTTCAGTACAGTACCATTAGATACTAGTACCGAAATGTTCATCCCTAGTTGTTAGTCTCTTGGAACCATTACCAAATTCCATATAGATCGAATCATATATTTATAAAACACTTCAAAACCAAGAATCTTTTTCTCATTTCTGTACATAGACTGTGTAAATAAATATTTGTAATTATTAAGTAACAACTAAGCAAATTTTAACTTTGCATTGTTTAATAGAAAGGTAGTTGGTATCATTATTCCTAAGAACATGCAAGGTCTTACCTTTATGCCAATTATGTCCTTCACTATTTTGGAACGGTGCTTTTTGTTTTACCTATGTGCCATTTTTTTTTCTTATCCGGGTTTAGTATTATGTTAATTTTATTAAGTTTTATTCTGATAAAATATTGATTGAAGTATATTTTTGATCCAAGTAATAACTGATATAAATTATAAAAAGAAGTGTTCCAAAAATGGTTTGTTTAATAACAGCATTTAAATTAAATGATTAATATATAATCAAATAAAAATATAAATTATGAAATATTTAAAGATATAATAAGGGTGTGATTTAATCATAACCTATCACTAGTATGAGTTGAAATTTTGTTTCATCATGTTATTATTAATAATTGGGTAAATTGCATTTGACGTCCTTTGAGTTTAACCAAAATTATAGGTGTGTTATTCTTTAACAAACGGAATTACAACGGATGTTCTTTATATTTAATTTTTTACAAGAGATCTCCCTTATATTCTAATTTTTTTACGGCGGATGTCCTTTATTTTTATAATCTTTTTAGGGACAAAAGACATGGTTTTAAAAGAAATTAGAACATAAATGACATCCATTGTAATTTCATTAGTTAAAGAACAACGCTTAAAATTTTTGCAAAAATTAAAGGACGTAAAATGCAATTTACCCTTAATAATTTAAGTTAAACATTTTCTTTTTCATGTTAAGTTATGTTATATTAACTAAACAAAAGAAAGGGAAAACTACCATGAAACAACGTTGCTCTTATAAGACCGTCCGCTATGGGCTAACGCCCATGTCCAGGTGGACTCTGGCGGGCGTGGTGGGGTGCCAAACACCGGCGGAGGAGGTGGGGAAAGAAGCGTGAGAGGGGGAGGCGGGGTTGGGCTCATGGCGTGAAGGAGAAGGGATTGGTGGGGCCTATGCCCATCAAGCAATCAGGGTTTTTTTATTGGTGTTTTTATAGCTTTTTTAGATTTTAATATTATTTATTAGGCATGAAAATGGGTGAAACTATAATAGTGGATAGTGAAAGACAATGATGAAAGGTGGTGTAGTGACGTTTCAATGAGGTGACAGTTACTTTATGATTTAGTAATGACGTGGAGTGAACGAACGTGAAACCACAATTGATGGTCTAATTTTATACATTATTTAGTCCTCTTTATCATAATTTATATATACAAAACATACTTAAAACATACATTTTTTAAAACAAAATATTTAGGCCCAAGGGCGATCATCCACCATGCTCCTTCTCCCAGTTGATCGTATATGGTTGTATATAATAATATTGTGTTGATATGTATTTAATGTGCTTAAACAATTATATAAGTCGAGCTCGGCAACTGAAGTTTGGGCACGTGATCCTTTATTAAAAGAGCTACAATAGATGTTCAACATCGATTAAGCTTGACTCCGTTCAAGCAATTTGCAGGCCGATCCTGAGTAGCTAATGAGCGGATCGACTCGTTTGCACCCTTGCTTTTTTCGTATTACTATTCATTTTGTTCATTGTTTCTCACAAAACGGTACCTAAATTTTTTTTTATAAATTAACAACGAAGGTCATCTAACGGGGGAGAGAGAGAGAGAGTAGTGGGGTGCGGATGTGGCAGCGAGAGAGAAAGAGTGTATCAGCTAAGAGAGATGGAGTAGCAGAATCAAGATCAAGTATCATGTCAGAATGACTAGAATCAAAGAAAAATGAGGTGTAGAAGCAGGGTGTGGGGAGCGGGAACATGAGTACATCACGCCTCACCTGCGTGACAAGCGGGGTGCAAAAGACATATAACCTATTGCCTTAGCGAAAGTATTCTAGTGGTTTGCAGAACTATCACAACCAAAATATACAAAGTTGAAGTTTTAACACACCGCTACTAATTTAGATGCCGGTAAAATTGAAAAGGGTTGCTAGAAATTTGAAAACAATGAGATACCTTTTTGGCTTTTTGTCACTTAAAGTCATTGATTGATTTTACCATATATTCAAACGAAATAAAAACAAATTCGTACACTGCTCTTTTGCCCCCCTTACTCTTCTCACGACCCCTACCACATTTCATCACTAACGGTGCAAGGAGTAAACACTTCAGAGTTACAAATTAAAAAATCAACCAATGAGAGTGAGTCATGTCAAAGTGGTAAACTATGCTCAAAAGTGTTGGCAATGGTTATACACCTGGTGAAGTGGTAAACTTAAAAAAAAAAGGAAAAATGTGTGATTGGTTGAGATTGGAATGAACCCCACCCACACTACCCCCTCTCTCCTTCCCTTCCCTCCTCAACGATCGGCGTTTGTTCACCGAGCGACGACGAAACCGAGCGGCAAAGGGTGTCGGCGGCGGTGTTGCCGCGTGGCAACCCCCTTTGCCGAACTCGTTTCCCGCACCACACCGTATACCCCAACCACTGAACCATCCAAACCACAATACTAGGATGAGCAAATGATACCCGGTAACGGTACCAGTACCGAACCGATATCGAAATTACCGAACCGGATATATTTTCGATACCGACTTTTGATATTTTCGGTACTGTTTTGATACCAATTAGTACTAGTAGTAAACTAGTAACCGTTGTAAAAGAGTCAAACAAAGTTTTGAATCTCATATCATATCATATTATATCAAATTTGATCTAGCCGGTATTATTGTTGTCGATGACAATATGTATGTTAACTATGAACTGTCAGTCTCTCTCTCACACACACACACAACACCACAACACACAGTTTCTTGTATCAACCGCCATTAACAAACAAGATTTCTTTATGTGACGAATCTGTACAACTTTGATACCAAATTAACCTAAAAGACAAGAAAAAAAAACCACCCACCCCCCCCCCCCCCCCCCCCCCCCCCCCCCCTTTTCCATTCATATGGCAGCTACTGCCTCAACTCACCACCCCAAAAAGAAACCCTCCTCAACCATCCGCTTCCGTCGCCGCCGTATCAAAGAAACCACCATCTCCTCCTCCGCCACCACCACCACCACCATCACCACCCCTCACCACCACAACCCTTCCGCCGTTTCACCAGAAAACACCTCCTGGTGCTGCCCTCCGACCGTCTCTTCCTACAAACCCTCAATCCCACCACCACCGTCATCTCCGTCGCCGGAATCTTTTTCCGCCGAAAAGCACCCACCTTTACACTTACCGGAGAATCTTAAACAACCCCAGATAACACCCATAACCACAATGTCTACCACCACCTTCCACGGCGGCGCCGGTACCTATCAAGAACCGTTGAACACATCTTGTTTTACCCAATTTAACTCCGCCCTCAACGCCGGTCTGTTGAACTTGAACCCGATTTCGTCACCACCCCCGACCCGATCCAGCCCTACCCTTTTCGAAATGATGGCTAACGAACCCGATTCCAAGATCCCCAACACTGTTACAATTCCAACCCCTAAAAGAATTAGTAATAGTAATAACGGTCATTTGATCCCACCTGTTGATAAGCAGTCTTTGATGCAACAAAGATTGTTGGATATTTTGTCGTGTGGGAGCCCCGGGAGCTTGTTTAATGACCCGAATTCGAGTGATGTGAAGCTCACTTTGAGCTCTAAAGATGGGTTGAGTGTTTGTATGAATGTTCATAGGCAGATCTTGGTGGCTCATAGTCGTTTTTTCGCGGATAAGTTGGTCAATATTCGACGGAAAGTGGGGCAGCAAGGGCAGCAGTTGAGAGGTTTGATTGATAATAGTAATCCCTACATTGTTGAGATTGCTGACTGTGATGACATTGAGGTTTATATCGAGTCGATTCAGTTGATGTATTGTAAAGATTTGAGGAGGAAGCTCATGAAGGATGATGTTCCTAGGGTTCTTGGTATCTTGAAGGTAATCAGTTTTACTAAAATTGATATGTGATTAGCGCATTTAATCAAATTTGTTTATTGCATATTTATCTGTTTATTTGGCGAAATATTCAGCTTGTTGCATATAACATAGAGCTAAATTATTTATGTACCTTTAACCTTATTATAATTAGTGTTGAATCATCGTAAAACATTGTTATTATAATTAGAGTTGAATTATCGTAAAACATCGTTATTATATTATAATTAGTGTTGAATTATCGTAAAACATCGAATGGGTCATTAATATGTATTGTAACATAGGTGTCAGCCGCAATCGGGTTTGACGCGGGGGTTTTATCGTGTTTGGAGTACTTAGAAGCTGCTCCATGGGCAGAGGATGATGAAGAAAAGGTTTCATCTTTATTATCTGAGCTACAACTAGAAGGGGTGAGTGTGGGTGAAGTTTTGAAACGGGTTTCAGTTGATGTTACACGCGAGAGTGAAGATGATAATAGTAATAATAACAATGAAGAGATACTTCTTAAGCTTTTACATGTAGTTCTCGAAGGAAAAGATGAAAAGGCAAGACGGGATATGAAAGTTTTGGTCTCGAAAATGCTTCACGAGAATGCATCAAGAAACGATTTAAAAAAAGAATCTTTGTATTCGGCCTGTGACAAATGTTTGCATTTGTTACAACACCATTTCTTGAAAGCTTCTAAAGGAGACTTGCAGGATGTGGATCAAATCACACGACAATCCGGTAACTTACATTGGCTTCTTGATATTTTAATCGATAGACAAATTTCCGAGGATTTCTTGAAATTATGGGCGTCACAAACCGAGTTGTCTGAGGTGCATTCTAAAGTGCCTGCGATTCATCGATACGAAATTAGTAGAGTTACCGCAAGATTATTTGTTGGTATTGGAAAAGGTCAACTATTGGCTTCAAAAGAGTCAAGATGCTTGCTTTTACAAACATGGCTGGTCCCTTTTTATGATGATTTTACTTGGATGAGAAGAGGGTCAAGGGGGTTAGACCGTAATCTAATCGAAGAAGGGTTGAGTAATACTATTTTGACGTTGCCTCTCGCTTGGCAACAAGAAATCTTGATGTCTTGGTTTGACCGGTTTTTGAACTCGGGTGATGATTGCCCGAATATACAAAAAGGGTTTGAAATTTGGTGGAAACGCGCGTTTTGGAGAAATCCCGAAGTGCAAAGAGAGTTTCGTGTTACAAATGCAAATGGCGGAAACTCATGAGATTCGGGTATGCTAGCTTGCCTCTGTTCTTGATCACAGTTGGTTTTTTTTTTTTTTTTCATATAGTTTAGGTAAAATGAAACTTGCATTTGCTCACTCAAGTTTATATTGGAGACATGATTTCATGAATAAAAGAAGTCATTTGGTCAAAGTTAAACCTGATTTACAGGAATGCTCACTCACTTAGCACTTTCTTCTTCTTTTTTTGTAGTTCTTGATGGTTTTTTTTTTCTTCATGATATGTGGACTATAATTGTTGGTGTTCATAGTAGTAAATCACACTTGACATTTGAGGGTAAAAATGACGTTTGATACGCATATTAATAACAAGTTAAAAACATTTGGTATCACCCGGTAAATATAGTTCATTCTCATATCACATGTTGGCTATATTATATGCAATAGACCATGTGGGTTTTTTATTCTATTTGGCAAAAGTTATATTTGGAATTTTGGATTCTTTCATTGTCTCAAAATATTATATGGGATAATGTATCTAAGAGCATTCACATCCAATTCAGTAAAAATATACATACATTTCACTAAAAAACAACTCCTATATCAATATATTTCTATTAAAAACAAATATTTTTTCTCTCTCCTTTTCAATATATATTACATTTTCTCACTCCTCCACTCACAACCACTTTCAATATATATTAAAAAAGTATAGGGGGTGAACAGTGTCCCCCCAAATATACAGATGAACAGTAACATTTTCTCTCTCCTCCACTCACAACCACCTTTTATACTTCTTATATTTTAAAAACCCCCCCATACAGATTTTGGTGGTTTGGATGAGAATGCTCTAAGGGTGGGGTTCCTCTACAAAGTGTAGGAAGTGATATTGACCATTAGATGAGTGTGTTTGATGGTTGAGATTATCTTGATGGCATTTTGGTAATATATTTGTCTTAAAAATAGGCTAATTTAATTGATTGAGGACAAATGTGTCATTTAATTTATTTTAAATAAGGAAATAACTGTGATACCATAACTTCCCCACCATTTTCGCAAGTTTCTCTCTCTTTCTATCTTCTCTCCTCGGAAATTACTGTGTTTTAAACTTCCACAGCCCCGAACCTGGTGTGTTTTATATTATGTATTTAAGACACTGGTGTGTTTTATATTGTGTATTTAAGACACTAGTATGTCTACATTGAATCAAATATTGGTGTGTTTTATATTGTGTATTTCAGACACTGGTGTGTTTTATATCAGACGCTGGTGTGTTTTATGTGTAATAGGCGTTTAATTATGAAAACTGATATAACACAATGTGAAGAGCCTAGAAACAGATAAAAGACAACGTCTAGAAAATTATAGATGTGTTTTATGTTTCGAAATTAACGAGGGGATGTGAAAACTGATATAACACAGTGTGAAAAACAAGAAACTGATAAAACACACCTTAAAGAAATAATGGAATGTGAATATGAATTTGCGATCATCATGATATAAAATATTATAGTCGATTTTGAAATCAATGGAGATATGCAGTTTCCTTAAATAACTCGTTAATTTGTTTAGGATAATAAATCTTCCATAATTAAAATAATTATCCAATTACCATTATACCCTTTTGTATAAAATAACTAAATGCCACATGTCTAAGCGAGATTGCTTCCTACACTTTGTATGAAAAGTAGACTTTGTAGCCAACTCCTACCTATGTAAATTCATTTGTTTATATCCTACCTTAAAAAAGTGTACATATACACACCATATGTGATTTTTTAAAACCTTGATGACCTAACTTATTGACTGTGTCATTTGCTTTAAAAGGTGTGAGCCGTTTCAGAAAGCTTAAATGTGAGGATAGAGTGCTTCACGGTTTTTCTACTTATCGTATTTTAACTTTTTAAATTTTTAAACACTAACAAGATTAAAATATTTAACTAAAAATATACAAAAAAAAAAAAAAAAACTTGAGTTAAATGCCATTTTAGTCCCTATGGTTTGGTCCATTTTGACAGTTTAGTCCAAAGGTTTCATTATTCGCCTGTGGGTCCAAAAAGGTTTGACTCTTGCCATTTTAGTCCACTGGATTAACTTCATCCATTATTTTTGTTAACGAGAAGGGCAATTCGGTCATTTGATATGGCTGAATCGTCCTTCTAGTTAACAAAATTACATTTAAAATGACCGAATTGCCCTTCTTGTTAACAAAAAAAATGGATGAAGTTAACCCAGTGGACTAAAATGACAATGGTGAAACCTTTTTAGACTCACAGACGAAAAATGAAACCTTTGGACTAAACTGGCAAAATGACCCAAACCACAGGGACTAAAACGACATTTAACTCAAAAAAAACTTTATGTAAAACCAAAAAAGGTATATGTAAAATCAAAAGAAACCTAAGTCTCAAGTATTACCCATGTATAAGCAGCTATGCATAAAATACAAGTAATCTGTACATATTAACAAAATTGGTTTGGGTCATTTTAGAATCTAAAGTGGCAATTTTTACACATCATAAGAATTAATCGTTTTGTGCCGTATTCTTTCTTAATGAGTCAAGTGGGAAAAAATGACGTTTAACATGAAACGGGTTGAAAGTCATCTAAAATATAATTTTAAAGGCGTATAAACTCTTGAATAGCTTCTTTAATCCTACAATATAAAATGGTTATAGAACACTTGATGGGTTAACTATGGTTAACAAGAGTCGTTTTGACATTGAAGTATAATGGGTCAACATTAAAATAAAAATATACAAGCAGGTATTAGTGACTCAGTAATATGACATGTAACTTGAAACAGATACAAAAGTCATATAACAGAACCAAATATAACATGTCATATATACCTTTATTAATGATTAAAATATCAAATTTATTAATTTTGATTAACTTTATTAAAAACAATCCAAAATATACCATTGATCAAACCACTGTACATGTACTTATCTAGCTGAGGTAAATGAGCGAACATAAGTTGTGCATACTCTAGTTCGCGCGTTTCTGACATGTCACTGAAGGGAAACAATTTGCTAAACGTAAATGTTTATAGAAGATGGCTAACGTTTATAGAATTATGGGTGTGACCTCATGCAATTCTAAGAAACCATTGAGACATGACCTTTTGGGTTTTGCTCGGTTTATTTATTATTAACTTTGATAGGTAAAGTCGTAAAGATGGTCATGTTAAGGATGTCTTCTATTGTTAAATGCTGATATTCGAAACAATGCAATGACATTCATAAGAATAGTGAAGTTGTCATAAACTAAAAGATCTTTTGCAAAATGAACAATATGAAATTTTAATTTTTGTAAAAATGTATATGATATCTCATAAATTTCTATATAAAAAAATATGTTACTCTTACTTTTGGATTATGAATAGCAAAAGTTGGACACATGCAAGAATATCATTTACATTTGGTTTGCTGAGATTATTATTTTTAATTGACCTTATAATTAAGTGATTCTTAATATCAGTTTTGACCAATTAGTAGGCCTTAAAAAGAGCAAGACGAACTTGAATATGAACGCACATGAAAAATTAAACGAATGTACTTCCATGTTCGTCTTTATTCATTAAAAATGGATATGTTCATGTTTGTTTAATATATTGTAAACAAACACAAATGAAAAATCACAAAGAAACGGGTTATGACTTATGGGCTGTTAAGTGAAAAATCATTTTTATTAAACTAGGCTTACTGGCTTAGCTTGGGCTAAAGTGCTAAACAAAGGTTCTAAAATACGAAAAGTAAATAGGTTCTAAAGTAATATTAGTAATAAATATATTTAAGTGATTTTTATAATCATATGTATTGAAAACTCATAATATATCATAATAAATCAATACGAAAAAACATAAATGTTACATCTTTGCATATCATTTAACCATTTGGTTATGTTTAGGTCCAGAACGTGTTGCAAAAAATGTAATTAACTCTATTAATATCATTAGGTGATTACTCATGACTCACGAGTGAATCCAAAGGGCACCCATTTGAGTGTGATTCCGACAAATTGAAATTGGTGGGCCCGTTTATGTTATACTTTGTAGACCATTCTCACTTTTAAAATTTTATAATGAATAAACTATTTTTTAGAATGCTATCCTTTTCTCAATCATTTAAAAGAAATATTTTGCAAAACAACGTGACGTTTACAATTTGCAACGAATTATATAGGTTTTTAAAAAGTGGTTCTAGAGAAATTATTAAGAATGAGAATACGTATTCTTATGATTTTCAAAATTTGTAAATGTTTGATAGAAATAAGATGCAAAAGAACTCATATCTAATGAGAAAATTGAAACAAAAAACATTTTGAAAAAGTAATCTAACGGGTATTCGGGTGCCAGATTCGTTTTAATTATTCTTTTCTAGAGTTTACCATTGAAACAAAAAACATTCCAGACAAGCAACATTTCAGAAGGGCACGATAGCAGATGATATCAAATCAGTACATTGAAATTGGATTTCTTAATATACTATAATAAAGTATTAAAGTTTCTAAAGCTTCAAATTAAAGAACGATGCAGTTTGGTGTTTTTGTGTGGTTAAGAACAGTGGCGAAGCTTGAAAATTTCCACCGAGGGGTCGGAAGTCACCGGACCTAAAAGTATATACCTATTTTTTTTTTAGAAAACCGGGGGATCGAAAACGTATATACCTAAAAAATTCTATACGAAACTAATATACATAACACTACCCCCCCCCCCCCCCCCGGGTGGCCCTTCATAGCTTCGCCCCTGGTTAAGAATACTTGACATCCAACGAGCAATTTGTAACCGTAAATGGTATACATGATGGTTCCAAATATTCTCACTAACCTTATATATATATATATCGAATAACTTTATCTTTTTTAACAACAATCTAATCATATCTCTAATTTTACATCATTGTTCATTGCTTAACTTGAACCCCTGATTCTCATAAAAAGAGTATTTTACATATTCTAATTTTACATCATTGTTCATCATTTATGTTGTTCAAGTTTGACTAGTAAAAATACGGAAAGTCAAAGTATTGGTAGTTGCAAGGGCAAGTAAGTTAATTTCCAAAAGAACCAAGGCCAAAATCGTCAAACAAAGAAATAATGACGTGGTGATTGGCGAATACAACCTATACATACACACATCCAGAATACTCTATATATATAGCTGAGCGAGATAAGCCTAATTTTGTTCCCACCTCATCAGCCGTTCGATTATTCGATCCCTTACTTCTATTGTGCGCCACTTATCATCACTTTTGCTTTTTCAAAGCTGTCGCAGCTCTTCAAACTCATTTGATCGGTCTAATTTGATTTTCCCTCAGGTATCCGAAACCCTACTTTGTATATGTATATGTGTATAACTATATATATTCGTGTTTATGTTGTGTGGTTGAATTTCGAATTGATTTGGTGTTAGATCTGTTCTGTTTAATTAATAGATCTGTTATGGAAGTTATTTGCTCAAAATAACTGATTTTAGTGTTCAATAATTGTGGAATTTAATCTCAGTAGGTGTTATTAAAAAGATATTGTTAACCTAAGTTGAAGAGATAACTGTCTGTTACTATTTGAAGCTTACTTTTTCTAGTGGTCTGGTCAACAGTGTTTTGGAACCTGTTTTGACTTGTAGGCAAGTTTCAAAGGGTTACAGAAGTTGATAAAGGAGGATTTGGATATCGGATTTGAAACGGTTACTTGCTATGGATTCAAACGGGTTGAAACCGCCTGTTTCGGAATCTGATAAGGTGAAGAACTTCACCTTGTTTTGATAAGAGTTAATTACTGTTTTCGTCCCTGTGGTTTGTCAAAAATCACTATTTCAGTCCATTAGTTTAAAAATTGCGATTTCAGCCCCTGTGGTTTCACTTTCGTAACCATTTCAGTCCACCTTGTAACCATTTCAGTCCCTGTACTTAACAGAATAATGGATTGAAATGGTTACGAAAGTGAAACCACAGGGACTGAAATGGTTATGAAAGTGAAACCACAGGGACTGAAATAGCAATTTTTAAACTAATGGACTGAAATAGTGATTTTTGACAAACCGCAGGGACGAAAACAGTAATTAACTCTTTTGATAAGGATTGTTTATGTTGGTTGTTTTGGCTTGAAAAGTTTAATTATGATTCGGTTTTGGTTTCTGTGAACTGCAGATGGAAGCCTCGGCCAAACATTTACCGATCAAGAAAAGGAGGATTGTATTCATGGATTCGTCGCCGTCGCTTAACAACGCTTCATCCTCACAAGGGACTGAAAGCGTTGCTGCGCAAGATGGTAATGCGAAAGCAGACGTGAATTGCCTGCCTGCTGCATCGTTGACGGTTGCTGACTTGCATCAAAGTGAGAGTAATGATAGTAAACTGGATGTACACAAGTGTGTGACGTATAGTAGGAAACGTAATGAGCGTGAAGATATAAGTGGCACGTCTGTAGCTCTTGGTGCTTTAGAGGTTAAAGCAAATAGTGTGAAGTTGGAGAATATGTCTGCTAATGAAACTTCTATCAACATGTTAACAGCCGCTTCTAGAGATGTTGCCTCCTCTACGGTGGTTAATTCCACCCCGGATGAATCCACGTTGGATGATTCATGCCCACATGCCTCTTCTGAATCAGAATGTACCGAGAGGTCTCTAGTAACAAGTAATACACAAAAGTCTGCTGCTTTGGATGAAAGATTAAATTGGGATTTGAACACTGTAATGGCATGGGATGAACAACTAGAATGTGACCACAACAAGAGCGGTTGTAAGCAAGGAACAGAAAGTGGAAGCGTTTCTCAAAACATAGGAAATGAAACTTTACCTGTTGAGTCGAAGGGTTTAATTATTAAAACTGAGGGATCAGAGCTGGAAGAGTGTAAACCGGTCTTTAATGATGTCGGAAAGTTGTCGTCTCCTGTTATTAATAGTGCTCCTTTTGTTGCCGTCTCTAAAGTAAGTTCCTTACACAATCAGCATGCTGATAGTTCTACTCCTGATGCTGTTCCTAGTGCCCTCACATTGGAGTACCCAATGTCCGAAATTTCCGCAAAGCATGTGAATGGTATGGCTACTGGTACTGATTTTACATTTATGCCCTCAGGTTTTGGTCATGGTAAGGACATACGTGATAATGTTGTTTTATCTAAAAATGCGAGTTCTGGGGATAATGTTAATCATGCTATCGTTGGTGTACACACAACTGAGAATGATAAACTTAATCTATCACTTGTTACTACCCCCTCTCTTGAAAATAGAGTTCATCAGATGGGAAGTATGGTTAATGAAGATGATAAGGCTAATGTCAAAAGATTAATTACTAGCAATAGGATTGCCATGGAGAATTTGAGTAGCAAGGGGACTGAAAGTTCATATAATGTACTTGTTTCGTCTAAAAGTGTTGATTCTGTGAGTTGTGGTAATAGTACTATGACTGCTACACAAACGACCGAGAATGAGAAACTTAATTTATCACTTGTCACTGCAGCCACTACAGAAATTGTAGCTCATCAAAGAAGTGGTACTATCTTTGATGATGAAGATGATAAAACTAAGGTCAAAAGAGTAATTACTAGCAAAGGGATCATTACGGAGAACCCACCTGCTGCAGTTTCTTCAATACATGATGTTGTTTGTTCTGATGCTGAAGTTCCACCTCAATCTGGAAAATCACACACCAACTTTACCAATGATATTATAAGTAATAACAAAGAGCTTCGTAATGATGAGAGTTTTCCAAGTGACATTCAAGCAGGAAGTGAGGTTGATAATACGGATGAAGTCTCGTATGGTTATGAGGAGTCTCAATTTGAAGATGGAGAATTGTTGGAATCAAGCATACAAACACGGGAAGGGAATGGTGGGGAGAATAGAGAAATTAAACATGGTACCGACCACAAGGGTGCTTTTGGTACCCCTGAAAATGGTTCCTTAAAGTCCACTGATGTCGGGTCCCAAAAGGGAACAGATGAAATTTCTAGTGTATTGTTGCCTGAAAAACTTGACGGTAGTGACCAAATATCTGGTTCTGAACCAAGTCTGATAGAAAAGTATACGACAGAAGTTAACATGAAGGATGATAGCCAATCAGATCAATGGAAAATGAATGTATCAGGATCAGATCTCTTGCCCGAGAATCAAAGCTTCTCTAGTAATATTACTAAAATAAATGATTTCAGCTGTATAAAATCTTCCTCGGGGATAACTGTAGATTTTGAAACAAAGGTTGAACTACCAAAATTCTATAGAAGAGAACCACCAACACGGGATGCATTTCTTAGTAGGAGTAGATTTCGTATGCAAGGGAGGTAATGCAACTTGCTATGAATTAATAATTATCATGTTTAAGGCAGTTTATGGTTTAATAGTTTATCATTAATGTCAAAGTAACGATTGTTGTGTGTGCAGTTCCAGCAACGCTGATGAATCAGCTTCCAGGTCTGTTAGGGACTCGGGTGTCATAAGGTCTCTTGGACGTGGTAAATACACACGTGGAGGTGGAACGTGGGATAGATCCCCACCTTTTCGTGGTCCTTCCTTTCGTCGTTCTTTACCTGAAGATGATATTTTGACAGACAAATCCGGTGTCGATCCAAATGTTACACGTGGATCTTTCAGAAGGCGATTAATAGTAAACTCTGAAGAAGATGAGTTCCGTGCACGTTTGGGGCTGAGACCAACTGGTGACACTGGTCATAATCGGTTTGTGAATGTGGGAAGGGGAAGATCGTTGAGATATGGTTCAAGACTTAACGATGTGGGACCTAGGGAACGATACTATGGACATCCTACAAATGATGAACCGTCAATGGACTATTCACATTCTTTTTCCGCTAGACAGCGGTGCTTTTCTCCCACACGTCACCATTCTGGGTCAACGTCTCCTCCAAGAGCCCGAACTCGTTCTCCGATTGGTGATGGTTTTAGAGGCCGTAGTAGATCTCCTATTTTGAGAGCTGATACTAGAATGCGAAGGGAACCCATATATCGACATGGTTTTGAATCAGATCATGTTGGTGGATATAATCTGGAACAATCTGTAAACAATAACCCTCCTCCTGGTTCAAGGTTTGTAAAGTACAAACAACGACCTTCTGTTTTTGACAGGAGATCACCACCACCAACAACTGGAGAAAGACTTGGTTTCTATGAATCTTCAAGAAAAACAAAACAGAACGAAAACTACAGCTCCTCGCGATTTACCGAGCTTCATGCAGGTGGGAGAGATGACGATGTAATGGATCATGGGTATAGGCGTGGCGGGTTTGTTAGGCCTTATGACATGGGTAGGCCCATTAAACATATACAGTATAACGAGGAAGAAGGTTATGGTCCTCCTCCGGTCTATGATTCCCGTGATAAGGAAGCTTTGGAATTCCATGGCCGAGGGAACCCGAAACTGTACCGTGATCTTCCAAGGAGGGCTAGAGAAGATAGAGACAAGTGGTGACCAATTACTTGCCAAAGTGGCTAGGTAAGACTGGTGTATTAATGAAAGAAAGATGATATCTTGCAGTTGTGAGGTTTTATCTCTTGCACATATATCTCTATGCTATTAGTTCCCTTCAAATTACCGAGGTTGGAAACCGGGTGATGACTTGACACTCGGCTTGTATCCCGACAACCATCGCTAATCAAGTTATATGTTGTCGACGACTCTCATGTCAGGACGAATGAAGAAATGAAACAGTCCATATTCATGTTCAAGGTTTGATTTTGAGGACAGTCAATGATGATGAATCTTTTAAAAAAGACCAGTTTAGTAGTTATTCACTTATTCGGATGGTCCATGAAACAGAAGTGGCAATAGTGCCAATACACATTGTGGCCCAAATCTTGAAAGGGGTGGGTTTGTCTCATTTTAGTTTGGCTTGTGCTTTAGTTTCCTTTTAGTTTGTTTCATTGTATCTTCGCTTATAATATAAAGCTAGTGGGTCAAGAATAATGCTAGCATTTCGAACAAGATGCACATACCACCAACGAAACGATGGATCAATCTATAACAAGTGATGTCAACTCTTTTTAACAAATGGAAATGTACCATCAACACATGGCCCTAGTTAATGTCTTTTCTTTTCGTAATTATCCTAAATACAACTTGAAATGATTAAAATTAATATATGAATAAGTTATGAGAGAGAAAAATAGTGAATTGGCATATATATCCACTTTATTTATCCCATTTAAAACTATGGGTGTATGTCGCATTATGTTTATATATACATATGGGATCACGTTAAATACATAAATATGATGATCGTAATTGTAGATAGTGATTGATAGATATACTGAGAGTTATTATGAGAGTGAGGTAATGTTACATAACCGTCTTATGCATCATAGAAAAAAGAAGAAGAGATTCAAGTGTTTATATGGTTCTAATAATTCTTTACATAAATTTGTTGATGTATTGGATGACACTTTATGTGTGTGTATAGAGAGAGATTAAGCACTCACGTGAGTTGCAAAAACCATGAAAATCTAACGGATGGACATAATGTTGTCACGTGTTATATTTTTTCGCTGCAACATTTTTATTGATGTCTGCAACATTTTTTGACACTGACACACTTTTCGTAATAGTGGAGAGAGGAGAGAGAATATGTTACATTTTTTAGCTGTTCACATTTTGTGTAACTCATCTGTAACATATTTTTATTGTGTTTTGACAACTGTTTTTTAAATAATATAAAGTGTATGAATTTTAGAAATTATAATTTACAAAGTTATTATTTTGTAATGTGCGTAAAAAATATGTTACATTTTTTTACAGTGAGATTTTTATGTAACAATGCGGTTGTTATATTTTTTTTGTGTCAGATGTGGGAGGAGAGAGAAAGGTGTATCGCTTTACACTTTTGTCAAACTATAACATTTGTCAAAAAATGTATGAAAAGTAACATTTTTGTACTTTTTTAATATCCACCGTTGATCAAATGAGATGAATGATGAAGATGAAGTTTTCTGGGTTTCTTTAATAAATGTGAGTTTCCGATTTATCCTTCCCTTATTTATATATATATATATAGAGAGAGAGAGGGTCCTTTCATCATCATCATACTCAGTAAATCCCACCAATAGCAAAGCAAAGGTAGGGTCCTTTAATACATAATTTTGAATTAAGAATTGTGAGAATGATATAGTCACGAATACCAAATATTTTAATATGATACACAAAACAATTTTTTAACTACCTCTCTTTTTCTCCCCTACTACTTGTGATTGATTCTCTTATATATACAAGTGTTTATGTGATCAAAGTTTTTAATGACTTAAAACTGATTTTATATATGTGTGTGTGCGTGTCGTATGTGTGTGAGAAAAAGAGAGATTCATGTAAATATAACGTTGAAGATGATAAAAACTATAAATCACGAAAGTAGTTGCTTGTAAAAAGAGTGCATAAGTTACAATGTGATAGCTTGTAAAAAGAGTAAACTGCTCAGATACTCTGTGTTTGTCCTAAATTTCACTTTTAGTCTCCCCCGTTCTAAAATTACATGTTTGTTCTATCTGGTTTACAAGCAGTTAACGCTAGTGGTCCTTGGGACAGATAGATGTTAGTTTTTCGAGATAAATAGGGTATTACTTTAATGTGTAGAGTATTTGTTGGAATGTTTTTTTGGCAGAAAAACCTACGGGCGTGTCGCAGAAGGAACAAAAGAGCAATGGGCTTAGGGAGCGACCGAGGGACGAATCAACCGGTGGGTTGTTGTCTTTGTTGGTTGTTGATATTAGCGGGGGCATATCAAGGAGGAGTGTGGCATGGTGGTAAAACAACGATCAAAGGGGGGTTTAATCCGTTTTAGCATTAAGACAGTGCAGATGTGAAGAAACAAGTCCAGATTAGGATTAAGGGGATATAAAAGAGTTAATTCTAATCGTAGTTGAAGTGGGTTCAAGGTAATTCTAAAGGGTTGAAGATAATATATGGTTTATTTATTGGGCCTAGATAAGTATTAGTATATTATTTAACTGAATATATTTATCTAGTTAGGGTTTAATAATTATTTAATTCATGTTTGAGTCATAGTAGGTTTGGGTTTAGCTTACTATAAATGGATGGTTAAGGTTATTGTAATTGGTGTGTTTTGGTTTAATAATAGAAAGAGTCGACCAGGTTGTTCAATCTCGTGTTTGTGTGTTTGATCAAGGGCTAGATTTTTCAACAAACTAGGTAAATCGATATATATGCATATTCTAAGCGTATGTGATGTGGTTTATATGAAAGGAGCATGGAAACATGCCACGTTGGATGGCTGGGGCATAAACACCATTACGACCCTTGGGTGAAAGGGGCAATGCCCTTTTTGCGGTGGTCCAAGCCACAACGTTGCCTAACACTAACACGGCCTGTTTAGAAGCATGTTAACACGAAAAGAATTGTTAACAAACATGTTTAGGGACATGATAAAGATCACATATAAATTGTCAAAAGTTCATAAAAGTCTTAACTAGTACATAATCCTTGACATATTATTTCTTAGCAAATTTAAATAAAAATCCATAAAAGTCAAATCATAACATCCATTACAAATATAAACACGTCACTAAGGGTGGGGGTATGGTTCAATCACTCTAGGGTGTTTGAGTGATTCTCTACCCAATAATATTATGCCATGTCAACTCCCCATTTTACACTCAATCACTAGGTATGGTTCAAACACCCCTCAATTAAAAAAATAAAACTTGATTGGTTGTATCTCTCCTCTCTCCTCTCTCTCTCCTCTCAATCAATCGGTGACTATACACCGAATACCCTCACCGAAACACCACTCAGCGAATAGTTTCATCACCGCGGTGTGGTCACCGATCGGTGACTCCACTCCCCCACACCACTCACCGATACCATACCGCCTACCCTAACATGTGTGTTTGTTTAGATACGAAATTTACCGTCTCATAAACCTGCTTAAAACACGAAACCTCCTAAGCCCAAAACTTATACTAGTTGGCTGGCCCCACGCGGGTGAAAGTGGGCCGGGTTGTAGATGGAGAGGTTATGTGTTCGACCCTGTGAGCGGATACCATTATTACGATCTCATCAATCAATCAAGTTCCAACTGTAACTAACAGGTGCGTTTTAAATTATCGCTAATTAGGGCTTTTGATTAGTGATTTGTTTGCATCCAATCTCTCTCTCTCTCACGTAGGTTTTCAGTCTTATTGCATTGCTAATTTCGTGATCTGAATATTCGATTTATGATATGTTGAATGCTTCTTTTAATCCGGTTGTTTTACTTATTTGTAATTAATCAGTGATGAAAAAGATGGATTTGGTGTCTGGTTACAAGGTAATTATGTAGCTTCTTCAGTGTATTTATGAAATTACAGCTGCTGCCAATGAGCTTACTTATTATACTTGATGATGTGCAGGGAATGGTTGGGCTTGTATTTGGAAACGAGAATTCAACTTCAAATGAAGATAGGTTTCTTTCTTTCTTTTCTCACTTGTTACTTTAAGGAAGATATTTCATTCCAATCATCATGGCAAATTACATAAGGATAGCAGGTAGACGAGCAACAAACTGCGCCGCCATCCCCTTCTGAATAGAAATAACAGAATTATGCATTGCAAATACTATTGTGCACTTTAGATAGTTTAGCATTGCGGACTTAGGTTTGGATGTCTTTAGGATAATTACGTATTTACGTGAACAATCCTAGTTATAGTCTAACGCGTTAGGTTAGCTATATATACCGCGTATTGGGTAGGGATTTGTAATCAAGTTTTTGAGTAGTTTTCTTGATCTAATAATCATAGTTATTAAAGCCGCTAAGCGCACTTAAGGCGCATAGGCCTCGCCTGAGGCCTAGGCGCAAAGCGCAAAAAAAGCGAGGGCTTGAGAAAAATTAAGCGCATAATGAAAAAAAGTTAAACTATATTATGTATTAGAAAAAGAATACTATTCTTCAAATAAAATAAACAAAATCTATTATATAAAACTATATATCATCTATTTAGAACCAAAAGTTCTAAAAATATTAGTGTAGAAGAGTAGTTTTCCTTGGATAAAAGTAGAAATTTGGCTAGAATCTTGTCGGAATTTAGAGAATTTGGCCGGAAACTCTCCGGAATCTAGGAATCTCGCCAGAATCTACGCCTGAACCATCACCTAGAAAATTAAAGCGCAATTTCCTCGACTTAAAGCGCAACTACCTCGCCTCGCCTGAAAAATGGGCCTAGGCGCAAGAGGCGATGACTTTTAACAACTATGCTAATAATATTGTGGGAATTAGCCATAATTTTATGTTCGTTTGAGTATCGATTGGGACTTGACATTATCTGCTTTTTCTAGCATATCAGATACTTGGAACCCCTGTTCTTCCAGTCTGAACAAATTAAGTTATATGCAATAGTGTATATATTGAATATTTGAATGCACTAAATACATGAATTTCTTGACAACACAGATGACAGATCTGTTATGTTATAGTACAGCTGATTTAATTACTATTTAGTTAAGTATTTATCTTCCATGGCTAATGTACTTTATGTATGTCAATGGTAGTTATGTTGAACGCCTGCTTGATTGTATAAGTAACGGTAAGCTGCCTGAGGATAGAAGAAATGCTATGGCTGAGCTCCAGTCCGTTGTTGCAGAAAGTCATGCTGCTCAGCTGGCTTTTGGAGAAATGGGTGTGTACAGGTTCGTTGTATAGTCAAACATCAGCCTTTAATTTGTCCATAACACAGTTTTTCTCCTCTATTGCAGGTTTTCCTGTACTATTGGGCGTTCTAAGGGAACGTGACGACGATGTTGAAATGGTTTGAATGCTTCTGTTAACAGCTTTTGTGTTTTTGGTGGTTATCTATCTAGCTGTTTTTATGCCACATTTCCAGTTAATAATGCTATATGTTCATTGATGATTGTCAAAGGTTCGAGGGGCTCTAGAGACTCTTGTGAGTGCGTTAACACCAATTGCTCATCCAAAATTGCATGCAAATGAGGTTCAACCAGCTCTGATGAACGCTGATCTTCTATCAAGAGAAGGGCAAAGCATTTCTCTTCTTTTAGGTCTGCTGGTACGACTTCTGTATCTTGATCCTGTTATACCTTAAACAATAAGATCTCTAGTTTGTTACCCTATAATTATATTATTGATAGTTAAATATTCTTACAGGAAGAGGACGACTTCTACATAAGATATTACACGCTTCAACTTTTAACTGCCCTTTTAACGAATTCTCCAAATAGGTAGGTGTCTATTATCTAATATTTTTTTTTCATTGCTACTGTTTGGTTCGAAATATATCTTGACGTCTTCTAAAGGTTACAGGAAGCCATTCTTGCCATCCCGCGTGGCATAACGCGGCTTATGGATATGCTGATGGATCGGGAGGTATGAAACCGGTATACTCATTGAAATAATTAAATTTGTGTAATGTGTGATGTTTCTTCGCTCTTATTAACAGTGTCGATTTTCATGTAGGTTATAAGGAATGAAGCCTTGTTACTTCTAACCTACTTGACCCGTGAAGCAGAGGTGATTTTACATTTTTACCCTATTTACTATCATAAAGTTAATTACTTCTGTTTTCTGCCATAATTTTCTATGTTTCGTTCTCAGGAAATCCAAAAAATCTTGGTTTTCGAGGGTGCGTTTGAGAAGATTTTCAGTATCATTAAAGAGGAAGGAGGTTCAGAAGGTGGCGTTGTTGTGCAGGTGATTTTATACAGTTTTCGGTCAACGTGTCACTGTAAAAATTCTGAAATGTTTCGATATTTATGACCTTACAGGACTCTCTTGAATTGTTAAATAATCTCCTCCGTAATAATTCATCCAACCAGGTTTACGTTTCTCCCTTTTGACCATTCATTATAGTGAAGCTTTACTTTCATTCTGTTGCTTTTTACCACTTTATAGATATTGTATAGGTGTTGTTGAGAGAGACTATAGGCTTTGACTCGTTGATATCGATTTTGAAGCTTCGAGGAACAACATACAGCTTTACTCAACAAAAGGTTAATAACTAATTATCTACTTTTTACCTCTATAATCATTCTTTCACAGTATCTAACCGCTTTCTTTATCTTTGAATCGAACTGATGCATGTAGACAATTAATCTACTAAGCGTCTTGGAAACAATTCGTTTGCTTCTGAATGGAGATAGCAACACTAATATATTGACAAATAAAACAATTCTTGTTCAGGTTAGTTTCTGTACATAAATGATCGTTATGCTTCGTCTTCACTGACGTTTTCTCTATAATTGTAGAGAAAAGTTTTGGACTATCTACTAATGCTAGGAGTTGAAAGTCAATGGGCCCCTATTTCCGTACGTTGTTTGGTAAGATACGTTCACATTTATTACAATTAATTAACAATTATTAAGAAAAGTATAACAATTTCTAATGAGAATTTATTACTCGTATAACATGATCAGGTCTTTCAATGCATAGGTGATTTGATTTCTGGGCATCGTCAAAATCTTGACGCACTTGCGAGTAAATCTCTCGGTGACGGGTCAGAGGTTGAGCCTGCACTTAATTCAATATTAAGAATTATTCTAAGGACTTCAAGCATGCAAGAGTTTATTGCAGCTGACTATGTTTTTAAAAGCTTTTGTGAGGTTAGTGTTGTATACGTTTTCTCATTTAGGAGTTTTTCATTGTTTTTATGTCGTAACCGAAGCTCACTTGCTATAATTTGCTTCACCAGCAAAATAGTGATGGTCAAAAGATGTTAGCGTCTACTTTAATCCCTCATCCTATGTCAATTACCAATGCTCGTTTCGAGGAAGACGTGAACATGTCGTTTGGAAGGTATATCTTTTTCCGTTGCACGGAAGAACACATGCTCTCCCCCCCCCCCACACACACACGCACGCACACACACACTAAACCTTTCTTAAACTTGTTATGTTGCAGCATGCTATTGCATGGGCTTGCCATGAGCGAACATGATGGCGACCTTGAAGTAATGTCACTATTTTAATTTACATTTTCTTAAGTCGTATCTTATGTTACGGAGCACAAGTATTAAATACGATTTGTGTTATGCAGATTAGTAGCAGGGCTGCTAGTATTCTTTCTCATGTAATGAAGGATAATATCCAGTGCAAAGAAAAGGTATATGAGATCATGCTTTATATTTAGCATTCCTTTCCTTCTCTTTACATTATTCATAAGAGTAAAATGCCGTTTTCGTCCCTAAGGTTTGGCCAGTTTTGGGACTTTCATCCAAAAGTTTGTTTTTCTGCATCTGGATCCAAAAGGTTTGAAATCTTGCCATTTTCATCCAGCTCGTTAAATCCATCCATTTTTCTCTATTAAGTCAGGGATATTTCCGGTTTTTTTTTTGTTGTTAACTTAAAGGGAAATTCGAGCTTTTTCACTTTATGTACAAGCATGTAGCATAATGTACAAGTATTCAAAATACCCTTACTAGACAAAAAAACAAAAAATAAGTAGGTAAAAAGACAAATATACCTCTGACTTAACGAAGAAAAATGGATGGAGTTAATAAGCCCGATGAAAATGGCAAGATTTCAAAACTTTTGGATCCAGATGCGAAAAAACAAACCTTTGGACGAAAGTCACAAAATTGACCAAACCTCAGGGATGAAAATGGCATTTTACTCAATATTTACTTTGGTTTCTCACTTTTATGCAGGTTTTACAAATCAAACTTGAGTCATCAATGCCATCATTAGAATCCGCAGAACCGTTATTACACCGTATGGTAAAATACTTGGCTCTTGCGTCTTCCAGAAAGAGTAAAGACGAAAAATCAACTACTCCAAGAAGCTCGTATTTTCAACCGATAATCTTGAAACTGCTCGTCACATGGCTTTATGATTGCCCAAAAGCAGTACAATCTTTCCTCGATTCACGCCCTCATTTAACCTATTTAATTGAGTTGGTATCAGACAATGAGTCAACCGTGTGTGCAAGGGGTTTAGCAGCTGTTGTGTTAGGGGAATGCGTTATTTATAATAAAATCGTTGAGTCGGGAAAAGATGCTTTTGCAATAGTCGATACCATAAGTCAAAAAGTCGGGCTTACGTCTTATTTTTTGAGGCTTGATGAGATGCAAAAAAGCTTTTTGTTTTCATCTGAAAAGTCAACGCAGCCTCAACCACGTAAACCGTTGACCAGATCAAATGCTAATAGTATGGCGGAGATGGAAGATATTGATGATAATGAATTAACTGATAATCGTAACGATGACCATCCAATGCTTGCTTCGATGTTTGACTCCCAATTTGTCAACTTTATAAAGAGTCTGGAAGGTGGTATTAGAGATAGTATTGTGCAAATATATAGTCATCCAAAGAGCAATGTCTCGGTTGTGCCTGCAGAATTGGAACAGAAAAAAGATGAAAATGATCGTGATTATATTAAGCGACTCAAATTATTTGTTGAGAAGCAGTGCTCTGAGATACAGGTAAATTGCATATTTATTTGTTGCCTCTTACATTAAAGTTAATCGCTTTTTTTACGACAGGACCTTCTTAATAGAAACGCAACATTAGCCGAGGACCTAGCAAATACAGGTGGGGGTGGTTCAGCCGACACTGAACCTAGATCGAACAATGGGTCAGAGAGGGTGCAAATAGAGACACTAAGAAGAGATCTTCAAGAAGTCTCTCAACGGTTAGAAATGCTTAAAACCGAGAATTCAAATATTCAAAACGAGGCGTTATCTTACAAAAACTTGGCTGAAAAAATGGAAACGGATCTGAAAAGTCTCTCGGATGCGTACAATAGCCTAGAACAAGCGAATTATAGTTTAGAAATGGAAGTAAGAGCGTTGAAGAGTGGTGGGGCCACCTTGGGTCCGGATATTGAGAAAATAAAAGCGGAAGCAAGAGAGGAAGCACAGAAAGAGAGTGAAGGAGAGCTCGGTGATTTGCTTGTTTGTCTTGGTCAAGAACAGAGTAAAGTAGAGAAGCTGAGTGCACGATTAGTGGAGTTGGGTGAAGATGTTGATGTTTTGCTTGAAGGTATCGGAGAAGATGAAACGGGATTACTGGATGACGACGATGATGAAGACTGATTGTTTTGTTATTTTAATTGAATTGTCATTTTTTGTAACTTTGAATATACAGTGTTTGGATTACTTTTTGTACATTCTTTTACATGAATGTGTATAGATTGTCGTTATGTAGACGCTTGAAAGATTTTGTCATCTTGTTTTACTGAAAAAACTGGGCTGAACTTTGCAAACGACGTCATAGTATTCTTAAGTTTCAGATTTTCCGGCAAAACAAACAAGTCAGACCATGTTCCTATGATGTTATTTAATGAACTTTGATTCAGATGTTATATTTGCTTTTATGACAGTCGCGGCTGCAAATGAGATCTCACCAAATCGGGTCGTTTTAGTAACAGAAAGCATCAAAATAGGTTTACCAGTTACAATAGCTTTTATGACGGTTAGTGGCAACCAATCGCCAGTGGAGATGTGGAATATTTACAAACTAGAAACATTTTTCTTTAAACCGATACACAACTTATTTAAACACAAACGCAAAACCGAACTCGTGTTTGCTAGTACGCAGCATTTGGTTGGTGCAAATTCCAATATCAGTACCCCAAATAAAAAGGATTTGACCAAGCAAAAGGACACTCGTATCAGTATGAACAAGCAACAAAACTGTCCAGTCAAAAGAGTACTAGGTTTTAAACATGAGCAATCATAATACTACGAGATCATCTTCATGATTGAACCATAGGCTCGGGTCCTGATGACTCTGGCTGAGATTTATGCGATGGACGAACTGAATTAAAGAGTATGTCCTTGATAACCTGATAAATTTGATCAGCCATGTGTTAGATCAATAATAATATTCAGAAAACATAGTTAAAAAGCGTAATAACGTGAACCCACCTGTGACATTAAACCATGAACCTGCTCAACAGTGATCTTTGCACTATCCCGTGTAATTTTAGCAAGTTGTGATTCTTCCTGCAATGAATGAAAAATGACACAAAGCTCTTGTTGTTAATAAGTTTAAGGTAAATCTTATTAAACTTCTAGAAGGTCGTAATTATGTTGCCACTAACCTCTTTCTTTCTTTGGGTAGGTGCTATGAGAGGTCCGAACCGCGAATGGGACAACTGACCTTCAGCTTGTTCCAGTTTTTCAGCTGCATGACAAAACAAAAAAACATATTATAGTTTCAAAATACATCTACTCATGTCAAATGTAATCAGAATACATCTAAAAAGTAATTGCAATAAATCGATATACCAAGATCTGATATTTGCCCTGCAACATAGTCACCATTCCCAAGCAAAGGAGAAGACGAAAGGGTATTAACCCAATACTTATTCCATAGAAGATCCAACAAGTGACAATCAAGAGATGACTTGAAATAAGTAACATCCAACGAGTAATACTGTTCACCAAAATGCAAAGAATTTAATAAACTAGTCAACACTAGAGGATCAAAACATAAGGAACTGTTACACTTTACCGTTGCAAAACATTCTCAGCAAAAGAGTACAAGTACTGACCTGTTTGCAATGAACACCAAAGTCTTCAATCTTGTTCAGAGGAATAGTTTGATACTCCGACACAGGCTCATCCGACGGCTTATATCCTTCAGGGTACGTCCTAAACGCACCAATCTCAACTTTTCCAGCGGAAACTGTTCTTGTTGGGTCTATAACAACAGCCAGGAAAGGCTCCTGATACTGCTGGTTCAGCATTTGAGTAGAAACATCAATGCCAGACAACCAGCATCCGTAACCAGGATGAGAATGGTACCACCCAACAACGTTTTCCAATCTCCCTGCCTATATCACATTATCACAACAAGATTAACAGCATATAACCAAAAGAGTGTCTAACATTGTGTAATCGAACTAGTTTTCCGCGACTTAAATACGCATAATCATATAATCAACTTCAAATCACAACGCCAAAAGATCACTCTATGTCTAGAAACACACATGTATCAAAACTAGCGAGAGGAAAAAAATCTAAAATATAAGAAACACCAATTACATTTACAACATCCAATTCTTGAGCCTCAGTTGTAAAACACTAAAACTATATCTATCATCTTTCAGTCTCACACAACAACTCATCATAGCAATCAATTGAAGATCAAATCCACCAAAACACAATCAGGTGAGTCGCATTACTGCATTCAAAGCTCACCTTTAGGACTTTAGGGTTAAGGTTTCTGAATTCTTTATCAGTATAAAGAAAACTGAAATTCAACATGAAAATAACCAAGATCAAACAATTGAAGATCAAATCCATCAAAACAAGATCAGGTAAGTTACATTGCTACATTCAAAACTCACCATTAAAAATTTCATAAAATTTAGGAATCTAGGGTTAGGGTTTCTAAACAAGAACAAATTCATAATAAACTTATAAAGAAGAATAAGATCATCAACCTGCTTATTAGTCTGAGAATACTCAACCATATACTCATACGCATCCGCCTGAGCATTAACCCTAGTTTCGGTACCTTCAACCGGAAGGGCAAAAGCGTCCATAACAATAATCGCATCGCCATCGGTCTTCCCCTGCATAAGGCCCATGACTTCGATGGTTCCACCGGAGCGAGCATGAACCACCATCTTGAGTAAAGCTAGGGCTGAGATTTTGACCCGTTTGAAGTAGTGAGGGTTGTTGAGCCATGGTTTCTCTTGCTGGAACTTGGCCTGAGCGGCCTCGTCGTAGTAGAAGATGGCGTCTGATTCGGAAGACTGAGGAGCCTCCATTGTTACGATGTTGTTCTCGAGCTCCCATGTCTGTTGCGCCATGGCCGCCGATGAGGAGAATGAGTAGGGATCCATTGTTGGTGAAGAGACGTTTGCAACCCTTTGTTGTTTTTGTGTTTTATAGTGTGTTTTGTTAACTACTAGTGGGCTTCGTCTTTGCGGCGGAATTTTGGTTGATATTGTTTCGGTTTATTAGTATCAACATGATACTGGCACGAGGCATAGCAATTGACACTTGTTTTACATCGAATGAAAACCCTAAAAACGAATGTATGTACCATAGGGATGAGCAAATCGTTCCCGGAATTTACCGAACCGGGTACTTTTTTGGTACCGATTCGGTACCGACTTTTAGCATTTTCGGTACCAGTATTTACCGGTTTTTACCCTCAAATAGCGGTACCGAACCGGGTATATTCGGTACTGGTACCGGTACCCACTTTTGAGGATTTTCGGTACCGGTTCTTTCGGTACCGTACGGCACCGAGCTCATCCCTAATGTACCAATATTGTTCTTGTTCTTTTGATATTGGTTTGGTTCATTACGGTAACGACATGGTATTTACGCTGGATATAGCTTACAATACCAAAAAATAAATTGTTGTGGATACGACTTCGTGTTCAACAAATTTTATACTAGCACGTTGAGTAAAAAATAGCTTAGAATACCAAAAAATAAACCGTTGCGGATACGACTTCGTGTTCAACGAATTTTATACTGGCACGTTGAGAAAAAACAACAAAAACGAATTTTATACAACTTCGTGTTCAACGAGTTTTGTACCAATGTTAAACCCCCGTGTTGCGGACGTCGGGTCGTAAAACCGTGTTAAGTAGTAAGCAAACGACGACCAAAACCGAGAAAATCGTAAAATAAAAACGTGAAATTATACCGTCATTTGATTTGTAAAAAAACATAGGCAAAAGCAGACGCAAACTTATGTCGCAAATTGACGTAAAACACAGACAAACTCACTACAAGTCAAAAGAATGAAACACAAAAAAACAAAGAAAAAAAATACTACAAAACAAGAATCATAAAAGACAAAAATAAGGGAAAATTGCCAAAATGTCATTTGACCAACCAACATTACCAAAATGTCACCCTCATGCGCCTTTGGACGGACTCCTGCAACATGGGATGCGTCCGTTTGTACACTTGAAGAGTCCATGATTGAGGAGCTTACACGTGTCCGACAAAGCTAATGCGTTGACGGCCAACTCCTCCCATATACTTGGTAGACCCTCCCATATACTTGTCAGACTCCTTCCATTGGCTCGGCAGACTCCTCCCATATACTTGGCAGACTCCTCCCATTTGCTCGGCTGACTCTTCCCAACGGTTTGGCGGACTCCTCCCATTACTCGGCTTACTCCTCACATTTCTTTTTAATTCTATCAAATATTTATATCTATTTAATATAACATTATAACATAAAACATTACAACATAACTTAAAAATTAGAAATATAACATAACATTACAACATAACTTAAACATTATAATATGACTTAAATATTACAACCTAAAAACATGACATAGCATGTTATTAAAAAAAGAAGACACTTAAATATGATTTTTCAAAATTTCAAACATCGAAAGGTGTTCAAGAGGCCCTGCTCGACTACACTATATTTTACGAAGAGGACTTTGAAAATATTTCATAGTATCAAAGTCAGTCAAAGCATTCTAGATACATTCAAGATCTAGGAATGATACATAGAACTCCTAAAAATACATAAAATACGTTTACAACCTATGACAAATTTTCATAAGAGGCGGCGAAGACGTATGTAGGTAAGTTTATGTATTGACGGACTCTAAAAAATCCAATATTTTACACTAAAAAAAATAAAAATTTTCATAAAAATTAACACTACGAAGCGTAAAAACAGGGGGGTCGGGGACCCCTAGGGCCCTAAGGAAGTTCGGTCAGTGTTTATGGTCCAATCTAATATAAACTATTCTTCTTATAGTTTTATAACATTGGAAAATTTTAATTGCATAACAGTTTTATTAGTAGTCCAAATCTATATATAGTAGTTCCTAAAAATAGCAAACATATTAATACTATGAGTGGTCCCCTCTTTACCATTATTTTGATTTTAACAATCAATGGTAACATTTAAAAGTATTGTCTTAAAGTATTCACTTGACTATTTTGTATATAACGTCTATACACATTGTCATTATGCTAACCGAAAACAATGAAGATTCTACTTGCAATTCTCACCTCCACCATTTTCTGCTTCTTCTTTCTCCTCCATGGCCTCAACCTTTACCGAAAAAGAAGACTCCCTCCAGGGCCCCTCGGCTTCCCCATTATCGGAAGCCTCCTCGAACTTGGACCAAAACCACATGAATCCTTAGCCAAGCTCGGACACAAACATGGTCCATTTATGACCATCAAATTAGGAACCATCACAAGTGTGATAGCATCCACACCCGATGCCGCTAAAGAGGTCCTCCAACACAATGATGGTGACTGCTCAGGTAGGACTATGCCAGATGTTGCCACCGCATTGGATCACCCTGAAGCGGGTATCTTATGGATGCCACCAGACGAAACATGGCGGGCAATTAGAAAAGCACTCAACATTTATCTTACCAACCAAAAGAAACTTCATTCGAATATGGCCATTCGCCATAACGTGGTCCAAGGGGCGTTAGATTTCCTTCAGGAGTCCGCGCGAAAAGGGTCGATAGTGGACGTTGGAAAGCTAGTATTTTCCGTCTCACTCAACCAAATGTCCAACACATTTATTTCACAAAATGTGATCAACTATAATGACTCAAATAGTGTTGAGAGATTTAAGATGGCCATGGATACGGTGAAAAAGACACACGGGAAGTTCAACATAACTGACATGTTTCCTTTGTTGAAACCGTTTGATCCACATAACCTACGACATCAAATGAAGATGGCTCACCGCTTGTTTGATGACGTTGTAGAAGTTGCCTTACGCGAGAGACTAAAACATCGAGAGTTGAAGATGCAGAGGTATGGAGATATGTTAGATTCATTGCTCGACTACACTCAAGAAAACAAAGACAAGTTTAGTCTCATACACGTCAAGTCTTTAATTGTGGTACATCCTGTTATGTTTTTTTTTCTTTTTTTGATATATATTTGTTCATACATACCACTAAATCTAAGTATATCTAACTTAAAGGATTCTTTCCTTGCGGGAGCAGACACGTCCCCAAGAACGACAACATGGGCAATGACTGAAATGTTGTTTAACCCTGATGTGTACGCTAGAGTTCGCAAAGAAGTGAGCGAAGTTGTTGGAGAAGATGGAAAAGTCCATGAAGCCAAGATCCTTGATCTACCATATTTAAATGCTGCAATCAAGGAAACAATGAGGCTTCACCCGCCGATTCCCTTATTGGCACCTCACAAGACTATGAAAGAAGTAAAACTCGGCGACTTTATTATACCAACAAACACACAAATTCTTGTGAATGCGTGGGCCATTGCACGAGACCCCAACTACTGGGAAAACCCATCAGTGTTTATGCCAGAAAGGTTTTTGGGAAATAAGGTTGATTATAAGGGTCAACACTTTCAGTTTATACCATTTGGATCAGGTAGAAGGATGTGTCCAGGAACACCTTTGGCTCACAGGATGGTAAGTTTAATGGTGGCATCATTTGTGTATCATTTTGATTGGAATCTTCATCATAAAATGGACATGGATGGCAATTTGGACCTTTCAACACAATTTATCGCTACACCTATACACCTCATATGACTTTGCAAGATATATTACATTGTTTAAATAGTTGCAGAAGATTTTGTTTTGCTTTATGATAAACAAGACTCGCGAGTACTTATTCAAATTATATGTGTTTGTTGAATGTCTAGTGATTGTTTTGTGTCGTTTTATCTAATAACTATGTTGTTAGTTGTTGTAGATATGTCATGATGTCTTGGATGCCCTATGAATTGATAAATTAGCTTATATCATCTACACAGTTCTTGAAATGTCAAAAGTTCATACACATTGATTGTGTATGTGGAGCAGTACCCTAGATCTAATAATAGATATATTGAGTGCAACATATTTTGGACATGAAACAATATTATTTAATATGCTATAACTAATAAATTCGAAAACATATTAGAAACCTAAGGAAGAGTCTCTCTAAGATTGAGTATCTCTACTAAGATTGCTGTGGTGTAGGCGACGTTAAGAATCAAGTGGTTCCGTAAGCAACAGAGTTTAAGTGTTTAGGATCGTTTGTGCAAAGGGATGGAGAGATAGATAGTGACGTCTCCCGTCCGATCCAAGTTGGTTGATAAGTTTCAAGTTGGTATTATATATAACTAGTGGGACTACCCATGCTCCGCAGCGGGCAGTCGGTAAGTTTCGTAAGAATCAATCAATAAAAACTAAATAGGTTAAAAGTGTATATTAAACAAAGTTTAAGGGATGAAATCGTAATAAAAAATACTATTACCTTTTGCAGCTTGGGTAGTAGTTCAATAAAAAAACATATGGCAAAAAATGTAAATTACGCTCAACTTTAGTCTAATTGCTAAACTAAACTTTGATAATAACTTATTACCTATACATAGGCATAATGTGAGACACTACTATTCGCGGTTTCCTTTTTGCATAATCCCTATGACAATTTTTAAATTTCAAAGAATGCCGTGTGTCGTTACCAGAATCACTCTTTCACATTAATTTTTTACATTAATTTTAATTTAAATATTAATTTTTAACTCCTACCATATAAATAAAAATAAAAATAAAATTTTTTTATCTAATAAATGTTAATTTTTTTATAATCTCGATTTGTATCTCTTTATCCGCCTCAATTTCTTTACATAATAAATAAAAATCTTAGGGGACACATGTCACAATTCCATGCAACCTTAATTTTTGTTTTTTCTTCTTAACCATACTAGCGGTAAGACCCGTGTGCAAAAACGGGTCGTTTCTTAGAAAACCATGCATAACATATATTGACAGAACATATAGATATGTGTATAGATATTGTACCAGAACGTGTTATTTATTATAACTAAAAGACAACTATAAGTAAATATAAAAGATATTTATCAAAGTTAATAAAAGATGTCTAACAAACTTAATAAAATTCATCAGTTACATATGATTATTTTCATTCTCTTATTCATAAAAGAGAATATCCACCCATTGACAATATAAATTGCTATAAACATAAGTACATATGAAAGATGTCTAACAAACTTAATAAAATTCGAATACAATTTAACTTTAACAAACATTAACTAAGAGCATACGATCACCTGCCTAAACAACACACATCAAACCTCACTCAAGAATTTGTTACCCAGCAACATGTCCTTCGCTACATGTTGTGATCTGGTTAAATATGCTACTGCAAACAATGTAACAGCTGCTGATTCAACAATCTCCCTATACAACAGATGATACGAGAACCCTTCTTTATTACTGATTTTTATTTCTCATCAACATCTCCCTGATTTGTCCTTTGAATTGTAGTTCAAAGTCCAGGGAGAACATGTCTTCTTCATCATCCCTCTCAAGTTGAAGGTCCAACAAATCTTGGAGATCGTATGCATTCAGATTATATGCACTATCCATTTTAATCTCTTCAACACTACCATCTGATCTGATCAAAGTCAATACTTGGGTTTTTGAGCATGACTTCCACTTTACTATTTTTGGATCAGTTGGTTTTCTTGGGCAAAGAATTATTGAAGATGAGTTTGGTGATTGTGGCCTGCTAACTAAATTTGCAATTGATTCAGACAGATCAGATAATAAGAGAACGTTTTTTGAAGTACCGATTTTTTGGAGACAGAGCAGCAATTGTAGGATAGACTGAGTTTTGAAGAACATTTGAATGTTCAGCTCTAACTTCTTCCAACTTTTTGTAGGACTCAACTATCTTCAGTTTAGACCATCTGGCAATGGATCTAACTGGACCATAATCAGTAGCCACAAGCTCTGCTCTCATTCTTTTAAACTTCAATACCTCATCTGAATCCACTGTTTTGACTTTCTTCCAATTAGGTTGAGTTGGCTTTACCAGAGGATCATTGTTCATTTTCGTGATTCTATCGATATGAGTTTTTCTCTTACGTGTGGAGATGATTTCTGGTGAAGGAGAATGTTTTGGTAGTGAAGATGAATGTATGGGAAATCTTTGTGACGTTGGAAATGGTTGGATTGTGGTTGGTGTAGTGAAAATGATCATGGCAGATGTTTGAGAAACTTCTGCTGAAACAACTGGTGTCTCAACAGCTGTTTGGTAAACATCTGTTGATACTTTTGTGTTCCCGACATCTATTGACAAAATGGGTGATGATGGTGTGGATGGTATTTTATCATTCTTTTGTAGTGGTTTTTTTGGCGAAGGTTGGGATTTAGGTTGAGCAGGCGATACAATTTCTGTAGGATTAGCTTTTGAATCTGGTGGCAACTTTCTCAATGAAACTTTCTCCCCCTTTTTGGCATCATTATCATCATCATCATCTTTCTCAAATATTGATGTAGAGGTGGAGCCAGTAAGTTCCAACAGATGTTCCTTAATGTTCATAATGTCTGCTTGTGTGTCTTTATACCTGGCATCAACCAAATTTCTGATAAATTCCAAACTGAAATTGCGGTTACTTTCAGCTAAATTCCTCTGAGCTTGAAGGATGGGTTGCATAGAATTCCAAAGCTCATTGGCAATTTCCTGTCTGGTAGGTTGACTTTTAAAAAGCTCTATCATCTGCTTAATCAATTCTTTCATTTCAACAACATCTGTTTCAATGGTAGACACTCTAACCGTCAAATCCTTATAACTTAATTCATCACCTACTTTAATAGGATCATCTGAATTCCCACCTGTAGTGGTTGTATTTGTTTTGATAATAGGAGAAGTCTCCATATCATCAGAAACAGATGCCCATTTTTCTTCGTTCTGGGGACTTCCCACTGAAGCAGAGATTACAGTTATAACCTCATCAGTAGTTGCATTCAAGGGAGTCTTAATGATGTAACCACTGTCCAACTGATCACCAATGGGTTCAACAGTTGTAGTGGCAACCACCAAGAGTTTTGTAATGCTCAACGGGGATAACCTCCTCAACTGTTTGTAGGATAGGAGATTGAATTGGTTCAGACACAGTCATTTGTTGCGATCTACTCTCAGTAATGTGTGTATTAGAGGAACTGTTTTCTTTCTGAAATTCAATTGCTTCAAACAGAGGTAATATTGTTGATGGAACTTGAGCCGAGGGTTGTGGTGTAGAAAGAGTGATTGCCCTGGGAGAGGGACTTTTAAACATACTTTCATATGAAAGGTCTACTTCATGTTGTGGTGTCCCTGTACTTACAACATGATCCTTTTGTGACAATACATGAGGAGTTTGGATGGGTTGAGATCTTTCCAACAACTCTGAAGAAGTAGCAGCAGTGGTTTCAAGTGACATTTATGTTATCACTGCATTAACCTCTGGGATCTCATCTTCCAGAGGAACCTTTTTATTTTGTTTAGTTTTGATGGAATTTTTGGATGTGACAGCTTTCTTTTTGCGTTTTCCTGGTGTGTGTTTCACAACACCGGTTGTGGTGTCATGATCACCAGGAGCAGTTCGCTCAACAACAGAAGTTTGAGCAACTGATGCGGACGCATCTAAAACAGGCTCATCTCCCTTTGTTTCAGTTGTTGAAACTTTTGACTCTTTATCCATAAGTTTAGTAAAAGTTTTACTTGTAAGACTATTTATTTGAAAAGCTACACCTTGTTCAAAATCTGTTTGTGACACTTGTTTTCGTAGGTAGTAGCTTAGAAGTCTTGGATACAACAGAAAAGCATTACTACGAACACCTTTTTTCAATTTTTTCACATTTTTCACATTATTCAACAAATCAGAAAACAGTGCTTGTGATAAATTGTAATCAGATTTTGTTAAAATAGCATAACCGAAATACTGAATGTTCAAAGGTATCTCATTAAATGCGGTGGTCTTAGCTGAGAGACAAATTAAAAGAGTATGAAACAAAAATTTCATTGGCGGAGGGAAGTTTCATTTGTAGATAGTAACTTCCTTTAATTGTGCATCATACCCTCTTTCAATGAACTCTGTATGAAGTTCAAGTTTTTCAAAGTTGTTCTTACCTCCCAAGTCGTCCAATGCAAATGTAGTGGAAATTGTAAAGGGAGAAATTCGTACCACACTTTCCCCGACCTTAGATGTGGTGGCAACTGGATTATTATCTTCAGCCTCTATTTCAGCATTAAACCAAAATTGTCGGAGTGTTTCTTTATGAACCGAAGCATCGGCAGTAAAAATTGATTTGTATTTCGATGACGTAAAAGGTCAATTATTGAGTGATAGCTAGTATTTTTGCTGGTTTTCTCGAAGATGGGGAGGTAGTTGTGAGGGTTTTTGATGTTCAGAGACATGATCGGAAAAGAATGTGATTTGGAGATGAAACAGAGTTTAAATTGGAGGGTTTTTAATATGTTGGAAACTGTTTTTGAGAATTTTGAATTCGATACTGCAGTGGTAGAACCTCGATTTAGGGATGAAACAGCTTTTATATAGAGAGAAGAAGTGAATGCTGACGTAGCAGTAGCTACATATATTTGATAGCTAAGATATGTCCACGTCAGAACCTCTCTTGCGACAACCGATGACAGTTGTTTGGAAACCTCTGTTGGTTGTTGGGAACAGTGCGAGTCAAACAGTCGTTAGATAAACAAAAGTTATGAGAACAGATGATAACTTTCAGCAGTTGTTTTATTTTTAGCTAACATTTGTCCACGTCAGAACCTCTATTGTCATAATGGATGACAATCAGCAGTTTAGTAAATCAACAATCATTAGGATAAACAGAAATTATGACAACAAACGGTAACCTTTAATAGTGGATGTATTTTTAGGCAAGCAGAAGCTTCAAAAACAGTTTTTTTTTTCAATCGGTGTAACTCAACAGTCGTAAGTCTAACATCAGTTATTAGCCCAGCCACTATTAGTATCAAATCCTCTGTTAAGCATTTTAAGATTGAATATCATCTGTTGTTCGTTAACATCTGTTGACCCATAGCAGACCTTTGCATCTTCAGACATTTATTCATCAGCAGATGCTCTCTTTTGTCAGACTTTAGCTACAACACACCTTTTATAACACAAAATATACCGTAAATTCTTCCAAAAAACTGTTGTTGATAAACAAAATAATATAATAATACTTATACCAGAGGCTATATAATAATACTTATTCATCATTAGCCCAACCACTGTTAGTATCAAATCCTCTGTTAAGCATTTTAAGATTGAATATCATCTGTTGTTCGTTAACATCTGTTGACCCATAGCAGACCTTTGCATCTTCAGACATTTATTCATCAGTAAATGCTCTGTTTTGTCAGACTTTAGCTACAACACACCTTTTATAACACAAAATATACCGTAAATTCTTCCAAAAAACTGTTGTTGATAAACAAAATTATATAATAATACTTATACCAGACGCTATATAATAATACTTATTCATTATTAGCCCAACGTCTGTTAGTATCAAATCCTCTGTTATGCATTTTAAGATTGAATATCATCTGTTGTTCGTTAACATATTGTGACACCTCGAAATTTCATGTCCAATATTATATCGACACGTGTCACGAGCTTAAAACGTGTAAAGGATTTCCTTAGAAGGACTAAAGATAACAAACAAAGAAACTATGTGAATATAAGGGTTCAAAATGTCAACAATGGATAAATATACTTTACAATAACCCTACATGTTGTTTATACCCTTAAACGAATGAATCATGGATCATACGAAGCTAATTATGAAAGAAAGTGAGAGATTACAAACTACAGGGGTTAAATGTGTCAACATGTTTAAAGTATACCTCTGAGTGGCCTTTTAGCAAACCCGAAGCTTTGTAATGATTAATTATGCTCACTAGAATGCATGATAAAAATTTCACCAAGTTTCGTATCATATGAGAAAGTTATGATAAAATTCGTATACGAGGGGTTAAAAGCGTCGACATGTTAATACATACCTATGAGCGACCTATGTATAAATCCCAACCCTTAACCTGTGTTATAAACATCTGGTAAACATCCTAATCCGGTTAATGCTAACAATGATTGATCCAAATTGAAAGAATGAGATCCTATGAGGATGTGCACGACAACCTTCGTTTATGGCCATTTTAAAAGAATCCAAGGAAACTTTAAAAGATATCAAGGTGGTAAACTGTTCAGGACCCAATCAAGAGGCCCCATACTGATAATAGAGGCCCAAATTCGTAATATCTAGTTGCCTTTTCGAAGCTTGAAAGGTCACAAATTTCTGCCTTCTGGTAAAGGCTTACGGACCGCAAGGACTTGGTCTTACGGTCCGTAAGAGGTCTTACGGACCGCAAGACCCTCAGCTTACGGTCCGTAAGACATCCCCAGTAACAGAAAAGTTGACAGCTGCCTGTTAAAACAAGTTAACCGACTTATATTACCATTTTTCACTACAATGGGCAGCACAAACTAGTTCTTAGGCTTAGGGACACTTGTAATTGATCAGGGATCTCCTCATAGGCTTGTTTGTCATGATCATGATGGATCATAGGCACTATATAAGACCCACATTGTTGCACATTTTGATCATCCATTCATACCTTCACTTCTGATCATTTCTGGAGCACAAGGACCTTCCCTAGGCATCTTTAATCGTGCATTAGACCTTGGTAAGTATCCTTAACCTTCCTTAAACGTGTTTTACTTAGTTAATTGGCTTAAAGTCAAACCGTCGTAATTAAGGTTTGACTTAACAATTAATCACTAATGGTCCAGTGATTAGTCAACCTAAAGGTAGTTATAAGTTGGTAATTATGTGGGCAATAAACCCTTAAAAGGGCACCCTCTGATTCCCGCTCTAACTAGGTCAAATGTCGGGTCAAACTTAATCCGAAAAAGTTAACAGAAACTTAATTTTCAAATTAACGCATAATTAACAATGTAGAAGGCGTGTAACCTGTTTTATCACTCATATAACTTAGTAATGAATGTAAGAACATGTCTAAGCATGTTCGACCCGACAATTTTCAGTTTAGGCCCGGTTCGGAACCGAAAGTCGCATAGTTTGACTCCTGCTTTGACTTTCAGTTCTGACCCGTAGTAGCATGATTTAGAATTACCTTAGAGCTCCCTTAGGACCAGCTTGTATGATAGTATAACCCTCTGCGTTTATACTACTTGACTCGTTGATTGTCCGATGTTTCCATTAAATGCCTAATGTTGACCAATATGCCCATTTGACCTTAAAATGAGAATTTTGAAAATGTGAAAGGACAATAATCTTTGTTACTGATTTATAAACATGTCCTTAAAATATCATATCAGTTGGAGGTCTAGATTAGGAGTTATGCTTAATAGCGTAATTAGAACGCTTCTTATGAATTAAATGGCATACTTAGCGTAAAGCCTATCTAAACCCAATTTTGACACCAAACCTTTTACCCACTAAAGTAATATAATATTTTGGGATTTTTGAAGATTTTTAATTATTTTTAACCTGATCATAACCTAAGGGTATTGCCTTAATTCGGTAATTACCGATTATACCCTTTTTGCTTGTAAAATGAGTTGTACATAATATTTTGACACCAATTCAATTGCTACTGATTTTATATAACAAATGAAGCATTATGAACTTTATAACCTGATCAGAAAACTCAGATTTCCTGTCTAACCCGGAAATCGCTTAAAACGGTTTTTTACGCGTATTAAACACCTAGTATGGGTTTAAAACCATTTTTTGTCATATAAGACTTATCACCAACTGATATAACTTATTAATTTAAGTATTTTTACTGATTAATTCAGACCCGAGTCTCAGAATTATAATTAATCCCTTTTTTAATCTTTAAAATGACCAAAATACCCCTACGAGGCTTAAATTGAGATTCAACTCGTTTTGGGCATAATGGAAGGTATCCTACTGATATCACAGGATATTTAAGGCATATTAATTTAAGAAACCTATGAACGACTCTTATGGTTACCCGTTACGCTTCTTACGCGTTCGGTTCGGTTTATGTAATTAGTTTGCATAAATTAGCCTAAACGGGTCGAACCTTATCATATTTATCTCAAAATCCAGAATGTGTTTAGTTTACCCATATTATACAAGTCTTCAAACTTTTCGGGTCTAAATCACATTCTATTCCGGTCTTCGCTTAATCATGCGTTCGAACCGTATCTTCCTTTAAAACTAACCGGTCTAAGCTTGGGCTTAATTAAAGGCCCGTTAGGATTCTAATAGGTTATTATAAACCTTCGTTCCAGAATATGAGACCCAGTAAAAGCTACGTGCACTTGCTTGTTGTGATTATTACTTGCAAAGGTAAATACTTTTTAATACGGGCTTGGGGTACGGTATATAAAATACCGCTTGGTCGGGCATTCGATCTTAATCGATTGGTGGTTAAGTATTATCGAGATGACCCGTTTAAAAATATGTTTTGTTGCTTAAACGCCTTTGTGGGTTAATGACCATGTCCCGGATATCCTTGGCATCATTTTACGAAATGCCCACGACCTAAGCACGGGGTGTAGGCGTACACCCGTCAGTGCCCAAATAAATAATGTGGTGTGTCTATTGATCTTTAACCCAACACGAACCGGGCTACTGAACGCATAAGGAACGTGTAATTCTTTTACATGTATTATATTCAAATAATTATCCCAAGTTATAAAAGTTTGTGCCACGTGCATTTAAATCAATTTTATTAAACATTTTCAAAATGAGTCAGTTAATTGTATTTACCAGTGTAAACTGACGTATTTTTCCCCAAAAGGTTAAGTGCAGGTACTACTCGAAATAGGCTGGTTTTCTCCTAGCATCCACAATAAGTCTCGCAAGCTTGGATGACATAAAACTGTTGAACAATGTTTCCTTTTTATTTTTGATCCCCTGTGGATTATTTTCAGCTATCTTGTGATACTTAATATTACAATTTGTTTGGTTGAAATATATCTATCTTTTGCTTCCGCTGTGCATTTAAATATTGTGTTGTTTGACTATGATGATATCAACTACGTCACGATACTCCCCACCGGGCCCACCGGTAAAACGTGGAAATATCGGGGTGTGACAGGTTGGTATCAGAGCCAACTCTGAGTGAATTAAACACTAGCCTTTTGTGTTTAATCTCAGTTGCACATTCCTAAAATTTCGAGTCTAGACAAAGAACTTAGGACGATTCCTAATTTTGCCTTAATTTGTCCTTTATTGTTTTTGTTGTTTATTTCATTTGTATTGACATGAAATATGCCACCAAGATTCCGAAGAGGAGGACGAGGCAAGGGGCCAATCCATGCCCCCAAGATTCCGAAGAGGAGAACCAGTGGGTTTTAACCCACTAGGACCTGAAAACCATTTCTCGGGAGACCATGCAATGGACATGGTCGAGGACATGGATCCCGTCGAACCTGCAAGCGGGACCCCCAACCATCCCATCGAGATCTCTGATGGATCATCCTTCCACGGATCACCCTACGGTGGTCCAGACAGTTACCAAGCGAGGTTTAACCAGTATGAGTGGTATTTTACACCCTCTCATAACCCACAGCAACAACAGCAGCAGGATCCCTCAGAGGATTCACGTTTCGTGGCTGTCACGCCACCGCCTCCACCGCCGCCAGTTCATCAAGCACCTCCAGAACCACCAAGGCGTAGGAGAACAGGCGCACGAATATCCGCGCGAGGAGGGGATTTTCACTTTAGCACTCCCCATCACTCAAGTGGCAGTCACTACCCGCCACTGAATGAAGACCCACAAATGGGTGGGCCCTCAAACCCAATTCCAGAGGTGAATTCTGCACCAGTTGCACCACCTCCACCACCATTGGGTTTTGATAACCCGATTCCTACATACGCCGGTTCAACGGCATACAATCCGTTTGAGCAGCCGGCTCACACTCATTATAACTATGCTGAAGCCGACCCGTACCTGGTAGCGGCAAACTACAATGCCCTTCATCCCGAAGGACCATATGGAGCCCCTTGGGGAGTGGGATATCCAGCTCATGGGTATCAAATACCTGCTCGACCTCCGATTCGACAGCAGTCGCAGCCACCACGATTTTCCCCACCGGAACAGGAGGAAATCCTCCAAAGACTAAGTCGGGTGGAACATGAATTTCAGGAAGAACGTAGGAACAACAGAGGATTTCTCAAGGGCCTAGCAAGCTTGTTAAAAGGAAAGAAGAAAAGGGATCATTGAATTCCTATATGTATAGTTGTATTTACTTATTTCAATCAAGTCCCTGCGTGGACATTTATCTATGTAATTAGTCCCTGCGAGGACTTGTCTTTTAGTCCCTGCGAGGACATCTAGCGTAGTAATCAGTCCCTGCGAGGACTTGTATTATCGATTTAGCCCCTGCGTGGGCAAATTGTTTATGTTAAAAAAAATCCCGTTAGGGCAATGTGTAATCCTTTTAATATTTAATGGAACGTTAAGTTTATGAATTTCATTTTTGTCATTATATGCATAAATATGTGAAATAAATAAATCAAAATCATTCCTTTTAAAAAATAATCTGCCTATTAAATATAAAATAAGAATCTTAAAGGCATAACCTAGTCTGTATGTCATTATAAGACTTGGCCAAGATGGTAAGACCTGTTTAAAAGATTCGAATCCCTGTTAACATCTGAAAACATGTTAACACTCCGGGCAGACGTGATTCGTTAAAATCACACACGTCATTCTTATAATAGGATTAGATTCCTAACCTAACTTAATGATCTATAAATCATGAGTTTAAATCATCAATTAAGATGATCATATGCTAACCACCCATTGGTAATATAGTGCCTACGGGCCATACTCATTGTCATATAAGACAAAAGACAGTAGTAGTCTACGACTCCCTGTCAGAAAAAGGTAAAGAACTATGTTCAAACCTTAATGCCTTGGTTCTCTGAAATCATGGCTTATGATTTAAAAATGTCCCAGTGACTAGGCCTTTTGTGCCACTAATAATATTGTTATTGTTTTATAATTAGGATAAATTATAATAAAAATCCTAAATAAATATGACTAACAAATTAACCAAATATGGTCTGTGTTTACCATGGTTAATGAATTGCCATAAAAGACAATTCCATAATAAACTCCCAAATAAATTATTGTCAATATCGTATGTAACAGTTCAAACTACATGGCTGACTCGGATGAGATCAACAGTCACCCAAGGGAGGATCATGATAATACCCGAATTAACATAGCGGGTGCAGAACTACAAATATTGATAGACAATGCCGTTACAAAAGCAATAGTGCGGCAGTATAATGACTATAGCGGGACTCGGAGTAGGACCCTATCCGCACCGCATTCCAAGCCTAAGACTCATTCTGAGGCTCACAGCAAGCCACCCCCTCTAAGAAAGACGAGCCAAAGAAAGATGATGAACGACACTCATCAAACCAAAGGAGTGTTCCATCTCAAAGGATCGTATTGAACCAAGGACCCCGTGATAAGGGTTGCTCCTATAAGTATTTTGTTTCATGCAAACCCAGGGATTTCTATGGGGAAAAAGGAGCTATAGACTGCATGACTTAGTTGGATGAGATGGACACTGTGGTTGATATCAGTGGTTGCGCTAATAAGGATGTGGTGAAATTCGTGTCTCAGTCATTCAAGGGTGAGGCATTAGCTTGGTGGAGGTCCCTGATCCAAGCTACAGGGAAACTCCCATTGTACAATATGACTTGGGAACAGTTCGTGTCATTGATCAATGAGAACTACTGCCCTCAGCATGAGGTTGAGAAGATTGAAGCTGATTTCTTGTCGCTGGTTATAAAAAACCTAGACTGTCAGGCCTACCTTACAAGTTTCAATACCCTGTCTGGGTTGGTTCCATACCTGGTTACACCGGAACCTAAGCGTATAGCTCGATTCATCAGGGGTTTAGCCCCAGAGGTTAAGGCCAGTGTGAAAGCCTCTAGACCGGCTACCTTTCGGTCTGCAGCTGATATAGCATTATCCCTTACTCTGGACGCGGTCAGGCAAAGATCACTGAGAAACACTGATGCTGAGAAAAGGAAGCGTGAGGATGATAGCTCACGGCGATCGGATAAGAGACATAGAGGGAACAATGACCACAAAAAGAGTTCTGGATCTAAGAAAGATGGTCATCAGTCGGGTGATAAACCCACGTGCAAGATCTGTAAGAAACAACACTTCGGGAAGTGCAGATATGAGTCGAAATCCCAGTCACAGCCAAGGGCATGTGGGATTTGCAAGTCTTCTGAGCACAAGACCCTAGACTGTAAGAAAATCAAGGATGCTACGTGCTATAGCTGCAATGAGAAAGGGCATATCAAGTCCAACTGCCCAAAACTTGTAAAGAAGACTGAGGATGGGAAGAAGACCAATGCAAGGGTCTTCCGAATGGATGCAAAGGAAGCCGTCCAGGACGACAATGTGATCACAGGTACCTTCCTCATAAATGATGTCTATGCAAGAGTACTTTTTGATTCAGGCACTGATAAGTCGTTCGTAGATAATAAGTTTTGTGAATTGTTGAAATTACCTGTTAAAACCTTAAGTGTGAAATATGAGGTGGAATTAGCTGATGGAACCATAGAAACCGCATCAACCGTGTTAGATGGATGTTTCATATCCCTTAGGAACCACTCTTTTCCATTGTCTTTACTTCCTTTGAAATTAGCCGGCTTCGATGTAGTAATAGGCGTGGATTGGTTGTCTCGCAACCAAGCCCATATCGTTTGTGCTAAGAAGCAAGTAGTTGTCAGGACTCCTCATGGCGAACCTTTGACAATCCAAGGAGATACTAAGTACGGAATGCCTGAGCAAGTGTCCATGCTCAAGGCATCAAGGTGTTCGACGAAGGGTTGTGTTATCTACATGGCACAAGTAACCATTGATGAACCAAAGCCTAAGATCGAAGACATACCTATTATCTCTGAATATCCAGAAGTATTCCCTGAAGAACTACCTGGTTTACCCCCAGATAGGCAAGTGGAGTTCAGGATTGACATTATTCCTGGAGCAGCACCTGTTGCAAGAGCACCTTACAGATTGGCACCAACGGAGATGAAAGAGTTGAGAAATCAACTGGATGATTTGTTAAGCAAGGGATTTATTAGACCTAGCTCATCTCCTTGGGGAGCACCAATACTATTTGTGAAGAAAAAGGATGGATCGATGCGTCTGTGCATCGATTATCGAGAACTTAACAAAGTTACTGTTAAGAATCGGTATCCATTGCCCAGGATCGACGACTTGTTCGATCAACTTCAAGGAGCGAGTTACTTTTCCAAGATCGACTTAAGGTCGGGATATCATCAACTGAAGGTCAAGGATGAAGATGTACATAAGACTGCATTTAGGACTCGTTATGGTCACTACGAGTTCTTAGTGATGCCTTTTGGACTCACTAATGCACCAGCCGCATTCATGGATCTCATGAACCGCGTCTGCAAGCCCTACATGGATAAATTTGTCATCGTCTTCATCGATGATATTCTTATTTACTCGAAGAATCAAGCTGACCATGAGAAGCACCTCCATTGCATCCTAAAACTGCTTCATCGAGAAAAGCTCTACGCCAAATTCTCTAAGTGTGAATTTTGGCTTCGTGAAGTCCAATTTCTTGAACATGTGGTTAGTGAACGCGGAATCCAGGTAGATCCCGCTAAGGTTGAAGCTGTCATGAATTGGCAAGAGCCGAAGACGCCCACAGAAATTTGCAGTTTCTTGGGATTGGCAGGATACTACAGGCGCTTTATTGAAAAATTTTCAAGGATTGCTGCACCCCTAACTTCTTTGACTAGGAAGGATATTAAGTTCAACTGGGGACCCAAGCAACAAGAATCCTTTGATATCCTTAAGCATAAGCTAAGCAATGCACCTGTGTTGATATTGCCTGATGGAATAGAAGAGTTTGTGGTATATTGTGATGCATCACACACTGGTATGGGGTGTGTGCTTATGCAGAAAGGCAAGGTTATTGCCTATGCTTCTCGACAGTTAAAGGTGCACGAAAAGAACTACACCACCCATGACTTGGAATTGGGTGCCGTTGTATTTGCACTAAAACTTTGGAGGCACTATTTATACGGTATCAAGTGTGTGATCTATTCTGATCACAAGAGCCTCCAGCACCTGTTTAACCAAAAGGATTTGAACATGAGGCAACGACGTTGGATGGAAACTTTGAATGATTATGATTGTGAGATAAGATACCATCCTGGCAAGGCGAATGTAGTCGCCGATGTCTTGAGTCGAAAGGAAAGAGTGAAGCCTATAAGAATCAATGCCAAGAGCATTGAGATAAAGAATAGTTTGAATGAAAGGTTGTTAGCTGCGCAGAAGGAAGCTGTGCTGGAAGCTAACTACCCTAATGAAAAGCTAGGAGTAACTGAAGAACAGTTATCCTATGGCAAGGACGGAATTCTGAGGTTAAACGGACGAATATGGGTTCCAGTTTATGGAGGACTTCGAGATGTTATCCTCCAGGAAGCCCACAGTTCTAAATACTCCGTTCATCCTGGAGCGGACAAGATGTACCAGGATCTGAAAGCAAATTTTTGGTGGATAGGCTTGAAGAAGTCTATAGCTACCTATGTAGCTAAATGTTTGACGTGTGCGCAAGTCAAAGCTGAACATCAGAAGCCATCAGGTTTGCTACAACAGTCTGAACTTCCCACGTGGAAGTGGGAAATGGTGACAATGGATTTCATCACCAGGTTGCCAAAGACAAAGAAAGGAAATGATACTATATGGGTGATAGTAGATAGATTGACTAAGTCAGCACATTTCCTACCCATTAAGGAGACCTATAGCTCCGACATGTTAGCCCAATTGTACGTAGATAAGATTGTATCTCTACATGGCGTACCTGTGTCTATTATCTCTGACAGAGATACTAGATACACGTCACATTTTTGGAAAAGTTTCCAACAATCTTTGGGCACGCGCTTAAATTTCAGTACGGCTTACCACCCTCAGACTGACGGGCAAAGTGAGCGTACAATCCAAACTTTGGAAGACATGCTTCGAGCATGTGTAATTGACTTAGGTGGTAGTTGGGATAACCACCTGCCATTAGTCGAGTTCTCCTATAACAATAGCTATCATACCAGCATTAAGGTTGCGCCTTTCGAGGCCTTGTACGGTAGGAAGTGCAGAACGCCCGTATGTTGGGCGGAAGTTGGAGATGTCCAACTAACAGGACCTGAAATAGTCCTGGAGACGACAGATAAGATTGTGCAGATACGCGATCGTCTCAAAGCTGCCAGGGATAGGCAGAAAAGCTACGCAGATTTAAGGCATAAACCCCTGAAGTTCGAAGTTGGTGATAAAGTTCTACTTAAAGTATCACCCTGGAAAGGGGTAATGCGATTTGGTAAGAAAGGCAAGTTAAGCCCGAGGTACATAGGACCATTCGAGATCATCGAATGTGTCGGATCTGTTGCTTATAAGTTAAACTTACCTGAAGAGCTCAGTGGCATTCATAACGTATTCCACGTCTGCAATCTGAAGAAATGTCTAGCTGATGAATCGCTAGTCATACCACATACAGATGTGCACATCGATGAGAGCTTGAAGTTTGTTGAAAAGCCTAGCTTCGAAGGAAGCATGTACCGATTGTAAAAGTGAAATGGGATGCCCGTAGAGGTCCCAAGTATACGTGGGAGGTAGAGTCCACAATGAAGGGGAAATACCCTCATTTATTTCAGTAAATCTCGAGGTCGAGATTTCTTTTAAGGGGGTGAGGATGTAACACCTCGAAATTTCATGTCCAATATTATATCGACACGTGTCACGAGCTTAAAACGTGTAAAGGATTTCCTTAGAAGGACTAAAGATAACAAACAAAGAAACTATGTGAATATAAGGGTTCAAAATGTCAACAATGGATAAATATACTTTACAATAACCCTACATGTTGTTTATACCCTTAAACGAATGAATCATGGATCATACGAAGCTAATTGTGAAAGAAAGTGAGAGATTACAAACTACAGGGGTTAAATGTGTCAACATGTTTAAAGTATACCTCTGAGTGGCCTTTTAGCAAACCCGAAGCTTTGTAATGATTAATTATGCTCACTAGAATGCATGATAAAAATTTCACCAAGTTTCGTATCATATGAGAAAGTTATGATAAAATTCGTATACGAGGGGTTAAAAGCGTCGACATGTTAATACATACCTCTGAGCGACCTATGTATAAATCCCAACCCTTAACCTGTGTTATAAACATCTGGTAAACATCCTAATCCGGTTAATGCTAACAATGATTGATCCAAATTGAAAGAATGGGATCCTATGAGGATGTGCACGACAACCTTCGTTTATGGCCATTTTAAAAGAATCTAAGGAAACTTTAAAACATATCAAGGTGGTAAACTGTTCAGGACCCAATCAAGAGGCCCATACTGACAATAGAGGCCCAAATTTGTAATATCTAGTTGCCTTTTCGAAGCTTGAAAGGTCACAAATTTCTGCCTTCTGGTAAAGGCTTACGGACCGCAAGGACTTGGTCTTACGGTTTGTAAGAGGTCTTACGGACCGCAAGACCCTCAGCTTACGGTCCGTAAGACATCCCCAGTAACAGAAAAGTTGACAGCTGCCTGTTAAAACGAGTTAACCGACTTATATTGCCATTTTTCACTACAATGGGCAGCACAAACTAGTTCTTAGGCTTAGGGACACTTGTAATTGATCAGGGATCACCTCATAGGCTTGTTTGTCATGATCATGATGGATCAAAGGCACTATATAAGACCCACATTGTTGCACATTTTGATCATCCATTCATACCTTCACTTCTGATCATTTCTGGAGCACAAGGACCTTCCCTAGGCATCTTTAATCGTGCATTAGACCTTGGTAAGTATCCTTAACCTTCCTTAATCGTGTTTTACTTAGTTAATTGGCTTAAAGTCAAACCGTCGTAATTAAGGTTTGACTTAACGATTAATCGCTAATGGTCCAGTGATTAGTCAACTTAAAGGTAGTTATAAGTTGGTAATTATGTGGGCAATAAACCCTTAAAAGGGCACCCTCTGATTCCCGCTCTAACTAGGTCAAATGTCGGGTCAAACTTAATCCGAAAAAGTCAACAGAAACTTAATTTTCAAATTAACGCATAATTAACAATGTAGAAGGCGTGTAACCTGTTTTATCAGTCATATAACTTAGTAATGAATGTAAGAACATGCCTAAGCATGTTCGACCCGACAATTTTCAGTTTAGGCCCGGTTCGGAACCGAAAGTCGCATAGTTTGACTCCTGCTTTGACTTTCAGTTCTGACCCGTAGTAGCATGATTTAGAATTACCTTAGAGCTCCGTTAGGACCAGCTTGTATGATAGTATAACCCTGTGCATTTTTACTACTTGACTCGTTGATTGTCCGATGTTTCCATTAAATGCCTAATGTTGACCAATATGCCTATTTGACCTTAAAACGAGAATTTTGGAAATGTGAAAGGACAATAATCTTTGTTACTGATTTATAAACATGTCCCTAAAATTTCATATCAGTTGGAGGTCTAGATTAAGAGTTATGCTTAATAGCGTAATTAGAACGCTTCTTATGAATTAAACGGCATAATTAGCGTAAAGCCTATCTAAACCCAATTTTGACACCAAACCTTTTACCCACTGAAGTAATATAATATTTTGGGATTTTTGAAGATTTTGAATTATTTTTAACCTGATCAAAACCTAAGGGTATTGCCTTAATTCGGTAATTACCGATTATACCCTTTTTGCTTGTAAAATGAGTTGTACATAATATTTTGACACCAATTCAATTGCTACTGATTTTATATAACAAATGAATCATTATGAACTTTATAACCTGATCAGAAAACTCAGATTTCCTGTCTAACCCGGAAATCGCTTAAAACGGCTTTTTACGCGTATTAAACACCTAGTATGGGTTTAAAACCATTTTTTGTCATATAAGACTTATCACCAACTGATATAACTTATTAATTTAAGTATTTTTACTGATTAATTCAGACCCGAGTCTCAGAATTATAATTAATCCATTTTTTAATCTTTAAAATGACCAAAATACCCCTACGGGGCTTAAATTGAGATTCAACTCGTTTTGGGCATAATGGAAGGTATCCTACTGATATCACAACATATTTAAGGCATATTAATTTAGGAAACCTGTGAACGACTCTTATGGTTACCCGTTACACTTCTTACGCGTTCGGTTCGGTTTATGTAACTAGTTTGCATAAACTAGCCTAAACGGGTCGAACCTTATCATATTTATCTCAAAATCCAGAATGTGTTTAGTTTACCCATATTATACAAGTCTTCAAACTTGTCGGGTCTAAATCACATTCTATTCCGGTCTTCGCTTAATCATGCGTTCGAACCGTATCTTCCTTTAAAACTAACCGGTCTAAGCTTGGGCTTAATTAAAGGCCCGTTAGGATTCTAATAGGTTATTATAAACCTTCGTTCCAGAATTGGAGACCCGGTAAAAGCTACGTGCACTTGCTTGTTGTGATTATTACTTGCAAAGGTAAATACTTTTAACTTATTTTCCCTTATACGGGCTTGGGGTACGGTATATAAAATACCGCTTAGTCGGGCATTCGACCTTAATCGATTGGTGGTTAAGTATTATCAAGATGACCCGTTTAAAAATATGTTTTGTTGCTTAAACGCCTTTGGGGGGTTAATGACCATGTCCCGGATATCCTTGGTATCATTTTTCGAAATGGCCACGACCTAAGCACGGGGTGTAGGCATACACCTGTCAGTGCCCAAATAAATAATGTGGTGTGTCTATTGATCTTTAACCCGGCACGAACCGGGCTACTGAACGCATAAGGAACATGTAATTCTTTTACAGGTATTATATTCAAATAATTATCCCAAGTTATAAAAGTTTGTGCCACGTGCATTCAAATCAATTTTATTAAACCTTTTCAAAATGAGTCAGTTAATTGTATTTACCAGTGTAAACTGACGTATTTTTCCCCAAAAGGTTAAGTGCATGTACTACTCGAAATAGGCTGGCTTTCTCCTAGCATCCACAATAAATCTCGCAAGCTTGGATGACATAAAACTGTTGAACAATGTTTCCTTTTTATTTTTGATCCCCTGTGGATTATTTTCAACTATCTTGTGATACTTAATATTACAATTTGTTTGGTTGAAATATATCTATCTTTTGCTTCCGCTGTGCATTTAAATATTGTGTTGTTTGACTATGATGATATCAACTACGTCACGATACTCCCCACCGGGCCCACCGGTAAAACGTGGAAATATCGGGGTGTGACACATATGTTGACCCATAGCAGACATTTGCATCTTCAGACATTTATTCATCAGCAGATGCTCTCTTTTGTCAGACTTTAGCTACAACACACCTTTTATAACACAAAATATACCGTAAATTCTTCCAAAAAACTGTTGTTGATAAACAAAATTATATAATAATACTTATACCAGGCGCTATATAATAATACTTATTCATCATTAGCCCAACCACTATTAGTATCAAATCCTCTGTTATGGATTTTAAGATTGAATATCATCTGTGTTCGTTAACATCTGTTGACCCATAGCAGACCTTTGCATCTTAAGACATTTATTCATCAGCAGATGCTCTCTTTTGTCAGACTTTAGCTACAACACACCTTTTATAACACAAAAATATACCGTAAATTCTTCCAAAAAAATGTTGTTGATAAACAAAATTATATAATAATACTTATATCAGACGTTATATAATAATACTTATTCATCATTAGCCCAACCACTGTTGGTATCGAATCCTCTGTTAAGCATTTTAAGATTGAATATCATCTGTTGTTCGTTAACATCTGTTGACCCATAGCAAACATTTGCATCTTCAGACATTTATTCATCAGCAGATGCTCTCTTTTGTCAGACTTTAGCTACAACACACCTTTTATAACACAAAATATACCGTAAATTCTTCCAAAAAACTGTTGTTGATAAAAAAAATATTAATAATACTTATTCATCATTAGCCCAACCACTGTTAGTATCAAATCCTCTGTTAAGCATTTTAAGATTGAATATCATCTGTTGTTCGTTAACATCTGTTGACCCATAGCAGACCTTTGCATCTTCAGACATTTATTCATCAGCAGATGCTCTCTTTTGTCAGACTTTAGCTACAACACACCTTTTATAACACAAAAATATACCGTAAATCCTTCCAAAAAACTGTTGTTGATAAACAAAATTATATAATAATATTTATAGCAGATGTTATATAATAATACTTATTCATCATTAGCCCAACCACTGTTAGTATCAAATCCTCTGTTAAGAATTTTAAGATTGAATATCATCTGTTGTTCATTAACATCTGTTGACCCATAGTAGACCTTTGCATCTTCAGACATTTATTCATCAGCAGATGCTCTCTTTTGCCAGACTTTAGCTACAACACACATTTTATAACACCAAAATATACCGTAAATTCTTCCAAAAACTGTTATTGATAAACAAAGTTATATAATAATACTTATAGCATACGTTATATAATAATACTTATTCATCATTAGCCCAACCACTGTTAGTATCAACAGTCGTTAAAATACACAGTTGTTTCATCATCAGCAGATGTTCTCTTTTGCCAAACTTTAACTACAACAGACCTTTTACAACTCGGAGTATTGACTCTCTGTAATTTGCAGGAGCACAACTTATTCAAAAAATTGCTATCAATGATCAAATTATAAACATTTGTTTTATCTTTCCACTCATCTGTTCACCATCAATCCAACCCTTGATACTATTAAACCTCTGTTGACTTACCAAACAGATGTTCAAACACAATTCAACATCAACATAATCTAAATCTTACTCAAACACTAAATAAGTAAAAACAAAACACAACATAGATTCTTAAAATTAAAATTTATTCATTTATTCATGACATTAAAACTAAAACTTCAATAATTACATCACATACTGGAACAACATTAAAGGTCAATTCTAACAATAACAGCAAGAATTAAGAAACTTTAGCTTCAACTCCATCGATTGCTGAACCTCTCGATGTATGTCCTTCAACATCACCATGAACTCCACGTCTCTATCACCGCACTCTATATTACTGACAACATAAAGCTCACGAACGGAAGTTGAAAGCATCCGCATATGATCTCTGGAAACCTGCTCTCTAGTGAACATGCCAACTTGCAATCCATCAAAACATCTCTTCAACTCTTGAAGAGTAGCCCTATCTTCATACACCTGTTCCTTGATTTGCCTGACAAAACGCTGCTTTAAATCATCTGATTTTGCATTTGTGAATGACGCCATTTGAATAAACTATATTACTCGACTTTCCTGAAAGTATGATATCTTCGTAGGAAAACGTGATGAAAAACAGGTGAAGTGACTATGAGTTTATATACTGAAATTTGGTATTATGAAAACGTGTACATTTATTATAAACATATTAATGTATATTTCAAAACAGCAATCTTTTAATGCAAAAACCTTTTCAAACCCCAACTTTTATGGGAAAACTGTAAAATTAAATACCAAGAAACCCAAGGGACAAAATTTCGAAGTTCAAAGAACAAAAGCAGATTATCAAAATTACAATTAACCTCTTGATTTACCATGTAGACGCGTTTTTAAACTCTATAAAAGCCCGATGATTACTCTTTTGATTCAAAACATCAATAAATTGCCCTACAAATCACTTTCTGTCAAAAATTGTTCCAAATCAGAAAACCAACAAAAAAAACTACATGGCAAACTTCAGCTTCTACCACTGGTCAGACACCAGCAATGTTAAAACACAATTCTCCATGTGGTCACTCAAAGAACAAAGAACAGACGAAGAACTAAACAGGAAAGTCGACATAATAAATGACACTAATTACAACAAAACCTGGAACAACATAGCATTGCTCGATGAAGTCCTCCACTCTCCTCCATCAGAGTTCCAGAAGAATGTAGAAGAGTTTCTGACACAACTTTTAAAACAGGATCAGAAAATCTGCAACATGCTAACTGACCTGAAAATCAAAAGAGAACATGAAATCACATGGAGAAAGGCCAGAGTCTACGAAATCCTAGCAAGTGTTAACTCTAGCGTGTAATACTTTATAAATATTTCTTTAAATTTGTATTTTTCTATGTAGTCGTATCATTTTAATAATATAAACATGCATCTTAATATTCTAAAATGTCAGTGTCTATAAAAACTCTCAACATCATCAACAGTTAATCAAAATAAGAAACAAACCTAACATGCAAAGGTCTATTCTCAACTGTTGTAGTACATCTGACTTTTCACGATATTGCACGAATCTATACTTTCTATAAAAGGAGAAAATCTTCCTGACGCAAGAAAACCTGACTTTCGATTTAACGAAAATCGAACAATGCAACTCTCCCATCAAAGAAGATAGCACATGCAACTTTTCACGATGTTGCAACAATGATACTGCAACATCGATATTGAAAGGTTGATGTGTGATGGGAAGCTTCATTGAAACGACGATGTTGGAACAATGATACTGGAACGATAACATGTAAACATAATCAACAAACATTCGAACAAAGAAGTGTAATCGGAGATTAGCGGCTGAATCACGAGAAAGATGCATTTGAGAGGGAGAGATACGATCACAGATGTGAGCGGGAGAGATTTGAATGTGGAGCTAGATTATTAACCCTTATTTATAGGATTAGAATATATGGTTTGAATTTTGAATTTTGAATGTGGAGCCAGAATTTTGAATCTTGACAGATGTTTATTGGGAACTGATGTTTGATTATAAAATGTTGAGGGCAGATGTTTAAACAAAAGTTTAAATGTTATTTTATATTAGACTTAACATGGGCAAACCTTTCCCTCAGCAGACCTTTGCATCTTAAATGTGGCCCAACTTTGAATTTTAAAGTCTTTTAATATTAGGCATTATGATGTAATAATGACATAAGAAAAGTTTTGTTGGACATGCTCTCCTGCTGACACATCAGCTTTTCTTATGTCATTTGAGATTTCTCCTTTTATAGAAAGTATAGATACTCATTTATCTTACTGGTGCATCCTTATCCGTTTCAAATTTACCCGATATCCTTTTCAACATAGATACTCATTTAACTTACTGGTGCATCCTTATCCGTTTCAAATTTACCTGATATCCTTTTCAACAGGACATTCAATACATTCCTTATTTCATTTTCATCAAATTCGATTTTTTTTTTATCACACGTATTATGAGATTCTAATATAGTCTAGTGTATAATAACAAAATACAATATCATGCGTTATGGGCTAGAGTGGGATTTTGGGCCTGGGTCGTTGAAAGAAGAAGCCCGTTCATATTCACAATTGAAATTGAATAACATCGCCTCACTGAGACTAGGGTTTCTTTCACCATCTCGTACCTTCACGACACAGGTTCGTTCCTTCGTGTGATGAATATGCAAATTATTAGCTTTTCTTCATCTGATTATCTTTTTGCTTCCTTTTCATGCTATCATTTACCTGTTTAGAGCTGTCAAAAATTGTTTGCTGTTTTGTTATGATTATGAGGTGCTCATAAATTTACATGTTTTAGTTATTACTTTGATACAAATTTATGTGTTTTTTGTCTAGCATCAAATGAATTTGTATTAATTGTGCATTCTATGAAATATTGCTTGCAATTAAACCTTAATTTGATGAATTATATGTTGTGTTATTATACTTATGTTTTCATATGTTTTTTAGTTGGTATTAGTTAGCATTGTTTTAGGCTCTAAAGTTTTGTTTCAGAGGCTTCATTTAGAATACTCATACAACAAGTTTTCTAATTCAGTTTTTTGATTCTGTCAGCCCTGTTTGATCAAACAAGCTTTCAGTTTCAATTGATAGAATTCTGAATCTTTATCATCGGCGCCAATCATGGTTAGTTTCGCTACAATTCGTCATCACAAATTTTAATTTCTTTTTTACACTTTTGAGATGCACATCACCGTGTTCATAATTTTAATTGAGTACAAAACTATGCTTTATGGACTTAGTAATATTGCAAAGGGGATTACAACCGAGAGAATTATAGCAGTTATTTTATAAGTTATGCAGTGACTTTATTTGGTACTCATTTTTTTTTTACTATTTGCTGTTAAAAGCCTCAAGGAGATTACATAGAGCTTCATAGGAAGAGAAATGGATATCGCCCTGATCATTTCGAGAGGAAGCGGAAGAAGGAAGCTCGTGAAGTTCACAAGCGTTCTAAAGTTGCCCAAACGGTTGTCTCTTTTTCCATTACTTGAGCTTTTTTTTCATGCATTGTTTTTGTGTTTCATGTGCTATTTCACCCAGAGCTCCAAATTTGTTTGGAAACATGGTATTTTGTGTTTCGATTTTTGATTAAACATTTTTGTAGTTTAAGTTATGATTTTATTTGCTCCAGATCCACTTGTAAAATGTGGAACACTAAACAATTGATATATTTATGGTTGTTACAGGCTTTAGGAATCAAGGGTAAGATGTTTGCTAAGAAACGATATGCAGAGAAAGCTCAAATGAAGAAGACGTTAGTACCATGCTCAACTTTACCTATCTTTGTCCTTTTTTGTTCTTGTTTTTCTAAACGATATTGAAGTTGCCAGTTTTTATTTGCCAGAATGTTATCGCTTTTAGTATGCCGCTTTTCATATTCTATTGAGTTAATATCATCATCATCATCATCGTACTCAGTATATCCCACCTATAGCAAAGCTAAGGTAGGGTCTGAGGAGGGTGGGATGTAGACAGCCTTACCTCTACCCCGTAGAAATAGAGAGGCTGCTTCCAATGAGACCCCCGGCTCGATTGTGGTTTTGCATCAAGCCTTGGACATAAGGCACATAACACTCAGCAATTGAGACAAACGCCAATTGGTGCATGTACCCCCTTGTCTTTCGGCTATCAACGCCACCACATGATGCCTGATTAACGATCCCCTCTTTTTAACGTTATTTTCACGAAATTAGTAAAATAACGTTAAAAATTAGTGCATGCTTTGTTTTAATTAAACAGTCGGATTCCCCTTGTCCGTACCAGTTCTGAGTTGGCTGTTCGACGCCCGGGGAAGGCCCCCGAAGAGGCCGTTCCCAGTCCGTCCCCCGGCCGGCACGCGGTGACCCGCTCTCGCCGCGGAAGCAGCTCGAGCAGTCCACCGACAGCCGACGGGTTCAGGACAGGGACCCCCGTGCCCAGCCCTCAGAGCCAATCCTTTTCCCGAGGTTACGGATCCATTTTGCCGACTTCATTTTGCCGACTTCCCTTGCCTATTGAGTTAATATATGGTCATGTATTTATGTTTGCATATTTTATAGTTGATATATAGACTTATGTTTGTCACACGTGTGATTTAAATAGATTGGCTATGCATGAAGAATCGTCAAGCAGACGCAAGGTGGATGATGATGTTAATGACGGTGCTGTGCCTGCCTATCTTCTTGACCGTGATGCCACAACGCGCGCAAAGGTTTGTTGTTTTGATATTATGAACAGCGTAGAGGTTATCAAATCTGATTACGAACATATCTGTATGATTCTGTATGTATGAAGGTTCTTAGCAACACAGTAAAACAAAAAAGGAAGGAGAAAGCAGGGAAGTGGGATGTGCCTTTACCCAAGGTAAGCATATTCCTCTTTAGCTAATATTTACATGACTGTTGCCTGTTAGCTGAATTTTGATGCTCATGATTTAGGTTAGACCAGTGGCTGAAGATGAGATGTTTAAAGTAATCAGAACTGGTAAAAGGAAAAGTGAGTATCCCGCATGCCCAGACACAATCTTTTTTTGTTGCTATGATGTAAACTTAAAAACATGTTGATGTTGTTTGCAGCCAAGCAGTGGAAGAGGATGATTACCAAAGTTACATTTGTAGGACAAGGTTTCACCAGGAAACCTCCAAAGTATGAGCGTTTTATTCGTCCAAGTGGTTTGCGGTTTACCAAAGCCCATGTGACACACCCTGAACTTAAATGCACTTTCAATCTCGAGATAATCGGCGTGAAGAAAAACCCTAATGGTACAATGTATACCTCTCTTGGCGTTATTACCAAGGGAACCATCATTGAGGTATGTGTATATATACGTTTCTTTCACATAACGTTTTGGGCTTTTTAATTGATTATGAAAATTTTAGGTGAATGTGAGTGAACTAGGCCTTGTGACACCAGCTGGGAAAGTAGTATGGGGTAAGATCAGTATAAGTTTTTTTTTAATTATAATTAACCATGATTGTTTTGGATGCTTATTTGTATGGACGGACTTGGTTGGATGCAGGGAAATATGCTCAAGTGACGAATAATCCCGAGAACGATGGGTGCATCAATGCAGTTTTGCTTGTGTAGCATGATGCTTGGTTTACGGTATTTTCAAAAAGCTGTTTTAAATTTAATGTACTGTATGAAATTTTGTTGGTGATGGTAATGGTATGATTTCATAGTTGGAAAAATAACCTTAGTAAAAAGTAAAATAGCACCAAGAGGTGATTATTTAATCGTCTAGATGAAAAATATTCTATAAGTGGGTCGCAGTCAAAATGAAGATGCTAAACCGTGAAGCTACGTTGCAACGAATGCTCCAGTCCAACAATGGAGGTGTGCAGAATATCATGAAGACTAGCGTTATGCATATATCTGTATGTAATCTTTTTTTCATCTAGAACTCCCAACCGTCTCAATCTCTCGAACCATGTGCTTCGTTCTTTACTTCTTCCATACATTAGTTTCTTTACCGCATCAGGACCCAATGAAGTCTTCTTATACACAATTTCGTGTGAAGAGATTGTATGGTATTTCGAGTTTGGTTATCACACACATGAAGCTCCGAGAGCGATGCTAAAGTGTCTGTTAGATGGTTGTGAGAAACATCCAACTGCTGTAGCATCACCAGTTAGACCGTTGTTATTCAACGTGACAAGTGTCTTGAGCTCTATTACTGAGGAAGGTAGCCTTCCACCTCACCGAGTCGAAGATCAATGAGAGCTTGGAATTCAGATATGAAAGACGGAATGCCTCCAGGCTCAAATAACCCTGACATGGTTTGCAAAGCAGTGGGAAGATGGAAGATCAACTTTTTAAACTTAGTTGGGTGAAAAGGAGAGGACGTGCAAAAATTTTAAACATAAACTTTAAAACATGTCAAAATTCATTGCAAATAACACCGCCTGATAAATAGTATTAAGATAAAGGATCAAACCTGTAATTTTTCATATTATAATACTTAACATATTTCTTATGTCTATTAGCATCAAGCAAGGTTTTAAAAACCGATTTATATCGGCCGGTTGAACCGAATGCTGGAAGCTTGGCCGACACAAATCATACCAGTAAACTGAGGGAACGGCAAAAAAGTTGTACTCCTGGTAAATTAGGTTATATCGCTGTAAACCGGTATACATATGTACACTATCTTTTTTATTTATATAAAAAAATAAAAGAAATGATAAATGGTACGTAACAGGTATAACATAAGTTGAGTCAAATGATGGAGGAGGTGAAGATGTGACATTGAGGTGGTAAATTAGCAAATGAGATGCGTAGTGGTTGGGGGGAATAATGCCCCATTCTTGGGCGTTGCCCGCCACGTGTCATCTTAGTCAGCAAAGGGGCGTTTTTCTAAAATGGGTGTAGTGGGGATATGACCATTATGTTAAAAGGTGTGTAAAGAATTAAAAAAAAAAAAAAAAACTATGAAAAAATTGATTGGCCAAAGAAGGAGGGGTTAGATGTGATTGGTCAATTGAATCCCCCATCTGGCGTGCTTTATTCCACGCTCCAAACAATCTTTCGCATAAAAACACCCACGGGGCCGAGCTCGGGCGTTTTTAGGCGTTTAGGGCCAAAAAACGCCCCAATTTCTCACCACTACGGGTGGTGTAAGTATGGTAGATAGTGTGAAGTGTGAACACGAAACCAAGAGTATTTGAAAAGTCAATTTGAATTTTACAAGCTTTACAGAGAATTAAAAAAGTCTAAATTATCAATTTGAATTTTACAAGCTTTAAATAGAATTAAAAAAAAGTCAAAATTAAATTGGGTCCACTATAAGCTACATGCCAAAAATACAGTCTTGCTTCACAAACTTGTAAAATTCTTTACGATCAACTTTGGAAAGAATAACTTTGATAAATACTCGGAAATACTGTTGTGAACTTGTGATCAGTTTTGTCACACTTGGTTGACTTCTTTCAAGGGTTGCGGCCGCTCACCTTGACCAAAGGGTGGGTCTGCCCCTGCTGTTCAGTGGATGACTTGTATCAGTTTATCTGACAAATCATCACTTATGCATATTAGAATTTCTGATACATGTGGTACAAGATGATCCGATTTTCCAATTTATTCCTGGGGATGATGTTTTCTTACTTTCTGCACTTGGCTACGCCTCACTTGCGTATTCACATTTAATGTATACATGTGTGGGCTCTCGGGGAGCAAAAGTGAAAGTGCACTAGTTTTAACGTTATTTTACTAATTTCATGAAAATAACATTAAAAGCGGGGGATGGTTAATCGTGCATCATGTGTGGCGTTGATAGCTGAAAGACAAAGGGGTACATGCACTAATCAGCCTTTGTCCCAATTGCTGAGTGTTATGTGTCTTATGTCCAAAGCTTGATGCAGAACTACTATCGAGCTGAGAGTCTCATTGTAAGCATCTTCTCTATTCTTACGAGGTTGAGATAAGCCTATTCGTGTGATTTACTGAATATCATGATGATGATTTCTGCATTTGGTGTTTAAAAGAATTGTAAGAATTTGACAAGTGGTACACGTTTTCTTACTTGGAATTAAAGTTGTTAGATAATATGCAAATAAATTTATTATACAAAAATCAACAAGTTGTGTGGTTTGACCAACTGTTGATCATATATTGTCAAAGTCAGCATTATATATGGACCCATAACATTAACTGTTTACAATTATATCATATTTTTGGGCTAAATAACATGATTCAAGAATTAGTCAATATTAGGCAGAGGGTATGTCACAGACTCACAGTGACAGTGTACTATTTCATGCTCACTTGTAAGGCCATGCGTAGTCATAACGCCCCTTTGTGGGCGTTATGCAACACGTGGCGCGCCACGTGTGCGGGTGGGCGTTATGCATTTTAAGCCCGTAGTCATAAAGCCCCCGTCTAATCATTACTCAATTATTAATTTCTAATTTTATATAATTATTTTCTAAATTTATAAAATTAAAATTCATTTCATTAAATTAAAAAACATTACACTAAAATAAAAAAAAAAACATTACACTTAAAAAAAATTACAGTAACATAAAAAAAAAAAAAAAAAAAAAAAAAAAAAAAAAAAAAAAAACAGTTCCACTAAAAAAATAAAACCAGCCCATAAAACCAAAACACAAAACCAGCCCAAACCCATAAATTAAAAACCCTAAAATTCTTCTTCTTCCTTGTCTTTATTCTTCTTCTTCTTCGATATATACCTGCAACACAAGGAAGAAACAGAGCATTAAATAACCAGAAAAAAAAAAAAATTCAAACATCAATCCATCACGCCGCTATGGAGGTCGCGCCCCTCTCTTCTTTCTCCTTCATGGCGCCCCTCGTTTTGGTGTGCCCGGCGCCATGCCGGCGCCATGACCGGGCATACCACCCCACTACGCAAGACCTAACATGCACAACTTTTATGGCACGTGAAACTAAAAAGCTTTTCTTACATGATCAGTAGCATATTGACATTCAACAACAGTGGAAAACAAATCTACCTAGAAACTTCAAGTACTACATTCCATCAAACTATTTTTTATACACACTACACTCCCTAATACCATTTAAGTGCGCAATATGAGGTTTGAACCCTCAATCCCTCATATACCAATACCATTTTCTGCTCATCACGATCTCTAGGTCTTAGGTATGACTTGCCACCGGAAAAGTGGTGGTGGTGTGTGGCGGCTTTAAGAACACGGAAGCCACAGAGTGATAAGCCGTGGCTACTATCCTCACCATGATCTGCCCTCTCTTCGGTATCAGCCTTCGACTTGTTAGACTTGCTCCGAGCTTGGTTCGCATGTTTAACAATCTTCAAATTAAATTCTTGAATCTAATGGATATGAATTTGATGTTGAGGTGGGTTTTATAGGCCAAGATTTTGTGTTACACCGTACAAAAAGATCTTCAACTTTTTTTTTTTTATAATTTTATTGGTGATTTGATAGGTGGGTAGCAATGCCAGCAAATTTTGTTGAAACCATGATTCGTTTTGTCTCATAATTGTTTACAGAAGACTGAGTCAATCAGGTGACGTGTTCATTCATTTTGAGCATAGTACAATTGTCTAAGCCAGGAGTACAACTGTGTTATGCTGTGGTTTTTAGTTCAGGTTTTGGTTAAATGGTATTGCATGGTTTTATGACAACTAATTTATTGTGTTTAAAATCGGAATCAGGGACAAGTGGTCATGTAGACCATTTTTTTAATTAAAATGGAAGGATAAATTCATGGTTACAGTAGCACAACCAATGAATGAGGGGCATGTTACTTTCTTTTAACGGCAAACACACTTTATATATATATATATATATATATAAAGGGCCAGCAAGAAGCTGAGAACAACAAAACAAAAAACAAACAGACAAGCCCGAACACAATTACATCGAATCTATTAAATCAAAAGACAACCAGCTACCCCAATTCGGCTTCTTGATAGTCGACCGACAACACACCCAGGTGAAACTTTCCTCCTTGATCTGATCAACAACCGAAGATACAGGAATGATATAACTAAACCCAGTGGTCTTTTATTTTTTACATGGTTGGGAATTGGAATTACAGTTTTATACATTATCTTTTATAACTTTTCTTAGTTGTAAATGTTATATAGCATAGCCACTACTAAAGAATAGTATGATATTGACACTAGTAGAAATTTATTATTCTTTTTTAAACGCAAACTTCATGAAATACCAACCCAAAAACCATTCGGGTTGCCGAACAGACAAAAAGGGACACAATTACATAATTACAAATTTACACTTGATTTTCCATGTTAGAGTTTTTAACTTCGATCTATTTCTTAACCATAAGAAACCAATAGACTTTATCTCGCTGATAATGTTCTCGATCCTAGCCGGTTTGTTTGAGAATCTCTGTTCCTTTCTGCATCTACAAACTCCAACAGCTAATCATAATGATGCCATGAAACACGTCTTTTTCTAGAAACTTATTTTTATGGGCAGGGGAAAAGAGGATTTTTAAACCGCGCTAATAAATGTTGTCGCAATATATATTTTTGTTCAAGATTGCTACAAACTCGAACAGCTGATCATAATGATGCCATGAAACAATGAAACACGTCTTTTTCTAGAAACTTATCTTTATGGGCAGTGAAAAATGGTATTTTTTAACCGCGCTAATAAATGTCGTCGCAATATATATTTTTGTTCAAGATTGTTATCAGCACTAATGTGGGTGGTCTTCGCAACATTATCGTGCCTATTGAATTTTTTTTTCACGTCAAATGCTACTCATCACACCAATAATTCTTAAATACTCCTCGGTTTGAAAAACATTCAAACAAAATAATCTTGAACTTTGCATCTTTCATTTGTGCTAAAAATAGAAACCAACTCGAAACAAATGCATCATATCAATTACCAACCATTCAAACCAAACTAAATCCACCCTTAACAACCCCTCTCCAAAAATCTATTTCCCATCAACAATGCCACCAACGGACAACCAAGGATCCTTCCTCAACCGGATCAGCATCCGGCGAAACCAAGTCGCATACGAGCACGAAATCGAAGACGTCGAACAATTCCAAAAACACGTCACCGACCGCCTCTCCGAACTCTTCCACCCCCAAGAAGACACCACCACCAGCGACCCACCCGAAACAATATTATCCATCGCATGGTTTCGCAAACTCCTCGACACATTCCTCTGCTGCGAAGCCGAATTCAAAGCGGTTGTAATCATGGGCCGTGACGCCAACAACTTCTCCAAATCCCCACTCGACCGCCTCATCCCCGAGCACTTGGATCGCTCCGTAAAAGCTCTCGACATATGCAACGCGATTATTCACGGAATCGATTTGCTACAACACTGGCGAAAACTCGCGCAAATCGCGGTCGACTCGCTTAACCAAAAACCAATCACGGAGGGACACGTCAGGAGGGCAAAAAAGGCATTAACCACATTATTATCATCCATTTCAATAGACGACAAAGAAATCCACCATCACACAAACAAATCCACCTCATCATCAAATAATAACAACACAACACTAGGTAACATAAAATCTTTATCGTACCCTTTTGCAAGGACATGGTCAGCAGCTAAACAAATTCAGGCAATGTCAGCCAATCTCACATCGCCACGTGGCGGGGAACCGACCGGGTTAGTTGTACCGTTATATTTAATGAGCTCGGTATTAGTTTTTGTAATGTGGGCGATGGTGGCCGCGATACCATGCCAAGAACGCGCGGGTTTGGGGGCGCATTTGCAGCTGTCGAAGCAGTTTACGTGGGCGCAACCCATGATCGGGTTGCAGGAGAAGATAGGGGAGCAGTGGAAGAAGAAGGAGAAGAAGGGGAGGAGTGGGTTGTTGTTGGAGACACAGAGGATGGAGAAGTTGGGGTTGAGTATGGTGGAGTTTGCGGAGGGGTTTGTGTTTCCGGTGGAGGGGGAGAAGGCGGAGGAGGTGGCGGCGATGGTGGCGGAGATGGAGGAGGTGTGTGGGAGAATGGAGGAGGGGCTGGTGGCGTTGGATATGCAGGTCAGAGAGGTGTTTAATCGGATCGTGAGGAGTAGAGCCGAGACACTTGACGTTCTTGACCAACTTAATAAAATGACCACACCGGTTCCGTATTGATTTAGTTGTCTGCTTTCTCGGACATCTGATAAAATTGGAACGATACAGTGAAGATTAAAGATTAGTATAGGTTCTGCGCAAGACACGATATTTATTTTTGTTTTTTTATTGTTGATAATAATAATAATTGGTTGTTTAAGGTTTAATGACATGTACTAATCAAGTGCAAAATCAAATAAAAAAAATTAATCAGATTAAGTGGAGCTGATTCATTGTATTTGAAATTGAATTCCAGTTTTTCACTTTTACAATTGGCCCATCTGATTCTTTTTCTGGCCCAACAAATGTCAACCATTATTAGGGTATCCGGGGCACCAGCGGGGAGTGGCCGCGGTGACCCAATTCCCCCCGCGGGAACACCGCCGCCATCCCTGTGGTGACCCAAATCGGGGAGGAGGGGGGGGGGGATAGTGCACGGTCCTCCCAACCGCCGGAGTGATCTCACTCCGGGAGCCGCTACCCGACCAAGCAAGCTCCGCGGTGACTTCCCCATGCCGAGTTCTTACCCTGGGCGACATATGCCACTCCCAAGACTCGAACCCAGTACCTCTGGGAAGAGGTGGGGCCAGCCGCAATTTCAACCAATCAAAACTTTTACTTTTTTTTTTTTTTTTTTGAATAAAAAAACAAGTCACCTAATAGGGGAGTGCCGTCATCAAATTGGGGTGCGAGAGGAGTTTAAGAGGGGAGTTGACGTGGCATAACCTGATTGGGTGTGCGTAAGAGAGGGGACTCCCCTATACCCTTAGGGGGGTTTGAGGTTTGACTATGTCACTATGTTATTATAATCGAATATGTTTGGCACAGATTACCAACATTTTAGATGTGAGTTTTATGTGTTCTAATCTATGGAAAGAGAGAAAGATGTGACAAAAGTGTTTGTTTAAAATATTGTAAACTGCTGTAAAAGTAAAACTATAAAATATACATTTACAAATGATTTTTCAACTTCCTTAAGACCATCAAACTTTCATTTTTTATTCAAAATTCACCCAATCATTTTACTCCTTCCAAATTTGAACTTCTGGTTGAACTCAACAGTGACTCCTTTTTTCTTTTTCTGTTGATAACAATTAAAATTAGTTTATTATTATAATTACTTTTGAAATATTTGATATGATAACATAAGATACTTTTAAAGTTTAAGTATATTATTGCAACATGTTTAATTTTATCCGTGTCGATACTATCGCAACATTCTTATTTTTATCTACGTCTTGACATAAATTTTATTTTAAACCGAGCATTACAGATTTCGCGTCACATGAACACCCCTCCAAAACACGCGGTGTTTCTTTTGTTTTCTCAAATTTCAAACATACCTTTGCAATGTGTTTTTTATCTACGTTTTCGTATTCAAAAGCAACACAAATTTCAAATATACTTCTGCGGCGTATTTTTTATCTACTTTTTCAATTTTTCATATTCAAAACCAGATCATATTTGGAAAGGTAAACGTATAACATCCCCGCCGCAACGAGTACGTAAACTCGGTAGATTCTTTTACGAATTGTTCTACATCCACATTATTATCTGCGATTACTTCATGAACCGTCCAATTACGTTATTCATTGATGGTTACAACAAGGTTTAAAAGGATTCGTGATTGTTAACGATGGAGCCAGTTACAGCCGTGGAAACCCTCTCTATGGAGGGGAGGTGGGGTAGAGGTAGAGGTGTACAAATCGGTTTTTGTCAAAAATCGGTTTCGGTTATTTACCGAAGTTGTTTTTTCATTCAAAACGAAAACCAGTTTTTTCTATAACCGGTTTCGGTTACTAACCGGTTTTTCAAGTCCAAAACAATAACCAGTGTAACCGGTTGGGATCAGTTTTTAACCGGTTTTTTAAAACCGGTTTCGGTTATTAACCGGTTTTTCAGATCAAGAATCCTAACCGGTCTACAACCGGCGGTTCGGTTCGGTTGTAAAACCGGTTATAAAAAACCGGTTTCGGTTTTTTTCCCAGTTTCGGTTCTAAAACCGGTTTTTTTGTACACCTCTAGGTAGGGGTAGGCCTGGATTGACTTGGATGAGTGTATTAAGCATGATTTATTAGGGTTGCACCTCTTTGAGAACATGGTTCAGGATAAGAGTTCGTAAAGACGTAGGATTAATGTTAAATACTTTTAGGACATAATACATATACATATGTGTTTTAAGTGTGTTGTAGGAACTTAGATTCGCCCATAGTTTAGGTAGAATATACATGCAAGTGTTTTCGTGTATCCAATTTTTGCTATGTACTCTTTCACAACTTCTTTTGATATTGGTAGCTTTCTTTATATCTTACTTTTATTTGTATGTTGTGTGTTTTGGAGCCGAGAGTCTTTCTAGAAGTACTCTTTCTATCAACATTGATAGAGGCAAGGTTTTGTAGAATTTACTAAATATGATTGTTGTTGTTTATGATTTTTAACGATAAAGTTCACACCAACCTACATTTTAACCATAACTTAAAATTAAAAACAACAAATTAACTCATGTATTTATAAAACACAATACCAAAATTACACTTATCAAATTTTTCAATTTATTCTGAAAATCATATAAAATTAAATAATACATGTTCAATCACTTATTTCAACTTTAATTTAATTAATACAACAAATCGGTCATGTAATGTCATGCATCAAATATTTAAGTCATAGGACTACTATTCCTAACCCTCTATTTAGGTAAAAAAAAAAAAACCTCTATATGGTGTAGACTTTGCCATACACCAACCGTATACCGATATTGTACGCCTAATGTTGTGCCCGAACAAGGGGCGAGGCAAGAGGAGAATGAGGTGACATGCGGTGAGGAGTCAAGATGTCGTCTAGCCTTCTTGATGATGATCTTAGAGGTAGGTTGTTTAGCCAAACTTGTTTTCTGGTCTTGATCTCGAGGTTTCTGTTGTTTTTTCGCACGAATTGTTTAATCCTCCATAGTGCGATTATCGTGGTCTCATCATCCATATTTGCAAAACAAACACGAAACCATCCTGGCTCAGAGCAATGAAAAGACTGACCTGGTGAGACGTTAAGCTTAATATCATTAATTATAGTTCGCCAGAACGTCATTTCTGCTTCAAAAGTAGGTTCTTTTAAAAATCGGCGCAAGTCCATCCAGAGAAACAAGCCCGCCTTGCTTTCTAGACTCCCGATCCCAACTTGGGCTAGTCCACGATTAAACATATCATGCCTGTGGGCCAATCTGACTCTACTCTGAGAAATAAAGTTCTCAACAAACTCATTGTCCGAAAGCATAGAGGCGAGCATGTGTTGGGTTTGAGTCGAAACAAGCCCAAAGCTCGACATTTTACGAGCGATGCTCACAACATTATCATTGTACGAGTACACAATCCCAACTCTAAACCCGGGGAACCCCATGTCCTTGGAAAGACTATAAACCAAATGAATCAAGTCGCGGTTGCATTCAGGCTCTTCCTTTATCACCTCCGCAATGCTAACAAACTCGTCACCATTGGTTACCGTGCCAGCATAGATCTCGTCACACACGAGGTGGATGCTTTTATCATTAATGAAACTCACAACTTCTTTTAACGTCTCCCGGTCTAGAAAAGTACCTAACGGGTTCGATGGGTTCGTTACAAGCAACCCCTTGACCTTAATGTTGTCTAACTTCACATTCGTGTAGGCGCTTTCTAGAGCTTCTCTAGTGATCTTGAAGTTATTCGAGCTTTCGCAAACGACCGGCACTAGGTTGACTCCCGTTCGCCATCTCAAATCTCGATCAAATCTGCAAAAGATAACAAAAATATAAATTAGCCCCAAATAAAAAATAACAATCAATTTTTTTCAACTACACTTTTTTTTTTACACGTAAATACCACCTAATCTTGTACTTAAAAAACGTAAAATGTTACATAAACACTTACGCTGGATAATAAGGGGTGGGAACTAAGAATGCTTCTCCAGGATTAGCCAAGCAGAAAGCCAAAGTTTCATGAGCACCGGTGGCGCCACCGCTCATAACAATCCGGTCGGGATCAAACTTGACACGGTTTCCACGAACTCGGTTCATGAAGTTAGCAACCGCGGTCCTGAAAGCGGGCAAGCCATGATAGTCTTGAAAAATGGCAGTGTGTTTAAAACCGGATACACCTTGTGGTGTACAAATTGAGGCGCTCGGGTTCGCTTCTATCCATTCTTTGATCAAATCGAAGGAAAGCTGATTTTCGGCAAGACCCATTTGAATAACACCCTCGGGGTTGCGCTGAGGGTGGAAAGGATTGGCGTCGTAGGCCTTCCAACCGTCGAAATACGGAGAGTTTTCGCCGTGTCCGTTGTTGGTTGCTATCTTTGATAACATGTTGTTTGAGACTTCCATTGGTTACAAACAAACAATATTGTTTTGGGTTGGTGAATGCTGAATTGAGCAAGGAGATGAAGAAGTGAATTGAGTTGAGTTGAGAGTAGATGAAGTAGATGAGGGGTATATATAATGAGAGGTGAAGAAGAGAGGAAAGTTCGGTCTTGGTGACTAGTGGCTGCAGATGAAACTTTTTGTTTTTGTTCTTGATTTTACTTCCACCTTTACGTAGTATACTATATTGTTTGAAAGTTTGACTCCATATTTCTGTCTTTGTATATATGGGGTATCTATGAAAAATATGAATATAGTGAAAACACATAAAACAAAATATATCATTATTTTATAAGTTTAAAAGCTTTAAAATAAAAAGGCAAATTTGATTTAAATAATCTCAGCTTTATCAATTTAGCTGATAATAATCCCAACTAAGTTATTGGCCGATAATAATCCGAACTGGTCCACTTTTGGCAGATAATAGTCTGCGTTAAATATAGCTTAACAGAGTTAAGTTTTTTTCCAAATTACAAACTGATGTTTTAGGGCTTTTGATTTGAACGAGAATACGAGTTGATTGATGTAAAATTTACCTCGAAATACTGCCCCAAACGAAGAAAAGGGTGCTTCAATTCGGGTGTTTAAACTTTCAAAAATCAGCTATTATTAACAGCGGACTATTATCGGCCAAAAGTGGACCAGTTCGGATTATTATCAGCCAATAACTGAGTTGGGATTATTATCGGCCAAATTGAGAAAACTAAGTTTATTTAAATCCAATTTGCCAAATAAAAAACGATAAAATACCATGTTTAATTATCCCAGTTGTGTATTCCATATGATCTACAATATACACATATATATACGTAAAGGATTCGGTTCAATTACGATTCACAACGAGTTGTGAGAACTCCTACTTTTTGCGTGAGTTTGGTCACAATTTTTTTTACACAAACGTAGATGAAAGCATTACAAAGATATTTGGAAAAAAAAATTGTTGAGCAGGTAGTTATTCCCGGTGTAAATTTTTTTGGGGAAGGATGACATCACCAACTTTTTTTACATTAATGTAAATTTTTGCAGGCTACATTTTTTTTTTTTTTTGTTGGAACAAGTGATTTTTGAGATTTTTTTTGAAAAAAACTTTTGTAAAGCCTAGTTCCTCACAACTCAAGGTAGTTCTTATTTTACCCTTTCCCTATAGATAAAAAGATATAACTTAAATAAACATATGAAAATTTAGTTTGATGGTCTCTTTATATGTAAATATCATATGCGTTAGTATGTGAAAAAAATACAAAATTTTAAAAATGATATGAACCAATAGTAACAATCCCGCCTCCTAGCCCAGTTGGGTATCCCCACTTGGGTTAAGTTGGGCCGGCTTCCTCCTTGGAGGTCGCTGGTTCGACTCCCGGCTGCGGTATACGGGGGGTGGGAGTCCCAATGATGGATCGTTCCTACCGAGGCATGGTGCGGTCCTGAGGGCAACCCGGTTTTACCCAGCTGTTACCCCAGCGAGTCTCTCGTGTGGGGGCAGTATGGTTTCCGGGCGGAAGTCAGCTTGCGCAACGGCCGGGGCCCGATCGAACATCGCGTCCGTAAGAGCAGGGCTGACGGGGGAATGTCTTTGACATGACCCCGGAGACCAATTCGGTCTTGTACAGAGAAAGTCTCCTTCCAAAAAAAAAGAACCAATAGTAACAAAAAGTAAAAATAGAGAATTAAGGTTTAATTTGTATTCTCACGATAAGTTCAGAGTTATGATATAGATCTGGCTTTTGATTTATAGTAAGAACGTGGGGTATGGTGGGGCGTGGGTTGGGGGGATGGTGCGACACGTGGAGTATGGGACATCTAAGAACAAAAGCCAATATCAAAGGGGTATGATGGGGCGTGGCTGAGGTGGCGTGGAAAAAAAGCCAATTTCAAAGGGCTAGTACTCTTGGCCAATGAGGTTCCGCCATGTCATGTGGGTAGCCCCGCCCAACGCCTGGGCTGAAACCCCCGCCCAAGGGGCCACGCCGAAACCCAAACCCACCCGGGGTAGTGACGTGGGCGTTTGTACCCAACTCACGCCCCAACCCCGCCCCATACCCCATAGTCTAAAGGAGTGTTATAAATACATGCTTCTTGATAATTGATTTTGAACGATCTTAGTCGTAAAAGAAGCCACATGAGTTAAAAATAAAAATAATGCATGACTTTTAAAGACATGGTTGATAATATGACTTTTTACTATTCTCCATTTTTAACATTAAAAATCAGTCTTGTATTTATGTTTATATAGTTTTGTTAATTGAAATGAGTTTTACTTTAGTTTTATCATTGAAATACTCAGATATGTTCATCCCATGCGCGTAACATTTTTTTTTGTAACTAATCACATATTTAGTCTCTATCCTGATACCCATCTCGTTACCTATCCAGAATGTTTCATGCGTCGATTTTACCCGTCAAGTTTGAGTTTTTTTGCCGCCCCTATGAAAACATACTCTCTTTCACATGAAAATGATACCATTCGTGTTCGAACAATCACTAACTCTTAATGTCATTTACTTCAAACAAGATTGAAAAATTATAATTGTATCATTAACGATATAAATCAGACATAAAACGTGGAAAACGGATATTCCAGTGTACTAGCAATATATAATATCATGTTTTCATTTTAAGGACAACTTTTTTTCGTAGGTTAAAATAATGTTGATATAAATTATGTTTCACATAAAAACAGATTTAATTTAGTTACATTTATTATTAAAACTTTATGGCATGTCATGAAAATATGAATATGAATATGAATATTAACTTTTGTACGGTTAGGATACGCCCTGTTTGTCATAAGGCATGTTTGGACTCTTTTGGGGAGCATGCGGTTTATTGTAGAGAGCTCTCAGAGGTTAAATACCGACATGATTTGGTTCGGGATGTTCTTTTTAACATATTCAGACGCGCTGTGATTTCTGCTAAGACAGAGGCGCCTGTGAATTTCTTAATTGACCCATTAGAAGGAAGATCTACCTTAAACCGGCCTACATTTTGATATTCGGATGGATAGGAGGAAAACACGCGTGTGTGGATCTAACATGGGTTTCCCCTCTTGTGGACTTAGGGTGTAGTGTTTTCACGGTGGGTCAGACTGCTTTAAAGACTGCTTCTGGCAAAGTGACCAAACACGAGAAAGCGTGCCTTGACAAACAGCACGTGTTTATCTCATTTGCTTTTGATACCTTTGGTTTCCTTGCATCAAAGTTTGTGGACCTACTTAGTCGAGTTCAAAGGGTCATGCATGGTAATGTCATGACTCCCGATCTATGGATGTACTTTTTAAAAGACTTTGTTTTGCTATTTAAAAAGCGGTAGCGATGTAAGTTGTTGACTGTTACCTTCTATCTCGATGGAGTTGATATTCAAAAAGTAAAAAAAAAAAGATCAATCAAATTCAACGGATACCTACTCAAATGTCTAGGTGTAATCCAACTTTCCATATATAAAATAAAAATAGTACCGCAATTCCATAACATTAAAATATTATAAAATAATATGCTTTTCGTTGTAATTACCATACAAAGCAATATTAGTTTGAAAAACTTAACCATCAAAACTTAGATTTCGAAACACGTATTAGATGCGAGAAATACGTAGTTAAGATACATTAACATTTGCACATGGAACATTGAATTACATGTCAATTTCTTAACCATAACCCTCTAGCAATCAATGACCTAGACACGTATCTACTAATTTAGCCAAAAACTAAAAAGAAAACACGTATATACCATTTTAAACATTAAAGCCAAAAGCTAAAAAGAAAACACGTATATACCATTTAAAACATTTAAAAAAACTTGCATGCCTATCATATTTTCGACCAATCTGATTCGGTGTACTGTGTATCATTTAAAATTGTAAACATATATTTTGTACCTAACCGTCTACTTTTTTTTTTTAATTGGATCGAATATTTTATATATAAGGTCAAACTTATAAGAAATAACTTATAATTAAGCTATGCTCCCACTATGCTTACACATTTAAAATCTTATTTTCACACATTATATCTATATGATCTGTATAGGGTTATACGGGTCATATAGGAGAATGCTACACAAAAACAATTGTCACATAATGTTTTTTTTTGTCTCTATGCTACACGACCCAAACCTTATATAATGTTATACGACCCCTATAATGTTATACGAACGACCCAATATTTTCTCCATCTATACAAGTCGTATAGAATTATACGATCCAATATTTGTCATGTCAAATTATTCTATACGGATCATATAACCCTACGCGACCGATATATAGAGTGTGAAAATAAAATTTTAGGGTGTGGCTTTGTTAACACCCTTAACCGATTATACTTGTTAGAAAAGAGTAAATTGTTGTGTAGTACTTGTTTTAGTACCTATCAGTTATTTTATTGTTTTTTATATATTGAATTCTAACCTAAGAAATACATGGACCACCTTGGACATATAACTATACCGAAGGGCAAAGGTCACCTGGTCTCTTTACTTTATTAATAATGATACGTATATTAAATAACACATTTTTATCTTTTTGTTAGATCATGATGTCATCTTAATTTGAATTTTATTGATTATGGAACTTACTTTGAAACTAATATGGTTTTCAAAACAATAAGATATTGATAGTATTTTGGATTTTTAGGAAACTTGTTGATGATGCGAAAGCCACCTTCATTGATTCTTTAGCTTAATATCTAGAAATTTTGGCTAGGGTGACATAAGTATGATCGTTTGTTCTATCTAAAATATAATTGGTATGCTATAGGTATGGATGTTTATAAATTGTTAAAAAAATCTAAATATTAATAAAAGACTCCAATTAATGTCACATGGCAATCTTTCCTTCAATTTCACAATTTTTACTTTTAATTTATTTAAAAATAATTTTGTTATCATTATCATTATCATTATCCTTATTATTATTATTACTATTTACTTAACTATCCAATAAATATAGCATCAATTCCTTCTTAATTATTTAAGATTCGTCCATTATAGCAACATAAAAATCAACACATGAATTCTTAAAAATTAATGATATTTTAAACTATAAATAATATAAAACACTGTGATTATAATAAAATATATGAATGGTAAATCAATATAATATTGATTATTTATTATCTATTATTATATGATATTATCTATTATCTATAGGGCTGTAAACGAACTGAACGTTCAACGAACAGTTCATGAACCGTTCGGCGGGAAGTTCGTTTATGTTCGTTCGTTTAATAAACGAACGAACATGAACAAGATATTTCGTTCGATTAGTTAAATGAACGAACATGAACAGAGGTCTCGTTCGTTCGATTGTGTTTGTGAACGTTCGGTAAGGTGTTCGTGAACATGTTCGTGAACATTCGTTGATTTGCGTTCGTTTATGTTCGTATGTTTGTGTTTTAATTGAAGATCTCTGTACTTTCTTATATTTTATTTGTACTTTTTATATTATTAAACTTTTATATATTTTATTACCGTAAAAATTAAACTAGGAAACCCACTTTCACCTTGTTTATGCATCATTTCCCATTCATTTCTCATTATTTACATCGGTGAATACGATCGAGCTCCGTTCCATAATAAGGGATTCAAGTTCGAGTGTTACTCTCTGGGCCATCTTTTTTTATCATTCGTCGCGTTCGCCAAATCTATTTGTGTTCGTTTGTGTTCATGAACCGTTCGCGAACATGTTCATTTCATTAATGAACGAACACGAACATAAAATCTCGTTCGGTAAGTGTTCATGAACCGTTCGTGAACACATTTATTTCCTTAACGAACGAACACGAACAAGGCCTTGTTCGTGTTCGTTCGGTTCGTTTACAGCCCTAATTATCTATATATATTAATCATTTATATATATTTATTTATAACATTTAAGAAATAGTGTCTATTTTTTTGTGGGTTGTCCTTTATGCTAATGTTTTTTTTTTCTATTTTTTTCTTTTGGTGAACTTTAATATTATTTATTTTTATTATAAAACTTCGGTGATTATAATTTTCCCCATAGTTAAATGAGTTTAGATTTTTATTAGTTTTTGTTTTGGGCTTTTTCCCGTATATGATTGTCGTTCGGTAGCTACTTAGCACATTATTTAGTGGTCACATTTGACCCCTCGAGTTTTTTTACCCCTTTACTTTTTAATATGTATCGGTATTGACAAATAGTGCATATTTTGTCTTTTGTGGGTTTGTCCTTTGTGTTTACGTATTTATTTCTTTTTCTTTTGGTGAACTTTAATGTTTTTCGTTTTCCCCGTAGTTAATTGAGTTTAGTTTTTTTATTAGTTTTTGTTTTAGGCTTTTTTCCCGGATATGATCGTTATTCGGTCGCTACTTAGCACGGTGTTTAGTGGTCACATTTGATCCCTTAAGTTTTTTTTTAGTCCTTGACTTTTTAATATGTGTCGGTATAAATTCGAATTTATGTACGTTTCACGTCACGTAAGCTGCTTTATGTTAGAAATTCGTATTTTAATATCATTTTGATCGCCGTTCGGTTGCTACTTGGTTGGTAGCACGGTTTTACATCACCTCCCTGCAACGCGGGGGCTAAAGACTAGTAATAAATAAAAACCATTAAAACTAGCTCAACAACATGAGATTTATCTAGTCCATAACATAAGTGCATCAAGCCTACAAAATGTTTATACAACTTACATAGATGTGCATAAATATATTGTATAGGTTTTAGGAAGTTATAGCTTAACCTCGTATAGTACGCATACCCTTTTAACCCTTGGTTTGCAATAGAACAATGTGATTGTGTGTAATTGCTTGTATTTGCATTTCTTCTTTTATCATTCTATGCATATTTAATTTTTTTGGTTAATAACAATTTTGTCACCAAATTAATCTTCACTAGTCATTGGTCATTTAATAACTAGTGGTCTGGTTACATTTGAAAGACTTATTATGATATGTTAATTAGTTTCAATAAGAATAAAGATTCCTAAGGCTATGGGATGTGTGATAAAGCCTTTAGGCTATGCGGTATGGTGATGGTCCATACTTGGAGGATGATCCGCCACGTAGGCGCCACGTCATAGTCCTCCCAATGATGGTCACTAGAGGGTATGGGAGGATGATCCTACCCCACCACTTTTTTTATTTTTTTTTTTATTTCAATGCCTATGTACAAGTATTGAAGCCTAATGTACAAGTCAAATAACACAAACAAACAAACAAAGAAACAAAGGGGGCCCACCTGGAGAATCGTCGTGAACGTCCGATCTTCGACGTTGAAGACGGGACGGGATGGAGGACGGGGGGCGGGATGGGGTCGACGCCGGCGCCGCCGTCCTCACCTTCCATACCGTGCAGCCTTAGGGGCTTTATCAGGACACATCAGCATCACCTAAGATCAACATCAGCCAAGGGATTTTATCACGCATTCTCTTAACTTGTAGGGTGTGGGATAACGTCCCCTATTAAACAAAATTAAAAAAAAAATTATTGCCTGCAAAGATGTGGACCCCACCTGACAAAGCCCTTCTTCCTCATTACCATATATGGGAATGCTTTTGTCATTAATTATCAATAAGACCATAAGGTGTGGTTCCCGCTATCCTCTCCTAATGCAAACGGTGTGTTAAGTATTTCATAAACAAAAGTAGTTAAAAAAATGTTATACCACACTGCTTCCCGGAATAAACGTGCTCGTGTTTGTGTTTGTGTCGGACGACTAGCCGAAAATGTAATTAAGGTTGAACCAAGACATGGTGGAATCGAATATAAAGAAAAAACGAAGACATGGGAATGAATTTCGTGAATCGTCTTCGTCTTCCTCGTTTATAAAGGCCAAGCAGAATGCAAATTCACAGACCAATACGGGTTATATAGGCCTACACGACCCGTATAGGGCTGACGTAATGTTCCTTTCAATCACTTTATGTCACTGTTGAGTGATAGAAATTAACCTCGTACTTGATACGGATCGTATAGGCCTATACGATCCGTATAGGGTTTGCATGTGAATCCTATCTGTCAGAGTTGATAGACAACCTATTACCAATATGCATCGTATAGCACTATACGATGCGTATTAGAGGAGCGTGTGAAGACAGTATCAGCCTTTAACTGACATTGGAAATTTAAGTTACTCTAATACTGGTCGTATAGGTAATAGGCCTATACGACCCGTATTGAGGGTGTCGATTTAATTTTGCAAAGTGTGCCAATAATACGACCCTTAAACAATCAAAGAAAATAGTACTTCCAGCTTTTATAAATCCTAGTTACAAACTTCCAAATATTTAAAAAAAAAATATGTATGTTCTAGAACACAACTTAAAGAACGTAATCCGTTTGGATTTTCCTAACCTCCTGTTTAGAAACATCAATCCTGTTTTGGGTATAATTAGATGACCATTTAGAGACAAAAGCTTTGACAGTTGACTAATACTGGCATTATACAGTTTGGTACCCTTATTATTGGTCTCACACAATTTGCACCCCATCAATCCTTATTTGTCACACTCAATTGCTCAAACTTCCTCACTGAGTGAAAAACAAACAAACCAAACCAGTTAGTATGGTGTAAAAGTCTAAAATACTTGAATACCCTCATGAGGGTCTCTATTGTACGCAAACAAAAGTATTTATGCCTCTTCTTTATAGAGCCGGCCCGTTAGTGTAATTGGGCTAGGTGATGGCTTAGAGCCTCCGAAAAAATGGGGCCTTCAAAATTTAAAAAAAAAAGTAAATCTATATTTGTAAAAAAATATTATATTTACGGTGATACTTGTTAACATTAATACAAGTGTAGTCTGGTGGTAAGAACAAGATTTGGTTTTGTAGAGGGCTGGGTTTGAATCCCACTGCTACCCATTTTCAAAATTATTAATCACCCCACTCACTCTTTTAATAAAGGGTTATAAATGCATCTTTTTTAATCACCTCTCTTAATTTAGTAAGCTAAAATATTTTGTCCGCACAATTTTTAACATGATATGTCCATGTAAAATTTTATTGGGTAAATTACTTTTTGAGTCACTGTGTCTTATGGGTTTTAACTAGTTGAGTTCAAAAGAAAAAAAATTTAACGATCTGAGTCCCTATAAGCATTTTCTTTAACCATTTGAGTCCAAATTTCTAACTCCATCCATCAAGACTGTTAACTATGAGGGTAATTTGGTCATTTACACACAAAGTACAACTCTTATATGCACAAGAGTATAAGTAACAAGTGTCTAATGCATAAACTTTTAATATATAATATATATAAAAATAATTACATATATATAATAAAACACACACACAATCACACACCTACACACACTTTCTCTCTCATCTTTACACACTCCTCTCTCTCTAAACACCCGCACAACCACCATCCCCACCACCGCCACCGTGTAACGCCCTAGTTATTTTAAATGTAAATACCAACAATTAGATGTGTAGTTAAGACTACACATACTATAAAAATACGGGTTTATTAAAACTTTTGCAGTTCATAAGTTATTCTAGGTAACATGTTCGAATTCGTTGTTTAAATTTTACAACGTGGCAAAGTGCGGAAGCGTGTGTCTTTATTGTGTTCGGTTCTTCGCTGAGCTTGATCGTCTTCCGGCATCCAAGGCGTACCTACATTTCATAAACATGAAATGCTTTAGTCATACGGGGTTTAAATCACGTCCGAACGATGTTCGGGAAACATTTGAGTTTCAAAAGAAAAACAAAATATATAAAAAAAAATATCCACCGTAATTTACGGTGGGACCGTAAATTACGGTGGCCACTGGGTTTCTATTCTTCTACCGTAAACCAGAAGTCTAGCACCGTAACCACATCAGCTCCACCGTAATTTACGGTGGGACCGTAAATTACGGTGGACTCTGCATCCAGCTTCTCTATTTCGTCGTAATTTGACACGAAATCTTTCGTATCTTTCAAACCGTTTATCCGTTTGACCTACCGTTTCTTCCTACATGTTTGTAATTTGATTCTCCATCATATGGAGTTAAAACCCGACATTCGACTTAACAAAATTTAAGACCTTTAAGTCTTCGGCTTATTACTCTTTTACCAAAATTTGACCCGTTTACGCATTTTATCAAACAAACATATTTGTTTGATTCCTATATCACATACAACTCTTTAATTTAATATTACCTACCATTATAGGTTCTAATTATAGGTTTATTACACAATTTAAACCCATTTTCACTCGTATGCTTATTTTGACCCGTTAAGGATATTTTAAGCACTTTTAAACTCAAATTTCGCTTTTATTCCAATCTAGCGTTGTAACCTATATTTCTTATCTAGTACTCTTCCATCACAACTAAATGTGTGTTGGATTTAAAGTAGATATCTATGTGTTCCGGATTTATTTCCCTTGAAATATCATTTTACGGCAAGGACTCATATGGAGTCTTTTAGCCCAAGAATTACATCTTTCACTACCTATACTCGTTCTAAACTTTTGTTTAATCATAAGACTCCTTTCCAAACAACCTCTAAGGGTTGTTTGTTCAATTTAGCCTACAAGGGCGTTTTGGTCGATTTCGGTCCTTCTATTACAATGAAGGGCTATCACCAATTATTCGACCAAATTAGCACTTTTTCATACATCATAAATATGCGTACCTGGCTTGGATCAACAATTAGACCCAATTTTAATACCTTGCTTTATATTCGCTAATTAAGAACGATGCGAATATCCATTGGATGTCTATTCCTGTAAGCATATGACTCGACAAAAGAATCATTAGTCTATATAGTCAAAAGGTGTTGTCTACACCTTTTGACCCGTTTGGCCGAATTGACCATTTATCTTTGCGAGATGATATTTATTATCATCTCCTCTACATGACTCTTCCCGTTTAACACCATACGGTTATTTTAATTATAAACCGTGTATTGCTTTCGACATAATATGACCAAATTATCGATTTACTTCTTTTTAACCATTATTATGGTTTCTATCATCTTTGATTTTCTTGTTCCGTTCGACTACACGACGGAACATCATATTTCAATTGTTTAGATATCTCATTCATAATTTATATGATAAGAAAACATTTCCACAATTTAAGACTAGTGTAAGCTATACTTACCTTGCATCCGAATTATGCTTTTCCGCCATTCTTGCTTCGTTTGACCCGCTTCCTATCCAAGCCTCCACCTAGCTTGTCAAGCGTCAAACTGTCATTATAATTCGTAAGACGGTTATATTAGTCATCATTAATTATGACCATTCCATCTTACATATTTTCTATCACAAATACCATTCGATCTTATTAATAATCGGTTTGACTATTTAAAAGTCAAATCACCAATTAACACATATGATTGCACTATCAAGTTCACAAGACTCAATTAGGCACATTATCAACACTTAGTTCTCATTTAGGCATTGTAACAAACACCTAATGGGCATGATTCTACACGTTTGCTAACTAGTTCACAATTAGTCATTTTTACCAAGATTAACATCAAGATTCAACCATTATCATATATGATCAAATACTCAAACTTGAAATTTGTTCAAGTATCTTGCATCTACTATCACTTATGATGATTTCTAACACAACTATATTATCATCTTTTCTACATAATCAAAACCCACTTGACTCATGAGTGTATGATTATGAATTCACAACAATGAACATCAATTCAACACTTACATGGCTAGGGTTTACTACTAGACATAGTTTCATCCCTAATTTCATCCAAACAACATACATGCAAGCTTAGATTCGAATTCTCTAGGTTTGCTCAGAATTTCAACTAGAGATTTACCAAGAAATTTACATACCTCGTGACTCCTTTTTCAATGGAGATCACTAATTCATACTCGGATTTTGATTTGGACTTGATTTGCTCCTTCAATTTGATGAATTTCTGTGTTTTAGGGTTTGAGCTTAAGAGCTCTTCTTGGCTCTGTGTTTTGTACGACCAGAACACACACAATAGTGTGTGTTTTGGTGTTTTTAGATTTTAATTAATAAAACCCATTTTCCCACTTTAACCATTTTAGTCCCTCAACTTTATCCAAGTTTATAAAGGTTACTACATCAAGTTCCTCATTATTTTTAAGACACTAGACTAACTAGGTTGATATTCCTAGTTATTTAGTGGGTTCCGGGAGTTATAACCCGTTTTATTTTAAGTCCCGTTAACTCGGGCTCTTATAAACTCAATTCATCAAAACTTTGTTTCGCTTGTATCTAATATTAGGATTTCTTATTAAATCCCAAATATTTACCGGGTTATTTTTACTACTAGCGGCACTTTACCCGTCTTTTAGTATTAACGTGGGTTAATTACCAAACCCGTTTTCGGGGTGTTACACACCGCCACCTCCAAACACCCACCACCACCGTTATGTCCCTAACAATCAAATCACAAAAGCTACATAATCTGTTTAATCACACATCCAAACACCTTAACTAACATCTCATTTCACATACATTCCTAAAAATTTCACAATCAAATCAGAATAATGAAACATAATTGTTTGTACTAACTACTAACCAATATCACATTCAGTTCCAATAGCAAGCACAGTAGCCAAATACTTAGTATCAGATCCTCTTTTCTTCAACCTTCCCCTGCGCATCGACGACACAACCTCGAGGTTTATAATATGTTACCTTTGAAAAAATGTAACCTTTGAAAAAAAAATAAGGAAATATAAATTTTGGAATCTGATAGAAGAAACGGGGTTGTTTGATTCGGTTGTTTCCGTTGTAATCATTCTCGTACATCCAAAACCCGTCGCATCACCACCGAGTCAACACCGACCCCGTCGTCTCTTTTCCGTTCAAAACCCTAACTCGCATGAATCTTTCAATTCATTATTCAATATACCATTTCACCAATTCAATTTACATCTGAAATCAAAATCGACATATATAATCAACATGTCGTCAGAGATCGAGGTCGAAGAAACCACCGATCATCCACCTGTCGGAACCGGAAACGGAGAGATTGCCGATGAAGCGGCGGCTGCGTATGGTTGTAACACCTCGCAAAATCACGACCAATATAATTGTCACACCCCCAAAATCCACACGCGGAGTACCACCGCTTGGAGGCGTGACATGACCAGGATCAAGCCACCAATCATATTGAACATAATTATATCAAAAGTCATTCATCAATACGATAGGTGTTTACAAAACCAAATATATACAAGTGTATAGCGGAAGCATTAATGTAAAACCCAACATAAGTTTAAGTACAAAATGTTATAATGTTTAACAAAACATCCACGGCCGTGCCCACAACGACTGCGCCTCCCGTGCAAGCTCCAAGAGTAGCTATGGTCCTGCAAGGCATGTAACAGAGAGTCAACAACTAGTTGAGCGAGTTCACTGTTAGTCATTTAGTTATAATGTTCGTTTCGTAAATCGTATGTAATAGCATCGCGGCCCTCTAGGCATGTTTGCGAAGTTTAGAAATTGTATCGCGTTAGTACTTGCTGCCAGTCCAGGCATGCGTGCGATGAATAGTGTTGACTAGTCGTATGTGTACGTGCCCTTCTTAATCCAAGGACCGTAGCGAGTGTGATTGTCCTACCCAAGGAGGACGAGCATGCGTTAAGGTTTGTTGTCCTACCCAAGGAGGACGAGCATGCGTTAAGGTTGTTGTCCTACCGGACGAACGTATGTATTCTACCCAAGGAGAATACATAGGATTTATATTGGCATCCTACCCAAGGAGGACGAGCATGCGTTAAGGTTGTTGTCCTACCGGACGAACGTATGTATTCTACCCAAGGAGAATACATAGGATTTATATTGGCATCCTACCCAAGGAGGACGAGCATGCGTTAAGGTTGTTGTCCTACCGGACGAACGTATGTATTCTACCCAAGGAGAATACATAGGATTTATATTGGCATCCTACCCATGGAGGATGGCGGTACATATCCTACCCAAGGAGAATATGTAGGTTCCGTTTTAATTTCTTTAACCCATTCCCAACCACCGGGAATCCCATGCCTTAGAAAGTGTGTGAACTCACCTTGTTTCGCTCGGTATGCTAAGTATGTGCTCACGGTTAATCAATCACGTCCTAAGGTATGCACGTATACATAATCAGTTTGTATTAAAGTTGTTTGTGCGTAAACATAATCATCATGAACATCGCATCAATCACATTACACGTATTTGCAATCATACAAGTAATACTTTATACATAACAGCAGTTAACTAACCCAGTTAACACTTAACAGAATTAACTCAAGTTACTGCACAGATCAGCTATTCGGCGAAACACGCATGTTGGCGAAACACAGATAGTGGCGAAACACATATAGTGACGAAACACATTCTGTTTCGTCGAGGTGTCCCCTGGCGAAACAGAACTTCTGATTCGTCGACTACTCTTGGCGAAACACATTCTGTTTCGCCGAGAGTTCTGTTTCGTCGAGCAGTTCAGTTTCGCAGACATCAGTTACAGCAGATGCGAAAAACACATAAACCCTAACAGCCGTAAAACAGCAATTCCTCAATCATACAGTAATCATTCAACGCAGAATCATCGTAACATCATCATAACATAAGTATCACAGTTCTTGACGTCTAGCACGAACCCTAGGTTATGTGTACAACATATAGATTAACATACAACATCATATCATCGATTCCTATCAAGATACTAATGTGTATTCAGAATCAGGCCATATAAACAACATTCAGAACCGAGTATCATCAACATACCCTCCTATGATCCGGAAATCAAGCATAAACACAACATGTATAAAGAAATCAAGGGACAAAGAAACCGATTTAGACGAGCACGCACTAACCGAGATATTCGAGATGAACAAGGGAGGATTCGAGAGAGAAAGATGATGGTTGCTGATGGGTATCGCCTTCACAGAGTGGAGAGTTCTAGGGTTTCTATTTTTGTTAAAAGTGTGAAACAGGGAGTCGGTTCACGTTAATATGAATGAATTATCGTTCTGGGCCCTTAATGGGCTTGGCGAAACTGGGCTTGGCGAAACAGACTTCTGTTTCGTCGGGATGCTTATGACGAAACAGTCTGTTTCGTCGGGTCCTGTCTGTTTCGTCGAGTCCTGTCTGTTTCGTCGAGTCCTGTTATGTGCTAACAGTTTTAACTTTTCAACAGGTTTCATGTTATACAGCCAAACACAAAATCATGCAACCACAATGCGTTCATAAAATATATAAAAATTAACGTGTACAGTTACAAGTTGAACAAGTTAAACAACTACACAATCAAAGTCAACGTGCACTAAATGCGAAAATGAAAGTCGGAAACTCGGGTTGTCACATTATCCCCAACTTGAAAGAAATTTCGTCCCGAAATTTAGCATGCGGTTACTGAGGAAGCTAGGTAAGTTATCGTTTACTGGTTTTCCTGGGGTGTCACATCTTTCCCCCGTTGAGTTGGAATTTCATTCCGAAATTCCGTAGTAGCTTCAGCCTCAGTAGTAGTTGCATTGTCTTCGAACAACTGGGGATATTTGAGTTCCATTTGATCTTCGCGCTCCCAGGTGAACTCTGGGCCGCGACGGGAGTTCCAACGAACTCGTACAAGAGGTATTCTAGTGTTCTTGAGGACCTTAACATCCCGGTCCGTGATTTCAACTGGTTCTTCGACGAAATGCAACCGTTCGTCGATAGTGAGCTCCTTCAAAGGAACTATAAAGGTCTCATCTGACTGCCACTTCTTCAGATTCGACACATGAAAGACGTTGTGAACTACACTGAGTTCAGCTGGTAAGTTCAGTCTGTAGGCCACTTTGCCTATTTTCTCTATGACTTCAAATGGTCCAACATATCGTGGATTGAGTTTGCCTCGTTTGCCAAAACGAACAACACCCTTCCAGGGTGAAACTTTGAGTAGTGCTCGATCCCCAACTTGGAATTCGAGTATTTTCCTGTCTTAATCAGCGTATACTTTCTGACGGTCACGTGCTGCCGCCATGCGTTGTCGTATTTGAGCAATCTTTTCAGTAGTATCAACTACCATTTCCGGACCTGTGATCTGACTGTCACCCACCTCTGCCCAACAAAGAGGTGATCGGCATTTACGCCCGTACAAAGCCTCAAATGGAGCAGCTTTAATGCTGGTGTGGTAACTGTTGTTGTACGAAAATTCCACAAGTGGCAGATGTTTTTCCCAGCCTTTGCCAAAGTCAATTACGCACGCCCGAAGCATGTCTTCTAGAGTTTGAATAGTGCGCTCAGACTGCCCATCTGTCTGAGGATGATAAGCTGTGCTCATGTCCAATCGAGAGCCAAAAGATTTGTGCATTGCTTGCCACAGTTCTGAAGTAAAACGTGCATCACGATCAGAGATAATAGATGTGGGCACCCCGTGCCTCGAGACAACTTCCTTAAGGTATACGTCTGCTAGAGTGGAGAACTTATCCGTTTCCTTGATAGCCAAGAAGTGAGCAGACTTTGTGAGTCGATCCACGATCACCCAAATAGTGTCATTCCCACGTTGAGACCTAGGTAGGCCAGTAACAAAATCCATGGAAATTTGCTCCCATTTCCATTGTGGTATCTCAGGTTGTTGGAGTGGGCCTGATGGTTTCTGATATTCTGCTTTGACTCTCGCACAAGTCAAACACTTGCTAACGTAAGTTGCTATGTGGGCCTTCATGCTAGGCCACCAATATGTAGTTCTGAGGTCGTGGTACATCTTATCTGAACCAGGATGTACTGAGTAGCGAGACTTATGAGCTTCATCCATTACAAGCTCGCGTAGGTTGCCATAGAGTGGGACCCAGATGCGTCCTGTTACATAGTAGGCTCCGTCTGCCTTTTGTTCTAACCGTTGCCTTGAGCCGCGTAGGGCTTCAGCCCTGACGTTTCCTGGTTTCAATGCTTCTACCTGAGCATCTCGTATCTGTGAAGGAAGACTAGACTGAATAGTGAGTTGCAACGCTCGTACACGCCTAGGTGTAGTATCTTTTCGACTGAGGGCGTCGGCCACCACATTGGCCTTGCCTGGATGGTACTTTATAGCACATTCGTAATCGTTCAGTAACTCGACCCATCGACGTTGTCGCATGTTCAAATCTTTCTGCTTGAAAATATATTCGAGGCTCCTGTGATCGGTGTAGATGGTGCACTTGGTGCCATACAGGTAATGTCGCCATATCTTGAGCGCAAAAACAACAGCTCCAAGTTCTAAATCGTGCGTAGCGTAATTCCGTTCGTGAATCTTAAGTTGGCGCGAAGCATAAGCAATGACTTTATCTCGCTGCATCAACACACATCCAAGACCTTGGATAGATGCATCACAGTAGACTACAAAATCGTCCGTGCCTTCAGGCAATGAGAGGATAGGTGCGCTACAGAGTCTATCCTTTAAGTGCTGAAACGCTGTTTCCTGTGTATCACTCCAACGGTAAGCAACACCTTTCTGTGTCAGTAATGTAAGTGGCTGTGCAATCTTTGAGAAGTCTTTGATAAATCGTCTGTAATAACCCGCCAATCCCAAGAATTGGCGTATTTCAGTCGGTGTGCGAGGTGCAGGCCAGTTCTTGATCGAATATACCTTGGATGGATCAACATGTATCCCATCCTTGTTTACCACGTGGCCTAGAAAGTGGACTTCACGAAGCCAGAAGTCGCATTTTGAAAACTTAGCGTACAGTTGTTCCGTTCGAAGGAGTTCCAAAATAAGTCGTAAATGCTGTTCGTGTTCCTCCCGATTCTTCGAATAAATTAGGATGTCATCAATAAAAACAATAACAAACTTGTCAAGATAAGGTTTGCACACCCTGTTCATAAGATCCATGAAAACCGCAGGCGCGTTCGTTAGCCCGAATGGCATGACCAAAAACTCGTAATGACCGTAGCGAGTTCTGAATGCTGTTTTGGAGACGTCCTCATCCCGGACTCTCAGTTGATGGTAACCTGACCTTAGATCAATCTTTGAGTAATAGCTCGACCCTTGCAACTGGTCGAATAAGTCGTCGATGCGTGGGAGTGGATAGCGATTCTTCACGGTCACCTTGTTTAGTTCGCGGTAATCTATGCACATACGAAAGGTACCGTCTTTCTTCTTCACAAATAATACTGGAGCTCCCCATGGCGAAGAGCTAGGACGTATGAAACCCTTTTCCAAAAGTTCTTGCAATTGTTTAGACAGTTCTTCCAGTTCAGTTGGAGCTAAGCGATAAGGTGCTCGAGCTATAGGTGCTGCTCCTGGAGCTAGCTCGATCTGAAATTTGACCTGGCGATGGGGTGGTAACCCAGGTAACTCTTCAGGAAACACCTGAGGAAAGTCGCGTACTACAGGAATATCCCAAATCTTTTTCTCTGTCGTCGATGTATCAGTAACGAGTGCTAAAATAGCTACGTGGCCTTTTCGCAGACACTTCTGAGCCTTCAAGAAAGAGATGATGCCACTCACGACACCACTCTTGTCACCTTGAACTTCGAGAGGTTCTTTCCCAGAACGAGGAATACGAACGATCTTCTCCTTGCATAGGATCTCTGCTTGTTGTTGGGATAACCAATCCATACCAATGACGATATCAAAGCTACTCAGAGTTATAGGAATGAGATCGATAGAGAAAGTCTGACCGGCGAGGATAAGATTACAACCCTGAACTATGTGTGTGGCTTCTAAACTTTTACCGTTAGCTAACTCTACGACATGTTTGGTGTTCAACAGGGTTGGTGCACGTTTAAGCATTTGACTAACATTCAGAGACATATAACTGGTATCCGCACCCGAATCAAATAATACGGTAACATAAAAGTCGTCGAGAAGAAACTTACCCGTAACCACATTAGGATCGTTCCTTGCGTCACTCTGGCCAATCACAAACATACGACCTTTTGCACCATTGTTGTTGTTGTTTCCCCCATTGTTGTTCCCACTGCCCTGATTATTGTTATTGTTGCTTTGATTCTGGTTTAATTGGGGACAGTTCCGTTTGAAATGACCTTCAGCCCCACACTGAAAGCATGTCTTATTTCCTTGCTGTTGTTGCTGTGACTGGTTTCGTGGAACGGGTGACTGTTGTTGCTGGTTCTGACTCGCAGGCCTTAAGCTCCTGCAATCTTTAGCCTCATGACCTACTCTTAGACATCTCTGACAGCGGCCTCTACGACACTGACCACTGTGGTGTTTGTTGCACCTGTTACACAGTGGATGAATTCCCCGATATCCACTCTGCCCCTGACCACCAGACGATTGCTGACTCGAACTCTGATAATCACTAGTCTTGCGCTGTTGCTGTGCTTGAGACTGTACAATAGCTGAACCCCTGCTGGAATCCCCTTCCCATTTCCGCTTGTTGTCACTGGGAATAGCAGGAGTAATTGGAGTGGTAGCGGTAGTAGTAGCGTTGATACGTTTAGGCAGCCTGTTCTGTTCCACCGCCTGGTCAGTGAGGCGATGAGCTAGCTTAACGATCTGTTGAATAGTGCCCAGATTCGCTGAAGTTACGTGGCTTTGAATCTCCGGCACCAGACCATTGAGATACAGTTCGATACGCTTAATGGGAGGGTCCACCATAGTAGGACACAGAATAGCCAATTCATTCGATCTTCTGGTGTACGCTTCAATTTCTGACCCCGTCATTTTCAAATGGTAAAATTCTACCTCCAGTTTATGAATATCATCACGGCTACAGTATTTCTCTTTAATCAAATCCTTGAAATCATTCCAGGGTGTGGCGTTAGCAACAGCCAACCCTAACATCTGCACTTGCGCATTCCACCAAGTCAGCGCAATGCCTTCTAGTGTACCAGTGGCGTACTTCACCCTGCGAGCCTCAGGGCATTCGCACATTTCAAATACCGACTCGAGCTTTTCAAACCAATGGAGGAGTCCAACCGCTCCTTCCGTGCCACTAAAAGTAGTAGGACGACAGTCCATGAACGTTTTGAAGGTGCAAACAGGTGGCTGAGCGTGCTGACCTCCTGCTTGTGCGGCTGCAAGTGCCGCAGCAATTTGCTCGTTAATGAGAGCCGTCAGTTGGGCTTGCGTCATGTTAATACGTCCAGACATGATCTTCATAGCAAATATGTCATAAGTGAGAGAGGTTCGAGAGTAGTGCGATAACAAAAGGGAATAATCACACAAGTGTTCTCATGCAATAGTGTTAAGTTAACCTAAGCATACCCGGAGCAAAGTTCTATGCAATTCTAGCAAGTAGGCAATAAAACATGTACCATATTACCTAGAGTGATGAGTCTTGCACGTGGAGCGAGGCGTCGTTGTGGATCGTTGAGCACTGTTCTGGTTATAGTCTGGTTTTAAATAAAAACGTTTTCCCCTTATTAAAACCGAGTTCTCTATAACCAATGGCTCTGATACCAATCTGTCACACCCCCAAAATCCACACGCGGAGTACCACCGCTTGGAGGCGTGACATGACCAGGATCAAGCCACCAATCATATTGAACATAATTATATCAAAAGTCATTCATCAATACGATAGGTGTTTACAAAACCAAATATATACAAGTGTATAGCGGAAGCATTAATGTAAAACCCAACATAAGTTTAAGTACAAAATGTTATAATGTTTAACAAAACATCCACGGCCGTGCCCACAACGACTGCGCCTCCCGTGCAAGCTCCAAGAGTACCTATGGTCCTGCAAGGCATGTAACAGAGAGTCAACAACTAGTTGAGCGAGTTCACTGTTAGTCATTTAGTTATAATGTTCGTTTCGTAAATCGTATGTAATAGCATCGCGGCCCTCTAGGCATGTTTGCGAAGTTTAGAAATTGTATCGCGTTAGTACTTGCTGCCAGTCCAGGCATGCGTGCGATGAATAGTGTTGACTAGTCGTATGTGTACGTGCCCTTCTTAATCCAAGGACCGTAGCGAGTGTGATTGTCCTACCCAAGGAGGACGAGCATGCGTTAAGGTTTGTTGTCCTACCCAAGGAGGACGAGCATGCGTTAAGGTTGTTGTCCTACCGGACGAACGTATGTATTCTACCCAAGGAGAATACATAGGATTTATATTGGCATCCTACCCAAGGAGGACGAGCATGCGTTAAGGTTGTTGTCCTACCGGACGAACGTATGTATTCTACCCAAGGAGAATACATAGGATTTATATTGGCATCCTACCCAAGGAGGACGAGCATGCGTTAAGGTTGTTGTCCTACCGGACGAACGTATGTATTCTACCCAAGGAGAATACATAGGATTTATATTGGCATCCTACCCATGGAGGATGGCGGTACATATCCTACCCAAGGAGAATATGTAGGTTCCGTTTTAATTTCTTTAACCCATTCCCAACCACCGGGAATCCCATGCCTTAGAAAGTGTGTGAACTCACCTTGTTTCGCTCGGTATGCTAAGTATGTGCTCACGGTTAATCAATCACGTCCTAAGGTATGCACGTATACATAATCAGTTTGTATTAAAGTTGTTTGTGCGTAAACATAATCATCATGAACATCGCATCAATCACATTACACGTATTTGCAATCATACAAGTAATACTTTATACATAACAGCAGTTAACTAACCCAGTTAACACTTAACAGAATTAACTCAAGTTACTGCACAGATCAGCTATTCGGCGAAACACGCATGTTGGCGAAACACAGATAGTGGCGAAACACATATAGTGACGAAACACATTCTGTTTCGTCGAGGTGTCCCCTGGCGAAACAGAACTTCTGATTCGTCGACTACTCTTGGCGAAACACATTCTGTTTCGCCGAGAGTTCTGTTTCGTCGAGCAGTTCAGTTTCGCAGACATCAGTTACAGCAGATGCGAAAAACACATAAACCCTAACAGCCGTAAAACAGCAATTCCTCAATCATACAGTAATCATTCAACGCAGAATCATCGTAACATCATCATAACATAAGTATCACAGTTCTTGACGTCTAGCACGAACCCTAGGTTATGTGTACAACATATAGATTAACATACAACATCATATCATCGATTCCTATCAAGATACTAATGTGTATTCAGAATCAGGCCATATAAACAACATTCAGAACCGAGTATCATCAACATACCCTCCTATGATCCGGAAATCAAGCATAAACACAACATGTATAAAGAAATCAAGGGACAAAGAAACCGATTTAGACGAGCACGCACTAACCGAGATATTCGAGATGAACAAGGGAGGATTCGAGAGAGAAAGATGATGGTTGCTGATGGGTATCGCCTTCACAGAGTGGAGAGTCCTAGGGTTTCTATTTTTGTTAAAAGTGTGAAACAGGGAGTCGGTTCACGTTAATATGAACGAATTACCGTTCTGGGCCCTTAATGGGCTTGGCGAAACTGGGCTTGGCGAAACAGACTTCTGTTTCGTCGGGATGCTTATGACGAAACAGTCTGTTTCGTCGGGTCCTGTCTGTTTCGTCGAGTCCTGTCTGTTTCGTCGAGTCCTGTTATGTGCTAACAGTTTTAACTTTTCAACAGGTTTCATGTTATACAGCCAAACACAAAATCATGCAACCACAATGCGTTCATAAAATATATAAAAATTAACGTGTACAGTTACAAGTTGAACAAGTTAAACAACTACACAATCAAAGTCAACGTGCACTAAATGCGAAAATGAAAGTCGGAAACTCGGGTTGTCACAATAATGAAGACACGTGTCATGAAGGTTAAATGTAATGAATTAATCTGGTGGGACTACAATTGTCAAACAATGTAAATATGTAAGTAAAAGGATCAAATGTGTCATCATGCCAAGCTCGTGCCTCTGAATGACCTCATAAGATGTTCGTATTCTTTGATGAATAAAATTATCGGACATAGAAAGTCGTTCGAGCTTAAATTGAGAATTTTACGAAGCATAGGGGTTAAAAGTGTCAACATGTTAAAAATTACCTCTGAGTGACCTTTTTAACGATCCCGAAAGCATTGTAATAATTGTATATTTTGCTCTCAAGAATATTGGATAGTAATTTCATGGAGTTTCGATGAAAACAAGACTTTTCGGGTGATCTTACATCTAACCGGGGGTCATAAGTGCAATAAATGGAAGTTATTTAAACTTAAAATGGACCAGGGACTGAAATTGGAAAGTTTGCAAACTTTTTACCGAATCAACCCATTGTCGCGGGCCGCGTAGACCGGCTCCAACTCTTACGCGGGCCGCGTAAGAGTGCCAGCGACAACAGAAGTGGACAGCTGCATGTTGCAGCCTGTTCCACCGCCTTTGCTTGGGTTCTGAGCAATACCTGGGGCTTGTACATGGTTTTTACTGCCCTAGGGACACCTGTGAACATCTGGTAACAACATAGGGACAAATGGATTGATCTTGGAGCATCAAAATTCCTATATAAAGGCCTCATTTTGTGTTCTTCATTGCTCACTTCAAACTTTTGCTCTCAAAGCTCACTTTCTGAAGTCTCCTGCTGATCAAGGAAGCTTTCTCTAGTTCAAAATCCGTGCTAAGGACTCTAGTAAGTGTCCTTAGCTTCTTAAGTTTAAGTTTTATTAGCTTAATGACCGTAAGTCAAAGTTAGCGTAATTAAGCTTTGACTTAGTGATTAATCCCAAACGGTCCAGCCATTATTCGAATTGAAAGTGGCTATGAGTTGGTAATTATGTAGGTAATAAACCCTTAGAAGGGCACCTACTGATTATCACTTTTACTTGGTTAATTGTCGGGTCAAACTATTTAATAAAAAGTCAAATGAGTCCATTTTCACAAAATAATTCATAACTGATAATGTAGAAGTTATGGAACATGTTTTAACATTAAAATAACTTAGTAAATTATATAAGAACATGTTTAGGCATGTTAAACCCGACAATTCTGAGTTTAGGCTCGGTTCGCAACCGAAAGTCGCAAAATTAGACTTTTGCTTTGACTTTCAGTTCTGACCCGATTTAGCTTAGTTTAGATATACCTTAGGGTTCCCTTAGGACCATATTACATGTTAGTATAACCCTCTGAGATTATACTATATGGTTTCTTTGAAATCTGAATTATTTGCATGTTTCCGTTAAATGCTTAAAAGTTGACCATTATGCCCTTTTATCAATAAAACGAGATTTTTAAAAATGTGAGAGGACAAAAACCTTTGTTACTGATATATTAGTATGTCCTAAAAGTTTGACATCAGATTCTGGTCTAAATTAGGAGTTATGCAAGATATCGTAAAATGAAAGCTTTTTATTAATTAAATGGCATTTTTGACATAAATCCTATTTAAACCCAATTTTTGGCACCAAACCTTCTACCCACTATTATATTATATTATTTAGGGATTTTTGGAAATTTTTGTTGAATTTTAAACTGATCAAAACATGGAGTTCTTGCATGGACTCGGTAATTGACGATAAAACCATTTTTGCTAATAAAATGAGTTTTACACATCCCTAACATATCAAACCTTTTTCTACTGATTTTATACATTAAATAAGCTATTTTAAACAGTAGTGACTAATCAAAATCTCAGATTCCCTTAAACAACCCGAATATCGTCAAATACCGACTTTTATGCGATTCTAGCACATAGTATGGTTTAAAACTATATTTAACACCTAAGACTTATTACCTACTGATATTATAAGCAAATTTTTTATACTTTAACAGTAAGTAAAAATTTTGAACTCAGATTTCCAAATTTGACCCTTATAGCATATGTGAAATGACCAAAATGCCCCTACGGTGCATAGTTTGGCCATAAATGATAAAATTCACATATGTGTGATATCTTACTGATGTAACTTGTTGAAATAAATATTTTTACTGATTTTTTAGACCAGAACCTCATATTACTATTTAACCTCTTTTATGAACTTTAAAATGACCAAAATACCCCTACGGGGCATAAATTGTTTTTAAATTCGTTTTGGGCATAATGGAAGATATCCTACTGATATCATAACTTATTTAAAGCATATTAACTTGTGGAACCTGTACATGATTCATTTGGTTACCCGTTATGCATATTCGCGTTCGGTACGGTTTATGTAACTAGTTTGCATAAATTAACCAAAACGGGTCGAACCTTATCATTTTTACTTCAAAATCCAGAATGTGTTTAGTTTACCCATTTTATACAAGTCTTCATACTTGTCGGGTCTAAATCACATTCTAATCCGGTCTTCGCTTAATCTTGCGTTTTGAATCGTAAACCTTTCATTAAAACTAACCGGTCTAAGTTAAGACTTAAATAAGACCCGTTAGGAATCTAATAGGTTATTGAAACCTTCGTTCCAGATTAAGGAGCCCAGTAAAAGCTATTTGTACTTGCTGATTTGATATACGGCTGAGAATAAAATTATATTTTAAGCTCAGGTAAATACTTTTAACTTATTTTCCATTATACGGGCTTGGGATACGGTATTTAATAATACCGCTTGGTCGGGTATTGAATCTTTAATCGATTAGTGATTAAATCATTGAGATAACCCGTTTTAATCTGTTTTGTTTGATCTAAGTCTTTGGGGGTTAATGACCATGTCCTGGATATCCTTGGCTCATTCATTGAAATGGCCACGACTTAAGCACGGGGTGTAGGCATACACCTGACAGTGCGTATGTAAAAAGATATACCCGCCTGTTAAGGATAACTCGCCGTGGGTTTATATTATGTGGTGTGTCTATTAATCTTGTTCCGGCTTCTAACCCGGATCCTGAACGTACGACAAACATATAAATCTGTATACAAGATTATTTTTAATAATTGTCCCAAGTTATAAAAAAAAATATTTGTGCCTTGTGCATTCAAATAAATTTTCTTAAATATTTTTCAAAAAGAGTCAGTTAATTGTATTTACCAGTGTAAACTGACGTATTTTTCAAAAAAGGTTAAGTGCAGGTACTACGCGTACTGGGCTGGAAACTCCGAGTGTTAAATAAAGAGTCTTGCAAGCTTTTAACACTTAAGTCTGTAGAACAATATTTCTTTCAGTTTTAGATCCGCCTGTGGATCCACTTACAATCCGTTGTATAATATTTTATTGTACTTTCAATTCGGTTTGTATTATTATTACTTTAAGACTTTCGTTGTGCATTGAACTGTGATTATTGACCATGATAATATCAACTACGTCACGATACTCCCCACCAGGCCAACCGGTAATACGTGGAAATATCGGGGTGTGACAATGGTAATATGGAGAAGCTTCGGAATCTGGTGGAGTTTGAAGGTAGTTCCGTTACCAAACCGGTGGAATAAGTTCTTCAGTCACATGGATAATGATTGATGGCTTCACAGATGAACTTCATTAACCCACAAAACCATTTCCCCCAAATCATTTCGTCTTAATTCCTAATAGCTCACAAGATCATCATCAACAGTATTCGAGGTTGTGGTTGAGGTGGTTGTTGGAGACGGAGGTGGTTGTGGCTGTGGTGGTGACGGTGGTGGTGTTGATGGTGGTCTAGAGAGAGAAAGAAAGATGAGAGGGAGAGATAAGGTGAAAATTTAGAGAGAAAGAGATAGGGGGATATAATTATGAGAGACGTAGATTTTTTTATTTTTTAATTATAAGGGTATTTTGGTCATTTAACAATAGTTAACCAAAAAATTCTAACAGTGTTAGAAATTTGGACTCAAATGATTAAAGAAAATGCTTATAGGGACTCAGGTCGTTAAATTTTTTGCTTTTGGACTCAACTAGTAAAAACTCTTAAAACACAGGGACTCAAAAAGTAATTTACGCATTTTTATTTAAAAAAATATCGTTTCTAACTAATAACAATAGTATACTTAAAATAAGTAGCATGTTTTAATTCCTTTCACACATAATGTAAGTTGTTATTTGTTAGGTTAAACTCTTTTGACCAACTTAGATTTGATTTATGTATTAGATCCCAACATTATTTTATTAGGGAAATCATCTAGTTTATATAATGGTTAAATGTTTTATAAGTTTCTTTCTAATATATTTCGTGTCACATACAAACCAAAATTACGAGCAAAAATAAATTAAAAATGGCCTCGAATTTTTAATTCGCTTTGGACCCCCAAAATTTTAGAAACGACCCTGCTACTTTATTCAGATAAAAAAACACATCTTGTTTATTAATTGAAACCATATCATATTTTTAATATGTTTGAAACTTTAAAATGGTTCAATCAAGCTCCAAGCTCTCAAGTGCCTCATAAGGGTATAGTAGTCATCTTACATCATACTACCATATATTATAAACTAGCCTAAGGACCCGTGTATTACACGGGTTGATTAAAGATAATATCGCTTCATCATCGTTGTTTCCATAAAATGTTATGAATATATACACGTCTTGAGACGGATCATGTAAAATCTTTTTATTAACCATCAATATGCAGATATCACAATTCGTTGAAAATCTCTTTATACACCACATTAATTGTTTTATCTGTAGCTTTTCCGTTGTTGTCAAGTATGAGTATTTTGACCCCATTTATTGTTTTAACCATTGATAAGGCAACATACAATTGACCATGAAAGAAGACCGGTTGTTTGAGGTACAAACCAACTCTTGAAAGAGACTGACCTTGACTTTTGTTGATCGTCATTGCAAAACATACGGCCAGTGGAAATTGCCTCATTTGAAAAGCAAAAGAAAATATCTAATCCGCATATCACCGTTGGTAAAAGAAAATATCTTCATTATCACCGTTGACATAATTTTATGACTTTATACACGTTAAAACACAAAAAAATATATTAGAGTAGAACGACAAATTGAAATACATGAATATACAACGATCACAATTCGTTGAAAATCTCCTTATAAACCACATTAGTTGTTTTATTCGTATGGTTAACGTCCCTATATACACCACAATTCGTTAAAGACTTCTTTATACACTTCTTTAGAACCAACATTATAAAATTCTACATGTTGAAATGGGTCAGGTCAAAACCAATACAATTCCTGCAACATTTTAAAATTCTACATGTTGAAACGGGCCAGGTCAAAACCAATACAACATTTTAAAATTCGTTAAGTACCCGTGTGTTACACGGGGTGGTCTCACAATACATAATATTATTTAATAGTGTTTGAGATAAACTTTTAAATAAAATAAATGTTGCATTAAAACAAATCAATTTTACCAAAAGTAGTACTATAATTTATACCTCATAATCTTTAAAAAGTACCGAACGTTACTTTTTAAAGATGACAACAGTGTCAAATATATATGACAATAATATATAACCATTTGCCTTTGATAATCGTTTAAAAATATAAGTATCATGAATTTTAGTTCACATGATTTCACATTTTAGATTTTGACCAGCATTAAAATATAAATACACCTTTTACATTTTAGAATTATTTCCCACTAAAATTTTATAGTAATCCACTCAATCCTGGGATTATATTGGCTTTTATTTACCAGAATTTGCAGCCAGCATTCATTCCTAACCAAATCTTAGGACACAACTGATGGTTTATCTTAACTTCCAAAACATGCCCAAAATACCCCTGCCTTATTAAGTCTCTAGTTCTGGCATATAAATTGCTCTTCCATCGACACCAAAATCTTCCCAACAATAAACCAACCATAACGAACATAAACCCTCTAACCAATCCCAAAATAGCATGTTTATGAGCATGCAACAAATAGCATTGATCTTGAAGCCACCATACCATGATGCTAGAGATTTTTAATTCATAACCAAAATAGACAAAACAGCAAGATGCTATATCAGTCCCAATTACAGATCGTAAAGCAACACCCTACAACAAACAAACATACTACATACAAAGTAATCAAATCTTTGCGAAATCAAATCTTGGCAATTCATTTCATGTCACCCGTGTGCCTTTCGCCATATATGTTTTACTCATTCAAACAATTCTTCCTTGATCTCTTCCACCACTTTATAAATCAAAGTGTTCCTTTCATGAAAAGACTTTACGGTTCCTCGCGTTCCATAAACTCCTTGGAGCTTTTAGCCATATAGATGGCTCCTGCCACACTGAATCTGCAGTGCAAAATCGAACCAATAAGTGGTCTCTTGTTTCAGCTGCCACCTCACAAAATGCACATGCTATCATGTTTAAAGTTACCCCCTGTTCCCTAGAGCTATTGGTGTCGGGATCTTCCCTCTCCAAACAAATAACCTAACACACATATATAGATATGCACTTAAAGTATATTGAAATCCAATATCACTTGAATCTCATCATAGGTTCATGAGCATCAGGAACAAAACACAATTTTTTTACATCAGACATCTTCGAAAGCTTTCATTTAAGCTCACCAAAGAACTGCTCCAACAAAAAAAAATTAAATCATTAGTGAAATGGTTAAATATTTGAAGTATAATTCAAACACTGCTTTTATATTTAATTTTACAAATGGTAAAATATAGCTAATATTAAGTGGGTCAAGGTACAGGAATTAAAATGAATTAGGTTAAACAGGTCAAAATAATTCTAAAAAATATGAAACAGGTCAAAATAAAGAAATTTAAATGAAATGGGTCAAAAGCTTAGAGTTGATTGGTGATATCCACTGCAAGTGTTGGGTGAAATATAATGTTCAAGATATCAATAACCAAACGCCATGTTATTCAAACCATTCAACTAATGTAGTAAAAAAAGAAGATTGATCAATAAGGTGAAATATAGGTGAAGTTGACTTTGTATACCACTAAAGAGTGATTAGGTCAAATGGTAGCCACAGAAAGGGTAACATGTGCATAATATATAAAGGGAGACATGATTTAAGGGTTTTAACATACTGTGAAGCACGTAAAGAACACCATTCATCCTGGTATAACCCCATAACTTGTTAGTGTTACGACCCGTTATTGACCCGCCCGATAAACCCATTCTCTTACCTTAAAAACAGCCACAGCTTTTCTCTAGAACCATCAAGTTAACAAAATTAAGAGAAGATATTACTAACCCTTTTATGCTCAAAGTCAACCAAACTACATGCTTGGGTTGCCACTTCAGTGCAACCATGAGAAATAACAAAGCTTCCAGTGGAATCTGGATTAGGCTAGAATTCAACATAGACAAAAAAAAGTCAAACTTACATGAGGGCAAAAAAAATTAATATAAGTCTTGCAAAATGTATTGAAGAGATGAACAAATGGTCATTATTTTTCAACCTAAAAATAGAATAGACCAAGAATTTTCAACCTGCTACAATATCCATAGGATTGGCTACCCGTAACACACAATTGACTATGAAAGAAGACGGGTTGTTTCAAATACCAACCAACTCTAGAAAGTGACTGCCTTTGACTTTTGTTGATTGTCATTGCGAAACATACGACCAGTGGATGTTTCAAATCTTTATTGGGTATGGCTAACCTAAAAAGTTTTATACTATGTGAGTGATGCATCCTATATAATATATAAGTCTAAATAATATTTTGTAATGAAAAAATCTCTTATATCATGGAAATAATCATAAATTAAGTTCACGTGTATTATACGAGTTGTATAAAAGAACACTGCTGATGGTTGTGTCCAAACAGCTGGTATTAGTTTCTATAGATCCAACTTGTTGTGAATTCAGCCTAATATGATCTAAACAATGCTTTGGTAATATGGTTAGTAGAATCTTTTTATAAGATCAAACTTGCAGTGTAGTTAAATAATTTATTATTCCAAGAAAGAGCATATTGTTGCCTTCTAGAATAATAATAACAATAATATTAATTGCCTTTACTTGTTTTGCTTATGAGTATGTAATGAAACTAAAACTACTTGAAATAAGATCATATAGAGCAAACTGATGTTAATATGTATAATAACCCCAATTCTTATAACATGAACATAGAAAATCACTACTACAGCTTAATCATGTTAAAGCCAGTATACTCTCTTAAATTCCACTTGACTCCCTAAAAGCAGGCTAAACGATAACTGCATACCTCAAATTACCAGTCGCATGATTATTCCTCAAATGCATAACCCATTCTGTCCTTGAATATTTTTGATATGCACAACCACATATCTGCAAGCTTCTTGGGTATAGACTAACATTAAAGACAAAATTATACAGATTATTATGAAGATATGTGTATAAACTAAGTAACAAATTAGAAAAATGGACAAAAAAGTGTTGGACTGGCAGCTAGGGATGAGCATTTGGTACTGGGTACCAAATTACGTGTACCGAATTTTTCGGATTTGTATTCGGTACCCAGTTTTTGGCCTGCTCGGTACCGGTACCTTCAGTTCGGCACCGGAAAAATACCGAATTTTGCCTTCAAATACCAGTACCACACCGGTCCTGTGTCGGTACAATACCGAACATTTTTCGGTATACGGAAAAAAAGCCTGCTGACTTTGTTGGCTAACTTGATTGTGATGTTCGCATGTCATTTTTTGTCCCCAACGTCATAATTTCTTCCGGAATTCTTTATATGACATGTATCACGTTTTTGTTGTTCAACTATAAAAATTAAAAAAAGAAAAAAAAAAAAGAGGAAAAAATAGATTTGAAATCTTTTGTCGAAAACAATAACCCAAAATTAAACTACAATAAAAGTATCAGATTAATAGATTATAACTACAACAATAATTAGAGAGAATGCAAAGTATATACACTGTGAGGGTTATCATGCAAATCAAAAGAGTTGAGACATATACTACAATTTGGAAACTAAATTCTTACAGACTTACAGTGTTGTCTCTTTTCCCTGCCCCTGGCCACGAACAATTATAACTTATAAGTAACCTTCAGTGTAATAAAACAAAAAAAATATTCTTGAAAAATCAAATACCTTCGCATCAAATTTGGATGCATCGGGTTTGGATATCACGTTCTATTGAGGCGGCTGTACATATTTCAAAACAAAACAAAATCTATTAAATAACTTATGTAGAATTATAGAAACTGGGCTAAGGTTGAACAAAATGGTGAATGGATATTAGCGTACCGGGGGAAATTTGCTGTTGTTGCTTACTTCCACATACCACCATCCTCACTCGTCATCTCCTACGAAACAGTAGACTCATTGGGATCGGGTTTGTGATAGGGTGGGAATTTTACCACAACCTCTCGTTGTTCGAGATCGTGACCTCCAAAGCCTTTCTTGCTTTCTTTCGGGCCTGTAGTATAGAGCTATATTTTGAATATTATTACTAAATAAGATAGGATCATTTACTTTTACATGTCTTATAATTTAATAAAACTTTTCAAATAAAACAATAGAACTATCTCAGCTCAACCATTTGTATAGAACTATATTTTGAAGTCAGTTTGAAATAAGACGTATTTATGAAATTGATGAAAGTTAAAAACGAAAATATTCGGTTTAGCAAGTTAATATCGAGCCGAGTTTATATGTGTTCAAGCCAAGTCAAACTTAAATTTGAGGTCATTTAATAAAGGAATTTGATTAATAGGAGAAGTCTATGCGAGCATGTTATCATATAAATAACAATAGAATATATATTTATAATAAAAACTAAAAACTCAAGATCGGTAAGGATTACTTGGCGAAAAGTTGCATGATAAATATTAAATAGCATGGATTAATTGTTCTTTTGCAGGGGTGAAGCAAGTATAGCTCAACTCAACCAGCAGGTCAGGTCGGGTCAGGTCAAGTCAGCCAACAGGTCAAAACAGTCCATTTTAAAAGGTTTCCAAATTGTTTTGGGTCAAAACAGGTTCTGGCCAAAATGGACTCGTGAATGAGTCGTGTCAAAATGGGTCATGGGTAGTGCAAATCCATTTGAACCAGTTTTAAGTTAGCGGGTTTTATAAGAATAGCCCGTATTGATCCGTTTTAGTAGACCCAAATTGAGCCATTGTTTAATTTAGCGGACCCAAAAACACCCAAATGAAATTTCATCTTTACCCAAATCAACCCAGTTTCCTTTTTACCCAAACCAAATCCGAAGTGTACACAAATGACTACACACAGAACACAGAAGCAATACCTTGTGATCGACTTCCTTAGCTACACGTGCACTCTTCATCATTAATGCTTGAAATGAAAGTCATGTTTCAAGTTGATAAACAGATGCCTAGAAAGACATACCTCCTTGATACTCAAACTCAGTTGCCACTTTCACCTGATTAGCTGACAATGTGGGCTGATATCTGCAAAACAATTATTTCAATATGTATGATTTCAGAAACAATATAATTACAATGATCATCTATATCTTTGAATTAAACAATGAAAAAGGGCGTTTGCATTAAAAACATACTTTCAGCCACTTTTAACCCATTCGACCCGTTACAATGGCTGCCTTTCAGATTTATTTTGTTCGACCTATTTGAAATAAATACTGGCTTTGAGCCAACATTAAACTCGTTTGTCCCTTTTCACTAACCTTTTATTTGACCCATCTGATATAAAACCTAACCAAATTAGACACATTCACATGTAAATGGTCGAATTAACACCTACCGGAAGATCCTACGTTTAACTAAACAAAAACATAGCAAATGTAATAAACCAACTCGCCCAATAGATGATGTATTCAGTTCCTTTGTAGAGAGAGTTAATATAATCACTGAAACATGCCTTGTGGTTTCTAGACTGCATAAGCACAAACTCAGTTGCCATGTATTCAACAACTATAAAACTATAATAAATGGTAATGGTGTAAGAGGTCAACTGAGTTGACTCACCTTTTTAACCCGTATCTCAAAACATATGCGATTTCACCATTACCCAGCCCGCACTATATTCCAGTCTTTACTTTTTTCAAGAGATTCCAAAAGTTTGAAAGTTTTTCTTTTAAACTACCTGTTTGACCCAAATTAATTTTGCTCCAAACTCATGTTTGCCCGATCTTAATTAATAAGTTTTTTAAATGAACCGAACTCATTTTGCTCTGAGCCCGTCTTAACCCGAACTCATTTTAATCCTAACCCATATTGACCTGAACTCATTCTGACCCAAAGTCACTTTAACCGGTGACCCACACCTGCCCGACCCGCCCAATTTGTTAGTTGGTTCAAAAAGTTTCCTTAAAAGCTACGTGCCAAGTAAATCTTTATCATGTGCAAAGTTAAGACGTATACATGAATCCGTCAATTGTTTGCTGTAGAAATAAAACTTTTCAAATAAAACAATAGAACGATCTCAGCTCAACCATTTGTATAGAACTATATTTTGAAGTCAGTTTGAAATAAGACGTATTTATGAAATTGATGAAAGTTAAAAACGAAAATCTTCGGTTTAGCAAGTTAATATTGAGCCGAGTTTATATGTGTTCAAGCCAACTCAAACTTTAATTTGAGGTCATTTAATAAAGGAATTTGATTAATAGGAGAAATCTATGCGAGCATGTAATCATATAAATAACAATAGAATATATATTTATAATAAAAACTAAAAACTCAAGATCAGTAAGGATTACTTGGCAAAAATCATATTGACCTTTATAAGTTATTTCTTCTTCAGGGTTGTTCAACTCATACTGTCAACCCTCTTGTTGAAAAGTATGAATGTCCTCCACGCATTTGGGAAAGAAAACAACATCCAGATATACATCTACCAAATTATAAAAATCCTACACAATAACAAAAATACTTTATGAAACCAGATATGATAGAACATAAACTGTGCCTAATTCCAATAACCACACATTATTTTAACCTTTGTGTTTGTAGATGCAACATGATAGCATGTCCTGTCAGGATATGTGAATGCATTAAGAAAAGTATGCAAACTCCCCTTCAGTAGTTCAACAAATGGTTCTTTTAAAGGGTACTTTCTTGAACCAAATAGGACACTGTGTTCCAATATATGGGGAATTCCAGTCGAATCTTTCCTGCAGTCGGATAAAGTGAGTCAAGTGACAATTAGTATAACGTGGTGCAATCTTTGGCTGTCGCTTATATACTTAATAAAATTTTGTATAATCTAAGATTGGAACTAATTACACATAACGGTCTACTACATTATTAAATATTCAGCTGCTTCAATTAACAATGCATACGCGCATAAACAAATAGAGAACACTTTCTAGATTCTGAAAAGAAACTTATGGAGGAGTTCTGAATACTACACCAAAGACCTTGTTCTCGTCGTCATTTAACACAAAACATTTCTAAATAAATTAACAATCAGAAACAACTAATACAGGCGTAATATTCGCAACAAACTTTACTTCAACATTCAATTACAAAACTACTGAAACGAAAAGGAATATGAGATGATAAGCAAGCAATAAACCCTAATATTCACCTCAACAGTAAAAATATCAAGACAATTTGGGTATTAGTGTTTGATATTGATTAGAAAAACCCTAGGTTAACGTATGGATCAGGAATGTGTTTTGGAAATACGCAATGATACCTCAACGATACACTTGAGAGAATAAATCGGTCAAACTATGTCAGAATCTATCAACTGCATAACCTGATAGTTGATTGTACATGTCAACATTTCAGACCTGGGATGAAATTAAAAAAACAAACACCTGTCTTAAAATCCACAACTATAAAATCGAAATTCCAATTAAAACAGCAATAAATCATACCTGTGAATATCGAAATCAAAGAATTGAAGACCTGGGATGAAAATCACAAACAACATTTGAAAGATCCATCATTCCATCAGACTAAATCAGTAATCCTCGAATAACTGGTGTAGATTCCTCTGGGGTTTACAAAGGATGATGAATGGGGAAGAAAAGGGAAACTCGATGATAACCAACATCACAAGTTTCATAGGATTGTAAGATTAAAAGCTTGAATAATCGATGTAAAAAACAATAAACATACCTGAATTCAATTCCACTGGTTACAATTTAGGGTTTCCAACAATCACTTTGATGAGAATCGCCATGCTAGAGATCAGGTGTTTCGAATAAAATCGCAAATGTATGAAATTGCCAGAGAATATAATTAGGGTTTTTGAATGATATGATAGAAAGCGTGTCTAAGAAGCCGCGTGAAAAGGAAACAGAGGAAAAGGGTTTGGCGCTCTTGAACAATTATCTGGCCAAAGAGGGTGTCCACATCACTCAATTGATTGGCTAAAAATAGGGCCATGTGGCAAAGATGAATTCTTTAAAAGGTTTCCAAATTGTTTTGGGTCAAAACAGGTTCTTGCCAAAATGGACTCGTGAATGAGTCGTGTCAAAATGGGTCATGGGTAGTGCAAAACCATTTGAACCCGTTTTAAGTTAGCGGGTTTTATAAGAATAGCCCGTATTGATCCATTTTAGTAGACCCAAATTGAGCCATTGTTTAATTTAGCGGACCCAAAAACACCCAAATGAAATTTCATCTTTACCCAAATCAACCCAGTTTCCTTTTTACCCAAACCAAATCCGAAGTGTACACAAATGACTACACACAGAACAAAGAAGCAATACCTTGTGATCGACTTCCTTAGCTACACGTGCACTCTTCATCATTAATGCTTGAAATGAAAGTCATGTTTCAAGTTGATAAACAGATGCCTAGAAAGACATACCTCCTTGATACTCAAACTCAGTTGCCACTTTCATCTGATTAGCTGACAATGTGGGCTAATTTCTGCAAAATAATTATTTCAATATGTATGATTTCAGAAACAATATAATTACAATGATCATCTATATCTTTGAATTAAACAATGAAAAAGGGCGTTTGCATTAAAAACATACTTTCAGCCACTTTCAACCCATTCGACCCGTTACAATGGCTGCCTTTCAGATTTATTTTGTTCAACCTATTTGAAATACCATGTTCTTATTTTTTAAACATATCAAGAATCCTCAAAACCCGAAACAATTTCTTTAAACAACATTTTCATTCATCAATTGTATTTAAGATTTCAAGTAATCAAACAAATGTAACCCACATCTCAAATCAAATCACCAAAACGAATGAAGAAACGACGCCTATACATAACATACATGATGAAAATCTCGAAGCAAAAGCATCAAATTACACATGCAGGTTAGTTCGCTTAAGTTTTAGTATATAAACACTACTAATTCATTTAATAAAAAAAAATAACATATTATTATCAATTCATATAATAAGAATTGACCCATTGGTAAGTAAATGGGGTGTTTAGATATGTGTACTTAAATAGACTAACGCAACCTAAAATAACAGAATCACCTATTTGCCCAAATCTCATCCTTATTATCGATAAAAGTGAAACTATTAACAATTTATGCCAAACACCCCTAAATCAAATTATAACACCCGTTTGTCACCTACTGTGTTATATCGTCTTGTTTAAGTTGTAATGAACTATAGAGCAAAACTTGAAAATATGCATGTAAATAAACACCCAAAGAATATGCATGCCATATAGTCAAAGTGGAAAAAACTAAGCTGGACAGCAAAACCTGAGACAAAAGTGCTTCAAGTTTCCCACTGTTCATCAAAGATGGGAAAAAGTCACCATGTCCTGGTGGGTTCCTTTAAATCAAACAGATCCACATATTAAAATTTGAACAACTAACTCATACAAAATGTTGTCCATTCAAATCATGTGCCAAATGGGAGGCTTCATGAACACAACCATAGAGACAAATAGTTATTGCATTGAAGTAACAAAAAGAAAAATATTGGATTTTGAATTACCATACATCCTTGCCAGTTTTCCCTTTATATGTAAATAGCAAATGTCTATAATAGTCACCTTTTATGTATCTTCATGTGTGTCGAATGAGTTCATTCATTACATGTATTTGGGTTCAATCAGTCTGCATGAACAACCAAACCAAGAATTATTCTCTTTTTCTAAATTTAACGCTCGTGAGGCTGTTCAGAATTTAATTCTCGAACATCCCTTGTCCAGTTTCTTTGTTTTTTGACATCTGGCTATCCATATGTTTGACAACTGAATATGCAAAGTAGCACAAAGATTGATTATTGACCGGTTCCAATTAGAAAAAAATAAACATAAATTTGTCATACTCGACATTACAGGACTGTGATAATACCCTAAAAACAATCATAAATCTGATCACCTTTTTGGGATTGTTTCAATGAAAAACTTATTCGCATCACCAAGTACCTTCAATCACATCTGAAATATACACAATTTATATGAATCATCATAACAGCTTCATAAACATATAAACACTAATCATATAAATGCAAAATATAATAAGAAAAACGGAGTAAAGAATCGAGTAAAATAAGTAAATACCCATGAGCATGAGCTGCTCTAATGGCTTAATTGACTTGGGGATTCAGTGGAACACTATTAAAAAAAATGTGATGTCTCTGAATTCAAAGTCGAGCTGCGTACTATTCAAAAAAAATTGACTTGGGGATTCAGTGGAACACTATTCAAAAAAATTGTGATGTCTCTGAATTCAAAGTCGAGCTACGTACATACAAAGTTAAACAAAAAATCAGTCGATTTAAAAACAAAAACCATTATGTGAAGCATACATGATTTTGAGCAAAAAATAAAAAATATCAAAAACTATTGAAGCTAAACATAAGTGAACATCATTCGGCTAACGGATCTTACACGACATGAGATGTGACAAATAATAAATCTTTTGCCAATCTAACCAAATGTTCCCACCCAATATCTTCAATCTAGAATAAGCATCAATTAATAAAAAGTTAGTCAAGGAAACTAATTTGCTATGCATACATGTTGTCACCAGCTAATTACCTCAGCGTAAACGGCAACAGGAGAAAGATAATGTCAGGGCCATATTCATACTGTCATGAGCAATATGAAATTAAGACTTCAACAAACTATGCAATAGAGACTCTAATATTTATACATTTATAAACACTAAAGTAGGAAAATTAACATCAATTTTAAATAATATTCAGTAGCGTAGATTTCATAATCATATATAACACATCAGTTATTTACAAAACACAAAAGAAATGGATAAAAGATAAGTAAGCATTTTGCCTCATAACCCATTTTGACCCGTTACTAAACCCATCCAACACACTTAGTTTGCCACCTCTAACGGTTGCTTAAATTATTATATGTATTTGACACTATTAAATGCAAAGAATATTTTGTTAAACTATTAAATGTATTTGACATTAACAATCCATTTAAATCAATGTATCTGTTTTAGTTTCATAATTCATCTAACACACGTCCACTCAAAAGAAAACAATATAAAGCATATAACTAAACTAACTAATACCTTTAATAACCTCTCTCGGTTTCTTAAATCTGAGATCAATAGTTTTTCAGAATTTGTTTCGACCTTCCCCCCCCCCCCCCCTCTCTTTTTCTCGCTTCTCTTCAAGCTGATACAAAAAAAATATCCAGAGCATTTTCTTCAGAGATCCGACTTGAAAAATTAAAAATGTTTTTTGCATTGAATGAAGGCTGGATTAATACCTGGATCAATATCATAACCATGTCAATTTTTGAAACTAAATTCTATAAACATGAACTTAATTTCAAAAATTATGTCAAGAAATTCACAGAACCATGTCAATTTTGAAACTAAATTTGCAACCCTTTTGACATCCAAACTCAAAATTTAACCACTATCCTAAATCGAAAATACTAATCACTTTTACAGACAAAAACATGTAGAATCGGAAAGAAAAAAATAAACCACATCAATTATTCGAATCAATTGCGATAAGAACACACATATCTTCATAAAAAATAACTTTATCAAAACCAATTCTCAAGAAACCCACATCGTGAACTCAAGAAACACTTACCTCAACAACATCTTCCTCTCTACCATCATCAAAAGCTTCATCGTTGCTGACAACCAATGGTTTGAATTAGGATAAAATAGAAAAAATAACAATCAGCCTTAAAAAATAAACAATCGAATAAATAAGTTTAAGAATTTGGGTTTGTTAACATGGCTTAAAACTTAAAGATAACACAAAGGAAGATGATGCGTCAATGATATGCAACAAAAGATTGAAACTTCATTAATGCAAATTGGAAAGAAGATTTGATTACCTGATGTGTCCATGAATCGATTGCTGCCAAATAAATTCCATTATACTGCAATCGAAAATCTGAAATAAGAATCCCAGATTCTCAAAGAAAATCGATGTTTCTTTTGATTCAGGTAAATAAGTTTCAGAATGATATGGAGCCGGTGATTTTAGGGTTTGGCACAGGACGATGGAGATTTCATTAGGGTTTGGCAAAGAACGATGGAGATTTCATATTTTTAGAAACATTGAATTGATTGAATTTTTAGAAATTATTAGTATTGAAGAGCATTGAATACGAATTCAAGAGGAAGGATAATAGAGGAAATTAGATTGGCGCTCATTGTGAATTATCAGGCCAAAGAGGGTATCCACATCATCAAAATGATTGGCTAAGAATAGCCCTTGTGGCCTAAGAGAATTCATTTAGTATAATAGATAGATCAGGGAACATTATTGATTCACAGAAAAAAAAATTAGAAAGAAAAAATGTCGTATACTTAGGGCATGTTTGGCTAAGCTTTTTGAAGCTCCTTTTAGAGCTAAAAGTCCTTCTGAGAAGGAGAAGCTTAGCCAAACATTATTGAGAAGTCAGGAAGATGAGAAAAGCTTAGCCAAACACAAGTAGGAAAATGACTTTTCAAAATTTTTTTTTTGTCTTCGAGAAAAGAAAAAGCCCTTCTAAGAAGGAGAAGTAAAAAAGCTTAGCCAAACATGCCCTTAAATGTTTACAAGCCCTTAAATTAAAATGTTAAAAAAATCATGATCATACAAAAAGAATGATTTGTGTTCCACTAGAATTAAAGTTCACACACTTTATCTTTTGTGGTGCACAAATAAATTTAAATGCATGTCACCTCCTTTTTAGATTTTTTTTTTTAATTAAGATACTAATTTTTTTAATAGTAAATGTTACTCTCTTGTCTAGATTTGAATAAAGGACCTCCACTCTTAAAATCGCCAATGTGACACATGCCTTTACCAAGTGGGCTGACCCAACATTAGCATTTAACGTATTAATTATTTACGAAATTCAAAAGATACACAAAAAAGTGTTGGTAAATCAGTTCGACTTGATCCAATTTATTTTAACCAAAACTATAAACTTTTCCATTTTTAAACTCTTTGCCTAACTTGTCAAATTTTACAACCTAAACTTGATCAAAATGCAAAGTTAGGCCCAGATGATAAAGATAGATATTGGTAGTCAAAATGCATATTTTCCTGTTAAATCATGTGTAACAATCAAGTTTGAATTAAGGAGGCTGCATTTGAAGTCAAAAAATCATGTGTAACAATCAAGTTTGAATTAAGGAGGCTGCATTTGAAGTCAAATGTTGGAGTAGGGGAGGTTTGGGATATTAAGAGAAAAGTAGTGGGTCAAAGATGTAACTTACTACATTGAAGCCCTCCTCGTGTGTGTATGCATAAAAAGACAAGTCAAGTAATGCAATATCCCCATGGAGGTGAGAAGGTTTTCCAAAGGTCTCAAGTTCGATCCCCATTGGGGACAATCAACTTGCCCGGCTCGAAAGGGCTTAGACTTGGGGTTTCCTGCTCGGGGAGGTCACGGGTTCGAGTCCCGTAAAACGCAAATGCGGGCTGCCAACGTGGGGCTGGAGGGATCGAACTCGCGCGGGTGCGTTAAACTCTAAGGTGTTGCTCCGTTTGACTGGCCAAAAAAAAAAGTAATGCAATATCCCAAACTTTAGACCGTTGAATATTTAAAATTCAAACAAAAATATGAGAATATGAAGTAGAATGTTTCTCTAAAGACTAAAATGGTCGCGAATGATATCTAGATCAAGTGGTGGAGGGCTTGCATTTCTCTTGTGAGATGCATGTTCGACTCTCACTTGGTGCAGAGTGAGACACTAGTGGGCAATGATAGAAGACCCATGGAAACCTGGGTTGGATCCTTGAGCCAAACGGATTTTACCGGTAATTTCACTGTCGTGCCTACGGGCGGGTGGGTTACTGGGTTTTCCCCAGAATTGGTGGTGGATTCGGGTTACTCTCGGAGTACTCCGTTTGTCCAGTGGGTGCCCTGAGAGTGCTCGGGATTGAGTTTGTTGGCCGTTAAAAAAAAAAAAAAAAAAACTTGAGTAAACTTCCGTTTTGCTCCCTGTGGTTTGGTCATTTTAACGGTTTTGCTCCAATAGTTTAAAAATAGCCATTTTCCTCCCTGATCTTTCGAGTTTGTCGCCAGTTTGCTCCCTAATCTTTCGAGTTTGTCGCCAGTTTCCTCCCTGATGGAGTTAGAGGCTGGGAGGGAGCAAAATGAAGATAAGTTAGAAAAATCAGGAAGGAAAATGGCTATTTTTAAACTATTGGAGCAAAACCGTTAAAATGAACAAATCACAGGGAGCAAAACGGAAGTTTACTCAAAAAAACTAAAATGGTCGGTTGTAAAAATTGTTCAGCTCCATCAATTAAACCCTTTATCCATATAGAACAACTACCATTTGCAAGTTGCAAGCATATTCGTTTAGGTACAAACTCTAATACATAAAAAGACAAAAAAATCTTAATTACCGATTTTATAGTTCTCTTGTTTTCGTATTTCTATCAATATGTTTTGGTTTTTTTTAATGTAAATATAACTTTTAACTTAAAGGAAAATATTGTTCGTTCATGTTTAACTATGTATCTCACATGCCTCTACTAGAGGTCTAGGAGTTGAAACCTATTCCTAACGGACAACATAATGTGTTTTTCTAGTGTTCTTAGGATCCAAACGTAAAAGAAACAAAAATCAGGAGCACAAGATTAGAACAGTGGCGGATTTAAGAACTTTGTGAGTGAGCTGGTAGATGGCGGAGTGTCCAAGAATGGCCGACGAGCGACAATGATGATATTTCTTCAATTACGATGCTCAGATTTAATTTCGTGTACCCAGTAAGGGATTGTAACCCTTCCTTTAACTGACTTAATCCACAACAAATTAGGTTTAATTTAGCGTACCCAGTAAGGTTTTCCGCAACAGATTAGGGATTCTAAGTTTCTAACTATAGCGATTAGTGTTGTTAGGTTTTCCGCAAAATACAACCCCCCTTGAATCTCTACCGAGATTCCATCTGTGTCCACCCAGACGATAGAGTTGGCTCCGTCTCCGGTCATGCAAAAAACACCGCTTCATTTTGGTAATGAAGGATTAACAAATTATCAATGAAAATAAGTTTATTTATTATATTCATCATGTAAATTATTTATATAGATTATTTAAAAAAACTATGAGGTGAGTTGATTTTTAGTAATATATGTAACATATTAGAAAATTAGGTAATATTTGATCCGCTAATTATTTAAAAAAAACTGTGAGGTGAGTTGATTTTTAGTAATATGTAACATATTAGAAAATTATGTAATATTTGATCCACTATTGGAAATAGGGGTGAGCGTTTTGCGGTTCCGACCCACGAGAACCTTAAACCCGATCCGTGAGAACCTTGGACCCGAACCTTTTTAATATATGGGTTGGTTCTCGGTTCTAGATTTATATTTAATATGAGTTCCGGGTCGGGTCGGTTCCGACCCGGTGGTTCTAATATAAGAACCACAAGAACCATTTGTATTTTAATTAGAATGCATATAAAAACTACAATTTATAGAAATGGTCCAGTAGATATGTATTGTTAACGCAAAAAATAACACAATGATCTTCTTTCGTCTCTCTGCTATTCTTTTTTACATGTTATTGTAATCGATTTCATGTTATATTAGTACAATATTTAAAAATATCATTTTGAAGAAAAAAATGTATTTTTCGTGATATATTTTACAACTACATGTATATGTATGGATGCGATATATTACAATATATATTTCTTATATCTAAATTGAAGTTTATATTTATGTATATTTCTCTAATGTATTTATATGCATGTATTTGTGACAAAAATAAAAGCAAACACACCACATATTATGGTATAGTCTTATTACATAGCTTTGCGTTACTAGATAATGTGTGATTAGGTATGGTCTCATGTATAAATACATGTATCTTTGTTTTGTGATGCGTACATAATAGATCCGCATACTGTTCTGAGTGACGAGAATGACAAAACCGTTACTAAAACATAAGCCGGGAAACGAAAAGTATTTTAAAAAGGAAGCTCATAGGCTATTGTTGGAATCATTAAGATGAATTCTTTGACGAATATGTTAAAAGAATGGGAGGATATAACCCCTAAAGGCCCATTACATATAAAAGGTTCTTGCGCATCAGACCCTTTACCAGTTTACCCGACCCATCAGAACCTCTAGGACCCGGAACCACATAGCCTTCTAACGTTCGGTTCGTGGTTGTCAATTTTATCAATAAAAGGGTATGCAGTTCTAGTGGGTCCGGGTCGGGTCGATTTTGACCCTTTGCACAGCCCTTTTTTTAAACAACTAATTTTTTTCCCCTTAAATACTTAGACCGGCTCCAATGCGCACTTGAAGGGGATGCATTTGATGAGTTGGCATGCTGCACTTGGGAAGGATGGAGTGGAGTGAAGATGAAAGTGGGGTGCACGTATGTGGGGAAGTGCATCAACATGCAGGAGAGAGAAGGTGAAAGTGGGCCCTGTATTATTAATATATGCATGTGAACGGCTATTTTTAAAAAAATAGTTTTGTATAATTAATATATGTTTTGTATAATTAATACCCGAAACATCCCTACCCACACCCGAAACACCCCTACCCACACCCGAAACACCCACTGTAATATATGTTTTGTATAATTAATACCCACCCGAAACATCCCTACCCTCCACCCGAAACACCCTCACCCACACCCGAAACACCCACTATAATATATGTTTTGTATAATTAATACCCATCCGAAACATCCCTACCCTCCACCCGAAATACCCACCCGAAACACCCTCCCTTAATTTGAGTATTTATATTTTATTTTTTAGGAAAATGTATTTTCTTTTTTTATGTAATACAAGAGATAATTTCCCTTCACCACTATACTATAAGTGGCCACTTTGCACAGCTGACAGCCGTAATATTTGGAAAGATGGGTCATACAAGAGAACAAAATATTATTTAGACCTAACATAGTCAAACCGGCAAGACCGACAATTTTCTTCTTTAACATTTGTTTATCATTGTAACAACTTTAAACTAGTCAACTAGACATGGCTAATTCCTTTTTTTTTTACTTAATATCAAGTCAAAATTATTTATTGCGGAAAGTGAAGGATCTGTCCATACTAAGCGTAATCACCTTCATTTTTTCTTCATGCTATCGAACTAGGTTAAGGATCCTTATGCTATACAGTTTCCAATTAAAAATCTTGTAAATGCTAAATTAATAACAACCTAAATCTGTAGTTTTAAATAAAGAGTAAATTACAAGTTTTGTCGTTTATGTTTACACCAAATTGCAGGCCTAAAGGACATAACGTGCAAGATTTTGCAACATTAAGGACAAAACTTGTCAATTTTTACGCTAAAGTACAGCGCCTGTAATTTGGTGTAAACATAAAGGACAAAACTTGTAATTTACTCTTAAATAAATAACAGGAAATATAAATACACTATAGTATTTAACTAGATTACATGAATAATTTCTAAATTTCTAAATTTTTTTTATAAACCACATTAGATGTTTTATTTATAGCATTGTCATCCTTGTATTTTATCAGTAAAAGTAAATATTACATCATACAACATAAAGGAAATACAATTATAAGTCAAAAAAACAATTCATAACTTTTTAAATATTTCTTTGTAACGTCACCGGAAACCAAAAAACTGCAAAACGATTTAGTTTAATAATATGTCCATACAAAAAAAAAGCGTACAAAGACCATTTACTACTTGGCTAGTACTAATTAATAAGTAAACATCAACAACTAATACATATTTTTGCTAAGCTTGCATGAAAATGCTAAAAAATTGCACCATATACTAACCACTAGAGCTTATAAAAAAAGAAGAAGCATCTAATGCAAAACCAACGTAGTGGCGAAGCTTGAAATTTTTTACGGGGGGTCGAAAACGTATATACCAAAAAATTTCTATAGAACCGGGGGTCGGAAACATATATACCTAAAAATTTACATACGAAAACTACATATATAACACTATTTGCCGAAAAGTTCGGGGGGTCGGGTGCCCCTCAAGGCCCCTTCAAAGCATCGCCCGTGAACCAACGTAAACAAAGTACGTTTTTAAACAAAAAAAACTGTTCAAAAAAGTGAAAAAACTATTTTCACCATTTTTTAAGTAGTGAGTAATAAACAACATACCTTTTTTCTTGAAAAAAAAAACATAAACTCCAATTCATCACCAAATTCCAACTACATATTTTTAACAACGGTTTTCGTACCTTGATTATACCTTGGATTACCCTGGGACATGTCAATGCCAACCTCAACATCTCACTCACGACCATCCTTGACCCTAAGTGTTGGTTCAAACATTTTATCCAAACCATTGTTGACAACCCACTTCTTTGGTAGCCGCTATGTTTAAAACACAATAAGGTTAAAACTTAAAACTAAACTAAGTAGGTTAAATTAGTATTATTTTAAAACAAAGTAAGGATAAAAAAACTTACAAACTTGTTATCAACTCGCAAACCAATAACGCCACCTTCATCTTCCTGCTTAACATGAAAATCTGATGTGGCAGTTGACTAGACATGTTTACAAGTTCATTTAGTATCTTGCATCGGTGATGGTCTTAGAAAGTTGTACAAAAAAGTGGAAGGTTGTAAATGGCACTTGCAACCTCTCTTTACTTTTCATTTTTAAATAAAGTTGCATAAAAATACGAGAGGTTGTCAATGACATTGGCGACTCTCTCTTTACTTTTGAGAAATCGTCAATAGGAATGACGACCTCTCAATTTTTTTTTGTTTTTTTTTTTTATAGAAGCATGTGACCTTCAATGAGTTGGCATGACAACATAGAGGTCGCTAATAGGAATGAAGACCTCTCTCAACCTAGTAATGACTCCATTCCAATTCCCTAACAAAGCTAGATGTGGTTAGATGTTGCCAATAGGTTCGGTTTGTTACAACACCAATACGATACATGCATTTGGTATAGAAATCAACATGTGATTTACTTCCATAAAAAACGATACAATCAAATAATGCTACCGACACCGATGTTGTTCGAACGATATCGATCGGTTCAGATTGTCATGATACTATTACCGATATTCATTTATTGTTACACACAGAGTTGCATAAACGAAAAATAAATATGAATTCAAACTCTTGATGAATAGGATCTCACAATTTTTAAGGATTTATTTTTTATTAATATTTTATTTATCAATTAATTTGATTTATAGTAATAAATAATAACTGATCATATTTAAGTATTTGTTTTTTTTAACTTTTATTATTTGTTATTCAAATTTATTTTTTTAGAAATAACTTACGTCCGTTAAATTTTTTTAAAATCTAAACCTATTACATTTATTTTTTAAGGAATATTGGATTTTAATAATCCCAACTATTCGCCGTTGGCCGCCAATAGTCACAACTTTAAAAATAACCACTGACAGTCCTAACTTTTAACATATTGGCCTCCAATGGACCCTAACTAATAGAACCCTTACTTCGTTAGTCTCCGGTCGCCAGAAAAAACGTTTTTTGACCGGAAAACTCATTTTTGGCCGGAAAACTCAACATTTTTGTCCCGAACCTCTTTGTAACCTTATTATGGACATTTGGAAACCTTTTTCTAGTAAAAGCCACAATTATTAAAGTTGTCGGAAAACTTCTTTTTCACCAGAAAACTCAACTTTTTGGCCGGAAAACTCAACATTTTTGTCCGAAACCTCTTTGTAACCTTAGATCGAACCTTTAGAAACTTTTTTCTAGACAAACTGGTTTTCCGGCGATCGGAGACTAACGGCGTTAGGGTTCTGTTAGTCAGGGTCCATTGTTGGCCAATATATCAATAGTTGGGACTGTTAGTGGTTATTTTTGACGTTGGGACTGTTGGAGGCCAACTGCGAATAGTTAGGATTATTAAAATCCAATAGTCCTTTTCTTAAATTCCAAGTTATCCGGTCGCATGTTGTGATGATACGTTACTGTGGGCATTGGATCGATATTGGTTCTGTTTGTTACAATACGATACATGCACTCGGTATAGAAATCAACTTGTGATTTACTTCCACCAAAAACGATACAATCAAACACGGGTACCGACACCGATGTTGTTCGAACGGTATCGATTGGTTCAGATTGTCACGGTACCATTACCGATATTCATTTATTGTTGCAAACAGAGTTGTATAAACAAACATTTTTTGAAATCGGAAACCATAAAAACAAATATAAGTACCGGTACCGATGTTGTTCGGTATGATACAGTAGCGATACGGTGTCAGTTTATCTAAAGAAAACAACAAGAAAATGGTATTACCGAAACCGATGTTCGTTCGACTCACTACGGTAGCGACACGATATACGTTATCAAAACAGAAAACCATAAAATGAATAAATACCGGCACCGCTGTTGTTCGGTTCTGTACGGGATGGTAGCAATACGGTGTCAGTTTATCGACAACAAAAACAATAAAATAAATACACATACCGACACAGGTTGTTCAATCGGTTTCGGTTTGATACGGTAGAAGCACCTTTCGCGAAGCCTGGAGAATCTAACTAGTTAATAATTAATTAGATATGCGCATATAATGTATATATGTGTGGGCGCTTGGGGGGCAAAAGTGAAAGTGCAATAATTTTAACGTTATTTTACTAATTTCGTGAAAATAACATTAAAAGAGAGAATGGTTAATCATGCATCATGTGGTGGCGTTGATAGCCGAAAGACAAGGGAGTACATGCACAAATCGGCCTTTGCCTTAATTGTTGAGTGTTACGTGTCACGTGTCTTATGTCCAAGGTTTGATGCAAAACTACTATCGAGACGGGGGTCTCACTGGAAGCAGCCTCTCTATTCCTATGTGGTAGATATAAGGTTGTCTACATCTTACCCTACTCAGATCTTACGTTAGCTTTGCTATTGGTGGGATTTATTGAGTATGATGATGAAGAAGGATAAATTTTGATTGTGATTTGTGACACATAAGTATAACTAGAGATGCACAAAATAACCGGTTAATTAACCGTAACCGGTTATTAACCGAAACCGTAACCGGTTAATAACCGATTTAGGAATAACCGGTTAGTGGTTATTTTTAACCGTAGGTTAGTAACCGGTTATAAGTGTTTAGTATAATAACCGGTTATTAACCGGTTTTTTTAAACCGGTTTTTTAACCGATAGACTGGTTAACCGAAAAAATAACCGAAAAATTAAAAAAAAAAAAAGGCAAAAAAACCGGTTAATAACCAAAAGAGTAAATTACAAGTTTTGTCCTTTATGTATGTCCCAAATTGCAGGCGCTGTCCTTTGTCTTTAAAATTGATGAGTTTTGTCCTTAATGTTTGCAAATCTTGCACGTTATGTCCTTTAGGCCAAACCCAGTTAGATTTTTTGGTTAAAACTGATCATGTGCAAGGCACATGAGGGTATAATAGTCTTTTTATCTCTATTATTTAAAAAAAATCTGAAAATCAAAATATATATTAAAACCTGCACTCTCTCTTGCTCCCTCACTTTCACTCGCTCTCTTCTCTCTCTCTTCTCTCTCCATCTGCGGAGGAGATGCACCACCACCGCCGCCATACCCTTCACCTCCACCACCGCCGCCATACCCTTCACCTCTACCTTCACTCCCCACCACAACCGCCGCCATCCCCTTCAACTCCACCTCCACCAACATCACTGCCACAATCATCACCACCACCATCACCGCCACAACCGCCGCCGTGCTCCTCCGCCGCTGCAGACCAAAATCCACCACAACCTCCTTCGCAGATCTAAACCCTAGGCGGCGGCTAGGGTTCCGCCGTGACGATAAGCGGCGGCCACGATTGTTTGGTGCTTCGAGATTCTCCCTTCCCGGTTCAATTGGTAACAAAAACCCTCAATTTGCTGTTGATTCTCTTGCCAATTTAACTAATTTAATCTTGTTTAATGCTTCAAGATTCTCCCTTCCCGGTTCAATTCCTGTTGATTTAGGGTTTGATGTTCCAAAAATTCAGGTTCTTGATCTTAGGTTTTGTAACATTTCTGGTGCTATTCCTGTTAGTTTCGCTAACTTGTCGAATCTTATCGAGTTGTATTTATCGGGTAACGCACTCACAGGCACTATTCCGGAGGATTTAGGTCAGTTGTCACTAGTTTATATGTTCTTGATCTGGGTTTCAAAGTAAGTTGGGTGATTTGTCGGGTGATTTGTTTTCGTCTCAAAGTAAGTTTGAAACTTTGGTTTTGAATCATAATAACTTCACCGGTGATCTTCCTAACGAGTTATGGTCACTTGTTAAAGATAATAATAATAATAATAATAATAATAATAATAATAATAATAATTTTTTAAATCATTTTGTTTTATTTTTTAATAATACTAAGTAAACAGGGTAAAAAGACTAAAATACCCCTGGGTGATCAGATTTAACCAAAAAATCTAACTGGGTTTGGCCTAAAGGACATAACGTGCAAGATTTGCAAACATTAAGGACAAAACTCATTAATTTTAAAGACAAAGGACAGCGCCTGCAATTTGGGACAAACATAAAGGACAAAACTTGTAATTTACTCTAACAAAAAATAACCGGTTAATTAACCGAACCGGTTAAAGTAATTAACCGGACCAGTTAAAAAAATAACCGGTTAAAGTAATAACCGGTTAAAGCATTAACCGGTTAAAGTCAAAAAGTCAAATTAACCGGTATAACTGGTTAACCGAACCGGTTTGTGCACCTCTAAGTATAACCGTAGCAAAATAAGGTGATTGGAATTTTAAGGGACCAAAGTCACACGCCCAAACAAACAAATAATGGAGGCCCACATGAACCATTTATAAACATGAAATTGATCCATGTTATCTGCCCAAGTTCATTGATTGTAGTTAACTATTGACAGGCCCAAGTGAACAAATAATCGCTTGATTGGTATTAGAGGTGCACAAAATAACCGGTTAATTAACCGTAACCGGTTATTAACCGAAACCGTAACCGGTTAATAACCGATTTAGGAATAACCGGTTCAATAGGTTATTTAACCGTAGGTTAGTAACCGGTTATAAGTGTTTAGTATAATAACCGGTTATTAACCGGTTTTTTTAAACCGGTTTTTTAACCGATAGACTGGTTAACCGAAAAATTAAAAAAAAAGGCAAAAAAAACCGGTTAATAACCGAAAATAACCGGTTAATTAACCGAACCGGTTAAAGTAATTAACCGGACCAGTTAAAAAAATAACCGGTTAAAGTAATAACCGGTTAAAGCATTAACCGGTTAAAGTCAAAAAGTCAAATTAACCGGTATAACTGGTTAACCGAACCGGTTATTAAAATTAACCGGTTTGTGCACCTCTAATTGGTATGCTGTTTTGTAAATATCTTTGGTGTGGAATATAAATGGCCTTTCAAAAAAAAAAAAAACCCAACTCAAAGCCCAACGTATATTATCTTATCTAGGGGTGTGCAGAGTTCGATTCGGTTCGGTTCGTTTTTTTGTGCAAAACTAAAATTGAAACCGAAATGTTGGTTTTCAGTTTTTTTTAAACCATTCGGTTTCGGTTTTTGCACCGTTTCGGTTCGGTTTTTCGGTTATTTTAGTTTTTTGAACAAAATTATGTAAGATTCAAAAAATAAAAAGTATCGTTCAAAATTTAAAAATCTTTCTTATATGTTTATATTTAATTTATTATATTTAACCTTTTTAATTAATATTCTTCACTTAAACCCAGAGCCGTCTCCGAGAACTCCTAAAATAATTTAGGCATCGGGTGAAATACTTAACATTAAAGAATAAAATTAATAATTTCTACTATCATGAGCTTGACACTTAATCTTAAACTTAACATTCAAAAATGAACTCCTAAAATAATTTAGGCATCGGGTGAAATACTTAACATTAAAGAATAAAATTAATAATTTCTACTATCATGAGCTAGACACTTAAACTTAAACTTAGGGCATGTTTGGGTAAGCTTTTAGAAACAACTTATTGACTTATTGGCTTTTTGGAAAAGTCATGATTTTGTGACTTATTGACTTATTGGCTTTTCCCTCTCACATACACCCTCTTTGCCAAACATCATTTTAGAGCTTATGACTTTTCAAAAAACCAATAAGTCAATAAGTTGTTTCAAAAAGCTTACCCAAACATGCCCTTAACATTCAAAAATATATTGACTAGGCCTACTATTTTAACTTATCGATTCGGTTCTGTTTTTTTCGGTTATTGTAAATGGTTATCCGAAAACCGAACCGAAATTTCGGTTACTAAAAATATGAAAACCGAACCATCGATTTTTGTTTCGATTTAATTATTTCAGTTACATTTCGGTTATTTCGGTTTTCTTCAATTAAAAAAAATTGAATACGATGTGGTGATTTGGATCTGCCAAAAGTCCTCATCTTCTCTGATCTGATCGGAGGGAGGGTTTATCTCAATGTCAATTCATTTGGTCTCTCGATTCCTCCTGACATCTTCAATCCGACACAAAAACCCTAAATTTTGTTTCACAACACTTGCAGTTGACAAATACTGGATCCATTTGGAAGAAAACAATGATCCAAACATCGAAAAAACCCTAACAAGAGTTGGTGCCAAATTAGACACTTCATGCGTAAAGGAGGTAATCAAAAGATGCAGTTCAAGTTCCACCAATCAGTCTCATATATCAGGTCTAAGATTCTTCATATGGGCTGGTACTCAACCTGGTGAGTATAAGCATACTTCATATATGTATAACATTGCTTGTAAATTATTCAGAATTAACCAAAACCCTAATGTCATTAGGGATGTTATTGAGGCTTATGGTTTTGATAATTGTGTATTGAATGTTAAAAGTTTCAAGATTGTTTTGAATTTATGTAAGGAAGCTAGGCTTGCAGATGAGGCTTTATGGGTGTTAAAGAAAATGAATGAGTTTAAGTGTAGACCGGATACGATTGCTTACAATGCTGTGATTAGGTTGTATTGTGAAACGGGTCGAATGGATGAGGCTTTAGGGTTAATGGAGGAGATGAGTTTGGTTAATCTTTATCCTGATATGGTGACATTTGTTTCAATGGTTAAAGGGTTTTGTGATTTGGGTAGGATAGAAGATGCTAGTAGGTTGTTTAAGGTTGTAAACCAGCAAGGATGTTCGCCGAATGTCGTTGCGTATTCGGTACTTCTCGATGGGGTTTGTAGAGTTGGGAATTTGGAAAAAGGGTTGGACTTGTTGCAAGAGATGGAAAACCAAGGTGGAGTTTGTGCACCCACGGTTGTTACGTATACAACTATGATCCGTAATTTCTGTGAAAAGGGTAGGTCAATGGAAGCATTGACCATTTTGGATCGGATGGAGGCTTGCGGTTGTGCGCCGAATAGGGTCACAATCAGTACGTTAATCAATGGTCTTTGCCAAGAGGATCAAGTGGAAGAAGCGTATAAAGTCATCGATAGATTGGTTGCTGTAGGGAGTGTTTCGAAAAGTGAATGTTATAGCTCACTTGTGGTGACATTATTAAGGGTTAATAAGTTTGAAGAGGGTGAAAAAGTATTTAGGAGGATGTTGATTAGTGATTTGAAGCCGGACGGGGTGGCTTGTAGTGAGTTGTTAAAGAGGTTGTGTTTAAAGGAAAAACGAGTGCTCGATGCTTTTGTGTTGTATAATGAAATTGCGAAATTAGAATTTGCGACTTCTATTGATTCGGAGATTTATTCTATGATGATGGATGGACTTTGTACTGGAAGCCATTTGTTGGAAGCTTCAAAGCTTGCTAAGATGATGGTTCAGAAACGCGTCCAACTTAAAGCTCCTTACGTTCAAAATGTAGTTGAGTATTTAAAGAATGCTGGAGAAACAGAACTAGTTTCTCATATATACAAGGCCAATGTTGGTTGAGTAACTTTGATGCTTCTTGACTCGTGTTTGATTGTGTTCTTCATGATCATTAAGCTCTAAAGAAGTCAACTCTAGCTTGTCTCTTTGTTCATTCAAATTTCTGGCGTTGCAGTGGCGCTGTAAGATTTAGTCATCTGATTCAGTCTTGTTAACCTCTTCTCCATGTCGGATTCCATGTTTCGCTTTAAGAGAATCAAATTTTGTTTGAAGTTGAAATGAACGATAAATGCCATGGTGACACGCAGCAGAATTGTTGTGTGCTGTCTTCAACAGAAACCACCTCTAGCTAAGAAGTTAAAACCTTCAATTTGGAAAGTAGTGATTTTGCATACTGTGTTGACGACTGCCGATGTGTGTGTGTACAAGACATAGATGAAGGATTATTTTGATGTGCTAGTCCAATTCCGAGACACTAGCTTTATAAGAACAACGTTAGATATCCTGTCTTACTGTCTTAGCATATGTTTCGATGTGTTTTTTGTGTGATTTTACCTCGCAGTCTTGAAAGTACGGTATATTTTGATCTGAAGTTCTTAGAATCTTAGTTTTTCTGTTTCTCAAGATTAAAGGAAACACACGGGGATAAATTTATCTGGCTTTAAGGTTCTTGTCAGTTGTCTATATGTTTTTAGTTTAAGTTTGATGCAAAACTGGTGATGGTTTAAAGAAGCCAAACACACAAATATTAACACTCTCTTTTAACAATATATCGTAGAATACCACCTGTTCATTCATCTGGTGGCTGCAAAAGTATAAAATAAAAACACACAAATACTAACATTCTTTTAACAGTTAATTACATAGTTAGTCCCTGTGGTTTGCACAAAGTAACATACTTAGGTACTAATAGTTTAAAATCACATTCTAGGGTATTAACTTTTCATTTTGTAACGTTTGGAGGTATTAACGTTATTTGTAGGTTTAAAATCACATTCTATTGGTACCTAAGTATGTTATTTTGTGCAAACCACAGGGATTAACTATGTTAATACCCTAGAAGTTAATGCATCCAAACGTTACAAAATGAAAAGTTAATACCTTAGAAGGTGATTTTAAACTATTAGAGTATTAGTACATAAGTATGTTATTATGTGCAAACCACAGGGACTAACTATGTAATTAACTCTTCTTTTAACGATAAATCATAGAACAAACGCCCAACATTAGTAAAGTATTCATCAAATATCACACACAGTATTAGTAAACTGTCTATCAACATAAAATGAAAAGAAACAAGAAGATAAAAAACTAACACTTGAGAACAAGGGGCGGCTCAAAATGAAAAGAAAGAGGGAGCCTGAGCGATCGATTGTAGACATGTACCCGAATAATAGTCGCGTCGAATATTAAATTTCACATATCGCCACAAGTGTTTTCATATGTGCCATGTTTGAATCACATGTATAATTTGTGTCTGAATATTAAGTTTCACATATCGCCGTGTTTTCATATGTGCCATGTTTGAATCATATCATTTGCGTCTGAATATTAAGTTTCACATATCGCCATAAGTGTTTTCGTATGTGCCATGTTTGAATCATATGTTTCATTTGTGTCTAAATTGTCATCGGAAGGTTTTTTAAACTACGGTAAATGACTCCAGAAAGGTAAATTTGAACCTACCTACATGGCTCTTTAGTTTCAATGCCACTCGGACTCGCGTAGATCAAACATTTTGTAGACGGTAATGGTTGGATATAATTATACACGATTATGAGTTGCGTATCATGATTTGCAGGGTACAAGGGACCGTTCTTATGGTACGAGCCACAAAATACCCAAATATGATTCATATAATACTTATATCAGGTGTGTTTTCGTGTACTTCCAATATACGTAAACAATGATAGCGAGTAAAAAATGGATATGCTGCCGCGTTGGCCCATAAATCATGTCTATAGGCGTATAACACAAATGGCTACTACCCTTAATTTTATCCGGTAAACTTTTATTCTTTGAGCAATTATACAATTCCAACCAACACTTGCAGAATATCAACACTACAAAATAACTAGCCCAAGGATGTTGTTTTGCATATTTAGTTATCTGCCTGTTTATAAATATAGAAATGTACAAGTCTGTATAGCTGAAAGTACACACCAAGATGCAAACGATTCACTCGTATCATACCTCACTAAAAACACACAACATATGGTGTCAACACTCGACAGTGAAGACTATTTACATCATTGTGCAGAAAGGTGAGTGTGCCTCATTTTGGAGGCTCAGAAGATGAAGCAAATGAAGCTCTAGGGTGCTTGCATTCTTGCTCGGGTGAAAGATTCTCGGGAGCAGCTCTCTTTGGTCTCAACTGCAAACAGAAATGGCAAATCATGAGAAGGGTAATCTCGTCCTTTTGCATCAGTTTGAGTATGTGTGTGCATAAATGCAGTAATGAGTCCGTCCGTATACATGTGTTTTGAATTGGTGCATGCATCTATATTCTATAGAGATAAATACACAGACCGGAGGAGGGCAAACTAGTCTTTCTGGATACTTATATGTATTAATAGACGTAAATACACAAACCCGACAAGAGCAAGCTTGTCTTTTTGAGGCAAAAATAAGAAATGAGCTTTTGCAAGAATGAAGAATCTCACCTTCTCATCACCACGCTGATAGAATTGCCTCAGCAGTATGTTTTTGGCTTCCGAAGATATTACTGCAAAAACAGATTTAAATAAAAAAAACTTTCCAGGATTTAAATCCTATTTTACTAATAAACACCCAAAAGGGTCTGACTTTTAAAGTCATTACTCGTTTACTAATTTGCAAAAGTCAAAATTAAAACTTCCTTTCTATAAACTATACATAATTAGTTATTGTTTTCGAGGCAAATAGCATAAAGTTCAGTATAGCAATTCCTGTTGTTCTAAAGAAAGTAAAGACCTTCATAAGTAACAGCTATACTTTTGAAAACTGCTAGAAAACAAAGGGAGTATCTACAAACCACCACCCACTCAGGAACACACGCACACACAGAGGTAGCGATTTTAATCATTAGTAGGTAGCCGATTTAGGTTATATTTTATCCCGAATAGGTACAACTAATATAAAGTTAGCTAAAAATGGAAGCAGGTCAAATGAATTGAAATGAAAGTTGCCCAAAGTGTATTGAAATGCATAAAATCTCCTAAATTGATGAACGTTATTGTTATAGTATCATTTTTGAAATCATATTTAATACATTAATCATCTGAAAATTTAAAATAAAAAAGAGAAAGAAAAAGCTATATAGCACCAAATAAAGTATGCAGTTCATGTGAAGACGAAAAATGGTAAAATAAATTACGTTACCTTGGTCGGGGGGTGGAAGAGTCCGTTCATGAGTTGGATGATAAGTAATCGGTGTCTTCTTCTAAAAAATGTAAAAACATTGTTTTAATAATAAATTAAGAGAATCGTTGTCATGAATCAAGTTCATATAGTCAAAGGAAACACTGGCAAGCTGATGCTACCTAGAGATTTAAAATGGAGACACCAAAAACCCAAAATTCTGCCAATGACGAAATACAATTACCAATACCAACTTAACTAAATCCCAATTAACTGAAGTTAAACTGAAGGTAATAACATCCTGATGAAGTTATCTTTACCCTTATTTAATGTACCACTTAAACATATTGTTGGATATGAAGCCTTATTCAGATTGTGCACTGGTTAAGACAGTCAGAACTTAGAAAAGTCGATTTTGACGCCTTATCTGTTTTTCTGTATAAATTTTCTGCTTATATATGCTGTCAACCTGGTTCACTGTACATAGTGCCAAATTCATCAAACAATTTGAAAATAAATAAAAGAGTTAAATGTCATTTTCGTCCCTGTGGTTTGGGCCAATTTGCCAGTTTAGTCCAAAGGTTTCATTTTTCGCCCGTGGGTCCAAAAAGGTTTCACTGTTGCCATTTTAGTCCATTGGGTTAACTTCATCCATTTTTTCTGTTAACGAGAAGGGCAATTCGGTCATTTATTTGTAATTCTGTTAATTAGAAGGGCAATTCGACCATATAAACTGACCGAAGTGCCCTTCTCGTTAACAGAAAAAATGGATTAAGTTAACTGTTAACCTAGGGGACTAATATGGCAACGGTGAAACCTTTTTGAATCCACAGGCGAAAAATGAAACCTTTGGACTAACTGGCAAAATGGCCCAAACCACAGGGACTAAAATGGCATTTAACTCTAAATAAAAAGTTGGTTGCAGCAAGAGTTCAAGACCAATCCTACCAAGAAAATGTTTTTAGGGCTGCAGCTACACTTACCAAACAAATAAATCATCTTCCTTGACTTATTAGTTGCTAATGTCATGAATATACTATTATGGAGACATCATAGTTATCAAAGGCGCTACTCGCTAGGCGCACTCAAGGCGCATAGGCCCTGCCTGGGGCCCAGGCGCAAAAATACGAGGGCCTAAGAAAAAAAAACACACTTCAATGAAAATATATATATATATTATGTATTAGAAAAATTATATTATTCTTCAAAATAAATAAACGAAAACTATTATACAACATTTAATATCATCTAATTAGTACCAAAAGTTCTAAAATACTCGAGATTCAAATGTAATTCCAAAACTTGAATAACAAGTTCAAAGTAAAGTACCAAAAGTTCAAAAAGTAATCTATGTTGTCAAAAGCGTGTGAGGCGCGTGCCTAGGCGCAGTAAGTGGGCTGCGACCGGTGAGGCGCAATTTCCAGCCAAATTCCGGCTAAAAGTCGGCTGAAACGCCTAAACATCCTAAGCGAGCCATAAACAAGTCCTAAACAACCCTAAAACATCCTAAAGTACCCCTAAACAAGCCTAAAAGATCTCTAAAACCCCTAGAAATGTATTTTGTACTATGCGGCTTATTTAAAATAAAGGCCTTGTTTTTTAAGCGCCTAGGCGCTTTGACAACATAGAAAGTAATACATGGTAAAGGTTCAACTGATCATTGTTCTTCATCATCAGTCATCAAGACCGTCATCAATACCATCCTAGGTGTCGTCAACTTCAAGAAGCGAGGGCCTAGGAACTAGAAGCGCATTTAAGGGGCCTCGCCTGGAAAATGAGCCTACCTCGCAAGAAGCAAGGGCTTTTAATAACTATGGGAACGTAGAATATGTAACATATAAGTATAACCATAGATATAATACTCCAAGATATTAACTTTCATATTTGATACATCTAATCTTGCACAAGTGAAGCTTCATACACATGAATAGAAGACAAGGCAACATAACCAGATGAAGTGCATCAGCAGCACATGTGATATTATTACAATCTTGAAAGAAGTTGAACTTTTTTCAATATTATCAAGAAAATATATACCAACAACAGATCCAGCCAACAAATATAAAAGCAACCATAACTAAATAAAGGAATGTAATTTCTATAATAAAAGCAAGCATAACTAAAAGGAATGTAATTTCTATACTCAAATATTCCTAATTCTGCATTGCAATGGATGATTAACCCTAAAATCATTCCAAATGAACAATTTGAAATAGGTTACATTGAATTAAGAAGGAGAAAGGAAACCCTAAATAAATAAAGAGTGATGGATGAGCTTACGGAAGGGGCAGAAGGATCGTTGGGGCGAAGTTGGCTGAAGTTGTGGGGGTCGAAAGAAGGCCAATTACCAACATCCCACGACGACCCCATTCAGCCCCGATGATTACAATCGCAGCAGATCGGAAGATAGATTGATGATGTGCATACGCATACCAATTCTGTATCCACACGGGGTTTGGCCTATTTATTTATTTACTAGTCCCTCCCTCGTGCCACCAAATTTCATCCACCTTTTCCATTAGGGGTGTTTGGTTGAATATATTATTGTTGGAATATATTATTAGACCGCCCGGTATGGGGCTCGTCCCTGGATCGGCGCCGTCCTGATGGATCGTCCCACACCGGCCCTTGTGGCCCGTTGCGTCGCCATCGTCGGACATAAGACGGAGGAGACGGGGCTTGTTGATTGGTTGCTTCTTCATTGGTGGGCCCCTCTCTCTCCTTTATATATATATTGATTTTTTTATTAAAGTGAGTAGTCCCCCACACCCTTGAGTAGTCCCCAAGAGGATGCTCCTCCTCCCGTGATGACGTGGCGCCTACGTAGCGGGTAGTCTTCAAAGAGACTATCCATTCCATACTCAATGGTCTTAAGAAATGAAAACATGTATTATCATTATCATTGAATTATCAATGAATGATAAATCTAAAGGTGTCTTATCATAAACCAACATTTTCAAAGAGAATCCTATCAATGTTCAAACATAATCTTATATTCAGCTAACTCTTCTTTTCTTGAAGTTTCGTTATACGTCTCGTTCGTGTTGTTTATTTTCTTGATAACCTTACTTGAAGAAACACTGAACCTGTGTGGTATTTATAGACAAGATTGTGAGAAGGTATTGTGTGAGACGTTGCTTCTAGTATATCCATTTTGTCCCATCCATACTGACTGTTAGTGGCAGTAGAGGAGGATATGTATTCACAGAACATGATTGGCTAGACGTTGCTTTTAGTATATCCCTTTTGTCCCATCCATACCAACCACTGTCCTTTTGATCTGTCACGCGATAACCACTAGTGGGGCTTAAGGAAACAGTGATCTACGGAACGTCATTGGTCATACGTCACTTTTAGAATGTGCTTTTTTTCTCCCCTATTTATTTCTTTTGCCTATATCCCAAGGTACCAACCATATGCCACAATTGTTAAACATCATTCATAACATGTTTGTTAATTACACAATAGTTCATATGCTTTGATTATAGTTATACATGTGGGTCTACATTAAAAAAAAAAGTTACACGTTTAAGTTATGTTTGGTTTTCATTTCCTAATAAATTTGGGTTTTGCGCCTAACTATAGTTAGAAGTCTTTGTAAAATGATAAATTAACCCTTTCAATAAAAAAATTAAAAATCAAACCCTCTTCACTAGGGCTGTAAACGAACCGAACGTTAAGCGAACAGTTCATGAACCGTTCGGCGGGAAGTTCGTTTATGTTCGTTCGATTAGCTTAACGAACGAACACGAACAAAAAAATTCGTTCGGTTAGCTTAGCGAACGAACACGAACACATGTCTCGTTCGTTCGACTGCGTTCGTGAACGTTCGGTAATATGTTCGGTTACGTTAGTTCATGTTCGTTCGTTTGATTATATTAAAAAATAATAAATAATAAATCTTTTATCTAAACATATTGAAAACTTGAAACTCTATTTTTTCTAAGTTAGCTAAAATTTGGACATTCTAAGACATTTTTTGGAATAATTATATCTAAGTTACTTAAACTTGATTTATCGTTTGGTGGTTGTAGTAGACTTCTTGTGTTTTTTTTATCATTTGATGGTTGTATTTAACTACTTATTTCCAATGTTTAATGATAACAATGTTTTTATTTATTATTTTCAACCTAAATGTTTGTTTATGTCCGTTTTTATTTGCTTGTGTTCGTTTGTGTTCGAGACCCGTGTTCACGAACTGTTCGTGAACAATTGAATTTCCTTAACGAACGAACACGAACATAAACTTATGTTCGGTATGCGTTTGTGAACAGTTCATGAACATGTTAATTTCCTTAACGAACGAGCACGAACGTGGCCTTGTGCCTGTTCGTTCGGTTCGTTTACAGCCTTACTCTTCACCAACCAAGATTTTAACCTAAGCCTTTCAACTTGTAAACATATAAAATTAAGAAAAATCTAATTTTGACCTTTCCAATAAAAAAAACTAAAAAATCAAACACCCCCCTCAACAACCAAGATTTTAACCAAACCCCTTCAACTCGAAAACATATAAAATTCAAAAATCTAATTATGAAACCGAACATCACCATCAAAAACCCATTGGCTAACCCTCCCTTCTCCGATTAGGTCATAAAACATGAAAACTGAACACCACCATCGCGCTTTTTATTATTATGGAGTGATTTGGTGTTGACAATTTATTTCCATTAATATTTTGTTTCGTTTTTTTTTTTAAACTGTGAGTTTATATTAAAACTTAAAAATAATTATGAATATAATACATGAGTGTATATCCAAAAATAGTAAAAAAAAAAAAAAAACTTAATTGTTTTGGGTGTACCTATTGGCACACCCAAATGCCTATATGCACACCAAAAAGGTCTTTTTTGTCTTATATGCACACCCTGCAGTGTCGAGCTGTGGCCAAAGACTGACGGGTGTCTGACGGGTCTGTTGACCGGACCAAAACGCCGAGCTTTGGCCTCGTTTTGGTCCTGTCAACCAGACACTCGGTCAGTCTTTTGTCTGGTTGACAGGACCAAAACGCGGCCAAAGCTCGGCGTTTTGGTCCGGTCAACAGACCCGTCAGTCTTTGTCTGGTTGACCGGACCAAAACGTCGCGCTTTGGCCATGGCTCGACACTACAGGGTATGCATATAGGACAAAAAAACACTTTTTTGGTTTAGGGTTGGCTATCTACACTACACACCAAGTGTGTAGATAGTTTGAGCCTTGTTTTAAGTATTAAACTCTTGTTGGACCATTAAATTGCTAAAATTGAAGTAGTGAAGCCGTTGGACCACATATTTATTTTTCCTCCGGCGACTGCTTAACCGTTGTCGGTTGTTGCTCGGTCGATCAGAGAGAAACAAGGGATTGTCGGCTGGAGCCAGAATAATGGTGGTTCCGGAAGCACCTCTACGCTTTGTCGGCGTTCCTAAGAACTCCGCCGCCTTTCGCCTCATGAAACAAATGGTTAGTTTCTTTGATTTCGTTGGTTTAAGTTTAAATCTTTTGATTTAATAGCCTCGAAGATATGTTTGATTGATTGATTGATGGGTTATGATTGTAGGGGTGGGAAGAAGGGGAAGGTCTAGGCAAGGACAAACAAGGGATTAAAGGTTATGTTAGGGTTACCAACAAGCAAGATACACTTGGTAATCTTTCTTATATTTTAAATGAATCACATGATCTATATGTGTGTTGTCTTTATTATTTAACAAACAGTAATTGTTTCTACCTAAAAAAGTTAGAAACTTGGATGTCGGAATGTCTTGAACGAGTGCCGATGGCTTAATCGATAGATTTTGATGTAACGAAGATAGATAGATAGATAGATAGATATACTTGGTGATTAAGCGCGAGGCGCACACCCTGTGGCTTTTTCGCTCAGCACCTAGAGTAATTACAAGAAGCCCCAAAAAGGCGCGCTTTTTGGGATTTTTTTGGGCTTTTTTGGCCCGAGGCGCGCCTCTTGTACCTGAGGCGTTTTTAAGCATCCAACTGTTGTACCTTGGGTTTTTTGGCTTGTACATGCAGCTAAAATCATACAAAAACCTTACTTGTAGCTATATTTTGGGTAACGAAAAGCTAAAAACCTATGGGATATATCAAAAATATATATAATTAACTTGCGCCTCGGGTACGAAAAGCCCGCCGCTTTGCCCTTCGCGCCTCGGCTTTAGACCTCGTCGCTTTTGTGCGCCTCTCGCTTTTTAAAACCAAGTAGATACATGGATCTGAAGTTCTTAGTTGTTCTGTTTATAAAGGTTAAAGGAGACAACTAGGGATGTAATTGTTTGTTTTTAAGGTATTTGTATAAACGTGTTTAATGTAACTATGATGCAAAGCAGGTGTTGGTTTAGAGAAGCCAAATGCGTGGGCGTTTGATACTACACAGTTTGATAACATTCTTAAAAAGTTGAAAGTGGTAAGTTCTTGTTGTTTCTCTCTCATCATAAGAGCTGCTTATTCCTCATCTTGTTCATGGGTTTTATCGCTAACTTTTTTCATGTAAAATTTGACAGCAAGCAGCAGAAATTAAAAATGACAAAGGTATGCTTAAGGTAACTGTTCCATAGTTTTATACACAGAATGGTGATGTGGCATTTATTAATTTATGATTTTTGTTTTTTTCCTGCTTAACATCTTAAAGCTACTGGAGAGGACGGTGACCAAAAAACAAATCCGCCCAAGGACCGCAGTGAAACAACTATCAAGTCTACACGTCCTCAAGGAAGGTCCGTCGTGTTGCACAGATTGAGTTTAATTTTTTATTATCATGATATATAAGTATTGATTAGATGGAGTTTTATTCCTTTGCTACCAGATACAAGAGAAGGGAGAGAGGAAAACTTGTCGACACATATTCTGCTAAGGATCTTGAAGAAATTCTTGTATGTTTTTCTATTTTGAGCTATATTTTGTGGTTTTTTCTAATGTTTATGCTTCATAAATTTGGATAATAAAGAGTTGATTGGAGACAAGCATGACGGTAATGCGCTCTAAATGTTCAGTTTACCTCTCTTGCTGCCTTGCAATATTTGTAACAAGTTGTTAATGATGTGGCATACACTAATAGCTTGAGACATTAGGTCAAGTAAAATAAGCTGATCTAGGCTTTTAATCGTTATTAGCTTCCTTAAAGTTTGAATACGATTCTTTCTCTTTGATTTATATTTTGTACTCTTTTATGATCTTCAAATGATGCCATACCTATGTGATAACAAGGAGAATCCTTGTGAAACATACATTGTAAAAGCAACTAAGCAAGAGAAAGACTCAAAGTATACCAATAATTTGAAATGCACATTTGATAAGTTATGAGTTATGGATGAAAGCATAGATTTGAAACATTACTTGAAGGAACAAAAGTTAGCAACATTTTTATTTATTTACTATAGTCAATGGTAAATCCATAGTCTAATATATCTAAATACTACATCAAGGAGATGGTGGTAGATAAGGAACACTGTATGGATGATTTGGCCTTAGACTACTACTAGGGTTTCGTATTTGTAAAGTGGACTGGGAAATATCTGAATAATTACAATGGAGAGGGAACCTTTAATATATACAAGTGAGAATCCTCTAGAAAATCCTATTTATGACCCATAGGCTATATACAACCAAGCCCTAATAATAAAATACTAATAACTGTAATTAACACTTCTCAAGTTGGGCCACTGATGTTAATCATGCTCAACTTGTTACAAACCCCCCCCCCCCCCCCCCCCCCCCTTTTTGAAACCAAGGTTTGTATCAAGAACCTCAATGTTGAGTTGTGGAGTCTGACATATCAAAAGGTACTCTAAAGTCATCCCATGAAAGTTACATTGGGTATGTGTTTGAGATTCATTTTTGAAGATGAAAAGATAAGAATTACGCCTTTGAGCTAGATAGTGGAGGTTACACGGTTTTGGGTTTATCGAAGTTACATATCTTTGATAGTAATTGGTTTGATGATCAACCCTTCAAATGGCTGATTGATCTGTATGATGGTTGTCAGCGCTACAAGCCTACAACTATGGGAGTCTGAGCTGCACTGCCTCAATTTGGGGGCATGTTTAGAACAAAGCGAGCGAGAGTCACGGGGAGGCCACCTCCTGCAGGGCAATGTCTCTAGAACAAAAGTAGAACTATAGGCTTGGCTCCTAGGGAACTTCCAGTCCCAATCAATAAAAACTGTATTAATCGAAGTCAATAAAACACTATTGTTTAACCATGGACGTAGCTTGATCTCATCGATTGAGTGAACCACCTTAAATGCTGTGTTCTTTCATCGCAATTTTATTTATATGGCCTAACCTATCGTGTGTGAGGTTAAACACCAGTTTTTCAACACAACAAGCAACACGTAGCATATAACCAATTGTCTCCAACTCTCCATTTTATCATGTATTTCTCAAACTTTTCCTTCCTTTCTAAAGCCATATATCTTAAGTTTGAAATTTTGAATCTCCAATCCTGATGCGACGAATACCTTGAAAGTAATCACATACAAGTCATGATTACCTCATAAAACATTTTTATAAACTAAATTAAATATTTTGCCACCTCTTTGTTTGAAAGTGTTCCGAGTTTTGATCATCACTTATGTTTTGTGAATATGCTACTTCAAATAGTTACTTTTGAGATCTTTGTTTTGCATGAGGATCAATGATTAGAAGTTTTAGTTATATGGCCTCAGAAGTGTAAGGAAAGCTTGTTGTTGTTGTTGTTGTTGGCCATTAACTATAGTAATTAATGAATACTATTATACTTAACCGATACACCACCATTAAACCCTTGGGTAAATTTGTGGGGCCGTGTACTGTTTAAAGGTCACCTTATTGCGTTTACACTTTTTTCACCCATACCCACATCCATGGGTAAAATTTTACAATTTTACAATTTTACTAACCCACGACTGGCAGGTATCAGCTGGTCGCAACTATTTATCATTGGTTGCCATCTCTAGTCTCTCTACCTGTTAAGAGTTTCTAAGTGAGATTTTGTCGGGTAGAAGTTAGGGCAGAGAGTATGAGCAGTGTCTAATACGTGGGGAGAATGGGAGATTGACGGGACGTTGGGGTTTGAGGTTTGGTTATCCACTTATCAGGATATTGGGGGTATCTAGGAATTTAGGATACATAAAAAAACGATAATTAGCCTATTTAGGTTAATTTGGTTAACCTGACTGGCTGACTCAATCCGTAAGACCGTAACCAATCTGCATGTTTGGCTTAACTGCTTGAACAAACTTATTTTATGGAACCAATCTGCATGTTTGGCTTAACTGCTTGAACTAACTTATTTTATGGAAAGAAGCCATGCTTACAAGCATTCTTATCAGTTTTAATTATTTGTATTTCCCCTACAAGAGGTTTCTTACATGATATTCTGCAGGTCAAAAAGGTAGATGATAGTGCTGAGCCCGAACCGGAGCTTGCTAATTGTCAGTCTCGAGACTCAGATTTGGTAGAAGCATCTGATAATACTGAAGAAGGTACATTTCATGCTATCTACGTTTTTCTACTATTACTTATATGCTTTCTTGCTATTTAAAAAACTGCCTTTATTAACAGTCGAAGATGAAAAAGAAATTTCCCCGGAGTGGTGGGGTAACAAATTTGGATTTGTATCGGGGGGATTACTTGGAGCTCAATCCAAGAGAAAGAAGTCTCTTACAAATCAAGGCTGTAACAAGAGGACTGCATTTCATGAGGATGATCAAGAAAATCTTTACAAACTTGTACAAGTATGTACTTTGTCTCATACCTTTATTATTTTACACAACTCTGTTTATTTTTTTTTTATTTATTATTCTTTTTCTTTGCAGGATAAAGCAACTTCGGGAAAACAGGGACTTGGTATAAAGGATCGTCCAAGAAAAGTAGCCGGGGTGCACTTTCAAGGTAAGAAAACGTCATTCAGCGATAGTGAGAGCGAAGAGTCTGAATCTGAACCGGAACCGGAACCTGAACCCGAAGATAATAATGGAAAATCGAAGTTTACACCAGAATCAGAAAAACGTAGTGAATCTAAGCTGAAGCTAAAGAAGCTGTGCACAAAGATTCTTTCGCAAGTAAGATATTTAATTAGTGCTGGACCTTTCTAGAAGGCTAGTGATACTTTATTTTGCGCTAATCGGTTTATTTTTGTAGGAACCTGAGAGGTCATTGAAGCTTAAACAACTCATGGCTCTTGTTGATGAACATCATTCGATCTTTAACAACTTCTCTTCGAAAAAGCACGCTCTTGCATTTTTTAAAAACAAGGTATGACTCGTTTAGTAATGAAAGTTGATTCAGCTTATGCTTTAACACGTAAAATTAAATTAGAGTTAACTGCCATTTTCGTCCCTGTGGTTTGGTGGAAAATGCCACTTTAGTCAAAAAAAAAAAAATTGCGCCAGTTTAGTCCTCAACGTTTTTGAAACGTGCCACTTCGGTCCAAAAAGATAACGCGCCGTTAAAAACGTTGAGGACGGAACTAGCGCAAGGCGTTATCTTTTTGGACTGAAGTGGCACGTTTGAAAAATGTTGAGGACGGACCTCACGCAAAAAAAAATTTTGGACTGAAGTGGCATTTTCCACCAAACGGCAGGGACAAAAATGACAGTTAACTCATTAAATTAAAACTTTAGGTTTAATGGGTCAAAGTTTCTCAATTAAAGTTGACATTAATAAGTCATAAGAAAAAAGTTTTGGTTGGGACGAACCATTAGTAATTAGTGTTTATCCTTGCAGCTTGAAAGCAGTTCGAAGTTTATCGTCGAAGGAAAGAGAGTTTGTCTCTCGTCAAAATGAGAATAGTTCTGACAAAGTTGAGTGTAGAGTTTTGCCAATACACTACAAATTCAGATTTTGTAGCAGGTAAGTATATTTCTTGTGATCAATTTATCCCAATATTCATTACAGGTTTAAAAGCTTTGAACTATTTTTTAAATAATTGATGTGTTGTATAAGATATGAGGTATGATACCGCTTTAATAATTAAATTTATGAGATTTTAAGCATTTTTGCCACTTTATACAATACCGCTTTAATAATTAAATTTATGAGATTTTAAGCATTTTTGCGACTTTATACGTTGCTTGACATGGTGCACTTATTCAACCATTTTCATTTAGAGCGTAGTTGAAAGTGTATATTGTAACAGTAACACATAAATATGTATTGAATACATGATTATTGTAATAAGACTTTTGGATAATTTTCTTTTCAAATACGTAACTATTGTAGGGACTGAAGTAGCGATACGCCACCCAGCGTGCCATACGTCAAACGCACTGTCTTACGCCTAGTATACACTCAAATTTGCTTAAAACTTGTGATGTATCATGTATGCATACGTTGGTGATCAAATTTTCTTTGGATTTATTATTTAGATTTACTTAGCAAAGCTAATATATATTTACAATGTCTACTTTATGGTAAGTTGTCCAAGAATGGATGATCGGATGAAGGAGTCTCGAGTAAGAAGAGTTGAACTCAGTTCGTTTGTAAAAACATTTATTAGAGGTGCATAAAATACCCGGTTCCGGACCCAACCCAGAACCGACTCCTACTTTACCTGAACTACGGGTACAGATCCGGCCGAAGAAAAAGAAACCGAACTGGAGTCACTAGAACTAGTTTCACCTCTACCTGGATCCGAACCGGCCAAAACCCGAAAAAAAAAAACTTGGCCAAACAGGTCAAACCGCGGTAAAAAACCCAAAGGTAACCCAAACCGGTTGTTGACTGTGTTGACCAAAACCGGACCCGGTTCCGGTTCTAAAAAACCCATTTTGTTTTGTGCACCTCTAGCATTTATAATTTATTACATCTTCATGTTTTTATCATGTGATCAAGTTAATTACCATTATTTTTCTATAAATTTACGTATAAACTAAACTCAGAGGTGGTGATGAGGGTGTGTGACTGTGTGGGGAGGACCACCGCACAAGGCCCGAGATTTCAAGGGGCACATGTTTTAAAAAAAAACCAATATATATATGTTAAAAAAATTAAAATAGTATACCATACCAACTCTAAGATAGGCCCATTTTCAATACAATTTTTATGGTTTACAGGTTAGATCATTGTCATTAGGTTTAGTAAGCTCAATACCCATTTGATTTTAAAAAATATTAATAATAAAACATTACGAAAGAGCACATTTTTTCAAGCTCGAACAAGGTACATAAATTCTCAGAGACGAAAATGACTAAACTTGTAAGAAATTTTAGTAAGATGACTATGTCGCTACGGAATATATATATTTTTGGATGGTAACACATGCTCCTATTCTATTACACAAATAATCCTAAATTAATTATGAATGTATAAAATATGTATAAACGGATAAATACCCCTTAAAATGGTTTTAAAATCTCTTAATTCTTGCAATTTTATTAAACATTTAGGGTGGGAGTTGGCTACAAAGTCCATTTTTTCTACAAAGTGTACAAAGTCATAAAACACCACAATTTCAGCCATAAAACACACTCAAAACCCACAAATAATAAAGTGAAGATTACTAAAACGCCATATTTGTGGGTTTTGTGTTGTGTTTTGGATGATAAGGCTTTGATTTTTAAATGACTAACATTAGTGTGTTTTATGTTGATTATCATGTTATGTTTTATATTCATAGTTCTACGATAGTGTGTTTGAAGTTTTTATGAGCTGTTAGGGTTTGGATATTGTGTTTTAGTGATCTTCACTCTGTTATTTGTGGGTTTTTTGTGTGTTTTATGGCTGAAATTGTAGTGTTTTATGACTTTGTACACTTTGTAGGAAAAATAGACTTTGTAGCCGAATCTCACCCTTTATATTATATGTATTTGTTATTTAAAATGAAACTTAGGGGTAGGTGTAGGTGTCCACCACCTTGCCCTCTATGGCACCGCCCTTATTGAAATAAAAAAATAAAAATAAAAACCCAAACACACCAAAAATCCAAGATATCAATCTTTTCTTTTCTTTTTTTTAATTATTGTCTTTTTGGTTTGTAGAAATTAGGCACGAAGCAAGTGGTTGGTGGTCCATAAAATCCACGGCTTCACGCCAAATAAATTACAACTTATTTTTCCATCATCTTCCATTCCACCATCACCAATTCACCACCGTCTTCTTGACTACATGTCATTCGAATAAAATAAATAAATAAATAAAATAATATGTTTGTATATGCGTATATAATATTAATATATCTCATTCGGGTATATTTTCTTTATTGGAAACGTTCATGACATGACATGGCTCTTTTTATTAGTTTGTTTTACCATATAAAGCATACTCTAAAATTAGTGCTTCAATAGCATTTGGTTTTAATCAAGCCATAATTTACAAGTTTAAAATGTTTTAAAATGAAGTCACCACGAAAGAAGCATGCACCAAGTATTATATATAGATGTTAAAACCAAAATAAAGTGAATGAATAAAATCTTTTATATAAGTTGTGACAATTTTGAAATTTTGAAAATAGTTTTCTTTGTGTAATAATTTTATGTAATAATTTTATATTGTATAAATGTGAAACCTTAAACTTTAACTTTAGTTTTCTTATATTTGAATACTATTCAATTGAATTAGTTTTCTTGGTGTAATAATAACTAGGTGTAGTACCCGTGTAACCACACGGATAGGTTTAGTAATGATCGAAATCAAATACTAAAAAACATATTATAATATATCATTTAAATTTTGGTCTTTATTTCTATATCTTTATAAAGTAATGTTGAAGACAGTATGTGTGACCACACGGGTAGTTTTAATAACCATCGAAATAGATTATAATACATCATTTAAATTGTTTGTATTTAGTTCATGTTTGATATAGAAATTAGCTAACTAACTCAAAATTTCTTGTCTAAACTGAAAGCATGACCTAATTTTATATTATCTAATAATTAAAGCCTGACCTAATTCAAATAACCAAATGTTATTAAACAGTTCAATAAAGCCCCTTATATTTGATCCAATTAAGCTTACTAATGGATTAGATTTTGTAGGCCCGTTAAAACCCTTCTATCAAATATGGATTAGATTTGTTAAAGACATGTATGAAATGTCCTTAATACCCTTATCCCTTAATATCCCTTAATATTCCTTAATACCCTTATCCCTTAATACCCGTAACATAGGTAGATTTACATCAGATTATAATATATCATTTAAATTTTGGTCTTTAGTTCTATTTATACTATATTAGACCATGTTTTATAGATAAGTATTATTTTAGTTTAATATTTTCTAATTAATTTATATATAATCCTCCTACTAAATATTATTTAGTTTAATTTCTTATGGATAATTATTTTTTAGTTTAATATCCTTGTCATCATCACACTTCTCAAAAAATGCAACTTGACTGTTATAAGTTGTATGAAATGACTAACATCATCACCGATCATTATCATCATCACACTTCTCCAAAAATCTCAAAATATCTTTCTCAACAGTCAACACAGATCTTCATCATCTTCATCCATCTTCATCTTGAAAACAGAGGTTTGAATCATCATCTTATCTATATATTTTTTTGATATTTGTGGTGTTTTTTTGTAAAAAACAGAGGGTTGATTTGGGTATTTTGTTTCAGTTTTTGATAATGATAATCTGAATGTCGCATGATGATGATGATGATAATCAGTTTTTTTTGAATATTTTTTTGAAAAAACAGAGGGTTGATTTGGGTATTTAGGTTTTAGTTTTTGATAATGATAATCTGAATGCCGCATGATGATGATGATGATAATCAGTTATTTGTGAATCAGTTTTTGATAATCAGTTTTTTATAATCAGTTCTTTGATAATCAGTTTTTGATAATCAGTTCTTTGATAATCTGAATGCCGTATGATGATGATAATCACTTATTTGTGAATGGGTTGATTTTGGTATTTTGCTTTCAGTTTTTCAGGTTTGTTTGTTCTGTTTTTGTTCTGTTTTGGTTCTGTTTTGTTCTGTTTGTTTGTTTTGTTTTTGTTCTGCTTTGTTATGTTTGTTTTGCTTTGAAAAAACAGAGGGTTGATTTGTTTTGCTTTGTTCAGGTTTGTTTGTGATGTTTTTTGTGAAAATTTTGTACAGAATGGCTGTGGATGTAAAGATACGCAAAACACCAACTACGAAGGCGAGAACGCTTGACAACCTCCTAGAAGATAGTACGGTGCACATAAGGAAGTGATTGATCAAAACGATCAATTGCATATGAATGAATACAACCCCTACATATGTAATTAGCGAGCTCTGGAATTTCAAAGAAAATCTAAGAGCTACACTGGCGTTATATTCATTCATATGAATGAATATAACCCAAGTGACAGATATGAAATTAGCTACACTGGGGTTATATTCATTCATATCTGCTACATTCCGAAGTGCACCGTCAGTAAAGATCCACAATTGCTTGTGGTGGTATGACGTTTTGTCTCTGTATTGTATGTTACAGTCTTTTGTTATCTAGTCTGTAAGTTCCGTCAAGTCTACGAAGTTGGTATGACGTTTTGTCTCTGTATTGTATGTATTAAAACTTTACATTTAATATACAATTTAGGCTTTAATAATTTGTTATAAAAAATATTAACAATGCCAATACAACTTTCATCAACAACTCTCCTTAAATATCAGGTTATGTGAATGATATGAGAGAACCAACTGGATCAACTTTTTCTGTAATAAGCAACTCTTTTGGAAGATGTCCTCCTTTCATCAGTTACAATAGATGTAACACCCCAAAAATGGGTCTGGTAATTTAAAACCGGTTAATATAAAGGAACGGGTAAAAATACCGTTAGGGGTAAAAGTGAACCCGTAAATGAATATTAACTAGGAATAATTAACCTAGTTGAATATTAGTATCGTTGGTATTAAACGAAGGGTTGTAGCCTTATTTAATTAAAACGAAACATGAGGGACCAAAGTGAACAACTTGAAAGTTGTTTTATTAAAAGTAAACAACACACACACATAGACACACATCGTGTGTGTGTGTGTGTTCATCAACGAGCAGGAGGCTCCCAAGGAGCCTCAAACCCTAATTCCATCATTATGCTCAAATTGAAAGGCAAGATGACGCTTAAAATCATAACCGAGCATGGATGAATGATCACCATCACGAGGGGATCATAAGGTATGTCTTAAATCTAAGATTTGTGATCATGGGTGAAGTGGGTTATGTTCTAATCCGTGAGTTAATATGAAATTAACCATGTACAAGGGTTAGAATCCTCGTATAGAACATGGGTTACGTATGGTTTGTGTTAATTTGATGATTAGAGGTAAAACCCGTTAGTTATGGTGAAGATGATAACTAGAATCACCCCCTATGTCTAAGTCTTGTGGAAAGATTGATGTATTATCTGGGTATGATGAATTCTTGTTAGATGAATTAGGAGAAATATGATGATGCTATGTTTGATGTTTATGTGTTAATGATACTTGTTGATTAGTAAGAAGATTTGATGAAATATGAATGAACTAGGAAGATTATGCATAAACTAGTTGTACATGGTGCCTAGGAAGTAGTACGCACACCACGTGTTTGATGAAATGTCTAAATGACAATAATAGGTGAAGGTTGTGTTATGATGATGTTGAGTATGCTATATGCTTGTTTGAATCGGCTAATGAAATACATATGTGAGATATGAACTTGGTATGATCGTTCATACGAATAATCATGTATGCTAATAAGGATGTAAATGTAATGACATGAAAGTATAGGAATCATGTCAAGATGGATGGGAGCGTGGAAGGCTAACGGGACAAGAAGACTCAAGTAAGCAAATGCAAATACGGACGCGTAAGGTAAGTAAACCCCGGACTTACACTTTAGATGTAAAATGTATTGTAGTATGATGATTATTGTGATTCATGTGAGAAAGTAATAAACAATGGGTGTAATAAGGTAAATTTACGAAAAAGGAGACGAAAGTGGGTAGGAAAGTAATTTCTATTAAGTATGGGTAAGGAAGGGAATATACACGTTAGTATTATGCATAAAGATGAAATAAGTAATTATACATGTGGGTAAGATGTAAGTTGTAAATGAAGGGGGTATGATTGGTAAGGTATTTATACATGAAACGGAAATTAGTTAAATTACACATATGAGATAAGTCTAATGATGCTAATTGTTTTCTGTTAAGAATGGAATGGAAGTGCAGGTATACTAATAATGGAGAATGAAGGTTAAGTATGGAAGTCAGACGAGAGTGTCCGAATGGATGGATGAATGGATTTATATGAATGAGATTAAGAGACGTTAATTCTTGATTATGCACGTTTTAAAGTATATGTATTATGTCACCGGTTGTTAATGAAGTAATTGGTTGTGGTGATTGCAGATTGTACAGATTCATGGATGTTTCATTTGGAAGTGTACGCGGTTGAAGATCGAGTCAAGACATGGATTGTACGTGGGTGTTTATGTGTTCACTTAATTTGATATAAGTTTTGTCAGTTTTTGCTTAATTTACAAATGGGATTAATGTATTTAAGTGAAAGAAAGAATATCATTAAAGAACTTTTAGATATGTATTTTCCGCTGCGTCAAAATTTGGTTAAAACGTGTTAGGGCGTTATAATAGATAAATCAACATTCAATGAATGATTAATAGCTATAAGAAAACTCTATAAAGAATACAGTTTGTAATATTTGTTAATGGGCTGCTCTCAATGTTATGATTTGACGATTCAAGTTGTGTGACCATTGAAGATACAAACAATGATAGATTGGTGAATTATACTTAGTGTTGTTAAAAAACTGTTTTGAATACACTTTTGGCTTAAAACATTGGTTTCAAACACTGTCCTTAAATCAACAGTAGTTTCAAACAGTGTTAACCCAAAAATGGTTTCAAAACATATCATTAACAACACTATTTTAACCGAACAGTGACAAACTAAACTACTGTTTCTTCCTTCCATTGTTGCATGTCAAGCACTGATGTTTGACATTCAGTGGTTTCCTCAAAGTTGATCAGTCCTTGAGTGGGCACTACTTTAATCAACAGCAGTACTTATATAGCATCAGTAGATTGAACCAGCAGTGTTTAATCCTTAACAGTCTTCAGGGCTTCATCAGCAGTTTGAAGGACAACAACTGTTGTATAGAGACAGTGGATAGAGGACATCAGATGTTATAAACACTTTCAAGGGGAAAGCCAGGTGTAAACTACTGCTTATGATGAATGATTAATAGTAATAAGAAAACTCTATACACCATACAGTTACTGAATTTAGGCACAAGTTATCAAATCCACCTGAGAAGGTTTCCACGACAGTGCCAAAAAATATCATTAACAACACTATTTTAGCCGAACAGTGGTTTCAAACACTGCTAACCTTAACCACTGATTCTATACAATATAAGTGACAAACTAAACTACTGCTTCTTCCTTCCATTGTTGCATGTCAAGCACTGATGTTTAACATTCAGTGGTTTCCTCAAAGTTGATCAGTCCTTGAGTGGGCACTACTTTAATCAACAGCAGTACTTAGATAGTATCAGTAGATTGAACCAGCAGTGTTTAATCCTTAACAGTCTTCAGGGCTTCATCAGCAGTTTGAAGGACAGCAACTGTTGTATAGAGACAGTGGATAGAGGACATCAGATGTTATAAACACTTTCAAGGGGAAAGCCTGGTGTAAACTACTGCTTATGATGAATGATTAATAGTAATAAGAAAACTCTATACACCATACAGTTACTGAATTTAGGCACAAGTTATCAAATCCACCTGAGAAGGTTTCCACGACAGCGCCAAAAAATATCATTAACAACACTATTTTAACCGAATAGTGGTTTCAAACACTGCTAACCTTAACCACTGATTCTATACAATATAAGTGACAAACTAAACTACTGCTTCTTCCTTCCATTGTTGCATGTCAAGCACTGATGTTTGACACCCAGTGGTTTCTTCAAAGTTGATCAGTCCTTAAGTGGGCAGTACTTTAATCAACAGCAGTACTTAGATAGCATCAGTAGATTGAACCACCAGTGTTTAATCCTTAACAGTCTTCAGGACTTCATCAGCAGTTTGAAGGACAGCAACTGTTGTATAGAGACAGTGGATAGAGGACATCAGATGTTATAAACACTTTCAAGGGGAAAGCCTGGTGTAAACTACTGCTTATGATAAATCCACTGTTGTGAACCAGTTTTGGCTTTAATTATCTGTTCCTCTGATAGGGTTCAATCCCAATACTCTTTAGATTATTTTTCAGTACTGTAAAACTTATCAAAGTTTGAATTTTCTTCATTCATTCAATAATAAACCATAGTATTATAAAATTATGATTTTGAAAAATAAATGTACATGGTTTTTAAGTATAAATGTTTATTTAATGATTGCATTTAAATCTGACCTTTGGCCTGTTTACATATATTCTATATAATAGCATTGCTAATAAAAAAAATTTCATCAAAACAGATTCATTCAGTGAAACAGAAGAGCAACTATTATTATTTTGCCTTAATTCTTATAAATATACTAAAATAGAGTCATATACTTCTGCAAAATCTGTCGATTTCAAGCAACGTTTTATTAAACAAATCGAAGACCAAGTTTTGGCAGATAGGTATACTCTTCAAGAGTTGAAGAGGTGTTTTAACGGTCTGGAAGTTGGTCTGCTGACAAGAGACCAGGTTTCGAGGGACTTGAGGGCGATGCCGACTACTTCCGTTCGTGACCTGTGTGTTGCGAGTAATATAGAATGTGGAGAAAGAGACCTGGAGTTCATGAGAAAGATCAATGAGATACATCGAGAGGTTTAGCGCTCCATGGAGTTGAAGTTAAAGTTTCTTGATTCTTGTTATTAGAGTTAGACGTGTCTGATTAGTTTTCTTTTTTGTATGTAATTGCTACTTTCTTAATACTTCATATTTTAATCGTATTAATTTGTCAGCAGTTTTTACATTCCACTGCTTCATTCCAAGCAGGGCTTTGCTCTTTAGCAGCACTTGAGTTAGGACAGTAGATTAAGTAGCAGCACCTTGTCTTCAGCAGTTGTTGTACACAAGCAGTACTTAATGGACAGTAGTTGTAGTATACAAACAATGGATGAGGGCCATCAGATATTATAACCACTTTCAAGGGGATAGTCTAATGCAAACAGCTGCTTATGATGAATCCACTGATGTGAACCAGTTTTGGCTCTTATTATCTGTTCCTCTGATAGGATTCAATCCCAACAAAAGAGGCGTGTACAAAAGAGGCGCATCAAATTCATATTATAATATATCATTTAAATTGTGGTCTTTAGTTCTATATCTTTATAAAATAATGTTAAATACAATATGTATTAGTATTATAATAACCATAATGATAAAAGTTTTTGTCTATGTAAACTATCATGTGAACAAATATTTGATGAATTGACATTCGCACAAACTTTCATTAAAAGCAGTCTTATTTGGCCCAAACAAAACTTGTTCTTAGTTAAGTGTAACAAACGGATTTTCTTTAGTGGATAAGATCAAAATACATCTAACATTCTATAAAAAAAACATCATTAACAACACTATCTCGATGGTTAATAAAAATATTATGATATTGAAAAATAAGATGGTGGTACCTCTTCTTCTAATTTGAAAACTTTAATATTGAAATGCTGATTAAATTGTTCTTTTGCATAATTAATATAAAACTGCTATATTAGCCATAACATAAGAGCAAATACACCCCAAATAGAACAAAAGCAACAAACAAACTACACAGAAGCCTATACAAAATCCAAGTTTTACAAAATTGTTCCAGCTATCTAAGGTGAGATCCGCAATTTTTCTCCTTTTAACCATCCACCGGTATGATTTCATTCTGCCTTTATACTTTCCAGGAGATGTGTTGATGTATCCATATACTTTAGTTCAAAAACCCTCTCGTCTCGGTTCTTCCAATAAAGCTCTAAAAACATTTCATAAATTCAGCCAATTTCACTACATACAAATAGAAAAAGACGTAAATGGAAAGAACTACATTGATATGAAACCACCAAATCACAAAAAACACTTTATTACCCTTCGCTTCCACACTTTCAACACATCCAAACACTTTCAACACACATCCAAACAGTGGTTTCAACCACTGTTTTAACCCAACAATGGTTTCAAACCTCCGTTTTAACCGAACAGTAGTTTCAAGCAGTGGTTTGAACAAATATTATTTCAATTTTTAAACTCAACTAAAACAAATTAATAACGTTAAAAATCACGATCATTAATATACCTTCATGATGATAGCATACGCATGATTTTTCTTTGCGTTGTGGCATTCATCAAATATTAACACCTTGATAATATCCAACGTTAAGAATCTATGCCTCAATGCATTCCTTAAAATGTCAGGGGTCATGACCAATAGCTGTAAGCATGATGTATAACATATACGTGTGTTCAGTTTAAATTGAAAAATAAAAACTACATGATACAACAAAGGTAAAGAGTAACACAATAAAAGTTTATTACTCAAGACTGCATTTGTCTGCCTCAGGGGTACTTTACGTATTTGATCATTAGTCAAAATTCTGATGAGATCGTATGCGGTCAACAAAAAAGTCAAATGTTGACTTGTCATACCTGATTCTGATATCGTTGTTTCTTCCAATCAGCAGCATTCCAAAAATCAACACCTTTTTCACCCCAATACTCCTCCACTTTCAAATCAAGGTGTTTTCTCACATACTCCGCTTGCTAATAAGACAGACAAAGCTTCCATTAGTATGCTTTAACCACATGTTGAAAACATGTTCAAGAAACAACTAAGTCAACCGACATACCTGTTTGACCAATACAACAGTGGGTACCAACTACCAAGAACACAACAATACACGGGGAGGGTTTTTTCAGCAGATAAGCGTAGTGACATAAAAGCATAATCGCGATCAACGTCTTGCCTGATCCCGTCTCCAAGAACACTATAGTGTTCTCCTTAATTGCCTGAGCTAATGCTTCTATCTGATAACTGCTATATTATCCATAACATAAGAACAAATACACCCCAAATAGAACAAAAACAACAAACAAACTACAGAGAAGCCTGTACAAAATCCAAGTTTTACAAAATTGTTCCAGCTATCTAAGGTGAGATCCGCAATTTTTCTCCTCTTAACCATCCACCGGTATGATTTCATTCTGCCTTTATACTTTCCAGGAGATGTGTTGATGTATCCATATACTTTAGTTCAAAAACCCTCTCGTCTCGGTTCTTCCAATAAAGCTCTAAAAACATTTCATAAATTCAGCCAATTTCACTACATACAAATAGAAAAAAACGTAAATGGAAAGAACTACATTGATATGAAACCACCAAATCACAAAACCACTTTATTACCCTTCGCTTCCACACTTTCAACACATCCAAACACTTTCAACACACATCCAAACAGTGGTTCCAACCACTGTTTTAACCCAACAATGGTTTCAAACCTCCGTTTTAACCGAACAGTAGTTTCAAGCAGTGGTTTGAACAAAACAGTGGTTTGAACCACCGTTTTAACCCCAACAGTGGTTTCAACCACCGTTTTAACCCAACACTGGTTTCAACCACCGTTTTAACCCAACAGTGGTTTCAACCACTATTTTCTACACAAAACACTGTTTAACCCAACAGTCGTTTGAAACATCTGTTTTATATTCTAACATCTGTTCACAACAAACAGAGGTTTCAAACATAAAACAGACCTTTTCCAAATACATGTTTCACAACAAACTTAATGTATACTATCTATTAACTAAACCGCTTTTCTGAACCACAAGTGATGATTGCATAAGGATCCAACATTCCATTCAGATTAGCACCAATAAGATTCTTCGCTGCTAACAGTTCCATTGAGATTAGCATAAGGATCCAACATTCCATTCGATTCGATTAAACCAAAACTCGTCCGATGAAACAGGTGCCCACTTCATCCATCCATCTCTACACAAAATTCAATCCCTAAACTAAATAATAAAAATGAAGATGTTATCATCCCATGAAATTAATTTGAACCAAGAATATGTGAGAGCACATACCTTGGTTTACCAAAACTTTTGGTTCACATTAATAAACTTAATTAAAAATCAAAATCCGTTCAATCAGTCGATTATTAGGCACAAATTATCACAAGTTCAAATCATAAACATAAAGCACAATCGGTTTAACAATTGTGAATACAATAAATAATTTTATTTCAACCCGCAAACCTTTGCAAAACTCACATACATCAACAACTACTGCTACTGCTGCTGAATCAACAACTGCTGTTGCTGAACCTCACAAATTCAATCTTCATATTCCTGAACCTCACAAATTCAATCATTTTGGTTTAACAATGGTGAATACAATAAATAATATAATTTCAATCAGTCGATTATTAACTGAACCTCACAAATTCAATCTTCATATTCATGCATCAACAACTACTGCTGCTGAATTTGCCGTTGATTCGGCTGCAACACAACTGGAGCTAGAAACCCAACTATCTCTTTCTTCTCTATTCATGGTGAAGTTGCAAAACATTTATATTTTCAGAGGGTCACGCTCAGATTAGGAGGTCGGTGACATTGTCGAGGGTTGTCAGGAAATGCTATCACTTTGCATTTCCTGACAACCTCGACAACGTCACCGACCCCTCCAAGTTTTCCACCAAAACACTCTCACTGGTTGCTTCTTCAACAAAGTTACATACAGCCTCAAAAACTTGGATTTCTTACAGTTACATCGCTTGCAAGCCTCCACCTCTCCAGCAGTTTCCGCTCTACGCCTATAAAATTCAACCAAAACGTTAATAACCATTACGCTTTGCATATTGAAACGTTATACACCGACACTATAATGATCTATATATCTATATATAAAACTGAAACTCATACCTGAAAGTCTTTCTTCTTGCCACCAGACCTTTCTCCGATAACGTTGTCATCAATTCTAACTTCACCTTTATAAGCAAGAACATATCTTCCTTTATAATAACTAATAACTAATAACTCTTAAGTTGGTTCTCATACCTGAAACTCTTTCTTCTTCTACCACAGATACATACTGATGACACGGAAATCCCCATTACCTAAATTAACAATCAACTTGTTACTCACAACCATAGTAATTAGTAATTTCAATAAAAAACTCGTTCATCACCATTTGTAAGATCGGGGTATTCATATTTTTTAACTCTGTATAAGATTATACTGCACAAATATCAGCTCATAAAACTCTGCCAAACATAAATGCTTTTTAACCTAGTGAAATTAGCTCATAATACTCTGCCAAACATAAATGCTTTTTATCCCCTAGGTTATTAATGATATATGTTTGTTTATGGGCTCATAATCTACACATCGAGGGTCAGGTAACGATTAACAACAGGTCATACAAATACAATAATATTCAAATCGATGGTAAAGATGATGAATAAACAGTACATGAGGGTCAAGATTCGGTGTAATATTCAACTACCTGTGCCCTGATGACTCTAAAAACCCTAATATGGTTCCAGTAAATAAAAAGTAAGAAATCGAAAGAAAAGGCAAGAAAACCAAGATTGAATGTTACCAAAGAGATGAAATTGTACCTTTGTGATGAAGATTTCGTAAGGCTGAAGGACGGCAGACAGAATTAGGGCAGAAGATTTCGATATGAAGAAGAAATTGAAATAATTCCAGATTCTTGCCAAAGAAGAAAGATTTATCTTTCAAAAGAGGGGCCTGCTACTGTGAACCGAATGATTTATCTTTCAAAAGACTGTGAATTTTAAAGAGAGAGAGTTGAGAGAGAAATTGATTAGAGAGGGTAATTGATTGAAGAAGATGATAGGTTATATATCTGGAGCCATAATTTTGAATTTTGAATTTGGAGCCATAATTTTGATTTTGAATCATCAGTGGTTGATTTTGAATCATCAGTTCGTGACTTTTGGAGTTGGCCAGTGGTTTGGATGATCATCAGTGTTTGCCCTTTTGCCCATTTAGATACTGATTATATATTTTAGATAGATTATTAATTAATAGATATGATTACTTCTTACAGTGCATAAATTGCTGATTTCTTCTCCCCATGCAATTTCAAACTTTCCTCCTAAAGAAATATCTTATTTACTAATAATAAAATCTGATTATATATTTTAGAAAGATTTATACATATCTAAATATTGAAAAAGGAATTATGACATCTGCGATTACATGTGGCATACCTTAGAAATTGACACATAGGCAGTTTTACATCAGCTCATAATCTCTTATTATAGATAGTATATAATAATAACAATAATTTATATTGTATAAATGTGAAACCCCACTTGCGGTGTGCACATATAATGTATATATGTGTGGGCCATCAGGGGGCAAATGTGAAATTGCACTAATTTTAACGTTATTTTACTAATTTCGTGAAAATAACGTTAAAAGCGGCGGACGGTTAATCATGCATCATGTGGTGGCGTTGACAGGCGAAAGACAAAAGGGTACATCCACTAATCGGCATTTGTCCCGATTGTTGAGTGTTATGTGCCTTATGTCCAAGGCTTGATGCAAAACTACTATCGAACCGGGGGTCTCACTGGAAGCAGTCTCTCTATTTCTACCGGATAGAGGTAAAATTATCGACATCTTATCCTTCTCAGATCCTACCTTAGCTTTGCTATTGATGAGATTTACCGAGTATGATGATTACGATGTTGAAATGTGAAACCTTAAACTTAAACTTTAGTTTTCTAATATTTGAATATTGTTTTAATTGAATTTTAATCCATGGCAAGTTGTGTGTAGGCACTATAGGCAAAGGATGGGGTTTTGGGCAACATGGAAGAAAATAAAAAAGTGTTTGTTTGGAGTTATATGTGGAAGTTTAGTTTCATTCCAACTCAACATTCAAAGTGAACTTCACATTTGAACTATTCATTTAATATAAGATATTTCATCAACTTGCATTCATCTTTTCTTTATTTTTCAATGAGTTATTATATTTCTCAAAAATGGTAACTTCACAAGTTGCAGCAAAAGGTATAATCTGCATTTATAAACCTCAAACTTTCTTTTCTATGGGATGTTTCAACTTTTAGGTGGGCCTTTCCTTTGACAAAGTCCATTTATCGGTTTTTGGGGGTGATGTTCGTGTCATGTACGTATTGACATGTTAGTAGGCTGGTGGTATCCCTAGTGATATATATTAGGTCACTCAAGTTTCAAAAGTGTTTCAATCAGGTCACTCAACATTCATTCTTCATTAAAATTACGGGTTTTTTCATTCATTTCATAGGTAACCGTGGTGATGTGGATTTTTGATTCTTTTTATCTTTTATTTGATGCTAACGTCGAGTGATGACGTGGATTGTAATTTGTTTTTTTTAATTTTTAATGTAATTAAATGGTTTTTATTTTTAATAAATATAATTTCATATATTAAAATAATTCGACCCCAACATCGTATGCTCCATTTTTTTCTTGACACATGGAAAAAAGGACATGACTCGATTTGAATTTTAAGTTATCTAATTGGGACAAAAACAACACCAGTGACCTAATTAGAATACTTTTAAAACTTGGTTACTATTATGTGAAATTTTCCCTATATATTATTTGACTTTTTATTATAAGAGATAAGTAGAATAGGGGTGTGCAAAATTCGTTTCGAATTCGAAAAATTCGAAATTCGTTTAAATTCGATTCGATTATCAAGAATTCGTTTCGATTATAAGAATTCGAATTCGATTCAATTCGAGTCAAGTAAATCGAATACGAATCGAATTCGAATTTATAATTTCAAATTCGATTCGATTCGAAATTCGAATAAAAACTATACATTTTTATTTATTATTTTTACATATAATACATATATAACTTTTATTAGACTATACTATAAATTATTTTCATTTTTTTTCCAAGTATTAAAATTACCCATTACCAAAGCCACAACATGGCTCATAACTAAAACCTAAGTAACAAATCTATCAATAGATTTCTAAGCGTAAAAATATTAATTTGTAATGTGTAGTGGTTATTCCCGACTTCTCGTTTTGAATTTTAGACTTGTGATACTTTATTTGGAACTTTGTAATGTGATATTGTGCTTTATGGCTGCTTTAAAATTTATTTTTATTTTGAAAGTTTTTTACATGTTTTTAAAGAATCTGAATTAAATAGAATTTATTCGAATTCGAATTTTTAATCGAATACGAATCGAATACGAATTGGGTTTTTTATTCGAATTCGGTAGGTTTTAATCGAATTCGAATCGAATACGAATTCAAGGAAAAATAAAAATTATTCGAATAATTCGAAAATTCGATATTCGATGAACACCCCTAAAGTAGAATACAATAAAATATGTTGAAATGATGATAAAGAATATTGTAGGGTAAGTCGGATGAGCTTTTCAATCATTTGATTAGTAGGATAAGCCAATAGAACTATGGGTGTTTATGAGCCGATCCGATCCGATCGAGGGTCTGCTCGTGCTCGGATTGAATTTGAATCGAGCGGATCGTTTTCGCTCGGTTTTTCTCAAATCCTAACTAAAATCGAGCGGATTGTTTTCGCTCGTTTTCCTCGATTGAATTATAAGGCTACGTTCAACAAAAACAAATACTAACTTAATTAAAACATGTCCAACACATTACTAACAAAAGCAATACATAACTAAAATCATGATTCTAAAAATGTTCTTAACAATATCAAGAAGCACAAAATAAGGTGCGAAATACAAATTGTCATTTAGCTCAAAAGCCATGTGAATAATGTTTTAGGAATAGGGATTTAGGGTTAGATTGTTTTTGGGCTTTTAATTTTTTTGGCTACTATATTTTTTGGGCTTTTAATCTTTATAATTTATAATATATATATCCTAAACATAGAAATATATAAATAAAAAGATTGTTTATTAGGAGTTCTGCGAGTTCTGTAAATATTTATGGTTCTGAAATGATCTTGGCCCTATATATATATATATATTATTAATAAAAATAATTCGAGCGAAACCGAGTGATCGACGAGCGAGCGGACCTTTGCTCATGCTTGGATTGAATTTGAATCGAACCGATCCGAGCGGCTCATTTACAAACTGAGCGGGAATCGAACGAGCATTTTTCGAGCGATCGTCGAGCAGTTTGGACAGCCCTAAATAGAACAAGTCTTTCGTTACTTTGATCACTAAAGGGTTTAAGATAGATTCAGTATGTTGCGGTTTAGACTTTAGAATCTATTTTGACTCGACTCAGTTTTGGTATGATCCACTTTAACTCTGGCCGGTTATGAAAATTTTCGAATCCATCACTGGTTGGTATTACCTAAAATGAACATGTTTCGTTTAATTATTCATGTAGAACTAGGATTGAGACCCGCCGCAATGCGGCGGGGATTCTTTAGTTATAACTAAGTCGATCTAGGACCCGCGCGTTATGTTAAACCTGTCAAACGGGGAAAAAAAGACAATGTAAAAACGTTCACCTACACACACACACGTTGCGTCATTTAACTCGCAAAATTTAGAACGAAACGTTAAAACGTTAAACCAAAGACGCACGTTGCGATGTGTTAAGTCACAAAATTTAGAACCAAGCATATAGCGAAAAATTTGCGTAAAATGAAAACTATAAAGGATCAAAGTTGAAAGTAAAAAAAGTTATGAGGATAGATTGCAAAAGATAAAAAGTTTTGGGTTAAAAGTAAACAAACAAATAGTTTTGGGTTAAAAGTAATTTATGAAATACTTTTTGGTAAAAAGTAAAAAAAAATCACTTTTTTTTTAAACCCCCAAAGCCAACGTTACGACAATCATATGCATAACCATTTTTTCTTTGAAAACCCCCCCAAAGCACACCCCGCGTTGCGGCGGGGCGTAAAACGATGTCAAAAAACGTCATCGACCACCAACACTGACTCGACCTAGGATATGCGTGTTGCGACGAACCTGTCAAACATGGAAAATAGAGGTAAAAGCGTTGAACCACACATGCACGTTGCGTCGTATTAAGTCGAAAAATTTAGAACTATACGCAAAACGAAAATTTGCGAAAGATGAAAAGTATAAGTAACAAAAGTTTTAAAGTTAAATTGCAAATAATGAAAAGTTTTGGGTTAAAGTTAAAAAAAAACAAATTATGTAGGGTTAAAATGAAAAAGGTAAAAACCTTTTGGGTTAAAAGTAAAAATTCAAGTTTTTTTTTGAAAAATGCCCTAAGCACAAGTTACAACTCTTGATGCCTATATTTGTTGCTTCTTTATAGTAACTAGGATTAAGACCCGCCCGCGTTGCGGCGCGGGTACATCGTAAACATTGAATAGATTAGTCCAAACGTTATATGATGCATTAACCATATGAAACCACGTATTTCGACGTATTCAGTTGAACTCAATGTAACTTGTATAAGCATTGTGATTGGATCAAACATAAAATAAATCAAATTCATATCAAACAATCATAACGTATTATGTGTGACCCAACTCATACATAAAAAACGTAATAGGTATAAAGGAAAATCTGACACATGTAATCGAAAGGGATTAATTAGATTTTTCGAATAAAAGGGAAAAAAAAGAAACCATAATTTGACTTCACTCGGTTCGAAACAAACTTTACGAAACATACATAAAATAAACACATAAACATATTATATTTGACCTAAATCATTTCTCAAAAAAGTTTACGTCGAAACGTAGAACAACTTAAATTTATACCGAAACGTACATAAAAATATGAACGTAAAAATGGTTTCTTTAAACGAAAACATATTATATTTGACCTAGAGTTGTTTATAAAAAAAGTTTACGTCGAAATGTATAACAAATCATATTTATACCTACCCGTACATAAAATATGCACGTAAAAAATAGTTTTTAAGTAAAGAAAGTATAAGGGTAAACCGAAAAAAAATATTAGTAAAAAATTTAATAGGTTAAAAACGTTTGTAAAACCATGCCAAGTAGCACCAATGCCACACCGGCATCGACTCCCAACATCGAAAAAACTCGTAAGAATAAAATAGATAAAATGGAAAAAAGTACACCGAACGAAAAGCAGACTTAAAATCGTTGAACCACGCACACCCGTTACAGTGTATTAATGCGAAGAAATTAAACAGAAACGTAAAACGTAGAAAATAATAACTTAGTCGATCAAGGACCCGCTCGTTGCGGCGAACTTGTCAAAAGGGGAAAAATGGACACGTTGCGACGGGCCTATCAAATTCGAAAAAATAGAGCAAAAAACGTTGAACCTCACATGCACGCTACGACGTGTTAACTCGCAAAATTTAGAACGAAACGTAAAACGAAAAACTTGCGAAAGAAAAAAAAGTACGAGGGACCAAAGTTGTATATAATAAAGTGTTGGGTTAAATTATAAAAGATGAAAAACTTTATGTTAAAAGCAAAAAAATTAAAAGGGGTTTAAAATACAAAATATGAAAATACTTGGGTTAAAAGTGAAAAAACCAATTTTTTTTTGAAACTCACCCTAAGCTAGGAGTACAACTAATAGGTTAAAAACGTTTGTAAAACCATGCCAAGTAGCACCAATGCCACACCGGCATCGACTCCCAACATCGAAAAAACTCGTAAGAATAAAATAGATAAAATGGAAAAAATTACACCGAACGAAAAGCAGACTTAAAATCGTTGAACCACGCACACCCGTTACAGTGTATTAATGCGAAGAAATTAAACAGAAACGTAAAACGTAGAAAATAATAACTTAGTCGATCAAGGACCCGCTCGTTGCGGCGAACTTGTCAAAAGGGGAAAAATGGACACGTTGCGACGGGCCTATCAAATTCGAAAAAATAGAGCAAAAAACGTTGAACCTCACATGCACGCTACGTCGTGTTAACTCGCAAAATTTAGAACGAAACGTAAAACGAAAAACTTGCGAAAGAAAAAAAGTATGAGGGACCAAAGTTGTATATAATAAAGTGTTGGGTTAAATTATAAAAGATGAAAAACTTTATGTTAAAAGCAAAAAAATTAAAAGGGGTTAAAATACAAAATATGAAAATACTTGGGTTAAAAGTGAAAAACCAAATTTTTTTTTGAAACTTACCCTAAGCTAGGAGTACAACTCCTAATGCGCAAAATAGTTGATAATTTATATTGTATATATAAAATACTCAATTCTAACCCCAATAAATTGAATTCATGTAACCCGGATGCGGCTGTATTACTTATTTATCTACAAGGTTGATGATTGTAAGGCTGAACAATGTGAAGTGTCATAGAGGGTACCAAAGGCCACCTCACCACCCTTTGCCCCTTCTTCGCTAATACAATAACACCTTGAGGGCTTCCATGGTGGGGTTCATGGCCACTTTCATCTAATCAAACTTTTTTTTTGTTTTTTTAATTATTAGTTAATCCACACCGGATTAATTAAAGTCTCATCATCCATGTGGCAGTGTCGTGACGCTTTAATTAGTCCATGCTAACCAATCCACAACGCATATATAACCTAAATATCCAAATAAAAGTGGTTAAGTGACAACTAATGGTTCGTTAAGTGTAGTTGAAATACATATGTTTAGAAAGATAACTAGAATTATTTAAAAAATTGAAAATCTCTTTTATATAATATAAAATAAGCATTATTATTATTATTATCTTATAATTGTTAACATCAACTTGGCTGTTCCCAGCACAAGAGAATATCAACACAATGGCTGATATTCTCGAATTGATACTGCCAATACATTTCTAATACAAACCTTCTAAAATATAGTCTGATTTTATCTTTAGTTAGTTTAGTTTATACTACATATATTTTATCAGACTAATTATTAACCTATATGTAAGTAGTGTGTGTTTTCAAAACCAATCCACAAAAAGAAAAGACGACAAATCTTGAAGCACAATACATTTTTTTAGAAGATTATTTCATCCGACCATATACTAATAAATAAATATCATTTTTTTAGGAAGCTCGCGATTTCTCTTTGGCTACCCTGGTCCTGGATGGCGACTTTTACTCGCCCTACCTAAGCACGTTTGGATGTGAACTTCTCGTTGCATACACAACCAATATACCAATAACGTTTTATAATATTCGAGATCAAAGCATCCTTATGATCCATCGGGCCTAGCCATTAGGATGATTAACGTTCAAAGAACTCCCCACCAATGCTTATAATAACCACACACACCCTCGAAGTCCCATTGCCCCCAAACACTTAATTAGGTGGTGTTTGTTTTTCTAAAAAAGATTTGCGCAGGCTCTTCTGTCTACGTCACGCAGACATTGTTATCTGCAGACTGATTGTTTTTCCGGATATGTTTCACTAAAAAAAATTTGCTCGAGCTCTTCTTGGTGCAGACTTGGCACAGCCACTTACTGTTGGTTCGTTTCCAAAGGTTATTTATTAGGCACTAGTCTAAGATCCCGCGAGTTTCGCGGGTGGACTAACACACAAATATATAACTTAAAATTGTTGAAATAATCGTTCAAGTAACTGAACCAAGTCAACTGATGATGCCTCATATTCATCCCACTCTATAGATATAAAATCTAATGGAAGCCTTATGAAAGAAATATTATAGTCGAAACGAATATATGCCCCCACACAAATCGAGGTGCTTTACGTAACTCTTAAGTTATTACACACTTGATATACCCGAACACACGCAACCTCGTTACGGTATAGACATTATCCTCAAACACATTCACCCCAAAACAGTAATCCTAATCACCCTCCACTCTATAAACTCTGCCCTTACACGATGATAAACTAAACCGACCAAGTTACTAAATCAATCAAACAACCTGACCCATTTATAACACTTCCCTGGCTGTAGAATCTGCCTTCTGCAAATCTTCTTCGCTAGCAGCAAGCCCTTTATTAAGTCTGGAAACAGCGCTCTGTAATAAACCATTTCATAACGGGTCAAAACGGTGGAGTACAGGTCAGTCATGTTGAGGTCTAAACCAGGTTCTATAGATTATTCAAGTTGACAAAATGAACTGATTGATGACAGTATATAACGGGTAAAAAACTGTTACGGGTCGACCCGACTCACAAACAAACTTTTCACACAAAAGGTTCAATTAACTGTTAATACACTAAGCCACTAAAACTGAACCAGACGACGATTGATTATTATTAGATTAAAATGATTTTGTGCTTATCTGGGCCTTGGTTTAGCTTGGTTTGTAGCAGGTTGCGGCTCAGCCCATGTGTTGGATCAATTTACCCCATCACAACAAACATTAATCTCAAAAAATTCCAAACAAATCCGTAATCTATTAAACAAAAATGTAAACAACAAAAACTGTAAACATAAATTACCTTAGCAACGGGTAATTCAACATTGGTCTGTATCAAGGAACGTTTAAGAAAATGGTATTGGTTGGCTATACTTCATCACTGCCACTTTGAGTACTGTTTTTTAATATGTTGAACTTGTAGAGAGGACAGGTGGCATTGATTATTAAAAAAAAACACGCACCTGCATCAGCAAACAAAGATATCAATGAAATGAAAGTAGATTGATATATACTTAAATAGTACATTAGATATTAAGCTATTTCAATATAAAAATCCTATTACTAAATATAATGATTATTGAAAAATAATAAATACAAATTTACATAAAACCTTTGTAGCCTTTAGATCGGTGCTGGTTATATTAGTATTAGTAATTCCTTGATTAGATAACTCATCACACAGTTGTGAGTTTCCACACCTAAACTCCAGTACCTAAAGCATTACATTATTATAAATGTATACTTTAACTAAAGCATATGAAATAATTGTTGTGTTTAGATTCAACTTGATAATCCTGATGATAATCAAACGACTACATAACAATTGACCAATTACATCAGCAATCAAAAAGGCACTATAATCTATATTATTTTTTAACAGAAAAGGGAGCCTTCATTCATAATCATAAATTCAAATCCTCTAGCCATAAGTTAGAGGTGGCACTTGTACAGCAAACACATACAACAAAATTATCCCACTATTGTACTCACCACCCCCTTTTCACACCATTCTTCTAGAGTTGTACAATCTATGTTTGCTCTACACTTTAACCATAAAAATGCACTCTCCTTGTTTTCTTCTAGCAGACCTATATATACTTCTATGGGCTCCCTTAAAGACTTTGTCATTTCTATTAAGCCACAACTTCCATAGCTTGTTGACCTTTTTTTTCTTCTTCTTGTGCACATGTGAATATCTCCTTAACCGTATTACACTGATGTAAGTTCTTTAGTTCCGGCCATACACTGACGAATGGGACACTCATCCATCTGCAGAGGTGTATGTGGGAGGCCAAAGACCCTTTGATACTTAAGAGGCAGCGTCTAGGCCCCCAGGTGAAGCGAGGCTCAAGAAAAATGCCTTAACCAGCCTAAATAATGTGGCAAAATTTTGCAAATTCAATGAAAACAGGTTTATAGCATCTAAATGAATGGCCTATAACCAGCCTAAATTAGCCCTAAACATGTCTGAATTCTAAAACCCCAAAAATTAGTACATTTATGATATGAACCTCACTTATCTCAGGCCCTAGCTTTTTAAGCGTCTTTCGCCTAAGCCCTAGGCCCTCGGCTCACCTTTTACATTAGTATTTAATGCTCCACTACCTGCAGACCCATTTATTGTTCTTCACTTTCTTGCACACCAAGTTGAATAAATCATAAAACCCCAAAAGAACATCGTTTAATTTGTGTTCAAAGTTTTTTAGTTTCAAAGCTCTTTAATTTCCATAGGATTTTACAAAGACATTCTATCAAGTGTTCAAATAGAATAAGTTAACATAGTGACACTGGAAGGTTCAAAACTCAATAAATCAAGAAATTATATCTAGCGTAAGCAAAGAATTTGAAACTCACCATCAAAACGGGTTGCCACCAATGTAGTTGGTTCATATATACAAAACTTGGTATGTCTACCTAGTAAAAAAGCATGCAAAAAATGAACTGGGATTAGAACTGGTAAATTCTGGAAATAACATATCATTTACGTTTACAAATTACAAATAAAATATAAGTAGATTAATCAAAACACGATCGCATCTAGTAAGACCTATCAAATAGCGAGAATCACAAAAATCATCGTTATATCATGTATGTGATCGAGCACTTAACTGTTCTAATTAAATCTTCAAACAACGGCAGCGAGATAAAGCGGTTAATAACATAGTGCAGTCACACGAATTCCCAATTTCCTCAAACGAAATGAGACAGATAATCTACATAATCCACCAAACTCATACAAAAACATTCAGATTGAACATAACCCTAGATCAGAAATTAAAACTAAAATCCTAGCGCAATCAAATCGCTCACAAAATGTGACAGTAATCAACATAGTGCACCAAATTCATTAAAAAACATTCAGATTAACACATAGCCCTAAAGCACAAACAAAACTAAAATCCTAGGTAGTGAAATCGCACACAAATTTCCAATTTAATCAAACAAAATGAGACAGTTAATCCATATAATCTGCCAAATTGATTCAATAATCCACATAAAAAAAACCTTTAAAGAAAGATGAAATACCCGTGGAAATCACCACCCATGAAAGTCGTAGTGTTCAAGTTCTTTGTCAGTCGCGTGATGCTGGATCTGGTTAGGGTTTTCATCGAAATATATAATCAAGAGGCAGAGATGAAACTCAGATTAGGGTTTCTCAATGGAGTGGCTGAGAAGATGAAATCAATACAGTTATGATTTATGATCTACAAAATCAAAGAAAAAGAAAAAGGATTTTTGATTCCAATCCTACTTATAGATGGAAACTCATTCATATTTTGGAAGGTTGTTTGAGATAAGATGAGAGAATGATTGTGTGTGATTTAGGAAATTATTTGGTGTGAGATGAAAGCATAATACAATACGTCTTCAATTGCCGCTCAAATGGAGAAGTGAAGAAACAATCAGATGACACGTGGCAATAAGCTTTTTAAGAATAGGACAAATGGCATAAGTTTGTTTTGTTTTATTATAAGGTATAGATTCCTTTTCCTTCTCCATATCAATAGTCGAGTGAATAATTTTATGAGCGTATCTCCACTTGACCCCTTTGAACTATGGCTTATGTGACATTGGTGCAATTTACTATTTGGGACCGAATTTCAGTTTTTGTTCCACATGGATAATTCGAGACCCAATTTTCTTAAAAAAATCATCAACATTACAGTTGTTATATTGACACTTCATCCTTTGGCACCCAACATTTTCTCTTTGGCATTTTCTGCTTCTTCAAAAGGGCTTGGTAACTTTATAATCAAAGACGAAACGTGTGAAATAAAACAAAGATTTCGGATCAAAACCATAATAAGAAAGATGCAAAAGTCGTTCATTTATTAAGTTTCTGCATTGCTGGCTCCAATATCTATCATCTTTTAATAAGACCATGTGTAGTGGGGCGTTTTTAAAAAAAAAAAACAAAAAAAAAACGCCCAAAAACGCCTCCCCCACCATTACATAGGGCGTTATTTTGCAAAATTTTTGAAAAAAAAGTGGTCCGGCGTTTTATTAAAAACGCTCAAGCAACAACTTGGATGAGTATGAGGAGTTTGACTGACGAATGGGAAGGGACATTAGTGGTCCAAGTGGCATGACACGTACTGACCAAACAGCTTTTTAAATAAGTTTTTTTTTTTTATCCTTTTTAATGATTGGAATGGGCATTATTTGGGCATTATTTCCATTACGCCACTTTTGCAGTAACGCCCCATGCTGACTGGGATGACACGTGTCGGATAATGCCCCATGGTGAGGGCATTATTTTTCTTAACCACTACGGTTGGTCTAACAATAAACTAATGCCTGGTTCTGAAATCTATGAGAACTAAATTTGTCTTTTGTGTGATCATAAACAAAATAGGTTTTTTAATGGTGGGAGATATAATAAAAAAATGTTGACTAAGCAGAAAAAAAAAAAAAAAAAAAAACAGTTGTGGTGACAGACAAAATAGTTGTAGTGACTGTTTTCATAATCCATAAATAAATAGTTGTATTGACCGTTTCATAAATACATAAATAAATAATTCTTTATTACATCACTTAAGAAATGATGACATGTAGTTAATTAATTACTTTTGATTATTATTGTTGTATTTGAAGGCATGCTCAGCTTCTAGCTTCTTGCTAGATAATGCTTTTTATATATACATATTATATATCTTTCTACCGTTTGAAAAAGCAAAGTTAACAAGTATTAAGTAATAGTAATTATAAGTTAATAATGGGTTAATAATGTAACATTTATTTATGATTAAACCAAAGTGATAAATTTTCTCATTAAGTCAGAAAAACTTTTTATTACATATATTTACTTTGTAACAAGTTATTTACAAAAAGTGATTGTGCACAAAAGAAAAAGGATTTGCTAAACTTTTTTAATTGCGTTCACAACTTTTTTATTACTGTGCACAAAAGAAAAAGGATTTACTAAACTTTTTTAAGCATTATATACAAAATATATATTTATATTTTTTTTAGAGGATGAGATAGACCAAGTGCCTGCCCATAAGTGTGAAATCCAATCCTATCCAAGCCGTAGATTGGTCCAAAAACACAATATTGAAAAAAGAAAGAGTCGTAATATCTTACGTACGCATGACAATATACTACAAGCACAACGGAATTTTTTTTATTTGAAAGGCTAATGTTTCAATCCCGGTATTGAACCCATGACCTCTCTTGTTCAAACACCTAGAGAGTTTTTCTTTGACCACTAGGCCAAAACTTTAGTGGCGACTACAACGGAATTAAAAATTAGTCTAAAGTTGTTTTTAAAAGAAATAATTAAGGGATAGGATAGCAACCAATAGGGTGGTGGTCTATTGATAAAAATAATGTCTTTAAACACATTGGAGGAGGAAGATCTTAGATTCAAGTCCCACAAACAGCAAAAAATAAAAGAAATTTGCTTAAAAAAAAGTGACAGGAAAGTAGAATAAAAGGTTCACCTTTTTAGTTAGTTCTATTGAAACAAAAACTAAAATGACTTTTATGTAAAAGTAATATTTCATGACATCAAGGATTTTATTATTTTATATTTAATTATATATTGTTGTACTTTAAAAAAAAGATTTTTTAATTGTTGATTGTAGCAATGCATCTAAACTAGTTACAACAGTGCGTTTACTCCAATTATAACGGCGCATCTAATACTCCAAGGGGTTGGCTAAATGCACCCCCTTTTTTACTAAATGCACCCCCTTTCCATAAAAAAACATTTTAAAACTTTTCAAATTTCACCCTTTAAAAATCCATGACTCACATTTAATGTATGAATTTTTGTATTAAATAATTAGTAGCTTTTTCCCACATTCTTTTTCCCACGAGTACTGTGGCCTTTTTTTTCCCACGATACCTATAGCTTTTTTTTTCCCATGAGTCCTGTAGCTTTTTTTTTTTCTCAAGTGACATATTTATCTTCAAAGTATAATATGGGTTTTTAGATAAAAAAAAAAAATTGTTCGAAATCACAAATGATACACCAACCGATTCACTTCGTAAATGATTTATAACCAACTGAAATGTTCAAACTTTATTCAAAATAAACCGAATATCAATCAAAAGCAATTCAATTTCATCGAAACATAATCGAATCAATCCAAACATGCATCTAGAAGGTTCTTATCCATAAGTAACAAATGAAGTTTAAAAAAAAATTGCAATTAAAGTTTAACCAACGTATTGTACACTTCGGTCTGGATTAGGGTTCATCAGCTCCCTATACCTGTTTATGCGAGATCTGTACATTATCTCCATTTTGCTCCTTTATAATACCAAGAATATCTCGTGGCGCCACATGCTTCTTTGTCAACTCCGCTACTAATTGAAACTCATTACGTGACAATCGCTCTACATATGCATGCCCCTCCATATGTTGTGCGGGCGGATGATTATGTTCATCTCGTATATGAACTAACTTCCAACAATCATTCATTTTTGTATATGCTCCGATCAATTCAAATGGACAGTTTATTTTTTTGGTGCCAGTAGCTTTACTTGTACCTTTAACGGACCTATACACACCACCACGTTCACACATTAGTATGACTTTAGAATAACCATTTGGCTTTGTTCTTGATCTCTTAGTGACGATAACATAGCCAACATCTCGTGCGGTGTTTTGAACCCATTCCATCATCTCTTCACGAGATTTGAACTCCTGATCGGTAGAAAATACAGACATCTTTTTGTATAACTCTTGATGTCGAACTGTGATAAACCGTGATAACTAACATCAGAGGCATAAACTAGAAAACAATTATTAACATTACAATAATTTATGCAGCTCATCAACTCCATAAAGTTTATTACCTTTTCTATTTGAGTGTACCAATCACTACTGTAGAAAAAAAGGGATTCTAATATTTAATTAAACTCGTTCATCAAAAGAAACCAATAAGTAATATAATTATAATACCTTATTGTTTAAATATAATAGTTTCCTGTTGATACTAACAAATCATGATGTGTTGTAATAGAGCCGTTTGGTATTAAATTAAGGATTGAGCTCTAGTGTAATACAACAATACCAACAAATTAGGTTCTATGTGTGATAATAAGGTTGATCGATTCTAGGGTTCTTTTTTCTTTTCTTTCTGCAACTATATGCTTTTCTTTTCTGAAACTACTGCAACGAATGACTTTAATACATAAATATAATATATTAACAAAGAGGAAGTCTTCATACGCAATATATCAAACATTATGTACAGCAACGAATTGACTTTAATACATCCACAAATCGATTTGTGGTAAAGTTTGAACCGAAAAAAAAAAATAAGAAGAACTATATTAATGAAAAGATGAATACATACCAAGAACGCTCAATCAATTAGATTTTTGATGAAAATCAAAGTTGCACTAAATCGTTTTTCAAGGTCTCTCTTAATCTCCTTCTTTCAATCAGCAGGAATTTTGTTTATGAAGCCGTTCTAATGTAAAAGAAAACACGTTTAGGTAAGTATTCAAATTATGGGAAGTGGATAAACCCCTATAAAAAATAGGGATAGTTTCTTATGTAATTTTAAAAAAGTAGAAAACACAAGGGTTCATTGTTTTTATTTACAAACTTCAGGGGGAGGTGTAGCCAGTAAAAATTTGAAAAAGGGGGGTACATTTAGCAACACCCATACTCCAATAGCAAAATTAAGTCTTCCAAGTATGATATATAAACGAATATGACCCTTATAATAGTGCATATAAAGTTAACTTGTAACTTAATTGACACGCACACAACACACCCTACTCTAAAATTCATGGCTCCCGTCTAGTATCCTTCATGCTTTGTAAGAATTTTTTTTTTTTTTTAATTATTACAGGATATGGCCTCTAGAAAACTAACATGTTAGTGTAATTTCCATTTCTTTGCTGTTTATAGAATTTTCTTTGTTTTCTCTATGATACATATTGTCTTAACCAATTGATCGAGACGAAACTTTATTGCCAGATGTATATACCTTTATTTCAAAAAAATAATAAGTACTTATATCTTTTTTTTCTCCTAAAAAGGTAAGTATATCTGCCTTTTGAATGTTCAAAAAGTTATTTTTAGCATTTAAAGTGATAAATGGGAACACTTGATTCAAACAATAAATTTGATAGCGACGTTGCAACACAAAGTTAATAAAAGTAATTAAGATAAATAGAAATAAGTGTCGCAAAATTGATTTTAAATTTGAAAATTGAATCCTGTACAGCAAGAGTTTTGTCAAACTTATAACATTGTATTTAATCATTGTAAATATCTCAAAGTCAAAATATTATACTATCAAATTTAGTGAACTAAAACCTACAGTTATTTAATTTATATCTTAATTAACTAGGCATAGCAGAAAACTTAACAGTAGAGGTGGGGCCTCCTACAGTGGCGAAGCTTGAAGTTTTCGTCGGGGGGTCGAAAACGTATATACCCAAAATTTTCTATAGAACCGGGGGGTCGAAAACGTATATACCCAAAAATTTCTATACGAAAACTACATGTACAACACTACTGAGCGAAAAGTTCGGGGGGTCGGGCGCCCCTCCCGGCCCCTTAAATGCTACGCCCCTGGCCTCCTAGCACCTAATCTTCAAGTTATGCTTTAAGGGTATACGCAGTGGTAGCTAAACTCATACGGTAAACCACTTTACCGAATAGGTAAACCACTGCCATCAACCAGTTTACCGAACAAGATCATGCAATGCGGTGAACCTTCACTGATTCGGTGAGAGGGAGGGAAGGGGGGAGAGATGGGTGTGTGGTGGGGTCCATTCCTTTTCAACTAATCACATATCTTTTCATTTTTTTATATAGTTTACATAAACCCAATTAGGTAAACCACCGCCAACGTTTTTAAGCATTAGGTAACTAAATTAACATAGCAATGTGTGATTGGGTGAATTAGGAGTTTACCTATTTGGAATAGGTAACCACTCCCTTCACCCTAAGACATGCATATACATACATTTATGGATATTTATGTAAACACAAAAATTAAGAATACATACATACATACATAAAACAAATAAAGAAACCATGAAAAAATGAACCTAATCGATTGATAAGATGATTTGATACACACTTTTTTATGGTAAGGTTATGGTAAGTTGATAATATATGCATAAAAAGCTGAATTACCCAACCGATATTAAAATCAACATACGTATTTTTTTTAACTTTTATAAATAACATTACATTTTCGAAAATATTTTGTTATAATTTTCCATGATTCACATGTTATTTGTGACTAATTTATCTTTACAAATTTTATGATATAATTGCCGATATTTTAGTTTAGCTATGATGTGTAAAGATCAAATACAAATGAGTCTTAACATACAAAATACATTTAACGTAAGAACTGAAGGAGATAACTTTTTTTCTTTTTTTTTTTTTTGAATTTTTCCCTAATATTTAAGAATGATGTTTAATTGCAAAATGTAAAATAATAATAATAATAATTCGTGATTTTACACTAATTATTATAGGGTAATTAGATTACTCTACTAATGTAAAATTATGATTTTTTTCTGAATTTTGGAACTAAATACGTACTTTATAAGGGGGGAGGGGGTGGTCCGTTATGGACTCCCCATAACGAGTGATAGTATCACTAACACCGCCGCCTCCACTTTGGTAACGAGTGATAGGAATAACTTGTTATATATATAACGCGTTGAATATTGAGGAATGAATGTGTATGACTTGTACATTGTGTATTAATACTTGTACATTGAAATCCCATCACTAGTGATAGAATATTGGGTGATGACATGACATGATTTGATTGGATATTGGGAGTGATAGAAATCTATCACTAGTGACCACCCCCTCCCCCCTAAGATGGGAAATAAATTCAAAAAAAAAATCCCCCTTCACTTCTTACGTTATGGGTAGTTTGTATGTTAAGACACATTTATACAATAACTTACCTCCAGCTATGATATAATTAGATTCATTAATTGAAATTAGCTTTAATCTACCTACATCCAATAATGATGATTAACCAAACCATCTTGGAATTAACCGGAGGTACTATTTATAACCTAAACGGCCAATGCACTATGAAAATCGAAAAATTGAAACGTAAGTTATAGCTTATAGGTGCGGTTTTTGCCTAAACTGAACTCACACATTCATACACACAATAATAATACTAACAAAACGATATACAATAATGTAACTGTGTGTATATATTTTAATTATTTTCATTTAAACCTTTTAAGAATATATTTATTTTGATTATATGTAAATACAAACAAAAAAAAAGCATGCAAAAGTCGAGTCAAAGCTTGAGTTTAAGAAGCAACATGCCATACCGTGTTACATTTTTGGGCAGCCCTTGACTTGCCACCAAAGTCAACATCCCACTTGTAGGCTTTACACACAAAATCTCACTATTTATAAACCAACCTTCTGAGATATTTCCATAACACACTAATATTATAAAAAGGTCAACACCTTCTACATACATCATATATCTTCTTCTTCATCTTCAACTTACTCATCAAATCATACCTATGGCAGAATGGGGTTTACAAGCTATCATCAGACCTAACCAATATGATCATCAACAACAACATCAGCAAGATGATTGTTTTGGATCCATTGACATCAAGAAAGAATATGATCAAGCTCTACTCTTCTGTTTCCCACATCTCTTTGAAAACAATCATCATGCAACCACAACCACAAACAACATGCAAGCAGATGATTTAAACCAGCTTTACATGCCCGTTTATTCGGTTCCTCCTGCTGCTGCTTCTGCTGATGCTGATGGTGATATTCGGATCAATCGTCATCGGTTTCATGATCCTGATCAAGAAACTCAAAGAGATCAAGCACAAGAAATCAAGAAGTTTAGTGGGTCAGCTTCCAACACCTCTCAACTTGCACCAAAGCTTAAAAAGAGGTGTGCTTTTTGTGAAACTTTTGGTTTTTCTTGAATCATCCACAAATCCTACATGCGATTATAACGAACTCTTTTATTATAATATGTCTCAATCTATTGTAACTGTTTTCTTCATCATTAGGGTTTCCTTCTTTTTTATATGATGATGAAGTTTTATTGGTTAGTGTATTTATGGCAGTTTGTTTTTGTGTGTGTGAATTACAGGAAGAATCAACAAAAGAGGGTGGTGGTTCAAGTAACAGCTGATGGTTTGTCTTCAGATCCATGGGCTTGGCGTAAATATGGCCAAAAACCGATCAAAGGCTCAATCTATCCAAGGTATAATCTTGTTTGTTACGAATGGCCAAATTCGGTGAAAGAATTAAAAGTTACTGAAAAACTGTATTAGTGAATAATATTGTCAAATAAAACTTTGATTTTGGTGGTTTGGAGTTTTTAATATGGTTTGTAGTCAGGTTTTGAAACATATTTGGCTTATAGGTGTGAACTAGCAGATGTGAACAGTGTGTGTTTATTTCATAAACAATATTCGCATCTGCTAGTTCAACTAGCGGATCACTTGAAAGCCAAATATGTTTCAAAGCTTGATTACGTTACATACAAACCTTGTTATAAACTCCAAACCGCCTATATAAACAAAAGAATATATAATATTTTGGGTGTGTTTTCAATAACTGAGAGGTGCAAAGATTAATGAAACGGATAATAATAATAAAACTAGTCACTAATGATATTGTTAGCTAAGTAATGATGATGATAAAATGTGAATAACTATCAAACTAGAGATAAAACAAACAATGACTAATACGATTAATGTTTAAATTCTACAGAAGCTATTACAGATGTAGCAGTTCAAAAGCTTGTATGGCAAGGAGACAAGTTGAGCAAAGTTGCACTGATTCAAGCATCTACATTTTAACCTACACCGCGGAACACAACCACCCACAACCGACTCGCAGAAATTCCCTAGCCGGAATCAACCGCAACCGAGTCAAAGTTACTCCAAAGAGTCCCACCAACATTAGTAGTGATGTTGGTAAAACTGTCACAAAATCAAAAGGCTCACAAGTTCATTCTCCAACAACCATTTCAGCTTCTTCATCTATGGAAGATGAAGTCCTCCAGCAGACAAACATGATCAAGGAAGAGACAACATTCTACAACAAATGTGACATTAATCAAGGACATGATACGATGATGATGTCTGAAATCAATGATGAAGACTGTATGGTTTTTGGTGATGATTTTTTTGAGGGTTTGGGGGACTTAGGAGGGTATAAAATGGAGTCTTCATCTTATTGGTAACATAATGATCCTAGTTTAAGTATTTGTTGTTTTTTTTTTCTACTTTGTTTTGTAAATTTACTAGCAGAGTTTTCCTTTTAGAATAAAATTTTGTTTTTTTGTTTTTATGTTTACATATCATCATATGTAATCTACAAAAAAAAAAAAAATGTAAATGGTACTTCATGGACACATAATAAAAATTTTGAAGTTTATAATGTCAAAGACTTGATAATAGAAAAACTTCTTTTTAAAATGAAATAAAACACAAGTAAATATACCAAAGATCATCATCCATACACATTATAAATTACAGAACTTTCACTTACAGTTTTATGATACATATATTGATGAAAAAACTATTCGTCACGTTAAAACTTTACGAATGGATCACCAACGGTATGTCGACAGAATATCTATCGATGAAACACCAACGGATATTACCGATAATCGTAAATTCTTCACATTTTCAACTTGGATATATATAACCAAATGTAAGACAATAGTTAGGGTTTCTCAACTTGTGTTCTTTGTTTTTGTTTTGTTTCTTTTTCCTTTTTTTTTTTTTTTTTTTTTTTTTTTTGCATTTCCTTTCATCAGAATTATATGTTTTTATTCAAATAGTATTGAAATGCAACTAGCAATTTTTGTCTTATTACAAAGTATTTAATAATATTAGTTTGTGTAGAGGGAAAGGCTATGACTAATTCAATTCTAATTAAATAAGAAATTACAATGTAGACTGACTAAAATATTCTATCAAATTGTACGATTAAAATAATCACATGTACCTGTATTCAATTTCTAAATGATTTATAGCTTGTAGCACGTAGATTGTGGATAATAGTTTTAGGGGGCGTTTGGTTCGCAGGAATTCAATGGAATTTAAGTGAATTAGAATCTGAATTTCATCTCTTAATATGTTTGGTTCACAGAATTTGATGGAATTGGAATCTCAATTCCAATCTTCATGTGTTTGGTTGACAATGGAATTTGAATTGGAATTAGCATGAATTCCTTTAAATTCCTTTATGTGAAGGAATTAAAGTATTTTCATTGGAATCTTCGATCGTTTCGACCCGTACCGGTTTCGATCCGAACCGTTTCGACCCGTACCGTTTCGACACGAACTGTTTCGACGAGAACCGTTTCGACACGAACACAAACCGTTTCGACATGAACACGAACCGTTTCTACGCGAACCGTTCCGACCCGTACCGTTTCGAATCGAACCGTTTTGACGCGAACCGTTTGGACCCGTACCGTTTCGAATCGAACCGTTTGGACCCGTACCGTTTCGACGCGAACTGTTTCTACACGAACCGTTTGACCCGTGCCGTTTCAAATCGAACCGTTTTGACCCGAGCCGTTTTGCCTCGTACGTCGCGACGAGAATCGAATAGTCAAAAGGTTATTGAGCTGTTTTGACTTTTGACGATCAAGTCAACACCCGATAAACGTTCAGCACTATGATTTAAGAAATTAAAATCATGCTCACAATCATATTGACAATCTAGCCCGTTCTCTCAAGAAAAAAAGGAAAATTGGCCCGACTCAATTTCGACACGAACCGATTCGACGCGAACTGTTTTGACCCGTACCGTTTCGATCCGAAGCGAGAGTTGTGGGTGACGCGGTGATGGATTCCAATTCATTTGACAACCAAACACAACAAAAATGGAATTGAGATTCCAATTCCAACAATTTCCAATTCCAATTGGAATGTTTAAATTCCAAATCCAATTCCCTCAAATTCTAATTCCTATACAAATTCCAATTCCAATTCCAATTCCAAAACATTCCGTGGACCAAACGGCCCCTTAAACTTATTGCCTGAATTTTATTCGAATAATGTAATAATTTGGCCAACAAGTGATATTCTATGATTTGTCAGTTGTTCCCAGCCAACAATCATGCTTTTTTTTTTTTCTAAGCACATTATTGTTGAATGCGAGCTTAATTACTAATTATACACTTATTTATATGAAAGTTGTGCGACTGTACTACTATTTTATTTCATAATATCCCGGCTAAAACGCATTAATGTTTATCACTTTACCCACAATATTTTGTAACGTACATCTTGTCTATAACGTATGAGTACAAATTTTAGGGGACCCGGGGTGAGGAATTTTTTGTAGGTTATGGAATATGTTCACGCGTGAACATTGGCATAATACCACCACCACCCTATATAATTCACGCGTGGAACTTGTATGGCGTTAAACTTTTGACGCGTTATCTTTTAATGGTTGTGAGGGAAATTGTTGGTTGGGGGGAAATTGTTGGGTGTGATGGTGAGTGATTGACATTTCCACTAAAAAAGGTTGTGAGTAATGGAATAAAGTTCGATGACGTGACGGAACTTGATTGAAAGTTGTGAGTGAAAAATGGGTGGTGAGTGATAACCACCCCTAACCCCCTTAGAGCATAAAAATATCAATATCTTGTTTTCGTACATTTTAATCATGGCGTGTGGACGTCCCATGATATATCCCATTCTGTATCAAGTGTTTAGTAGTATGGTAGTCTAATAATATATTGATTGTCACTCGTAAAAGTGGTGTGAGTTTAAATTGTTGATAGGTGGTTTAGGTGTAAAAGATTGTAGTTGAAAATGAATCAATTGTTTTATTTCGTTTTTTGAAATGTTACATTTAAGTTTAAAGCTTCCAACGTCATATGGTCAGTAAGTTGCAATATTTATTAATTACATATTTGTACGGTACATATTCCGGCCATATTCCGACAACAGACCTGTATATTCTGGCAAAAACCTCTAAATTCTGATCAGTTTCCAACCAAACCATGTGAATTCCAACAATTAATCTTGTATACTTAAAAAAATGAGTTGAATAAGAGTTAAAACCTAGCTATTTAAAATATTTACCTATAAAAATGTGTATATGTATACATAAAACTGAAAATTACATATAAAAAACTCAATCCGATTAATCCCGAGTAATCCTGAGTAGTTGCTAGTCCACACCTCACCGGCCGACTAGCGACTAGCGAGTTCTCCAACCGTGTTTGTACCTAAAGAAAAATTTAATTAAAATACTTAATGATCGAAATAGAGGTTAAGATGCCATCTAGATGAGTGAACGTCTATTATTGCGTTTTGGTTTATGATATATTGTGTTAGACAAGTGGTATTTACTTGTGATATTTATTGTATCACGGAAATGTTTAGTTTTATTTGAATAAATCCATGATGTAAAGATGAAGATGGGCATATGGAGGAGAATTTTAAATGTGAAAGTGTACGCTTTGTTTGGGGACGCCGAATTTTGCGCCACGCTTTTGATCGCAATTGAAAGGGATGGTCAAACTTTTCTAAATTAATATAGCTATATATTTAAATAATATAGTTGGAAATTAAATATATTATTATATATGTTTTTTTTTTTTTGAAAAATAAACTTTATTAAAACACACCTCCGATCCAAACGGGTAAAAGGTTAATACAAAATAACACCCCTTACCCAAATGGACAAAGAGCAAAATTACAACCTATACATAAAGTATTTACACCGCTCTTTTCAACCAATATATTTAGATGAAGATCTATTATTTATATATGTATCACAACCTACATCGTGAGGAATTTACTTTATTTCTTATTATTATATTATATTTATTGTTTGTGTATTTAAAGTTTAAACTTCCAACTTGTTCGAGTTTCTGCTAAATTATGGAAGTATAGAAAATATCAATAAGTTGAATTGGTCAATAAATAAAGAGCATAATTTCTTGTGATAAAAACTTTAAAGAGTTAATTGTCCGGATGGTCCCTGTGGTTTCACGTTTTTTCACGTTTAGTCCTCACCTTTTGAAAATAGCGGGTATGTTTCTTATGTTTTGTTATTTTGTTACTCGGATAGTCCCATGTGTAGATGTCAGCTAGTTTGGAAATACTTGCTATTTTCAAAATGTGGGGACTAAACGTGAAAAAAATGACAAACCATAGGGACTATCGGAGTAACAAAATGACAAACCATAGGGAACATACCTGCTATTTTAAAAATGTGGGGACTAAACGTGAAAAAACGTGAAAACACAAAGACCATCCGGACAATTAACTCAAACTTTAATCATCAAGTATCAAACATACATGAAGACTACATAAATTCTATTCCAGATAAAAGTCATATTATTATAAAATATGATTATAATATAGTAATTTAATAAGTTTATAAATGGCTTAAAGATGAGTTTACAAAAAATAAAAGGTCACTAATTAGTTACCACACGAGTTGGAGGTGCCATAGTAGGTGATAGCGACTCTAGTATTTTATTTTCAAAAGTGTTATCATGTTACGGTCTACTTATCACGACCGGTCTGACGTTTTTTGAGGCTTTAAGCGAACTACAAAGTCGGGGCTCTTGTGAGACTTGAACCTAAAAAAAGATAAATTGGCAATAGCAAAATAAAGTATAAAATCGCGAATATCAAATCGCAAAATTGTTTTTTTATGGTTACTTAATCACAAACCGCACCATACGCATCAATCAATTGCCCCTAATTTCTCTCCCAATCGCCATTCACGTCAGTTGCAGTTAGCAAGGTCGCAAGTAATCAGGATAGCAGCGGAGCAGAGGGTGCATAATTGCGTTCAAGAAAAAAGGGACCTGGTAACTTATGAATTTAAGAATAAAAGAATTTGGCCAATAATCCTTTAAGTTTGGGTGTAGACATTTTACTTGTTTGGGTTATTATATCTTAACTTATGTGCTTGTTTATTTGAGCTAAAGACGTAATATAAGAAAAGAAAATTCTGGGGACCTATTTTTTTGAAGACCCTAGACCTTTGCATAGAATGTCATGTCTATCAGTCCAGCACTGCTACTTATGCTAAAAGAATTTTATTTTATGTGGCTAGGTCCTGAAATTCTAAAATTCTAATAAATAGCTATTAAAATTATTTATTCAAACTTTCATCTAATGATGATTTAAACATCTTTAATACACAAAAGTCTTTTTTGGAGCTACCAACAAAACTTCTTTAATTTTAAACCGCAACATATTGAAAACTTTAAAACTAAAAAAACGTAGATGATCTTTACATTATTTAAAATTTAATATCCTGCATTATTGTTGACATAATGTTAGGTGCATGAATAAATCAGTTTCTCTCTCATCGAGTTCTTCAACTTCGTTACAACACAAGTGGAACGGACACACAAAATCGGTGGTCAGAAGTTTGTTGCGGATCTGTGAACAGACGAACCGCAGCCGTAACAAACTAGCTGGAATGAAAACTATTTTAGCGTGTTTATAAAATTTGTTTTCTGGCATTTAGTAATCATAAGTTTGATATATGAGCCATAAATCTCAATGTTTTAAAATCCGGTTTTTATACCGTACCGGATTTGGCTCAAAAACGGTTTAACCGATCTTTTATAAAAATCTAAACCCGTTGAAAAGCACAATACAATACTAGTTCAATAGTGTCGTTCATGATACAAAAACTGATATGGCCCCCCCAAATTATGCTTTTATGCATATATACTTTGGATAAAGCCTACAATTTTTATGTTATAACTTTAACGACAATACAAGACTAGTTCAATAGAATCATACTTTTTCTAACAACAAACAGTAATATAACTGTACCTAGGAACCAACTTCCGTCACTTATCTCCGGTAGCAGCATCACCAGCCATGCTACTATCTGCACCGGGACCGCTTCCTCCTGCTTGAGGTCTGGGGTTATTATTAGCCATTAGGGCTTGTAAATGAGGCGGTATGAACGGTCTAGGTGTGTTCAAAACCGGTGGTGGTCTAGCCGCTTGTACCGGTTCGCTTGGTTGAATTATAAACTTGTGTTTTAAAGCTTCAGTGTATTGATGCCCTGAAAGACTTCCTCTCATCCGTCCAGTTGGCCTCCAGTTTTCCTCTGCTGATCCGTCTACTGAAGTTTCTGGATACATAGTAACATGCATCAGCTTCGCTTCAACTCTTTGTATAATATTATATCTTATTTTTATAGTAAAAATGCCATTTTCGTCCCTAAGGTTTGGCCAGTTTTGCGACTTTCGTCCAAAGGTTTGTTTTTTTGCATCTGGATCCAAAACGTTTGAAATCTTGTCAGTTTCATCCGGCTCGTTAACTCCATCCATTTTTCTCCGTTAAGTCAAGGGTATTTCCGTTTCTTTTGTTAACTTAAAGGTCAATTTGGTCTTTTTCAAGGATATTTGGTCTTTTTACATAAAGTGAAAAAGACCGAATTGCCCTGTAAGTTAACAAAAAAAAGACGAAAATACCTCTGACTTAATGGAGGAAAATGGATGGAGTTAACGAGCCGGATGAAGATGGCAAGATTTTAAACCTTTTGGATCCAGATGCAAAAAAAACAAACCTTTGGACGAAAGTCGCAAAAGTAGCCAAACCTCAGGAGGGACGAAAATGACATTTTACTCTATATTTTATTTTTATTTATTTATTGGCAGAAAGTATGTTAACTGTTACCTCTGTGGTTGCCTGTTGCAGCTACTGGCACAGATGATGATCCAGATGTCTGAATCGGAGGTGTGACAGATGACGTTGGGCTTCTAATCTGGGAAGTAGCTCGTTGAATAGCAGACAAAGAATACTGAGCGGAATGACTGCTTGCAAGACTCGTCATGGGGCCCACACCACCTAGCCGAACATGAGGAGCCGGTTGACCAGATGATCGAACCGGATGGTGAGCCCGTTGATTCAGGGATTGTGTTTGGTGTGAGCTAAAGCGGTCCGTTGAAAGAGGTGAAGCTGAACGATGATTTAGATGAGATCTTGAAAAGTTATGTCGTATGTCACCATCAACTGTTCTCGCAGAATTCTGAGCGGGAAGTGCCTGAATAGCATTTCGTGTATTTGTTACCCAGCTGGCTGATGTTGGGTACCTCATATTCCCATCATTATTATTATTATTATTATTTGAGTTTTCATTCTGTTGTGACGGCGTATTACCGGAAACAGGGGTTTCATTTTGACTTTGACCTCGGGCCAAGGAGTTGAAAAGGAGGCGATTCCTTTGAATAACATCACCAGCATCTAATCGTGCAGGTGAATAAAACTCACCCCAAAACTCGTCTTCCATATGCGGTGCTGTATTTTTATTTGTAACACTAGATACGCCAGCTGGCGAAGGTTTTTTGTCATCGTTGTCTTCAAATTTATCGATTTCATTATCATTTTCAGTAAGATCCATAACATCATCAACGTTTTGGGAGGTAGTTTCTTGGTTTAGAGGCTGTGTATCGTTTGGTTTTTCTGTAAGCTCATTGCTGATATTGTCGGTTACAGCTTCCCACGAACCATCACCCGATATTTTCACATAAGAAACATCTTCTCCTACCTCTTTGAGGACCTAACAACGAATAAACTGTTTATAACTTATAGTTATAAAAAAATATATGAATATGTAAGTATGAATGTTGACTTGCCTTGACCATGCTTTGATCGATTCTGAGGTCATGGAAGCAGACTGATTGACTACAATGGGGACAACGCCACAGTGGTCTTTTTGAGTTGAGTTCCACATAATTGTTAAAATCAAAGCACTGCAGGTAAAAAAATTTAAAAGAAAATAAAACTAGTGATAAAAACATTAAACTTTTTCTATGACGTGGCATGAAGAATTTACCTGAAGATGTTTACATGAATGTCCTTTAACGGGATTCTTGATACGACTGAAACTGTAAAAAAATAAAAACCCTAACTCAATTACAGATATTTCAAGATTAAATATTTATTGTATGGACTATAAGTTATACCTTATGGGGCACTTTAGTGATATTCTGGATGGTCCTTCGATTATCTCGTTATCTGTAATCAAAATATAATAGCCCAAAAATGATTAAGAAATGGTTTCAACAAAAACCCACAAATACATGTGTCTAGCTAACTAACCTGAATCGGGTTGAGCAGCAACTGGTTGAACATAGTCGGGAATGATAGGATAGCTAGGGCTTGAGACCGTACTCATGAAGGCGATCGCTATAATATATCTCGCTAAACAAAAAATCATGAAAATTTCAGGTGGAGTCAAGCATGAACATTGTTCGAGAATTGGATAATGATACTACCATTAAATTGGCCCACCACTTGAAGAAGATTGCTTCCGTATTTAAGCATATGCGTAACATGTGTCGGCATCTGTGGTCCAAAATCCTGATGTGGGGATTAAGGAACCAGAAACATGTTAGTGATCACCAAGAACACATTTTAGTACAAATCAATGTTTTCATGACCAGACCGGACGTCGAACCGGTCTCCTTACCGGTCCACTGGTCGGGTCGGTCGAACCGGATATAAGAACCGGGTGATGCCGTAAATATTATAAAAATACATAAGGTAAATTTGGAAATTTTTTAATAAAAATCCAGTTCAACCCATAAAAAATCCGATTCAACCGGCCGGTTTTCTGGTCCAACCGCCGGTTCCCAGTCCAACCGGCTGGTTCGACTCAAAACGGTCTGACATGGTGAACCGGACCGGTCAGACCCCCGTCCGACCGGCCGGTCCGGTTTTCAAAACACTGGTACAAATCGTAGAGTGGTATGTACAAACCTTGTAAACACAAGTCCTTTTATCAACTCCTTCTCCATTCAATAAAAAACTATAAATTGAAAAAATGAATAACATTTTAGCCCAATTTGAACATGTGTGCATACTTGGTGTAAAGAAGGATTTAGATGGTAATAATAAGTACATACTTGACTTGCAGAGGACTTATAAGACATGCTGATGTCTCTATATTATCTGTTTGAGCAACAAATAAATACTGCAAGAAAATTAAATTTGAAACCAAAAAAAGAGTAAACTTTTAACCTAGTTTAGTCAAAATAGAACATTACAAGAAATACTTACTATTTTATCATCAGGAGAAGTTCTTGATCTCTTTGATATATGCAGATCGGTTACGTATGAATCATAACCCGGCTATAATATATACAGAAAATTAACTACATCACAGTCTTGCAAGATGACCTTTTTTAAACAAAAAAGTACCCTTGTTTATTACCTTTGTCTCAACAAGAGAAAATACTTCGCCCATTTTCATTCCGGGATAGAACCTGAAAGGAAACTTCTTCCAAATTAAATTGAGAATTTTTAAAATCGTAATTCGTACAGCTGTCCAAAAAGGTAAGAGACCATATAAATTTTGTACATAAAAAGAAAGATGATAAACGTTAAACACCTTGACATAATTGTGGAGATGGTGAGATGAAAGTTATTGTTCTTATTCTTCACATTAGAATTCAATTCGTCAATACTAACGCTGCAAAAACTTCTTTGCATCTACAATATGCAAACAAACGCTTTTTGTAATAAGCATGTGGTAAAAGTAGATAAAAATAGAATAACAATGGGTGTCCAAATCATTTACAAACCTCATCTGAAAGAACGTAAAGTTCTTCCTTAATCTTCTCACTGAACCACCCACTACTGCATGCACTCTATAATAAAATATACAAAAAGAAAAAGAAAAATCACTTAGAACGGAAGTTTTTCATCTATAAACCTTCCTTCTTTAGAAAGCGCGTACCTTTACGGAGATCATGAGTACCATAACAGCTGCTTGTGATGTGAGATCATTTTTTCTCTGGCATACCTGAATTTAATCATACGTAACAGCAAGATGTACAAATACGGCAACATTCGATACTAATAAGATACCAGGTTCCGGCTGTAATTGTATTCGAAATTACAAAAAGAATCTTTTACTATTACTATAGGAAGAAAGAAGTAACCTGCTTTAACAAAATGGGTAAATCCGGAGCTCTGCCCGGGATATCATTGTTGGATACGGCATAGTCAATACCTCTGCAAATGTCAATTTGCAGTCAGTATGTAAACTTAAACAAAAGATATAACTTTTTTTATAATATAAACAAGAAACTGAAAAAATAATAAAATTTATAAATCCCATTCCCTCCATCGATAGATCGAACAAAATCCTATAACTAATTCCA